>OX402000.1:1459916-2189874 GCA_947859395.1 Eupithecia insigniata
CAACTCTCTCACTTTGAAGTTCTTTTGACTATAAAAAACTCGTCGCTGCTAGCGAAATACAGTTCAAAACTGAGTTGCCTGGAGAAGTCTTGTGACAGAGGTCAAGATCTTTTTGGGTTAGTTGTTTCGTAGAAGAGCCCTATACCCTTACGACTTAGGGTGTTACCACACCAATCGATCGGCATCGATCGATGGTGGAATGGATTAGTCGACGTTGATCGATTGATGATAAAATTGAAGTGAAGTGAAAAATCAATAACACCTTGTTTCTTTTTTGATAATAATAACTATATTTATAACTGTTCATAGTATAAAATTTTACTTGTATAAGTGCTTATTGATTCTGATGTGGTAGCTTTGGTTGATCGACGGACATCGGTCGACTAACCAATCGGATGGCAATCGGTCGATCATCACTCGATGCCATCTATCGGCCATCGATCGAATGTGTATAATCAACCGGTGTCCGTCGATCAACCGAAGCTACCGTAAGCGTCTCGTCAAAAAAACCTTGATGTTCCTCTGAGACCCCAAGCAAAACCTAGTGTTTTCCCCAATTATTTAGATTTATTAAAGAATTTTTACTCTAAGTATCAAGTTAATACCTGTTCTTTATAAAACTAGAATAGAGTTTTGTAAACATTAAACGTAGTACAATAACAGTTCAATGTACACACACGTCAATGTTATTTGCGCAGCTGATTCAGTGCATTGATTATAAATGAGCGTCACACGCCGCTCACAATGTTCATTAGATAAATAGTCAAAAGTAAGTTATGCTATTATTGTAACGAATGAGTATGTTAACATACTTTGAGATATCATCATCATCATCAGCCCGTATACGTCCACTGCTGAACATGGCCTATGTATCCCCCAAACGACGCCACGAATAGCGGTCCTGAGCCGCCTACATCCAACGACTCCCTGCGCACGCTACAATGTCGTCGGTCCGTCGACACTTTGAGATATATGTACTGTTTTGTTATTTTATTTTTACCCGCGACGGAACGGAGACGGTATATGCGTTTAGGGTGAGATGTTCTTTATATTTTTGTTTATTGAAAATCACAGCTTTGCATAATAAATATGTATATGGTGATGCGCAACAAATCATATAAAATCAATAGAAATACTGGAAAATATTAATATTTAACACTGCATCACCCAACCCACTTCAAGCTAGATCCCATTATCAGGTCACTTTTAAATGAAACCACCCCTGAAAACCTACCTATTTTCTAACATAAAATATCTAAGCACTAGCGACCCGCTAGGGTTCGCACGGTTGCAATGCTAATAGTAAATTATACATATAAAAGATCCTCTTGAATCACTCTATCTATGAAAAAAAAACCGCATTTAAGTCCGTTGCGTAGTTTTAAAGATCTAAGCATACATACGAACAGACAGACAGCGGGAAGAGACTTTATTTTATACAATGTAGTGATAGTGATTTAAATTAAACGTGGTTAAGTGATATCTCTGAAAAACGTAAAAAATCCGATGAATCGAGAACCAGAAAAAAAATTGAGATCTAGAAAGAGATCGAGAACTGCAAAAAAGAGTGATATTTTTGTATAGGTATTTTTGAAAACAGAAAACAAATAATAGATAAAACTTGTTATATCACGCTATTAATTTACTGTAAATTAATTGACACAAAAAATCTACTTTAGCTTTACTTATCGCATTTGATATTATGTAACCAGTATATACACAGACCGTAGTTACTGTATCTGGTCTAGAGTGAGTAGTAGCATTTTGAGTTATTTCCTACGTACTTTGTAATTTTTTCCAGCTTGACCTCTTTTGGACAATGGATGAAGGTCCGCTTGAAACACAGAAGATTGTGGGTTGAATTCCCGCCGCAAGACAAGTTTTTGTACGATCGTTTTGTTCTGGGCATGGATGTTATCTTACTAATATGCATTATAAATGTCAAAGTTTCTGAGAATGGATTTATGGATGTTTTTTCCTCTTTCACGCAAAAAGTACTGTACTGATTTATGATTGGGCTGAAATTTGGTATGGGTATAGTTTTGGACCTGAAATAACATATAGCTTAATTTTTATCCCGGAAAAGAGCGTGCTAAGCTATTTGTTCAGGGTGTTCTGGTCGTTTTTCTATGTATAATTAAAATTTATATCTATGTAATATATTGTATTATGTATATCAGTTATCTAGTTCCCATAACACAAGCTCTGCTTAGCTTGGGGCTAGATAATGCTGTGTGGATTGTTCAGCATTATTTATTTATTTTCTTTATTTATAAATTTCAATTCTATTTCAGTGTCGGTATGATTATACCAAAATGTTATTATCAATGTTACACAATATCATAGTTATGTGTAACATTAAGTAATGTATAATTTTTTAAGTAAATACCTAATATTATAATTTACTTTTCTACTTATAAAACATAGATGAGGTACATTATTAAAATGTCGATAATTCTCCAGATATTATGTGACTGATAAATAAGCTTTCACTACTACGGATGGGAGTCATTAAGTTTTTTGGCCATCGATGATTAGTTGGGTATTATGTTCCAATACCGCTAGCACCAAGTGGTACCCAATACCGTTATATTACCCCCCCTGATATACCTACTTAATATAATACACTACATAGATAGATATTTTTTATTATACATAGAAAACATTTACATATTATTAATGTGGAGCTATATGTGGGAACCTATTAATGGTCACCTTAATGCTAAACACTGTGTTTAATAAGACAATAATGTACCGATGTTTCCCCTAAAATATAAAATAAATAAACATCCAGAACATCCTGAACAAATATCTGCAAATTGTACAAATATTTAACCCAAGACGGGAGTCGAACCCTCCTGCGTCGCAGGCGTACCTTCGGCCACCGCGCCACAGAGGTCGTCACGCTTTTGTCTGTATCTAAGACTACTGAATCCATACAGCATCATTTCGCCCCAGAGTAGTAAGAGCTTCTGTTAATAGGTAGACAACTGATGTATCTAGATAATATAATAGATATATATTTTTTACTATCCTTAGAAAACATACAGATAGTGAACAAAAGCCCTTTTAAAAAATTATAATATTTAAAGCGTTATCTATCTATCGATATGGTCTTGAATTAAGTTGTAATTATGTACGTTATATAAGGTGGTTCTTCACGGGTTGGCGCGATATTGAATTTTTTTTTGTAGCTTTTCATTTATTCTGCTTTCTTCAAGGGATAAATCTAGCGGAAAAGTAAGTTGGCCCAAATTGTAAACCATTTTCTATTTACTTACAAACAACGAACTTCGGCTCATTGATAGTGTTAGAGCATTTTAGAAAATAAGAGATTTTGGGCTAAAAATTCTCTCATTATTTTCAAATAACTTTTCCGTTAATTTAGTTTTTTGTAAAACGCAGAATAAAATAAAAATCACAAAATAATTTGAATCTCGCGCCAACCCGTGACGATCACCCATAATATCAATAGACAGTGCTGAGAATCTAGGTCTGATTGCGCACTAGGTATAGCGCTTGACAGAAATACATAACAATGTTATTTATAGAGCTAAAGATTATTTATTATATTTGATATTTTATCGCGTACCTTTTGTTAAATTTTCCCCTATATTCGCATCGCGAAAGTTCAAAAAGTTTATCACGCTTTATGTGTTAGTAGGTAGGTAGGTATTTTAATTCCCTTTTTATTATTTTCTTGCTACATAATGTTGATTTGACCTAGATGGCAGCACTTGGTGCAAGAAAAAGAAATTCCAGAATTACAAGAGCAATTGCAAGAGAATATTTGATAATATTGTATGACGTAATAAAAATAATGACAAAAATCAGAGGCAACGCTAGCTTCACCTGTACCTGGTAGAAGGTATTCACTGCCAATTTAAATAAAAAGATGGTAGAAAACTATTTCCGCGCTACCAGTGAAAAAATCTCGTACTAAAATAGTTGAACAGTTGAACGCAGTGCCACAGATTAAGGTAATCTTACTACGCTCGATGGAAAATAGCCTAACTATCTCTTTTACTCGGATCAGAATCTTGGTGTTAGACAGGGATGGCCACAAGTATTGGATATTTAAATTAGCTACCTATCTCGTTTACTTACAATAAAATTCTAGTGTTAAACAGGGATGTCAACAAGTATTTGGTATTTCTAACCAATTTGGTTAGAAATACCAAATACTTGTTGCAGCTAAATAACCTTACGGGTGAACGGTACGCTAGTATGCGTAGATGATGGTTAGATATTAAAGCGTTGGCTAGTTATAGTATTGAAGCGTTAGGTAGATATGGCGTTCACCCGTAAAGTTATGTAGCTGCAACAAGTATTTTGTATTTCTAACCAAATATGTGTTACAGCTACATAACTTTAAGGGTGACGGTACGCTAGTATGCGTAGATGATATTTAGGTATAGAAGCGTTGGGTAATTATGGCTCATGGTCGATTACGCGCGATGCTCGCTTTGCACAGGTATTCCCTAGCGGTATGCAGACCTTACAATATCGTTAGATATTTTAAGACAATACTAACAGTTATTGAGTTAGTTATTTAATACCGGACTCATCTCTACCACAAACCACGTTTTAAATAAATATTATGGATTTGAATATATTTTTAAAAGTTTTGTCGATCCTAAAATTTTTTTGATCATTAACAGATTTACCGGCAAGTTACCTTTGTAGAAAGACACAGTCGTCAGATAATTTAATTTAAATAGGTAATAAGACTCATGAAGACTAAGTGATATGATAAGTCAATAAACATTTTAGCACTTTTTTGCATCAATTCACGATATAAATACAATCAGAATGTTTTTGCGAACAATGCTATTAAACATTCGGTAAAAAAATATTCGCTTGTGATAAAAAAGTCATATAATGTACCTAATGGTTTTTTTGCACGAATTTTACACGTTTATAGTATCCAAGTAGTGTCATGTAATATGTTTTAATACAACAAAGAATATTTATAATTTATAATTTCTTAATCCTCCTACATGTACAAAATACAGTACAAATAAAGATTCAAGAACAAAACGTCATTGATATGCCAGCCCAGAGTTACCCACTGTTCGTTTAACCTTTCCTTTGCCATAGCACACATCAGCGCCTAGTCGCCTACACTTTGTCTACCTAAGCTCTGATAAGTGCACCACCGATACAATTTACTCGTTTTTGGTATTTAAATACAGTGCAGTCTAAATTGTATTTTATACAATTTATAAAAAGGTACAGTGACTATTTAACTTTTAGTTACATTTCCACAAAACAATTTATTGAAGACATTCAATAAATTGCGAACCCTGTATAGTCTAGTCTATAGTGCGCTCTCTGATCGCGCCATGTTGCGGCAGACAATGGGTGCAATTGTCTCCCAGGTCCGTCATTGGAAAGGTTAAGGCTTGTCGAAGACTGTGCCATCAACTACGGTCCTGGGCTAGCATCCATTGACGCCCACGGACTAACGTGAACCAACCACGCGCCCGGGCAACCGTCGCGCGTCGTTTCTTTTACTCAAGTCCTTGGCCACCAAACAGTGGTCGCTTTGCCTCTACGTTTGCCGCCCAACTCCATTTGAGTTTAGCTCACAATCAGTTAAAAGTAAATGAAACTTACATTCAAGTCCTTGAAGGGGTGTATGAGAATACCCAGCGGCAGCCGTGACTTCTGCAGAAGACTGTTGGAATCTGGTATACGGTTCACTGTGCATCTGAAGATTCTGAGAACAAAAAAAAACAGTTTATGATATGTGTATCTTCTGTATTTATAATGGCAGAGTAAGAGCGGGTTAAAGGTTGTCGCAGATCAGGACCTTCCTGCTCACTGTTGCCAGATGAGGGGGATTCCCTGCAAATTCTTTCAAAGTCGAAAAAACCACCGTTTTTATCGACTTTGGAGATTCGGGGGGAAGGGTTTGTTGGGGGGAATTTCGGGGGTAAAAAAACTTGGGCGAAATTATGGAGGTTTTCTTGAGTATCTAAATCATTCAACCACAAACATAAAATAATTCTCATCACTACCTACTTTAGTGTACCTAACGTTTGTATTGTATTCTCGTCCTAACAATACTAATTAAATTCAATTGTTAATTCTTCTTAAAAATTCGTGCAAGCAAGATAACTTTGCACGTGTGATTATAATCGGAACTCTTCGAATCGTTTTGTAACAAAAAGCTTTATTTTGTTTACACTAGCGCCAACAGCCACGCATGCGCAAAATTCGTTCTTTTCGATAAAAAGTAATATATATTTTCTTATTTTTTTCCTCTCATAAAAAGTGTTTTGGGGGCTTTTTTTTACAAAAAGCTAATATTCGGGGGGATTTGGAACAAAGTTGAGGGGAAATTCACATGTGATCTGGCAACACTGGTACTGCCACACTGCTGGTACTGTACAGAACGAAAATGTGCATTCAGGGCCCGTACTCGTAAAAACGAAATCGAAGTGTCTGATAATTTTTCGTGCAACCGCTAATTTTATGCAAGCGACATAAAGAGTTGGTTTTGTACGAACACGAAAAAGAAACTTCGATTTTCCTTTTCCGAGTAGGCCCCCAGATACCTGATGGAATGCGTACTTATTTTCATTGATGTTAAATCACCTTCATAAATGGACCAGATATACGCGCCTTTAAAACGAATAGTTTTGCATTACTTTATTTATTTATTTATTACGCTTAAGGTGGTTCTCTGACCCAAACTAGCGCCGCCACCTATTTTATCGTATTGTTAAACAACTCTGTTTTCGCATCTCCTACTAAGCCATACAAAATACTATAGCAGAGGTAATATAAATAAGCTTATGATAGGGATCACAAACTGGCCAAAGGGTTTTTTGAAAATTTCTTTGTTTCACGTAATAATTCGATAAAATAGGTGGCGGCGGTTATTTGGATCGGGGTAGCCCCTTAAGAAAATGATCCAACGAGAGCAACCTCAATATTCGGGTCATGGACGCTGCTTGTACGCTGAATTCAATGGCGAGTCACTGCTCACTTTATTAAGGTGATTGTTACGAGGTTTATAGACCGCTTTAAGATTCATTTTCCTTTGCATAAAAGAGGTCATGCGGGCTGATAAATCTACTGATAATTATGAATAGATTCCCAACCTGCTTCACTACAATAGATTTAGCTTCATGTGATTGTAAATATACTAAGATTTGACTAAGATTCTATGAATGCAACCGATGATCGCGTAAAATACGAGATCCATCTTTATAAAGGTATCAAAGTCGGTTGCAACCTAAAAAAACGTAGAGTTCTTCGCAACATGGTTTAACAGCGCTGTTCATGATGTGCAAAACTCGATTTTAAAATTTTTACCCCGATTTACACCTGCGCAGAACCCCCTCCACTTTCGTCGAGCGCTATTAAACCGTGACGAGACGTGTACAATTCTGTGCTTCAACTTTTTTAGGTCACCTCATGTTTGATAGTATAGGTAATCAAGAATAATGGTTCTTTTTTGTCAGCTTCACAACTTACACACAGTTTTTTTTTGTTTTGTTGTCATTAGACCTTCTTTTGACTAAAATCTTACATGATGGTAAGTGACGATATGGCCGACAGTGTTTTACGAAGGTCTAGAAGACACCTATTTTCTCTTGTTGTTGTGAATGTTTTACTATTTTGGCAATCCCTCTGAACTCAAATATCATGAAAAATCTATGAGATCACAGATCAATCAGAAATTACAACATAAATCGAGAATTATTTCAACCAACGGCAGACGTGACTTATCTCAGGCACTGATAAGAGACCATCTACTTTGTTCAGCTCGTATCAAAATAGTAGCAATCAAGCAAGGTGGTATTAAAATATCTTGTTTTATTTTTATCAATTTAGATGTTCTTTTACATCCCAGTACCTATGATAATGAATTTTTCACTTCTCTTGCTCAAAAAGTGTATCATAATAGTGTAGCTTAGCGGGCCTAAAACTCTAGTTTAATACTTCGGGCTAAAAAGTATTTTTTCTTTTTAATTTTTGTCTAACATCATCAGCCCCTACAAAGCATTCGTTCTCTTACATAAAAACTCGACTTCTTGGTGCTCCGTCTATCTTTTTTTTTGAAAATAGAACCGTCTTGGTGATGTTTTATGAAGGTTGATTCTTCCCTTCACGGTAGAATGCGAACTGTTTCGTTGCGGGTTAAATAGAGATTTAAAAAAAAAGATGGTATTGGCGCTAAATCTCTAGAATTTTCTTCATTCCAAATCACAAACTTTTACGTTTAACTTCCTGACTTTTACTTCCAAATTGTGAACGTGAAAATGTCATCAAGTGATAGTGAAGATGCTAATATGCAAATGGAACAAAAGGGCAAAGAAATAATTATGAATCTGTTGCCGACAAAATCACGTGGAATATATTTAAAGAGTTACGAAAATTTTATGAAATGGAGAGATGAGAAACGTGTGGATTCTTTTACAGAAGGGGTTTTTCTCACTTATTTTGATGAATTATCGAAAAAATTCAAATCGTCGACTCTTTGGAGCACATATTCAATGTTAAGAATGACCTTACAAACGAAACACGACGTCGATATTAAAAAATATGTAAATTTAACGGCTTTACTGAAGAAATTGTCCACTGGATACAAGGCAAAAAAATCTAAAGTCTTGACGACACAAGAAATCGAAACATTTTTAAATAACGCTCCAAATAAACAATACTTGGCAACAAAGGTAACCTACTTATGTACTCTACTCAAACTAAATAAATAGATTCCTAAATTATGTACCTAGGTTATTACGATTATTAACACACTTATTTTTTTGTTCAACAGGTTGCTTTAATTTATGGAATCAGCGGTGCATGCAGAGGAATAGAGCTTGCCAATATAACGCTAGAAGACGTAGAAACGGATACAAACCTACAAGCTGTGAGTCTGCCGAACACGAAAACAAACAAAGAGCGTAAATTTGTCATCAGTGGAGAATACCTTAATATAGTTAAAGCCTATCAGGAGTTACGTCCCACTAATGTTTCAACGAGAAGATTTTTTCTAAATTATCAAAATGGTAAATGCACAAGGCAAGTCATAGGCAAAAATAAATTTGGTAACATGCCTAAAGATATTGCCACTTATCTAAATTTACCTAATCCGGAACTCTACACGGGCCATTGTTTCCGCAGAACATCCGCGACTCTGTTGGCGGACTCTGGTGCGCATATAACGACATTAAAACGGCACGGTGGATGGAGGTCCGATCAAGTGGCTGAAGGTTATATAGAGGACTCTATACAAAACAAGTATCACGTCACGCAGCGGATTACGGAAGGAATCAATATTCTACCAAACATGACAGAACCCCAAGCATCTACATTGCGAGATTGGATGAATATGTCAACTCAGCTGAAGCCGCACTCAGATCTTAATAATGCAGGAAACTCAAGCATGAGTCGAGTCTCTCCAACTTTTACTCCACATAAATCAACTCAAAATATTATCACATCCCAATCACAGAGAACCGAAATAAAATTGCCCGGGAAAAACATATCACTAAACATTCAAAATTGCTCTAACTGCACATTTAATTTTTAATAAAATTTCTGAAAATTGTCTAATTTTGAATTGTTTTATTTTTTCGCAATCGAAGTGTAAAGTAGAGTGTTTTACTCGGGCCAAAACCACCCATTATAACTCGGTCTTGTCATCCTCCTTCGCTACGCTCGGGAGTATAACAACCTCGTATATAATGGGATGGTTTAGTCCCTTGTAAAACAATCTACTATTCTTAGATTGTTTGCAACAGTCTGCAGTTAGCTCAATTGTTTTAGACGGATTTAGAAAGTGTTTAGACGGATTTTAGCATACGGCGGCGGCGTAGCATAATCATGCTCACTGCGAATGTTACATTACACCCCGTAGCACCGGTAACCCCCGTAACCCGTCTTTATATAGACTACCAGATTTTCTCATGGATTCCATTATCATGACTGGCTTTTGAAGGGATCACCCCAAATGAATTTTCCCCATTTTGGTGAAGAATTTTTTGGTTCTCACTCACACTTGACGTTCTGAAATGCAGGTACTAACTATAATCGAAGGCAGAACAAGTAAGTGTAGGTACATACATTATGTACCTAGTACTAGATAAAAAGAAGTCCGAAGAGAGGGAGAGGACACGATCAGCCTTAATTCCGGCAACTTGTTTTACTACCGGGAGGGCGACCAGCTGTCCCAACACGGTCTCACGGGGTTTCTCGTCCACAAGTCCCTCGTCAACAACATTGTAAAGATCGAGAGCGTCTCGAGCAGGGTGGCGTACCTTATACTCAGAATCACCAAACGGTATTCGCTGAAGGTCATACAGGTATATGCCCCGCACTCGGGACGCCCTGACGATGAAGTGGAGATCATGTATGACGACATCTCCAAAGTCATGCCTCGAAAACACACTACACTGTTGTGATGGGGGATTTAAACGCGCGGTTAGGCTCAAAAAGCGGCAACGAACTGAGAGTGGGCCAGTTTGGATTTGGACAGCGAAACCAAAGGGGTCAGCGACTGGCCGACTTCATGGAAAAGGAGGGACTCTTTGCGATGAACTCCTTTTTCGAGAAGCGGCTGTCCAGAAAATGGACCTGGCTACACCCCGGCGGCTATAAGCATGAGATAGACTTCATCATGACGACCCACAGGCACATATTCAATGACGTCTCTGTGATCAACAGGGTTAAAACCGGCAGCGATCACCGTATGGTAAGAGCGTCATTGAATATCAATGTAAAGCTAGAAAGGTATCGTCTGATAAGGTCTACTCTACACTTGGAGTTACAGAACCGCTTTGAATGCCTCGCGGAATGCGTAACAGTGGGTGGACGAACTAAATAACGGGCTGGTGGAAACTGTCCGTGCGCTCGGGTCGGACTTCTTTAGGACCCCCCGCAGAAATAAAACACAGACTCTCGGGTTACACTCTGCAGTTAATGGCAGAGAGGAGTGAAATGACGCTGCAGTCTTCGGCAGACATGTCGACATACGGTGCGCTCAACAAACAGATCTAGAAGTCTATGCGACACGATTTGCACTCATACAATACCAATTGTATTATGAGCGCAATAGAGCGGAACAAGGCTCCAAAGTGTTCGCAAGAGATCTGTCGCTTGGGCAGAGCCAGCTGACGAAGCTGAAGACCGATAGCGGCAGCATCATTTCCTCCAAACCTGAGATCTTGAGAGAGCTTGAAAAGTTTTATGGGCAGCTCTACACCGCATCGCAATGCCCTGCAAATAGCACGGCAGGCGATGCAAGAGCCCGTTTAACCGGACACTATACCGAAGATATCCCGGACGTCAGCCTGTACGAGATAAGGACGGCTCTCAAACAGCTTAAAAACAACAAGGCACCCGGGGATGACGGAATAACGACAGAGCTTCTGAAAGCGGGTGGATCACCAGTACTTAAAGTCCTTCAGAGGCTATTCAACTCCGTAATTCTCGAGGGACAAACGCCAGAGGCGTGGAACAGAAGTGTGGTGGTACTGTTCCATAAGAAGGGTGACAAAGCCCTTCTAAAGAACTATAGGCCCATCTCACTGCTGAGCCACGTCTATAAGCTGTTTTCGAGAGTAATCACCAACCGTCTCGCTCGAAGGTTTGACAACTTCCAGCCGCCCGAACAAGCCGGGTTCCGAAAAGGCTTTAGTACCGTAGACCACATACATACGCTCCGGCAGATTATACAGAAAACAGAAGAGTATAACCGGCCGTTATGTCTAGCGTTTGTGGACTACGAGAAAGCCTTTGATTCAGTCGAAACCTGGGCAGTCCTGCAGTCTCTCCAGCGGTGCCAAATCGACTACCGGTATATCCAAGTGTTGAAGTGTTTGTACAGCAAGGCCACTATGTCAATTCGTCTCCAGGACCAAAGCACAAATCCGATCCCACTGCAAAAAGGGGTGAGACCTATGTTCAGCAGTGGACGTGTACGGGCTGATGATGATGACTAGATATAATAATACAAGAAATTACAGCATCCTCCAACTAAGCATGAATGTATCTGACCAGAAATAATTTGGGTATAACAAAACCACAATCAATCCTGTATTTGTTTAGATATCATTTCTTACATTTGTTATCAGCCATCATTACAGCAATCACCACAGAACATTAATAAGCACTGGCTGATATACATATCTAAGTACTTACGAGTATATGGAAACAAAGGCAGGATTATTTACAACTCTACTAATTAGTAGTTATAAATAATCCTGTGACGTTATTGGCAAATAGCACATTAACATAGATTATGTATTGTGCAGCCCCAAATCGTATTGCAAGAAGGTCAAAGCATTATTGCAAAGAACAAAGTCCGTTTTGTATGTATGAACTGTAGGATGAGTAGGAGGAAACTCATGTTCCATTTAATAATATAAAATATTTTGTTATTAAAGCGCATACATAATATCGAAAAGTGTATATTGACAAATGTTGTACAGTACCAGTCTTTAGTTACAAGAAGTATTCAATAAGATGTACATATGAAAGAATCATGCAAAATAGTATTCAACTAACACACTATTGCTCTCTAAGATAAATATCTTTCTATTTCTCTTTTAGATAGGAATTAATTAAGCAAATATTTTGCAACATCAAGGACTGGCTGATATTGAAATTTATCTTGTTTTTTTTTTACTAATAATTCTATTTGTAAGTTTTTTGTAATTAGTAAAACAGTAGTAGATATCTTAAAATATAGTAAAAAAGTATTATCCATCATGCTGGGTTCAAGTTCACAACTTATCTTGCACTTAGGAAGGCACGCCAAAATTCTTTATTTTACCTACTTCAACCTTTGCATCAAATCATTGTATTTTTATTTGCAGTGGGTGTATTTGACCCATTTAACGTTATTTTCAATCACACTACTATGTATTTTAAAAGAAAAAAATATAAACACAGTGCAAATCCTTTCCCAAAAAAAAGCACATTCAGAAAAAAAACTAATAAATAACTTACTCTGGACTGCAGTTCACAGCATCAGGAAAAGCAGGGCCCAGTTTGATCTCTGGCATCTCTTCAGGGTACTCCGGTAAAATGTTCTTGCATTGCATGAGGTCCATGGTCTGATGTCCCCAGAGCTGGTCGAACCCTTGACGCGTCACGCTCATGTTGCCCATCTGCTGAGTCATGTTCTGAGTGGTGTACTGTTGGGGATACTGGCCCATCGGTTGAGGTGGCATTTGAGGGTTAAATCCTGCTGCTGCAGCCTGTGGTTGCTGCATTTGAGGATATCTGTTCTGCATGTTGGTTCTTGGCGGCCCTGCAGGCTGTGTTGGTAACTGGCCATGCCCAGGTGGACCCGACTGAGGCTGCAGGGGCCGCGCAGGAAACTGGGCTGATAGATTTTGATTCGGAATTTGGGCTGGGAGACTCTGAGGACCTGGAGGCCCCATTGGGCCTGGTGGGCCAGTTCTAGGTGGCCCGTTGAAAGGTTGAGCTTGGGCTCCAGTTAATGGTGGCCTATTCATTTGAAGGCCACTCATATGTTGCCCCACATTAGCATTTGGGGGACCACTCATAGGTGGCATGCTTGGGGGACCACTCATAGGTGGCATGCTTGGGGGCCCACTCATAGGTGGCATGCTTGGGGGCCCACTCATAGGTGGTATTGTTGGAGGACCACTCATATGTGGCAAGCTTGGCGTGCCACTGAAAGGCGTCTGTGATGGGGGCCCATTCATAGGTGGCCCTGTTGGGGCTCCGCTTATAGGTGGCATTGTTGGAGGGCCACTCATAGGTGGCATGCTAGGGGCACTACTCATAGGCGGCCCTGATGAGGGTCTACTCATAAGGCCTTGTGGTCCACTTATAAGGCCTTGTGGTCCACTTATAAGACCTTGTGGTCCACCCATAGGACCTTGTGGTCCTGTCATTGGATGACCCGGGGGTCCAGTCATTGTGGAACCAGTCATAAGTCCACTTGCTTGCGTTCCAGACAAGGGTGGCCTGCCAACTGATTGCCCTGGTATACTTATTGGGGGCCCACTCATTGTTGGTCCATTCAAATAAGGTCCAGGTTTAGAAGCGGGTGGTAGGCCACTAGCAAGAGGCTTTGGAGGTCCTAAGGCTCCAGAACTAGGAGGTAAAGGGGGTCCATTTGTCGACATAGGCCCAGGGGGGCCTAAAGGTAGGCCAGTTGGACCAGGAGAACCATTAATAGAAGGTCCTTGCATTAATGGACTACCCCTTGGTGGATTTGACAATGATCCTGTAAATGAAATGTTTGGCTGGCTTGTCATTGGACCAGTTGATTTTGATAGAAGAGGACCAAAAGCTTGATTCATAGGGAGATTACCTCCAGGGAGAACCCCACTTGGAGGCCTGTTTACTGCTGGGGAACTAAAAGGAGTAGATGTAGCCGGAAATTGATTAGTCATTACTACTTGATAATTGGACATTGCAGGATTGGATGGGCCATTTATGAGTAATTGGTTGAACTGACTAGAAGGGATGAGGGGTGGAGCATTGTCATTGATCTGATGCTGAGGCGGAGCATTCTGAGTGTAAGGTGTCGGGGATGGATTTGCATTGAAGGGGCTAGGGCTACCAGAGGTTGATGACATATTTGACGGAACAGAGCTTGTGTTAATGGACCCAGGTGGCTTCATAGGAGATGCTTGTCGTCCCTTGTAAGCTGGAGGCATCAATCCTGGCTGATTGAATGCTGGTGAATTGCTGCCACTCTGATTGTAGTTATTCACATTAGATAGGGCATTATTCGGTGGCACTGATGTCGAAGCATGCATTGGGCTGTTTGAGTTTGCATCTTGCTTCGTCCCCGCAAAACCTGGAGGCAGTTGGCTTAATGGCACTTGACCAAACTGGTGGCTGCTGTTAAACGCGGGTGCTGCAGAATTTGCGTTTACTTGAGGACCTCCAGGCACGTTATTGTATGGATTTGGTGGTAAGTTGGACATGGCTTGTCAATCTGGAAACATTCGATCGCTTTCATATCTTATAGTTTTAGTCGAAGCATCACGTGCCGTACGTTTCTTTATGTTTGTATTGTGATAGCAGCCTAGATATTCAAGGGGATTCAATTAAAACATGCTAATTCACTACGAAAATGACGGAAGGGCGATGGACGATTCACTCAGATCCAATGAAACTTACTGCAGTTTGGAAGTTGGTTGAAAGATGTTGCGTCAGCTGCTAGCACTTCTAAAACACTAAACCATTCTCACATATTATCACAAAAAGCTAAACAGCGTAATTCTAATAAAAGTAGGAAGAAAATACGACCCTGACTTACGTGGCCGTGCTATAAAAAGCGCCCTCTGGATTGATTTTTTTGACTTTTTATTTCATTTTCAATGATATGACATTGCATGTCAAAAAATGTTGCCAACACCGCATAAAGTCAACATAATGTGTGTAGAATAAAATGAAACATAAATGTGTGAGATTATCAAATAAAGTTGGATGTTATTTTTTTTTTAGAGAAATAATGTCTTTATTGACAAAGAAAATAACAATCAAATAATATAAAGAAATTAAACTAGTATTTACAATTGAAACAATTGAGCTAACTGCAGACTGTTGCAAACAATCTACAGATAGCTCAACTGGTCCATATCAATACCAGTCGGAAGCGTCCCCAAGACGTTGGCTGCATTGCCCCGCTGTATGGCAAAGTTAATGCGCTGCGGCAGATACTCACCAGCTCTCGGGTCACGCGTCGCTTAGACCAGGCGCCCAGATAATTTTTTCAAAACCCGGAGAGCCTCGGTACCCCACGGACCTAGGGTCTCGACTCCAAGGGAAGCAAATGCGTAGGCTCTGTCGAGACCTGCATATTTGCGCCTCTTGAGATCCTCGGTCAAATCTGCCGCCGAAACAGTTTATGTAAATGGCTAATATAAATAAAAAAAAACTACATGTCTATATATATATATAAATATTAAATATGTGTATCTTAAGTAGAAAGTCATGACACCTGGCCAGTCTTCCATTGCAACACCCTAAATGGGTACACACTGTGAATATTGTATAAACTCACCTAATCAATAAGACCTCATGACTGTATGAAAGCAATAAATGAAAATACTGAAATACTGACATCACAATCTTGAGCTTCCAACTGGCCAGGATTTATAGAATTATGTGGGTAGATTTTTCATAAAATTTGATATATTTTCTAATATTTTGGTATAGTCAAGTTTTTGGACTCAACGAAAACAACAAATATTTATCCACAAAATATTTTATTTGGAAGTTTGTCTGCATTGACTACCTACCTTAGGTCAAGCAAACCCACACGTACCGTAATCTATTAATACCTATTCGTTTGACATTTTCTTGAAAACCAATCAATCCAACAAAATCAGCTGGCTACATTATTTTTAACGTGCGCTTTACTTCTTCTTCTTTTAGCTTTGGTTCTGCATCTGGATTGATACAATTCTGCCAGTGTCAGTTAGGTATGAATTGCGCATTTAGGAACAATAGATAAAAATTTAAGGAGGTTGAGTTTGGATTTTTCAGAAAATAAATAATTTATATAATCTCAATCAAGTTCGTATAGGTACAAAAACAAACAGAAACAACTAAATTAAAAGTTAAATGAAAAGCGCTAACAGAAGTGATCAATATGCGAAGTAACATAAAATATATACCTACGTAATCTAAAAGCTACAATTGTATACTATTTACAGAAATAAATCTACAAAGTTTAGATACAAAAGGGGAAAATACTAATGGAAGAAGGGTCTTGGAAGAGAAGGGACGGGTGATTTCAGGAGGAATAATATCATGAAGACAAATTTTAAGCCTAGGACAGACGAAAAGAAGATGTTCAACATCTCCTTCATCCAAACCACATTCACACAGAGATTGATTCCTGACCCTTATCTTCGTAAGAAACACAGGGGTACATACATGGCCCAACCGGAGACGGCATAAGATGGATATGCTGGTTTTGCTGGCCTTTTTAAATTTGAAAAACCAAGGTTTGAGAGGAATTTCTAGTTGCAAATTACCATAGTGCTTGCCTTTTAAAAGTCTAGATGAGTTCCACATTTGAGACCAAGAAGTAGTTAGATGGAAACTAGGGGCTGAACAAAGATCATGAGCAAAAATTTTAAGGTGTTCCTCTGAGCCAAACTGAGTTGCTTGTTTCGCACAAGAGTCGGCGGCGGTTTCGTTTCCTGGAATCCCAGAGTGACCCGGGATCCAAGCCAATATAACATTAATGCCACGACTTTTACACCTGAACAAAGATTCACGAATTTTAAGAATGATTGGAAATCTAGATTTGAGCGAAAGGGGCAAGATAGGATAGGCTGAAGAGAGCTTTTAGAATCAGAGAATATTATGGAATTATTGAGGTTGTGCGAGTCTACAAATTTAATAGCTTCCAGCAATGCTATAGATTCCGCAGTAAAAACCGAGGAAATCGATGGACATTTATAATTTTAAATTATCTTGGACGAAGGAATCCAAACTGCAGCGCCTACAGGACTAGACTCATTTAATTTTGAAGCATCTGTATAGATGGAGAGCCAACCATTATAATTAGAATCAAAATGCATGTTAAATTTTTCACGAGCATATGAGCAACGTTTTACGATCCCAAAATCTAAGATAATATCTAGTTCGAACATAATAGGTAGTAAACAAAAGATTAGAACTAAATTGGATGACAGGATATGGAAGGTGGGAATATTTCGTAAAACTCCGAATCAAACACGGTATTTTGTCCTGATGAATATTAATAATAGGCTCAAAGAAAGAATACAAATCGTTTAACTTATTTAGAAGAGGGTGTTGCAAATTTTGAACTAATTTGAAAAGAAAACGATCTGAGAGATATTGCCTTCTAAGAGAAAGAGGAGGATCACCACATTCTACTTGCATTGCGTTTATAGGAGAAGATTTCATTGCACCAAGAATAATTCGAAGACATATTGACTGGACCTTATCTAACTTATCTAAAGCCATCCGCGTACTAGGATCCAGAAGGAACGAACCATAATCCATATGACTACGAACTATGGCATTATATAAAAGTTTTTGACAATAGGGATGGGAACCCCACCAGAAACCAGACAGTGAACGTAGGATGTTAATATTCTTTTCACATTTTCTGCAATGTAGCTAAAATGAGGAACACCTGTCATTCTTGAATCTAATTTTAAACCTAAGAATTTTACATTATTTATTTGATCAATCAATTCACCGCCAACATATAGGGCAATCTAATCTTTTAATTATCTTTTTTTGGAGAAGACAATAAAATTACTTTTAGATGGTGAAAGGGACATTCCATGAACTTTAAGCCAATCATCCAGGATATTATGAGATGCACTCAGTTCATCCTGAGCGAACTCTTGGGAACTCGTTTTAATATATAAAGCCAAATCATCAGCGTATTGAAGGCATATACACGGTAAAGAGTGATCTAAGTCAGAAGTATAAATACTATATAATAAAGAACTCCATACAGAACCTTGAGGCAACCCCTTATAAATACTACGGGGAGATGAAAGGAAGCCCTGGTTTTTCACTAAAATTTTCCTATCCATAAGCATATTACATATAAAGCGAACTATTCTCTCTGGAATTCCCAGCTGCTGAAGTTTTCTCTTGAGAACCGGTAGCAAAACATTATCATAAGCAGCAGTGATGTCAAGAAAAACTGCAAACAGTGATTCTTTATTGATGAAAGCTGAACGAATATCCGTGGTAATGATACTTAAACTATCAAGGGTACTCATGCCTTTACGGAAACCAAATTGAGTACTAGAAATCATGTTACTATTTTCCACAATTCACTCTAGTCGAAATTTTAACAAATGCTCCATGATCTTAGCTAGGACAGAGGATAGGGCAATGGGTCTATAGCTATTAAAATCGGAAGGATTTTTCCCAGGCTTAGCAATAGGAATAATGATTTGCGTCTTCCACTCATTGGGAACAACACCAATTTCAAAAAAAAAATAACGAGTGACAGAAAATATTTTCTTATGATATCAGGGGACTTAATAATAAAAGAGTAAGGAATCCCATCCAAACCAGGAGATGAGTCTTTTAACCCATTCAAAACCTGATTCAGCTCATATAAACTGAAACAACTATCTAATTTGGAAAGAGAAGGAATAAAAGAATAAGATGATGGGAGAGAATCTAAAGAAGGAACAAATGGGGTCAACCCAAGATGAGGGATCATAAGATGAAACAGCGGGGGAGTTGCAAGAACCTCTATATCGTTTAATTTGTCGCCAGACATATGATGGAGGGGCCCTAGGAGATAGATTCTCACAAAAAGATTTATAAACTTCTTTCTTCTTTTTAGAAAGAACCCTTATAACTTTGGCAGCAGAGTGTTTATAAGCAATAAAATTTTCATCAGACATTGAGGCATTATATGAGAGTTCTGCCCTTTTTCTATCCTTAACAGCTGATGTACAGTAAGAGTCCCACCAGGGAGGGGAAATTTTAGACCAAGAAGATGATTGTTGGTTAGCACTTGAAATTATGCAATCAACAAGTTTAGAGTAAGCCGAAAGGTAGAGGTCTGACGTAGCGCCAGGTTGTAACTCTGGAAGATCTCTAGCAGAGACTTCAATGTGATTATTAAAAGAATCCCATTTAGCTGCAGAAAGTCTGAATTTTAAATTAGGATTAAAATTGCGAAAAGGTATAGCACGGTTAGAAATTTTAATAACAATTGGGAAGTGATCGCTACCATAAGAAGTTGGTAAAGATTCCTAGGAGAGGGAATAAAAAAGAGAAGGAGAACAAACAGTCAGATCGACAGCAGTTCTAGGGTCCTGGGAAGGAAGTACTCTGCGAGTAATGGAGCCATCATTGACAACACACAGGTTGGCTTCATCAAACATTTTAATGGGAATGCGACCAAACACATCACAATGGCCAGAGCCCCATGATGTGTGGTGACCATTGAAGTCCCCTAACAAGATAATAGGGGCAGGGACAGAAGAAATAACACAAAGAATATCGGGGATTAACGCTGAATTAGGGTGGGGAATATATATAGAGATAAAAGTAATATCAAAGGCTCTAATAGCTACAAGATTAATTTCAACAGAATGGGAGGGATCCCTTCCCTCCCATTCTGTTGAAAATCACGGAGAACGGAAGGGAGTTCCTGATAAGAAGGGCACTTCCAGCATACCCGTCAGCCCTGTCATGTGACAGTGTGACAGACAAAACCTGGAACCCTAAAATGGGAGCCAGGAACAATCCAAGTCTCCGAGATGGCAATGACAGACGGGTGAATTTTATTTATTAAATGAAGAAGTTCAGTTTTTCGCGGACGGAGACTTTTCACGTTCCATTGGAGAATGGAAACTTGATTCATGATTAACAGATGAAAAGAAGATGATCTGGGACAGTTTTTGGGCAACATTGGATGGTAGGGGGGAATTAGAAGAAGAGAACAGCTCAATAATGAGAGAAAGAAGAGATTCAATTAGGAAACTCTGACGATGATCAGTCCCATCTTTCTGAGATTGAGAGAAAGCAACTCCGTTGGAGAATGATGACTGAGGGGTAGAAATAATGGACTGGTGAGCGGACTTGTCAAATGACTTGCCCATCGGAATCCGAGGACGAGGTGATGAGTAGACATTTTTGACGTAAGATCTAGCCGAAGGGGAGATAGAAGGCAAGAAATTTTGAGAGAGAAGACTGGCAGGGGAGGACATCGATTGTGATACTTCTGAAAAGGACCTGAAACTCTTGGGGAAATTTAAGGATGCCTACGTAATCTAAAAGCTACAGTGCGCTTTACTGTTATATTCTGTTATTATCAAAACATCAACGTCAATGTCTGATCCTACCTCTATGCCGAATTTCTTTCTGTTTCTTTCTTCAAAGAGAATACCTTTCTTTTTCGTAAATCGTAGTGTCTGCAGTGCATTTCTTTTTTGCACATATTTTTGAGTTTTATTTGAATGCATTAGTTTGCTACAAAGAAACTGTAGGGTTGTGATTGTAGTTGGCTATTTATTTTACGTTTATTTCTTGGTAATGTGTTATATTATGAATAACAGAAATCCTTTTGCGTACATATATGTGGTATATGTGTAAAACAAGTCGTCAATGATGGTTGCGTTGCCTATTGTTTTATAAGCCATGGGAAGTCGAAAAGATATCCTGAAGAATCTGGGTATACCAGAATACCCATGGAGCTCAGGTACGTGGATTTCATATAACTTGAACGACCGAGCGACTAATCGCCTAAAATATTTTGCATTCTTTCCTAAATCTATACTTGTACTTTGATGAGAAACTTTTACATTTGGGTAAAACGTAAAAGTAATTTTTTGGCAAACAAAGTGGTGCCAAGCCTTTTTCAGGAAAATTTCTGATTCAATGCATCGATTTTAGTTGGATTTGATAGCTGAATCTAAATTAGTACAATTTTGTAAGCCTATTACTTACAGTTGCTGAAATGCAAAGAATTTTTCGTTTAACTTTCAACTCCTATTTTAAACCTCTGGGTGTGATTTTTTAAATTCTTTTCAAATTCTCTGATGCATGGTTAAGGCTGTGGGTTTTCTATGAGTCGAAGAAAAAAAAAGACCCTATTAATACACACTTTTGCTTTGTGAATCTGAAATTATGTAGTTATATTGCTAAAGGTTGCTGAGGTACAGAGCATTTTTTGTTTAAATTCACAATTTTTTTAACTTTAACTCCACTCCACACCATTGATTGAACTTAGGTGTAAATTAAAAAAAAAGCCTGAAACATGGTTCTATTTATTTTGATTCAACTTATTATACTTCAATTTTGATGGGCTGCCTTGTACAAGAGCTACAAGGCTGGCAGCCTTGTAGCTCTTGTAGCAGTGTAGTATGAAGAAGCTCTTGTACTTTCAGAGATCTCTTGATCAGTCTGTGGGTTTTTATTAGATTATTGTGATGATTTTTTTCAGATGATGAAGAACAATCAGCTGACACACGGCAGACCACGACAAGACCTTCTGGTAGGTGTTTTGTGTAATCTGCTTCTAATGACATACCAGGTAACTGAGAATAATATAGTTTATAACAAAAGTTATTTGCAAGTGTCAAGTGTCTCCATGGTCAGCGCTATTAAACCATGACGCGACCTGTGCCCATAGCAAAAGTACTGCTTGGTTTGAAGCCAGATGATGCTGTGTGAATAACTCACACTGACAGACAATTAATGTCCAGCATTATTAAAAATAAAATCCTTATCCAGCATATCCCTATCCGGTAGTTTGAATTTCACTAAACTTTTGCATATTACTTTAGCTCAGCAGCCCACAGCCAGCAGCTCCTCAGCTGGAGCCCAGCGTAGCCCGCCGGCCAGCAACCTGCTGTTTCTCTCCAGGCTGCACAGTACTTGGTCCAGACCAGACAGCTCCAATGCTGGCTCTACAAGTAGTCGGTATGTTAGGAACCAGAGGTTTAAGAAAAAAATATGTGCCATGGGGTTAGATTTTTCAGTGATATGATAAGTCACATTGAAAGATATAATTCATAGTAGTAGTAGTTCACATAATATTTCAGTAAATTTAATGTATCCTATATAGAAAATGCTTTATTGCACACTTTACAAGACAATTCTTATATTTCCGAAGGATATCCTGCTGTAAAACAGTTTTTACTAGTACGGAGGACTGTCACCTTACTAAGGTTCTGGTACTGATGACATACCTACCTACCAAATAACAACAGTCGTAGGCATAGAGTAGATAATTCGTGTTATTTTATTTATACAACACCTGCTCAGAAAGTTGCCTATTCCTTTTCCAAATATAAGATAGAAAGTAAGACATTGCAGGCGTATTGGAATCCGGGAGGAAAAACTCTATGGAATTTCAGGTCCATTTTAGCGGGAGAGAAAACGGTATGGAAATCCATTTCTAACGTATTTTTTTTTTAATTTCCTAAAAGATCGGCCGGTAGCTATGGTTATTTTCATAATAGGTCAAACAACAAAAAGTTTTTACTCCAAGTCCGCTTGCCCCTTCCGATTTCCGAACAATATTTTGAAAAAAGAACCCAAGTGATGAAGGCTTGCTTCATCACTTGGGTTCTTTCAAAATTAGAAGAACTTCCCGCGCCAGCGGGGGAAGTTCTTCTAATTTTGAATTTGGTGTAGGCAATTTTATTAATTCTACAGAATGTCATCGAGTGGTAGTAGAAGTTTTATGACACCGCCAGTTATTTCTGGCGGTGTCAAAAAACTTCTACTTTTTCTTTATTCTGCTTTTTATTTTCCTCGAAGGTGTAGTATAAAGCACTATGTATCACTCGGCAGAACGTGCGATTCCTACCTCGTGTTTTAATTTAAGTGTTTTAAGGCCCTCGGCTGCGCCTCCAGCCTCAAACGACACACTCGATAGGAATCAGGCACGTTCTCGCCTAGGTGAACAATGTACTATTATAATACTTATTCCATCAATAGAACATCCGATTGGCTGCCTGCTGAGACCATCTATCAGGTCATTTACATAAAGGTTGAAAAGCTCCTTGCTGTATAATATTCACTATGTCATGATGATACACTATATCGTCGGCATAGCTAATATTATTTATACTAATAAATAATTTGCTGATATAAAATATGCTGCTGGCACCATCTATCAGTGCGCTTCAGACATTCTATACAAGTAGCTTATGTAGCACGTATACTCAAAGGCGATCAACACCCTTCGCGTTCAATATAATAATGCATTTAGGATACTGTTACCTGGGGGCTACCGAGGTTCTGCAGTGCTTCCGGCATGTTCGCGGAAGCGCGCACGGACGGCTTCCATGCATGTATGCGGAAGAATCGCATCCCTGCTGTGCAGATTGCACGGAAGTACCAACATCATTCTAAAGACACTATCCAACAAATGGGATAACCAGTTCCTGTAATCGAATAATGATGAAATAGCCAGTTTCATTATTGTTCGATTACACTGTTTAAAATTAATTATTTTATAAAATTTTCAATACTTAGTTAAGTTACTAACATAGAATAAGAACCTTATTTAACATGATATGGACCTTAAATTTCAATTAGTTTATAATAATGATTTTTATTTATTTATTTATAGGCCTCATAATAAACGCCAGACGGTGTTTGCCCCACATACACATTGAGTTATAAATCTGCCCCTTATCTCCAGTGTCAACCCACCTTACATGCCCATCAACACGCCCCCACCGGAGATGATGGCCCGGCAAACTGGCGAGGAGCGCCCTGGCGACGACATCCGCCGCGTGCTGGCCTTCCGCCGCCTCACGCGCAACATGAACGTTTTGCCCAGCAGCTCCATGCCTCGCTTCTCCAGGAACCATGGATACACCATACCCCGCAGTACGTAGCTACACCATACCGCGCACTATAGTTGGTGCCAAATAAATTGTCTGGTGACGGGCAGCGAGTGTGGGAAGTTTGCGCAGGTACACTAACGCATATAATTCACATGCCGTCGGCAAAGCAGCAGGCGAAAGAAATGCTACAGCTTTGTATAGCTCTGTCTCTCGCTATTTCATTGTTGGAAACAAAAACTCGCAGTGAATAATCAACGAGACTGACCAGAAGGTAAGCCCACCAATTAGGCCTAAGAATTTCGTTCTGCGCATCTTTGTCGCGTGGTTCGCCATAGGAAAAGAAGTTTGACGATTATTATACGTACCTACTTATTATAGGTACATGTATAGGTACATATAAACATACATATGTATAACGTAGCAGTTACACCGCACATAAAATACTTAAATAATGCTGGAAAATCTACACAGGATCATCTATCCCCAACAAACTAAGTAGAGCTTGTGACACATACATACTCGTACATAGGTACCTACATCACACCTACAGGAATTGATTATAACTTTATTTGCGGATGAGCATCAAGAGGAATTATTTTATTTGATCTGGTTTTCAGAGTTTCATATCCAAAGGTTGCGCACGGGATCCTATTACTTAGTAGTTGGCCCCGCCATAAACTTTTTGTTAAGGGCCAAAACAATAACGTCGTGTCCGTTTTAGTTTCATCCTTCTGATTTTGAGACCTAATCACGGGGGTCAGTCTCGAAAGTTTCCGGAGTTATGGTGGTTTGAAATTCCGAGACGTGATGGCGCAAAAATTTATAAGAAAAGTCAGTAAAAAGTTTAACAATGGAATTCTTATTGTTTTTGGTCCTCCATAATCTATTACGGTCAAAGAGGTTAGCTAAGTTTCTTGTAGAAAGCGGTGTATGAATTCATAGTACAAAACAAATGACAGCTCAATTTTAGCCTACAAGAGCTGTAATTTGGTAGAGATTCGGAGGTTATTATGACCTCGTCGGTTTTCTAAAATGAACGTACCGAGTATGCACCAAAAAATCAGACTTCTGTAGGTACATATTAAAAATTTGATTTTTTGTTAAAAATATACACGCTGTAGATATTTTGAAATGTAATTAAGTATGCCTTTCATATGAGAATAAATTTGATTGATTTTATTCCCCTTTGATTTGGCCTCCTAAGTTACCGTAAGTACCAGCATATTTCAAATGTCTAATCTGTACACCACACTCATGCAAATCGGATCAACGGTTGGAAACTTATGTTGAAAGTTAGTATTTAACCATACAGCCGAATTACCCAAACTGCCACTGAGAACTTCATCCTCCGATGTCTGTCTGCCAGCGGCCTGCATCTCATGAACCGTTAAAGGTCGACAGTTGAAATTTTCAGTGTATTTCTCTTGCCGCTAAAACTACATCAAAATTAAATATTAAGGGTCCATACCACGTTAACTACCGATGGCCGAAGTTAAGTAACAAGAATACAAGAATTTATTAGTAACGTCAGGCATGGTCAAAAATCTGTTTTTTAGAGTTCTTTTGCAAAATTATTTTAAATTATGTTGTTTTTATGAAGAACAGCTTGCTATCTTCATTTTACCAGAAGCCTATTTTAAAATATCTTTAATAAGAATTCCTATCGGTTAGCCATCGATGCAGCTTAATAGCCTCATTCACTATCACATTATCATTTAAAATATAAACAAATAGCATTGTGTTAAAAAGCAGGTTACTCGCGCCCTGGCACCGTGGTTCCCACTGAGCCCAACAGCTGGGCCAACTCGGGGGTGCAGCGGCGGAGTAATCGCACCCCTGCCATCAACTACCCTA
The DNA here is from genome assembly GCA_947859395.1 of Eupithecia insigniata. NCBI lineage: Eukaryota > Metazoa > Arthropoda > Insecta > Lepidoptera > Geometridae > Eupithecia > Eupithecia insigniata. The sequence goes on from OX402000.1 coordinate 1,486,046, forward strand.
TGCCTAGTAAGTTTTACATTTACAGGGACACCGTTAAAAGTTGCCCAGTGCTCCTCACCGTTTGAAAGATTTCCGTAAACTAATCTAATATAAGTAATGAAACTAATCACAAAATATGACCAATATCTGGTCTACACTATAAAAGTATTTAATTCCTAAGGAAGTAATGTAATGAGTTTTAATTTTAAACCTCAAAATATGTATGAAAATTTAGACCAAGGACATTCGTCGTACTAAGAGATCTCATTCGATTTGTTTGAATTTGGTAAAATATTCAACTGTAGGTATAGCTTGTGTTATAACTCCCATTCAAACATTCGAGTTTATAACATTAGTGTTATTTAACAGTGGAGGAATCGCCAGCGGCTCCGCGCCGGCGCCGCACCCAAAGCATGGAAGTGCATAACTCAGAAGAGGGTAAGATTATACCTAATTATAAATTTATAAAAAACAACTCTGCTCGCGGCTTCGCGTTTTGTTTCTATGAAAACGTTTAAAAGGTTACTTCTATCCTATGGGAACTGATTTATGGTATACAAAATAGGCTGTGTTATTTTTCCGTTTCTAACAGTACGTACGCGTATTTCTTACTGTACTTAATAAATACTAGATGTTACATTTTCGTGTAAACTGAAAGCTTTACCTATCAACCCCTAATAAATACGTCTAACCCCCATATCTTTAGTCTTTACCTCGACTTCGACTCAACCCCGACTCTACCTCCAATGCGTTTTGGTATGCTTGATCGTACAAAATTCCTCCACTTGAACTTACCTTACGAAATTTTCTCATACGAGTAGAGAAATAAACTGTCATCAATATCGCCTAAAAAGGTCGAAAAATTCGCGACCGTTACCGTCCTGTGGTCAGTGAATCGAGCCTAGAGCCTTAATCTCTTGATCACAACGCACAACGCTGCAGTATGCAGTGCCGGACACAATAGTATGAAAACCGTCCAGAGTGAACTTTGTTCCGTCGAAATCTGCGTCAGCGGTGAGGGGCAAGAACGGTAAAGTGGGGAGCGGGTACTCTTGCACAACCCGGCGTCATCGTGCTCTTAACAACGCTGCGATGTGCGTCGACAATGGAATTGTTTGTGCCACATGTTTCTGCGGCAAAATCAAATGACCTCTTGCGTCTCGTGCGTGATCTTACGTTGTGCCCCATAGCGCCGTTGTGCGTTGCGAATAAGAGACTAAAGGACACCTTAAGGGAGGAGTTGTTCTTTCTTTCTCTTTAAAGATTATCGGACAATTAGCAGCTTCGTCGACAACGGTAACTTTAATGTAAAATTAATTAAATCTTCTGTCAAAAACGTGAAATAAATTAAAACATAATTCTACGATGATCTTTTCGAAGAACACATGCATAAAGGTAATGGTATTAAATGCTTATCCGTAGAAGAACCGGAGGAAGTTGCGACGCCACATGCCACAATCTATCCGCTGTCTCTGCTGAGTGTATCCGATGAGGCCCATCCCGTTCCGGAACCAGAAACAGAAGTGGAAACTGAGGTGGAAACCCAAGGTTTGTAACACCTACGTTCATCAGCTCGATACGTCACTACCCAATGTTGGGTAAATGGCTCTCATGCAGGCCTATTCAGAAACTCCGTTTCCGAATCTTCGACACGGAATATGACACACCATGATCCAAGAAAACAAGGTCTGCTCCTCCGGGAGTAACACAAGGTGACGTCACTGTCCAGTTGCCAGTTTATTTCAACAAAAGGTAGAAGTTGGAAAACAAATGTGATACAGGTCAATTTAAAAACGAATAAAAAATGACAATCGTCAATTTATGTTTTGTTAGATCAGTCAAAACAGCGATAGTTAAATACTAGTACAAAACACCACATAGTTTATCAGATTTATATAGCTAATACAAGGTGTTCGGAGAGTTACGATTTTACACTACTGGTAACACAAATCGGAGCCCATTTTCTATGCAAAAGTTCATTTGCCTGATCGTTCCTATGCGTGCTTTCTTGAAAGCGGTTCTTTGCGGGTTGATCTTAGTTGATGGTTTAATTATGTATCCTATATGATGTCAATTAGTTTTTTTTTCTATTCTCCATCTGTAATGTTTGTTTGTGACTCTCCCAGGAGGCACTTCTAACGACACATCAGGCTCCGGTGTCGCGGTCGAAGATGCGGTTGTGGAGATTTCAGACGAGCCTTCCGAAGCTGCCGTGGAACTCGTAGCTGTCTCTGATCATAACATGGTAAGGAGATTATTTTATGGCGAACATGTTATTTACTCTGTACTGTTATTTGAAAAAGCAAAAAAATGATTACCTCTCATCTAGTTTTGAATTAGTTCGTGTGCAGATCTACCTTAAAAGGCGGTATATTAATCTACGAATATATTATTTGCTGTTTGCAAGACTATGAAGTTCCCTAATTGTTGATCAGTGAGTGAATGAAGAATTACTCATATAATGAAATATTTCATAGACACAGTTACGGATATTATACAACTCTCTTTTTATAAAGTTTAGTCCCCTACCCTGCCGTCATGTTTTATAAAGTTTTGTCAGCAGGCTTCGACCAGCCAAGCGGATGAAGTGGACGCCCCAGCGTCGGAGCCATTGCAGGCGACAAAACAAGGCGTTAAGAGGCGATTTTGTATGTAACCCAATACTTTACTACATTTCACACTAATATTATAAATTCAAAAGTTTGTATGTTTGTTATCTCTTCACGCTAAAGCTAGGTACTGAAAGGATTGAGCTGATGTTTTGCTTAGACATAATTCTAGACCTTGAATAAAATATACCTAGGTTACTTTTTATCCCGGAAAAACGTATACAAAGCCGATGGCGGATGTTAGTAATGAATAAAATACAAATGGTTTACCATTATTCTGGAAATAATGAAAGGACTTAAGTTTTCATATTTCGTTATGAAAACTTAAGTCCTTTCGGCCCTCTTGGAAGATGGCTGATCGAAGGTCGAAAGTGAGATCGTCAATATGCATACATAATAATGTATGTTAACGTATACTCGCAAGATACATAGTTTTAAAGCATCAATATTTATTTAGTATTTATTTATTTTGCAATCCTAATACATACAATGTGAGAGGTTTTAAATATTTCACTTAGAGGCTAGGTATTTAGAGCCCTGTTAGGGCGCCATGCAACTTGTGAGGCTAATTTAAAGTATCACAATAAAGCTTAGTTTTATAAATATTGCCTATTATTCAGTACTACAGCTAATCACTTATGTATCACAACCAAAGCTAACTTAATTTCTAACGGTTATTGCACAGAGTTAATATGCAATAATTTTGGGGGCTCTAGCTAGTTCTTTTGTATCAGAATCAATAACTTTATATCTGTAGACTTACAAAATAAGCACTTAGACACGTAAAATTTTATACCATAAACATAGTTATTATTATCAAATAAGAAATGATGTGTTATTGATATTCTCTTCACTTACATTTTTTGTCCACTAGTGGAAGAAGAAGAAACGGTGAGACCGTTTCTTCTAGAAAGTAGTCAGAAGAAAGGACCAGTATCTGTTTGTTTATTATTATGTGTACCTACTTCTATCTGTACAACATACTGTATACATTTTCTTTTTATTTGGTAGTGTTAAAGTAATTTATTGTTACAGCATCAACTGATAGACCCTCAGAGCCGTTGACAGTCAAGGAGTTCAATCAAGTAAGTATTCGTCGCTTCTATGTCCTTTCGACGGCTGAACTGGATGTGGGCCGCGCAGGAATAGTCACTTTAACACCTATGGGGAGGTCGACGTCCGCCAGTAGACCTCTTTCGGCTGAGACACTGATGATGAATAGAACAAAATCTAAATATATTTTCCTAAACAGAAAATCCTCCGCCTGCTGGAGTGTCCCGTTTGCCTGGAGTGGATGGAACCCCCCATGTCGCAGTGCCGGCGCGGGCACCTCGTGTGCAGCCGCTGTCGCGCGCGCCTCGCCTCCTGCCCCGTCTGCAGGACCACCTTCAGCTCCGTCAGGAACCGCGCTATGGAGGGCGTGAGTGTTTTGTTCTACAGGAGTGCATGCTGTGTCTGCTAAGGTCTCATGTCGCAGTGCCGGTGCGGGCACTGAGACCGTTACCTGCATGATGATTACATTTAGCTTATATTATTTATAATTATAATTAATAATTTGTTTACCCGGACAGGTTTTTGATAAAAATGTTGCTAGCTGACTGTCTGGGTCATATCTACATATGTCTAGAGTATTATTTTATTGGTCCCAGCCGATAATCTCGGCATTAATTCGGTTGATGTATTGTCGTTAAAGTTCTTGAGTGTTGTTTCTGAGACCGTTTCTTTTTTGCAGGTGGCAGAGATGTTGCGCTATCCGTGCCGCCACGGCTGCGGGCGCGAGGTGCGCCTGCGGCGGCGCGCGCCGCACGAGGCCTCCTGCGCAGCGCGCAAGTACGCCTGCCCCGTGCCGCTCTGCCAGGATAAGCTGCACCTGGCGCGGGACGAGCTGCACGCGCACATACATGTAACTATTTACACACACATACACACGAACACACACACACACACACACACACACTAAAGTCATAATTCATAATCTTTATTCATCCTACTAATGTTATAAATGTCAAAGTTTGTAAGGATATGTATGGATATTTGTTACTCTTTCACGCAAAATATACTGAAGGCAGAAATTTGGTACCTATGGGTTTAGTTTGGGACCTGGAATAAAATATAGGCAATTTTTTATCCCGATAAAACGCGGGCGAAGGCGCAGCTAGTTCGAAATAATTTTAATAAACATGTGGACATAAATTACATATAAATAAAATCACATACAAAATAAATATTGAAATTGCTTACACGCTGACGAAAGATCATAAATAATAAAATTCATTCATGAATAATAAAAATTGTATTAGATAGTATTGGTAAGTACATAAATGATGTCAAAATGCACAATTATGATAGAACAATGTCAGCATTTCTTAATAAATTCATCTATCGAGTAGTAAAACCCTTCAACAATTTTTTTTAAAATAAAATAAATAAAATTGGATTTTTCTACGATATAGAATCCGCAATACGAAAATCCGTGGAAGAACCAAAGTCCCCGACATAACTCTTAGATTAGTGAGCTGAAGTGGCACTGGGCAGGTATAGCTCGAAGAACTAATAACCGCTTGGAAGTAAAGGTCCTCGAGTGGCGGCCACGACGTGAAACGGAGTGTTGGGAGACCATCCACTCGACGGACTGACGACATCGTAGCGGTCGCAGGGAGTCAATGGATGGAGGCGGCTCAGGACTATTTGTGTCATCGTATGGGGGAGGCCTACATATGTCTAGCAGCAGCAACGTGTATGGGCTGATATGATGGTGATGATGAAAGTTGGATTGTCCATTGTCATTGTGTGTGTTTTCAAGTGAGTAGGTAATGCATTAAACAATTTTACAGCTTTATATCTGCAGCAATGTTTTGAAACTTCAAGCGTTGGTTGATAAGGAGTGCTCATACCTTTCTCCATGTGGTAAAGCGTTCTTACTTTTGATCCGCGGTCGTATCGGAGTGAGTGCTTGATTACATCTACCAGCGGTACCAGGATGTATATAGGCAAGGTACTGTCAAAATATAGAAATGTTCTTTACAGGATTCCCATTGTGGTATTCTAATAGCCCGCTTTTGAATAATAAAAGCCTTTCTGATATTATATTATATTTGTAGCTACCCCCATAGTATGATGCTATACCTAAGCTTAGACTTTACTAGAGCGTATTAGACCGTCTTAAGTTGATCGATAACGACTCCCGCCATTGGTAACCATGACAACAATTGACTTCCGTAGAGCGCGTTAAAAATTGATGATTTTGATATGGATTTTCATACACATTTTATTCTCACTTTTTAGTACGACAGTAATGACGTACATTCTGCCTCACATTTAGAATAGGAATATGCCGCTTTCCGAGCAGATGTAGTATTAAATGTGTTTTCCCCTTCCAGACCAAACACCAGCACCTGGTGAAGGTGGGTCCGAGGCACCGCTTCGGCATCAAGGTGAACTCGGAGGCGCACGACAACTGGCTCATCGTGACTATGGAAGAGGTGTTCCATATGCGGGTAGACGTGGACATCCGCACCTGGGGGGTGATCGTCTATGTTGCCTACATCGGGCCCAAGTGCAACGCCAAGGACTATGCTTATGAGGTGTGTTAGTGTAACCTTGATGATATACCCAAAATTTGTATTTTGACCAAGGCAATCTTCCATGAAGTTGGAACTTGTCGTGTGGAGTATGAGAGATTGAAGAGACGTGTCAATACGGGGCACAACTCAGGAGCGTTCTTTAGTACCACTGCCGATATGCCGTCCGGCCCACTCGACTTATGAACGTCTAGAGAAAGTAACTCTCGCCGGACCTCCCGTTGGGAGATGTTGATTTCTGGCATAGAGAAACCGCACCAAGGGATAGAAGGTGGCACGGCTCCTCCATCATTCATAGTCGAGTTTGAGGCAAAGAGATACCCTAAGAGATCGGCTTTCTCTTTTGCGCTATGAGCCAGCTCACCATCTGGTTTGCGTAGTGGTGGCAAAGACGACTGGCAGAAATTTCCCTCGGCAGCTTTGGCGATGTTTTTAATTTAATGAATTTTTCCTCTTTTGCGTTTTAGTTAATTTTATTCGATGTAAAAATCTATTTGGTGTTTTTTGTTATAATTTACCGCTCATATACAAGTCGGAGACACCCACCCCATAAACCTACGGTACAATTAGTAACAAAGGCCTCCGACTACCTAAGTATCAAAAGAAAATGATAAGGACAATAGGTGAACGCTTGTTTAAGACTTTTATGTAGTCGGGTTTTAGTTTTTAACTATATTTTTTTTCTTATCGTAATTTTCCGCTCCGATGTTGCGGCTGTATAAGTTTTATAAAAGAAAATTAGGCTTACCATATATTGGATTCATAATGAAATAAGCTAAATATTGTGAATTTATTAGTAATACTCCTTTTGATAAAACTTTCAGTTAATTCCTTTTCGAATTTGTTTCAGGTGTCCATTGACGGTCAGCATAACGGCCGTAAGATGGTATACCGTCGCGCCACGCACAGCGACCTCGAGAGCTCCTCTCACAACGTCAGCCGTCAGGACTGCTTCCATCTGTCGCTCGATCAGGTATTTAAGATAATTTAATTTCTTTTTAACGTACGGTTTAGTAATAAATAGGATACTCACAGTACAACGGTATTTTTTTCCTTTAGCATTCTGCTGCTTGGTTATCTCATTTTGAAATCAATAATTTAGTCTGTAGTCGCCGTCAGGGACGTTTTTTAGGGACGTCAGGGGCGATCTTTTTTGCTTCTACTAGTGGACAAAAAAATTGGAGTGAAGAGAAAATCAATAACACCTTATATCTGATTTGATAATAATTACTACATTTATACCTGTTTATAGTTTAAAATTTTACTTGTCGTAGTGCTTATTTTGTAAGCCTTAAGAAATAAAGTTATTGAATCTGAATATGGATGTCTTAAAAATAGTTGATTGTTTCAACTGTGTTACATAGTTGGTCTTATGAACTACTTATAAATGGTTCAACAGTTTATCCTTTCGGATATACTTCTTAACTTCTTAGCCTGGACAATTTTATGTTGCCAGATCCTTGTACGGTAGCAGCGAGTTCGTTTATATTCTATTGAGTCTTAGTTGGTATTTTTTTCTGATGTTCTCTGTCTTGTGATTGACACATTGTAGACATTTCGATGTTCGAAGATACGCACAGACATATTATGCTTGCAGCTCACATGTGCGGGTATGTTGAGCGTGTTTCAGATAGTCCTGCTTTAAAAATATCTCTGGAATTTCGATATTGCTATGAAATTATTAAAATTCTGAAACCCAAAGTCGAATTCCATAGGTGACCATGAGCATTTTTACTTAAACATTTTCGTTCCAGGCTCTAAACTTCATCCGCTTCAAGAACCGCCACTGCGACGCGGAGCGTATCCTCGAGTTCGAGGTGGAGGTGTCCAAGATCGAGCCACCTCCGTCGCGCGACGACTCCGACTCCTGACTCTTTGCTGAACCGCCTCCTATTCAAATCATAGAGGGGACATCGGGTAAGTGAGGTTATTGTACCGTCTGCCTACTTCCGTCACGTATTTCCCCGATTAAATGTAGTAGTATATGTTATTCCTGGCCGTGGCGGTCGCGGCGTAAAAACGATTCTCCATAAAATAATATTAAAATCAGTAGGAGGAAAAGATGACAGTATAACTCTGAACAACACAAATTATGGTACATAGAAATATTCCTTTGAAAGTGATTTTGTGAGCAGCAGGTTGATCTAGTAAGTCCTACCTGACAAAAATCTGACAACCTTTGAATGTGTTACTGTGCACATGTGATTAAGTACGCCTTCTCTCCTCTCAGCTGAATGGACTCCCATAAGGGAACAAGGACCATTAGATGTGGCCTTGGACGGTCTCCTAACCGGATCGACAGCGCAGCTCCCGCCGGAGCTCCTAGAAGCTGCATCCGCCCGGCCGCCCGAGCTCGCGCTGTCGAGGATCCTGCGCCTGTGTCGGCCCAGTTGGACGGACGAGCATTGCACGATCGCCGCCACCGGCGGCCGTGCCTCGTTCGCCACCGCCGTCGCCTCGCGCGCCCCCTTCGCCACCGCCATCGCCGCGCGCATCGCCAGCGCACGGGAGGATCCGCAATCTGACTCCTGAGCGTTAGTTAGGTTTTATCCACGCGGAATCGGCTTAAGGTAGAAACAGACTGACCCACGCCACGCAACGTACGCGACGCACAATGCGATCTGGCCGCTTGAACTTTTTACTGATGGTCTAGCTAACACACACACTTATCGTATGCCACGCCATCCGACGACGTTCCCTAAATTTCGTCGCGTACGTGGCGTGGGCTCGGTCTGGCACTCAATAACCGAAAGATTGAACTTTAGGCTCGTTGCTCACTGGTATGGTAAGAGACGAGGCGACGTCAGAATAATCAATTTATTGCTAAAAATTATTATTATAACTGACTTTTATATTCTTCGCACATAACATACATATGTATTCATCAACACTGTAGAACACCTCGATGAGCCGGACCCCCTCCTCGACTCATGAAGGTGCCTTCATGAGTCGAGGAGGGGGCGACTGTGATAGTTTCACACAAATGCGAATGCCCGCGCCCTACGACCCGCCTCCTCCCTTGCACCAGTGAGCGAGACCCCTTTGTACTTCCTAAGAGTGTATTTAGTCGGAAGATTAAAGATAATTACCGACAAAAAAAATTAAGCTGTTCCAGAAGCCTATGAAGCGTTCTTAAACCGATTCTGCGTCGATAAAAATGTGGTGAGCGAATGATTTTTAGTCCATTTATATGCATTACAATGTTTAATGGGAACTTTAAGGAGTGAACGGTTCAGTGATATTCAAGCGTGCTAAGTGCAACTAGTATATCAGTCAACTATTAAATCCAACCCTGTTGGAATTGTATAAATTTATGAAGTACTGTGTGAAATATTATGAAGTAATATTGGTTATGAACTTTTAAGTGTTAGTTCTAAGTGCTTTTAATGTCTATATTTATTTAGTTAGCTTGTTGGTGTTGTAAGACAGTAGAGTAGAAGATATTTGTTTTGGCCATTTGGCCGTAGCGCTCGGAAAAAATATAGCGCATTCGTTTAGAAGCCTGGCTTTGGCGTCAAGTGCTTCATGTTCATCTTTTTACTTCGATATTTAATATAAAGTTGATGATAAACTTATAGTTACATTAATGTTTAAGTTAAGTAAGCTTAACACACTTCGTCGCTGTCTTTTTAGCAAAGTTTGGCGATTTTTTTCTGAAACGATATTTTCCTTCTAAATAGTATGTGCAAACATGCATATTTGTGTGTGTGTGTACTGACATGTCTTCATCGTCAGTCCGTATACGTCCACTGCTGAACATAGGCCTCTCAAAACTATAGTTGGTTATTTATTTATTATAGTTTCACACACTTCGGCGTTAAAAGCTTATTGTTAGTCAGAATACTTGGGGTATTTTTGTGTGAAAACGCATTACTGGTGAGGGTATGATGAATATTATTATTTTTGTAAGCACCCAAGGTGCTCAAAATATCTTACTACTCATTGTTTCATATTTATATGAGCAGTCAGGGTGCTCAAAATTATCTTAGCTAACAAAGCTCTCAAAGGTAGTATGCAAATTCTTTTGAGTGAATATTTATGAATCTTATGCACAAATAACTTTGACAGCTTTATTAGCTAAGATAATTTTGAGCACCCTGACTGCTCATATAAATATGAAACATTGAGTGGTAAGATGTTTTGACCACCTTGGGTGCTTACAACGATATGATGATTCAAACTACGTTTATCAAATTGCTTTTGTTTTTCAGATCATTTTGACTACTCTAGTATTTAGGTACTTTATAACCCTAACTTTAGACCAAATCAATCCACTGTATTTCCCGGATATTCATTCAATCTATATACATAAATAATAAATAATGCTGGACAATTCACACAGCATTATCTAGCCCCAAGCTAAGCAGAGCTTGTATTATGGGTACTACATAACTGATATACATAATACAATATATTACATAGATAGATATTTTTTGATAATACATAGAAAAACGACCAGAACACCCTGAACAAATATTTGCAGATCGTACAAATATTTGTCCCGAGGCGGGAATCGAACCCGCAACCTCCTGCGTCGCGGGCGGACCTTCGCCCACCGCGCCACTTCGGTCGTCTAATACATACGTAAACCTCTTGTAGTACAATTTAATAATAACCAATGCTATCTAAACAATTCAAAATACCTATTGAATACAAAAGGAAGTAAATTATATATTTAATATCATGAGAAAATCTGAACTTTCAACTCTGGGCACGTAATATAAACTTATCGATAAACATGCTCAAACGAATATTTCCTCTTTGGTTTTGAAGCGGGTGTTATGTTATCTAACATTCAATTTAAGTAAACCTTTTTTTTGTTACGAATTTGTAAATGGTTGAACGATTACGGAGAATATTGGAAGATTCTGATTAAGAGGATGATTTGATTTGCTTGATTCTGATGAGGAAACTGAAGATGTAGTTTATTTTTTGGAAATGGACAAAGTTTAGTTCAATTTATCTAGGTACTTACCTATAAACATCGTAGAGCAGTTTCAATAGATATTTTTGATTTATAACATTTTAGAATAAAACTTTTACCCTTAATGCTTCCCTGGTTGTTTCTTAGTTATCCATATATGGGGCACGGACGTGTGGAGCTAGTTCGTCGTAACCCATATATGGTGCACTAGACAGTGATCGTGTTAAAAAAACCGGCGATATAGTAAATTACTAAGAGCTGGCGCGATCGTCTTTCGTATACTGGAGGCCTACCTACTTCTTTACGAAATGTTTTATTTCGTTCGATCGGTACTCGGACGAACACTGATATTACGAACGAAATTGAATTCCGAAATCGGTCCTTTCGTAAGTAAGCTACATCCTAAGTTTTGCAGCTAGTATTGTGGTTAATTGTATGAAAAAATCACAGACAATCGCGCCAGCTTTCTACTCTCCCCAAACTATATTTAAGTGGGAATAAATAAAACAATATATTTACCAATAGTTTTTCTATTTTCCCCTGTCAAATTCTTACAAGTTAACAAAAATCTACAGAATTCATTTTCATTTGAAGTTCATCCATGATAGTGAGATCATTCAATACACGTCTCTATTACAGCAATAGCAACAATTTTTTTAATTAGTCGTATGATAAACGGAACATTAATCTACTATTTACATTTATCAAGTTTGAGCATAATGAATGTTCATAAATATTTATTTACAGATAGCCCAGTCGAATTAGCGACTTATAGCTTTAGCGATTATACGGTGTGATATCAGCAGTCAACGTGTTAAAAAAGGGGTAAACCCGGAAAAAATTGAAGTATAAATTTTCCTTCGGCATTCGTTAGGGAATCACTGGCAGTGTACATTTTGTTTTGCGTGGTAACCAGTGAAGTGATTAATATATGCATTTTATTATTACTTATTTCTTTGAATTACGAGAAATACATGATTATCTACATAATTAGTTATGATTTCTACATTATTAATGGAAGTACAAGATAATTTACACAACACACTTCATACAAACAACTATTTCTAATTTAGATATGTTAACTTACACACACTAAATGATACAACGTACATTAGTGTACGAAAACAAAATATAAAAGTTTATTTGTCAAATTTCCTAACATCACAGTTGCATCACAAGTTGATATTCCATGACGCGTTTAGTGTACTACTACCGATGTATTATAATAACTTGGTTTTCATGTAAAATGGCAAGAGGAGTACATAATTTAATAGGTTTTAATTCGACCATCAATTATACAACGGTTAGGGTGCCTTTCCACCAGGAATGTGATACATAGCTCATCAACCGCTCATATCATGAGAATCTTATACCCACCTTGACATGCATACCATGGTCCAAGAAAACAAGGTCTGCTCTTCCGGGAGTGACTCAAGATGACGTCACTGTCCAGTTGCCACATTATTTCAACAAAAGATAGAAGTCGGGAAACAAATGTGATATCGCCAATTGTTTGTTAGATCAGTCAAAACAGCTTTAGTTAAATAGGTACAAGTCAATGTGATAAATAATTGGTAAATACAAAACCACAGTTTCATCAGTTTTATACAGGTAATACAAGGAGTTCGGGGAGTTGCGAATTAACGCTACTGGTAACAGCAGAAAACCAGATTCGTCTTCTCATGCGCCGATGGCGTCGATGACGTAGCCTGGTGTCACCCACGTGACCATCGTGTCTCGGCAGAGTACTTTGTTTTTTTAAACCATGATGCATACTTTTAACTTACAATTAGATACATAACACATCTGTAGTACAAAGGCTATCCTAGTAGTTGAATGAATTTGGATTTATTACATTAGTTACTATTCCACTCCACAAATCCTTTACATTTCAGTCTCACATTACTAAGCCAGATTCACGTATCCTGAGAAGATAAATAACAACACGACTATCGGCTATGACCTTGTCTTGCAGAGAGACCTCAAGCACCGTCTTTTCCTGTTACGCCTAGAATCTAGACTAAACCTAGGACACAAGGTGGCCGCCAGGAATCTAGACCCAATGTAGGCCACTAGCTTTTACGCCTAGAATTAAGATCAAATCTAGGCGATTAGCTGTTTAGCGGCGATGCTTTGCCGCGCGTATTCCGTGCCGACCAGTCCGCGGCAGACCAGAGAAAACTCTTGCACTGTGTCCAGCAATCTTCGTTTACTGCTTTTTTCCCTGGAAAGAAGAATTTAAGTTACATTTATTTTAACCGCTGAAGAACCAAAAATATAACAAACTATTTGTGAGTGGAGACCGCGACTCGGCAAAAGTAGGTAGCATTATTTATGTCTCCGAATCGCCGGTGAAAGCTGATTGCGACACGCTGAAGACTGGCCAAAATAGCGCAAACTTGTAAAGAGCAGTGGAATTAGTGTAATGATGGAGTAATATTTAGTAACAATTCCGCGTATAACCTTCTCTGATAGTATTCATCAAAGTAAGTTGTCTACTAGTTTCGTCTCTCCACGAGACATCTTCAGGACACCACAATACTCGACCTTGACATTGAGATTGGTAAGCACAGCAACACCGACAGAGTCCCGCCAGTGATGTTGCCTCTCCGAGCTCCGCGCGCCAAGTGAAGCAATGCCCGCAAAACCCCCCTTTATATAGTCACGGATCAAACAGTGCGCACACAAAGTTCATAGTGTGTGTGTGGCAGTACTATTGTTTGAAAAGATTCGTAATAACGGTGACCGAGGCAAACCTGTACTAAGTTCATTCAACAGTGTATTATTACTATATTTTGTAATTTCTAAATTTTCTAAGACTGACATCCTAAATCCCTTATCACAAGTATGTAAAATAGAAAAACAATGATTTTGACTTAAAGAATGACCAGATTCCAATAAATGTTTTGCAAAGTTAGATTTTTCTGGATAATTGTTTCTATAAGCAGCTAAATGTTCTTTATACCTAACCTGAAAACTACGACCTGTTTGACCTACATAAATACCATTACATTCGTCACATACCAACTTATAAACACCCGATTTTTTATTGTTATCTAACCTATCTTTACCGTTACAAATCTGTTTTAATAAATTGTTTGTTTTGAACGCTGCGTGTACTTTATGTTTAGACAAAACTCTTGAAACTCCGTCACTCAATGGACCTAAATAAGTTAAACTGCCCACAAATTTGTCTATCCTTTCTGGAGCTACGGGATACAATAAGGAACGTATAATGTTTTGTTGTTTACTTCTTATTAAACCATCAACCATCTTTCTACTATATCCATTACTTTCAGCCGTGTGGTAAATAATAGATAGCTCTCTGTTAAAGTTCTCCTGAGATAAGGGGACTGACATCATTCTATGGACAAAACTACGGTAAGCTGATAGCTTATGTTGGAATGGATGACAAGATGAAACAAACAATTTATTAAAACAGATTTGTAACGGTAAAGATAGGTTAGATAACAATAAAAAATCGGGTGTTTATAAGTTGGTATGTGACGAATGTAATGGTATTTATGTAGGTCAAACAGGTCGTAGTTTTCAGGTTAGGTATAAAGAACATTTAGCTGCTTATAGAAACAATTATCCAGAAAAATCTAACTTTGCAAAACATTTATTGGAATCTGGTCATTCTTTAAGTCAAAATCATTGTTTTTCTATTTTACATACTTGTGATAAGGGATTTAGGATGTCAGTCTTAGAAAATTTAGAAATTACAAAATATAGTAATAATACACTGTTGAATGAACTTAGTACAGGTTTGCCTCGGTCACCGTTATTACGAATCTTTTCAAACAATAGTACTGCCACACACACACTATGAACTTTGTGTGCGCACTGTTTGATCCGTGACTATATAAAGGGGGGTTTTGCGGGCATTGCTTCACTTGGCGCGCGGAGCTCGGAGAGGCAACATCACTGGCGGGACTCTGTCGGTGTTGCTGTGCTTACCAATCTCAATGTCAAGGTCGAGTATTGTGGTGTCCTGAAGATGTCTCGTGGAGAGACGAAACTAGTAGACAACTTACTTTGATGAATACTATCAGAGAAGGTTATACGCGGAATTGTTACTAAATATTTCTTCATTCTAATATTGTGCAATGGATTTCCGCAAAGTAACGCCTGAATCTATTATTTATAATGATGGAGTGTTAGTACTAGTTACGAAGTAATATTACCTAATCTGTGGTACTAACTTGTAACTTTGCGCAAGAAGCTCGGAGATGCAACATCACCGGCAGGACTCTGTAGTTGTCCCTTGGCACTCTGTGTCCGATTCGAGCAATGTGTCCTGATGTCTCGTGGAGAGACGAAACTAGTTTACAACTATGATAGATTCTTTATAGTGAGTGGTGTGGGCTTTTCTTGTACAATTAGGTTGTGTGTGCTTGAAGTTAGAGATTAACGGCCAAATACTCAAACGCAACTCGAATGTAAGCACGCCTCAAGTGACGAATTTGGACACATTTTCATTGAAAACTGTCACAAAATCACGACTTGAGACGAGTTTAAATCTGAGCCGCGTTTGAGTATTCGGCCGTAAGTGTCTTGGCATTGTTATATTACATAAGTAAGTCAGTTTTATACCTTCTTAAATTTGATGGCATGTCAATTTGTGGGAGGGTGGGCGATGCTCGCGAATTGCATTTTGTTGGATCCTATTACAGATGGTTTTTGCGCGGAATTGGTAATAGCTTGTCATGTTTATATAGTTAGGTATATACTGACTCACTTAATGACAGCGGCTATGAACTTGTGTTTGTGTGCGTCGGTGGCGTGCACCGTGGGGAAGGCGGACGGCGCCAGCGCAGAGCGCAGCCACACGGCCAGCGCACCGCCGCCACCGCTGCCGCCGCCGCGCCACGTCGCGCGGTTCAGAGCCAGGAGCAGCTCCGCTAGCGGCTCGATCTGGTTGCGGGGGGTCGCGCCGCCTATGGGATCAACCAATCACCATGAACATTATCAGATCTAATCAGAACGGCTGAAGTGACGGTTCGCGCCTCGACAAGAGGAGACCGAGATACAGCACAGATTCAGTCTCTGAAGGTCACACACACATAAAAATTAAGTGAAGGGAAAATCAATAACAATTATTTCTTTCTTTATTATTTGATAATAGTTTATAGTATACTAGCTGCTGCCCGCGCCTTCGCCCGCGTTTTATCGGCATAACAAATTGCCTATATGTTATTCCAGGTCCCAAACTATACCCATACCAAATTTCAGCCTAATCGGTTCAGTAGTTTTAGCGTGAAAGAGTAACAAATATCCATACATCCATCCATACAAACTTTGAAATTTACAATATTTGTAGTATGTGACTTGTCTAAGGGCTGATGTTGTGAGCCTAAAGAAATAAAGTTATTGAAATCTGAAATCAACTAGGCGGAGATTTGAATGGCGTTTTTCTGTCGCGTCGCGATTTCTTGTAGGTGCTTGAACTGGCTCGCATACAAAAGGCTAAAGTTAAGTAAGGTCTCGGTCTCCGGTGTCTGTCTTGTACCGTCCGTTAAGTAAAACATTACTCGAAGCTAACTGGTGACGGGACGCGGCGCTAAGGCCTATTCCATTCGTCAAATATAGTCCAATGTATGTAGGTACTAACATCTCATCAAAAAAATTTGAGACTTCGTCCAATTTACTAGCAACATCGATATTTGACCAAAGATCTGGACACTAGTTTCTGCCCGCGGCTTCGCACGCGTTGTTTCTAAGTAAACGTTTAAAGGTTATTTCTTTCCCATAGAAACTGATATTTTATGGGTTCCAAAGTAGCCCATGTTTTATTCCAGGTGCTACATACATACATCTATGCAAAATTTTGATTTGTTCAGACGTTTTGGCGTGAAAAAGTAACAAACATCGCATTCATCCAAACCTTCGCATTTTATGATATAAGTGTGATGTGATTTGATTTGAACTCAACAACGCAAATGACAAAGTAATCTTGAACAAAGATATTTGACGAGTGGATAGGGCATCCGTCAAACTTTGATCAAATGGACAAAGATATTTGACGAGTTGAATATCAGAGTCAGTTTGTAGGCTTGACATACCGATACAACGTAGCGCGCTGTGCACGAGCGCGGGCGCGGCGTGCTGCAGCGCGGCGGGGCGCGCGCCGCACAGCGCCGCCAGCCACCAGCACGCCGAGCGCGCCGCGCCCGCCTCCCACAGTCGGATGCACGTGCAACCTGTAACAACGATTATAACTTTACATACGAGCGCGAGGACGTCCCACTTTTAAATGGTCTACTTTGCTCTTTTCGCGCACTAATAAAGCCCAAAGGAGAAGCTCGCTGCAAATGACATATGCGTTGGATGGACGAAATTAAGGTGCACTGAACAATTCCCTACTGAATCAATGTATCGGGAATGCAACGCGGTGCGAGAGCAATGTCGCCGGTTTGTATACCACTTTTGACGACCACGAAAAAAATGTTAAGTGTGTACCACTATGAAGAAACCCAACAACGTAAACATATGTATGTACATTCATGGTTTGTACTTTTAATTTAGGTAACACTTAGATGTCTCATTTTAAGGTTTTTCTTATTATAGTGCGTAATCTCAAAGAACGGTTAGCGCAGTCCCGTACTGAGAGCAAGGTTGCGGGTTCAAGTCCCGCCGAAGTCGTTAATTTTTGGGATATCATTTAATGTCATTTATTGTCCAGCCTTATTTATTTATTTATTTATTTATTTATTTATTTATAATGTCTTATTTTGTAAGAAATAACCACTTAAAGCATTTTTACTGTACTTTCGTAAGTAGAATTAAATAAACTCACCCAGCTCCACCAACTCCGTCAGCAGATCATCGATCCAGTCCAGATACTGCGGCTTCTTCTTGGTGATAGCGAAGAGCAGCGTGAACAGCCCCTCGGCCAGGTCGGGCTGCGCGCCCGCCGCGGGGGACAGGGCGCGCGCCGCGCCCGACACGCACGCGCGCAGGAACTCGCGGGACCCCTCCCATTCGTTGCCTGCTACTATCACTATCTGAAAATGAAAATAGACCGTGAATGTGGAACGATTTAGGGCTTTTGAACAGCAAGGAGAAAATATAACGTCCTAGAGGCTATCGACAAAAGCGTCGCGACACCCAAGCAAAAAAATAAAAAAAAACCGTCTGGTCGCCTGTGTCGCTCACATAGGACAAGGATATATATTCGTTTTTTTTTTTCTTCAAAATAATAGCTAATTGCTATTATTTTGCTAAAATAAACTTAAATTACATACAAGCGGGGGTACCACAAGGTCCAGTGCTCTACAACATATTTACATCTGATCTACCAGAAACACCGGGAGTAATAACTGCCACTTTTGCGGACGACACTGCCATTCTGGCTACTAACAAAGATCCGAATGAAGCCTCCAAATCCCTCCAAACCGGACTAAGCAGAATAGATCAATGGCTTGCCAAGTGGAGAATCAGAGCCAGTGCCTCAAAGACAACCCACGCAACATTTGCAATCCGTAAAGGAGATTGTCCACCTGTCAGCCTGGGAGCACACACACTACCACACAATGAGTCAGTCAAATACCTTGGGATGCACTTGGACCGCAGACTGACCTGGAAGACTCACCTACAGAAGAAAAGAGTAGAGCTGAACCTCCAATACCGTGACCTGCAATGCCTGCTGGGCAGAAACTCAGTCCTCAGCATGGATAACAAGCTCCTGGTATACAAGATGGTCCTAAAACCGTATTATATGGACGTATGGGATACAGCTGTGGGGATCAGCTTGTAAATCAAATGTATCAATTATACAAAGAACCCAAAATGGAATCTTAAAAAACCTATCCAATGCCCCGTGGTTCCTAATGATCGCTGAGCTACACAACGAACTGGAAATAAACACCGTCAACGACGAAATAAAGCAATTCTCAGTCAAATACAAACAACGCCTTAACCAACACCCTAATCAACTGGCATCACAGCTGACAAATATAAGCTACCCTAAGAGACTGCGAAGACAACACATCATAGAGCTTTACGCATGATAAAAGGAAACAATGGGGAAATGATCGCTGGACCAATTCCTTGAAACGACTCTCACCTACATCAAATTTGCTCATAGTCAGAAGACTGATCGCAGATGAAAATAGAACACAAAAAAAAAACATAATAATAGCTAATTACGATACTTTAATAAAATAAAACATGATGCCACGAGGAGGTATATTGAATGTGTCCCTTAAGTTTTCATCGTGTGACATCAAAATTATAACTAATGTGTTTAACGCATAAGTTTAAAACTGAAGTAATTAAATCTCAAGCAGAAGAAACTCACCAGTTTGACGACGTCGAGCCCGGAAGCGCAGGGGTGGTGGCTGCAGCCGACCACCGTCAGCTGGGCGATCTGCTCCAAGAATGGCAGCACGTCGCCCATCAGGGCAGACACTGTCTGCTTTAGTATGCTGAACATTGCCTGAAAGGAAAACGTAGCATGTGAAAATTTAAACCGCAAGGCCCGCATCCATCAAAGTTATCCTTTCCTATGTGTTGAAGGTTTGTTGCATAAGTAAAAGTTTTATAACTGATTCTGTTCGTAAAATACAACCTACTGAATTGTATCATGTGCAATCGGAAGACCTCTAACTCATTTTCTCGCGAGCAAAAAGTATTAAAATACTTAAAAATAGATATATTGTTATGTATATTGTGTAAAGTTGTTGATTAATTTCAGTCTACCAGAAAGGATATTAGTATTACTGATATCCTGTTAGAAGCTATGCCTACCTCAACAAGTGCAGGATGCATCGCGAAGGGCGGCAGTGTGTTTGCGATAGTGCGGTAGAGTTCGGCCGCGAGCTCAGGTCGCGACGCCAGCGACGCTAGCAGTGATGCAACGCATTCGGCCGCGCCGCCATTGGCTGTTGGATCAGCTGCCTGGGAAACAAGAACATACATAAGGCAATGCAGAACATTTCCTGAGGACAAAGAACAATAAATTCTTGCGCTGTTGACGCCATACACCAAAACGCACCGAAAATGAAGCTGTCATGTTACTGCTCCAATATGGAATCTCGCTCTGGGGAAAGGGTACAACTGCCTGTCCAATTTCTAAACTATACATAGTATTATTCACCTGTTGGACCAAGTCCTTATGCAGCGTGGCAGCTAAGTCCTGGAGCAACGTCCCCGCCAGTGCCGCGTCAGCACCCGCCAACGCCGCACCTGCCGCGCCGATCAGCTGCCGGCGCGTCCACGCTTCTAGACCGGCGCTGTTCTGCAAATAAAGAGAAAGGTTGTCAAGTTATTGCGGCTTTTGATTGATTGGGATTCTTGACATCAAATAGGTCACAAGGGGGTCACATTGTTGGTTGAAATAGATCATCATACAGTCACACGTCAGTCCATGTACATACCTGTGCAGTGTGCACTAGGTGAGTAGCGAGCGCGGCGGCCGGGCCGGGGCAGTCGGCGGCCAGCTTGCGCAGCGCCAGAGCGGCCGGCGCCGCGCGACGGGACAGCGCGCCGCCCGCCGCCACTATACAGTCACAAGCTAGCTCCATGTAAGAAGGGTTAATCTCTTCTATGGAGCTAAGCCAGGCCGCGTAGCTGCCTGAAACGGATGGGTTAAATGTCACTGTGAAAAGATTGTAACCTGAGTTTATCACTTCTTGCAGTGAAATAGAATGGAACATGGACAAAGTATCCTTGAACTTCGGCATGGCACTAGATTGTACACACAAACTGAATTATAAGAAATCTCGTCGATCCTATGATAAATCTGTCCATTAATGATTGTGAACAAGCAGGAAGCAATCGGACTGGACTATCGTGGTTTGTATATCTTGGGATTTCTGACATGTCATTTGGACTATATATATCCAAATGACCATGCAACTATAGAAGACTGAAGCTCAGATGACTCAATGGAATTCATCGTCATCATCATCAGCCCATACACGTCCACTGCTGGACATAGGCCTCCCCCGTACGACGCCACAAATAGCGGTCCTGAGCCGCCTCCATCCATCGACTCCCTGCGACCGCTACGATGTCGTCGGTCCATCCAGTGGATGGTCTCCCATGTAGGGGGGGATTTGCCATAATCACCACGCTTGGCAGGAGGATTGGTGATCGCAGTGTTGGTGTTTAAAAATACTCAGAAGGAAGCTGCTGCCCTTCCTCTGGCATCCACGGGTTGAGTTGGAGAGGTGGATATTCGTACGCCGCGACCCCACGGCTTGGAATTCAACAAGACCTAATAATGGCAATTGCAGTGACCACCTGGAAGGTAAAGCTAAAAATAGTATCGAATGGCGAAATTTACTCGACCAGACCGAGGTCCTTCCTAACGCTACCAGTACTCTCCGGCTGTCAAATACCCCTTCTTGTCATATGTACTTTTGTAAACTCACCGAGCGAATCCAGCGCAGTACTCAAAGTCCGAGCATGCGTAGACGTGTTGACCTGATGGATAGTATGCTTCAACATCGCAACAAGCGAGGCTGGCGCCTGCTTGTGCGGGGCCGCGTCCGCTAAAGCACAGAACACGTGCAGGGCAGCCTCGCGGCGCGCTTCGGTCGAGGCGCCGACGTAAGCGGCTTCTACGCGGGACCAGCACCAGTCGCCTACTATTGCGAAACAGTACATCTGGGAACAAAGTTTGATCTATTTAACCGGGCTGAAGTGTGAAAGATTTACCGATGATGTGTCAACGAAAGACGACCGATGTGGGGCGGCGGCGGTCGCAGGTCTGGAATTCCCGCCTTCGCACAAATGTTTTGTACGATCTACAAATATATGTCTCGAGTGTGTTCTGAGTATTTTCTATATATAATAAAAAAAATATCTATCTATGTAACTTTATTGTATTATAAGTATCTAGGTCATCTAGTGTACACGACACAAGCTCTGCTTAGCTTGGGGCTAGATGATGCTGTGTCAATTGTCCAGCATCAGTTATATTTAAATATCTCGAAACTTCTCACTTCAACGATTAAGACAGAAATAGCATTAAAAGTGTTATTGCCTAAAATGTTTATGCCATATTGCCTCTTATAGAATAAGTGAACATTTTGACAATACTTACCTATTAGAACAGAAATGAAGTAATGCCCCACTGAAAAGGGTTGTGTTTGGGGTTTGTGGAAGATGGTACTGGTTGGTCCCCAAACAGCCCTTTGAGAATGGTTATTTGGTGTAGGTGCCAAGGAAAGTCACTGGTATGGTGTGGACTATTATATTCACGAGACACTACTGTAATTACTGGTTAACTTATGGTAAAAACTTATTTATGTAAATGGTATATAATGGTTAAAATGGTCGCAGGGAGTCGATGGATGGAGGCGGCTCAAGATCGCTATTTGTGGCGTCGTACGGGGGAGGCCTATGTCCAGCAGTGGACGTGTATGGGCTGATGATGATGATGATGATGGTACTGGTTTGAACCCGCGACGATGGCGGTCGATCGCGAACTGAGTAAGTTTAGGTAAACGTGAGCAAATACGCATTCAAATGCAAGCGCAGCTAAATGCGTATCTGCTACGTTGGTCGGTTTACCCGAACACCCACTGCAGCGTAAAGACCCCTTTACCATCTTTCTATTTCTATATAGCCGTTTTGTGCAACTAAAGTCCAATTTTAGAATTATTCCCATCTGTCACCCTGTTCTGTTCCCCTAGGGTGAAAGTTATGAAAAAATACTGGTGCACCTAGCTACTACGCTAACGCTTTGATCTGCAGCGACTTTGTCACCTATCCTTACCAGAGTATCAGCGATGTCCTGCCGATAGCAGCGCAGCAGCTCGAGGTCGTCCTTGGACATGGCCGCGTCGGCCGCCGCTTCAGATTTGCTGACAAGTACTGTCAGGAGACGGGAGAATACTTCACGCCACACGCTGTTTAATGTTATCTTCTGCTCCATTACGTTTAGAATTTCATCCTGAAAAAGTTAACGATATGATTTATGGTCGCAAAATGCAGAAAATAATTCAAGATTATAGTGTCTGTACAGTTTGCATAAAGCGTTACATGTTCCCGCTGGTCAGATGACGTGTTTCTACGGCTAATTAGAGCCTGTCGCAAACAACTGTCTTTAGGACAACACCTCCCGGCGGACACACTTGCGACCATCAACATAACTTTAAACTTGCGTATAATTAAACCGTGAAGCTTAACAATCTCTTTTAACTAACAATAAAACTCTATCAACAACTTATAGGATTGTGGGGTGCATCCTACACTCTCCACTGACTCGGGTGTAGTCCGAAAGGAGGAACAGTCATATGGCCATACATATGGTCCAATGCCTATCGGGCGTCCGAGGTACCTCTGGGGCAAAAAAGTTGAGAAAGACTTACAAGAACTTCGTACCGTCGACCAAACCGAATCAACCAGGGACTAGATCAACTGACAATATCTGGTGTCGGAGGCTAACATTGTCTTCGGGTCACGCTCGCCATTAAGTGGTTATAGGTGCAATTCTATTGGTGCGTCGCCTAGATTTTTTTTTTTTTGTTACAGTATCCCCTATTTATGCACTTACCTGCAACGTATACCAAAATCCAAAGATGAGGTTAGACCGGGTCTCATGTATCGGATAATACCCAGGCGCGCCCTGAGACTCAAGCAACAGCTCCAACAACTGCCGTGTACCGGTTGCTTGTGGGCTCTCCTCTCCGCTTTCCACCGCGTCCACTATCACTCGCGCGTGAGTCACGCCCAGCGCTACGCAGCAGGTCATTAGGGCTGAGAGCAGCTCCTAGAAACACAAAAAAGAGTTCTTTTGTAGCGAGCAACCTAACTTTTGATGATTAAACAGTTGTTTAATCATCAAAAGTTAGGTTGCTCGCTCAGACTAAACAAACTTATCTTTTCCATTGAGTCACAAAAAGGTCTATATCTTAGCCTTACGACTTGTAGGCACGTTACAACCAACGCTGGTCTTCCGACAGAGCCGTTTAGTGAAAATCAAATTAATATTATAAATACTAATTTTCAGACCCATTTAGTAATTCTACACACAAAAATTACTAAATGGGTCTGACAGGTAGTTCTAGGCCTTAAATAAAGCATAGGTTACTTTTTATCCCATAAATCAGTTCCATAGAAACAACCCCGCACGCGTTGTTTCTATGGAACTGATTTATGGGATCATCGCGGGTAGAAACTAGGTGTAGTGTAAAACTTGTCATGATATCAGGCAGATAAAGGAGTAAACTATTAAACGATAGGCTGTTTTATTGATGAACAATATCTTGAGGAAACTATAAGAGCTAGTTGCATCAAAAGAGTGGAGCGTTTATTGTACACCACAAAGTTAAATAAAAAACATAAGCATTAGATGAACAAGAACAATGGGCGGCCGGGCAATCTATAATTACCTCATTAGCGGAGTTAGGCTGCGAATCTCGCTGCACGATGGGAGCCGTGAGCGTTGCCAATGATGCCAGTAGCTCCAACGCCGTTGCTGGATACCGCGCGGCATTGCCCGCGTCGCCGCACGCTCGCGCCGCGGATAGACACGCCTCGCACGCGTCTAGGGCTGTGTCTGATACTATCTCGTGACACCTGGAGGATTACGAGAACTAGTTTGTCACCATAACTATATCATCATATCAACCCATACACGTCCACAGCTGGACATAGGCCTCCCCCATACGACGCCACAAATAGCGCCTCCATCCATCGACTCCCTGCGACCGCTACAATATCGTCGGTATCCAGCAACGGCGTTGGATTTACCATAATCACCACGCTTGGCAGACGGATTGCTGATCGCAGTGTTGGTGTTGAAAAATACTCAGAAGGAAGCTGCTGCCCTTCCTCTGGTAGGTTCCCTTAGTCGGCTCTTACGACATCCACAGGTTGAGTTGGAGGGGTCGATATTCGTAAGCTGCGGCCCCACGGCCAAGTTGCATAACCATAAGGGGATCTTAAAATAAGAACAGAAACGGACCTGATATTGGGCCTTGAGATTGATTGATACCTTATTAATAATGTTTTGATTCAGGCGCACGATTATCATTAAACACCGGACAGTTAAAGCCGGAAAGGAACCAACTGTTGTTTCAGTTTGGTTAGAAAGGATTCGTTGCTCACGCCATAAAATGCCAAAGACAGATCGCAAAAGTTTTATGTTGTTGCAGTTTTTCGTGTTAGTCGTTAGACAATTGTGCAACTATAGAGCTTTTCGAAAAAATAGTTCATCACGAGAGATTTCATCGCATCAGACTATAGAGGCGGCGCATCATGTTACATCCCACTGTTGCGCCATTCACTTCGGCGGTTGCAGAGGTTAGGTTTAATAAGCTCAAGAAATCCCCGACTCACGAGTACAGGACGTGCACGGCCGTAAGTAACGCGCGAAAGAGCGGCATACGATCCGGCAGCGCAGGCCCTATTTCCGCTTCCACTCCATCAATGGTCAGCCAGCTGGACGCACAGCTGGCTGCTATGGTCCATGATTGGACCATCTGCTCTGGTGGGGGTTCTTTGCTAAAGTCACTGGAAGAAAAATAAAATTATTTGTATACTATATTTTCTTTATGGGTAAATCACAGCTTCACATACATAATTTATGTAAAGTCAAGCTTGTATTCTCAAGCCATACATACTACGAATAATAATTATTAACGATTATTTAATTCAGATTGCCATCAGCTTACATAACTGCAATAGACTTCGCTGTGGGAACACTAAACATTTCCGTCGACAAGTGTTTAATTAGTTTTAATTAAAATTGAATAAAAAACGATATATAAAAATAAATAATGTTTTATAAATAACTCACAGCACAAATTTAGATTGTCTGATCTGATGCTGTGTGAGCATTTGTATACTGGTTAATGATCCTATATGGTTTGTGCTATAGTTATTTTAAAAATTTAACCACAGGTTGAAATGTATGTTTTTAGATTGATACTGAATTTTCTTTGATGAAAAGGAGATTTCTTGTGAATTTTTGGAAACCTTAGATCAGAGAGAGTATGTAGGATGATATCTGTAGTTAAATTTACCCAAATTTATGAACAATAAAATTTAAGCTCAAGCTTCTTACTGTCAGAGTACTAACTCACTTGTAAACAGTTTGCAGATATCGCAACATGTCATCCAGAACTGCAGGGCAGGCCTGTCGTAACATGGCTCGGTTTTTGGCGCGCAGTGATGAGCCCATTGTCATGCTGTTGTACTGTGGGACAAACAATCCTACTAATATTATATTATAAATGTCAAAGTTTGTGAGTATGGATTCTTCCTCTTTCATACAATCTCTACTGAACTGATTGGGTTGAAATTTGGTACGGGAAGGTATAGTTTGGAACCTGGAATATCATATAAGGCATTTTTTTCGGGCAGCAGCTAGTCAATATAATTACATACCTACCTAATGCTGAGTAGCTATTAAAATAGCCTCCTTGCTACTTTTTTCTACCACAATAGCATTGCAATTCCTCTACTACAATTTGTCTGTTCATTGCAGGGTTCGAAAGGATTATTATCAATGATAATTATCGTGATAATAACAGATGTATAATTATCGATTGATAAAAATATAAAGTTTTGCTCACAAAACTTTTATTATCTCTTATTATTCTTGTTATTAACGCCGCAACGCGGCGTTAGAGATGTTTCTCAACATTTAGTCTAGTTCAGTTAAAGCTAAGCAACAGATTGAGCAATTAAAAGGCTGCAAAGCTGGTATTAATGTTTATATATTACAAACAACCAAAACAAACCAAGAAGCAAGATACTAGTTTGCTTTTAGGACAACAAATAAGTTCTACTGCCGCTACAGCAGCAACAAAGCCAATGGAAATAAATCATCATTGGATAGATAGATAAGATTTTTTAAGATGAAGTTATACATATATAATGTAATATATATCTTTTGGGTTCTTTGGTCAATCCAATTTATTTATAATGTCGAAAATATACTTTTAATTAGTGTTAATTTTTGTTGGTTTAAATAAAAATTATAAACTTAATTTGTTTTTATTTATTTTTTGTTCGAATTGTCTAAATTGTAATGCATTTGTCATGAAACAATATAACAACTGGATTTCTTACACTGGTCATAATTATTAAGAAGCTTAATTATCTTGATAATTTTGAACCCTGGAACCCCATTGTTAACCCTCTTAAATTCAGTTTTGACAATCAATGTGGCGCTGTGGACGAAGGTCCCCCTGCAACACAGGATGTTGATGGTTCGCTGTCGATGCATTCCCACCTTAGGTCAAATGTTCGTATGATCTGCAAATATTTGTTTCGGTTGTTCTGGGTATTTTCTATGTATATTATAGAATATCTATCTTTGTATGTATTTATCATGTATATTAGTCTTCTAGTACCCACAACACAAGCTCTGCTTAGCTTGGGGCTAGATGATTCTATGTGGATTGTCCATTATAAAAATTCATAATTTTTTGTATTTATAAATAACTTATTCTAGGTTTTACATTTTAACATTCTCTAAACCCGACAGGATTTGTGTTAGTCTTGGGTTATACTAGGCAAAACCCGATACCTGTGACTTACGTTACTGTGACTTCAAAATATCTGTGACAAATATCTATGATAAAATACTAGCTAGTATTTCTACCAATCATGTATAAATTCATTGTTTTACTGATTGAATAATATATTTACTGTAGCGATGACTTAGTAGCCGTAGCATGTTGATTAACCGACTAAATTTAAACGGTATTTTCTTCAACAACTTTGTTACATTGCGGGATACATTTCATATTGCCAAGTATAAAATACTAGGTGTGTCTCATTCTGACTCAGTGATATTATCAAAGAGAGAATATAGAAGTGATATTATCTAGTGGAAGCGATTTATTGTGTGGGTAACTAGTAAAATAACAACAATATAATATCGTGCACTCGTGACACTGGCACTACCTGTGTAACAGTCACCGATATATTTAGTTTCTGTCACTGATATACCGCCAATTTTCTATATCTGCGATTTTTATCAGTGACGTTAAATACGCCTCAACCCTAATTTGTGTAGAATGTTTTAAAATGAATTTGTCTACTGTATAAGTAAGTAAATATCTTATGAATAATTGGTGCATGGAAGTTTAAGCCAATATCTGTATTGGAATTGGAACCTTGTAGGTACTTACCTCTTCAGGTATCACAGTCAACACTTCCAGTAGTAACATTGTGTTTTCTACATCAGAAAGTGGCCTGAGTATTGTTGCAAGATCTGCTGTTCCTTGCTGCAGTATAAAAGCTGCCAGCTGTAAAGAAAGAAGATTCGTAAATGAATATTTTGATTAAAGCGCTTTATTTATGCTATTTGCTACAACTTACACCAATACAGAGCCTATTTGTGACAATCTTAGGTCCTTTTGAGTAGGTGAAGACAGCTTGTAGAAGCTTATCCTTAAGTTCTTCATAGCTCTCTGGAGGAACCTCATTCCAGCATCGTAAGATCTTTGTGTGTAAAGTTGTTGCTCCATAGAACTGAACTTCTGTACCCTGCAATTGTATGGATTGTATGTGTGAGAGAATATAACTATTTTTGTCTAAATCAAGTAGCTTACCTATGGTTTGTTTAACAATCTATCTAACCAGCTAGTAATACCCACTGCAGAGTATAAGGCTTCTTCTTTAGCCACCCCTGGTATATATACATACTGTATATCAATATTGAAAAAAATAACATAATTTTCAGTTTCACTAAGGGCTGAAATTACTTTGTACCTTGGAAGGTTGAAGTAGTTCCCAGAGAAAGTTCCAAGCTTCAGGAACTCTTTGAGCAGTAGTCAGCCAAGTATGAGCTTTCGACCGATCGTTCTGTTCCCCATTGTAGAAAACAGACACAGCATACTCAGCATTTTGAGCTGTGTACTCCATTTCTGAAGGTTCCACAAATACCACCTTCTCCCGTGCAAGTACATTGACTCTGGCCGTTAAATCATATCTAAAAGTATTTTGTGAGGAATACGACTAAGACGAACTGTGAGAGCAAAATCATTCAATATTATATTTTATTTTGCGTATGTAAATATTTTAAAGTCGAAATATTTTCTTTTTCAACTTCAACTTCTTGGCTCTGCGCGAAGAGAATACAATATGTACTGGCTCTGCGACTGGATATTTATTTTCTTCGCCGATCTACAGCACAGCTATTCTAACTCGATCGAAAAGTTACCGTGACTCGAAATCTGGCACAAATCCGCGCGAAATTCAAATAATTCGCGCGATATTCAAATATTTTAGCGGTTTTTATTATTTTCTGCGTTCTACAAGCAATATCAATAGCAGAAAAGTAATTTACCGTAAATCGTAAAACATTTTCTATGAACGTATGTTTTAACTAATTTCGATTCAACTCTACTTTTTGAGAAATTAATAATTTATGAGATGTATTACTAAAAATCAACATCATTATCAAAAACCCCATTAATCGTACTTCATTGGAACATAGATTCAAAGAAAATGATCATCGATTTATGAAAAACTACTTTTTAGGTAGTTTTATTCCTTGTAGAACGCAGAAAATATTAAAAACCACTAGAATATTTGAATTTCGCGCGGATTTTTTGAATTTCGCGCGGATTTGTGTCAGATTTCGAGTCACGGAAACTTTTCCATCGAGTTAGAATAGCTGTGCAGCAGGGCAATTCAGAGTGGGTCGATTTCGTGTTCGAAATTGATTTTACCGGAAACCGCTAGTTTCCGAGACGGATTTTGAAATAGGCTATTCAGAGCGTCCGACCACGGAAATTTTGGTCGAAATCGACCCAACTTTTCACGGAATTATTTAGAGTGGTAGTTGCTTGATGGAATCTAATCCGAGGTACAATTTCTAACAAATTATCATGATTTGGAGAAAACCTCCGTATTCTTCGTGAAGTAATTAGTGAATGAAGATGATTTTAGCACTTTTATGCCCCCAAAAATCTTTCTTTGCATTTTTTTGTGTTACATTGAGGTTATGTGCATAGTAAACAAAACAATTTTAGATGGAGCATAATTCTCGTTTTACAACACCAAAACCGGCGTGATGGAGCAAGACACAGGATAAGCACACTCCGTCGGTGCCTGACTCTGCGGGATTTGACAAATCCTTTTATAGATCCAAACTTTCGGGGGATATACAGACTCTCCGACATGGCTCTGAATTTGATAAACGACCTGCGTGCGATAAAGCCTTGGACGAAGCTTTTTAATGCGGTACCAGTGGAGCTAAAAGTAAGCATTACCTACAAACAATTGAATACTTACCTTTATGTAACCTATAGGTACCTATTTGTGACTTTATGTACATATTGCTTTGTAGTTTTTGTCTGCCCTCCACTTTTGCGCACAAGGCAGTTACCAAAAGTCGGATGGGAGGGAGTACGCTTTCTGCCTGAGTCAGTCATCGGTCTGCAGGGCCATTAATGACACAACAGATGCATTGAACAGGCAGTCAGTACTGTGCAGGTGGATAAGGTTTCCCTTCGATACTAATGCGATAGAAAACACAATCCAAAAGTAGCTATTTATTTGAGTTGCATTGTATGAAATATTACCTAATTACCACTGCTGGTACCTTTCCTTAAACCTACATAATATCTAGTCACACTATTATTTTTAAACATTTAACTTTTTCAGGATTAGATAGATTTAATAATACCTAATACTTGAATAATGAGATCACTATACAACCTAATCACTAATTAGAACAAATGAACCACCTACATAACAAATTAAAAGCACTTAACTTTTTTCAGAAACTACAGAAATCTGACATTGCCCTGCGTGCTGGGAATTATGAAGATGCTGCTGCTGGGTATTAAGAGAACTAGATCCCCACCTCTTGCTTGCCTTCATTGGCCGGTCTGAATGGAGTTGCGAGAGATGCACCTTAGATGTAGACTCGGAGGTGGAAGTGTCTAATGGCGTAATAACGAGGAAACCCACTAGTTTAAATGGGTCACTGTTTAAAGAAAACAGTCAATGAACCACTACTACTAGTTTCCCTGCAATACAACCTACTAATGGAATAGATAACACAGTAAAAATGTAGGTATATTGCCTGGAAGAAATCGCTTCTAAGCGATAAGGCCACCCATTCTACTTGTTTATGTTAATGTCTATGTGTTTTATTTGTCTTTGTGGTGTACAATAAAGAGTTTTGTATTGTATATTTATTGATAGCCATAATAATCACAATATTGCTTAAGATAGTTGAGATATCTTGTATCTAAATTTAATTCTTTACATAAATTATTTATGAACACTTTGTAACGTATGATATTTACTAATAAAATACTAGAAAATAAAGAGCTATTTTTATTTTTAGATAAGTGTAATATCTTTAAGTCTTAATGAGATCACCTCATAATTACAAATTGCTACAACTAGTTACACTAATAAAGTCTAGTAATAAATCTGTAACATCAATGTTTAAATAAATACCATGTTTTGAATAAACTTACACAATAGAGAACCACAATAATCACAATCTTGGCTTAATACTAATTACTACTTAAAATATAATTGTTTTGGCCAAGGATCTCAAGAGGCGCAAATATGCAGGTCTCTACAGAACCCCTTAGAGTCGAGACCCTAGGTCCATGGGGTACCGAGGCAATGGGTTTTCAAAAAATTATCTGAGTGCCTGGTCGAAGCGACGTGTGATCCGACAGCTGGTGAGTATCTGGTGCAGCGCATTAACATTGCCATACAGCGAGGCAATGCAGTCTGCGTCTTGGGGACGCTTCCGACTGGTATTGATATGGATTTAATTCCATTAAGGATTCTTCCAGCTCCGAGAGTGGTGGGGGGCACGGACCTCCACCAGTTCCACTCATAAATTTCTCTCTCTTTAGTGCCTTGACCTTTGTGTCACAGCGCCAATCTTGCCAGCACTGTAAATAGTATGTAAATTGATATTTACTACATGTACATAAATGAACAATAACAATAATTAGTTATGATTCTTACTTTCAGCAATTTCTTTGGGGTCTTAGTTGTTCCTGAACCACAGGCGTTCAGCATTCGGACCATTTCTTCACATTTTTTTTTGCGTTGTCGAGCGGCATCGGGGCCCGTTACTCGACCGCGGGCGTAGTCCACGTGAGCCTTCACGAAGTTGAGCATTATAATTCTCTAATCAGGTGAAACTTTCACTCTATTACCCTGAAAATTTGTATTATATTGATTACAACATGTGAAGTGAAATTAAAATTTAGGCTGATCTAAAAAAGGCACTTACTTTGTTTATTTCTTGCATAATTATTATTGCGAGACTAGTGGATCATTTATTCACTTCACTGCACTTAATAAACGAAAATTGTTTGTATTTCGAATTGGTTCATTTGTTATTGTTTTGTTGTGACGGCGGCGTGGTGCTGCCACCTTGGTTTTCCGAAAAGGGGCTAGCGGGCCTCAAAAGGGTTAGAAAAGACGAACTCAGTTTTTACAAGTAGGACTAGAAAGGGCTAAATAAGAAAATGAATACTTTTGCTACAAGGAAAATATTTCCATCCATACGATTAACCTTGTTTTCAATCTTAGGATTTTTGCTTCACTCAAGGGAGAAAAAGAAAAAGTTTTTAAATCCAATAACTAACGTTCTTTATTCCATTTTTTATAATAATTATTTTCTAACAAATATATCGTTTTCAACTGCCTCGAGGATGTTCATTACTTAAAATTGGGTATTTCTCAAATTCAAGATAATGTTTTTTTTCATATGTTACTCCCGTTTTCGACTAATTCGAGGGTGTATATTACCAATAAGTGGTATTTTTTTTATTCCAAGATGACTTTTTCTTGACTAATTCGAGACCTAATCTAGACCTACACCGACACCCTCGAATTAGTCAAAAACAATATCATCACAAAAAACGATATAGCCACCTTGGATTTGAAAAAACACCGCATATTCGTTTTCCACGCCTTCGAGTTAGTTGAAAACGATACTCTTATTTTAAATAAAAATTATCCACCATCTTGGATTAGTAAAAACAGCATTATTTGTTATCTATGCCCTCAAATTAGTCGAAAACGACACAAATAATTAAAATAAATAATATCCGCCTTCAGAATATACATCTTCTATTAAAATAAAAACGTCAAGTGAACGTCGTGTCACCTGGACTGGGTCAGTCTGAAAACCAGCGCTGTTTTGTACCCTGGTGCAAAATAGCATACTGATCTAACTGATCCATTTTGGCTCACCTCGGCAGCACTGTCGTACCTATTGACCTTAAGTTTAAATTTTAGTTTTTATGCTTGAGTGTACTTTTGTAATATTTAATGTTTCTTTCTTCTTTTTTTAAATTGTTTGTGTGTTTTACAAGTATATTTTACTGATACCTACCTTCTACAATGTCTATGTTTATTTTTTTGTTTTTGCTGTCTATATTTGTGAACCAAATTAACCATCTATCTATCTATCTACGGGCGAGTTGAACTTGTGCACCGAGGGTTCCATAATAATAATAATTATAAAACCTTGTGACTTCCAAATTTCATGATTCTTCAACTATTCGTCAACGGGATGCTTATAGGTTTTGGCCGCCAGTAAAAACCAAAAATATTTATTTTTTGTGAATTCACTATTTATTTACATTTTTTGGATTTTTTCCTTTAATTGTGCTATAAGGCCTTGCTTCTTGCCAAATTTCATGATTCTAGATTTACGGGAAGTGCTTTATAGGTTATCGGTCCATGGTGAGAATCAAATATTATTTATCATATGAATAAACTATAAATTTACGGTTTATGGATTTTTTCCTTTATTTGTGCTATATGACATTGCTTTGCAAAATTTTATGATATGACGTTGACCTATGTCAACGGGAAATACCCTATAGGTTTTGTGTGCACGTGATTCCAATGGAAATTTCACGGTACCGCGTCACTTGTTGACATTTACCGCGAGATCAAAGGTATGTTTTTATACTGTCATACGACGTTGATATTGAAATAATAAAAAATTTAATTGATAAAATCTTCCGCAGTCAATCTCTAAGGGAGGAAACGCTTCCTACGCGAAAACAATTTTAAGTTATTAGTGAAAATTTTAATTAAACAGAATTATGAAAATGTTCTACCACAAGACGAGCAAAATTTTTCAATCTAATTAATAAGCGTGGTAAGATAGGTTTTGTAAGTATGTATTTAGTATGTTTCAATGTCAAAAATGTCAAACCGGTGCATTTTGTAAAAAGGCTAGATCTATCTTGTAAATGGCTAAGGTTGCAACACTAGCCACCACACTTAGGTTGCCCCACAGATAAAAAAGCTAACGTTGAGTTAGGTTTACGAAGTAAGGCTGCGCTTTTATTAATACACTTTATTTCAAGTTTCCCAAATAATCTCATAAAGGTTTTATTTCATCAACTAATGACTAAATAGTTGAAAAATAATTACAAAATTAATTTCTAGCTATAGTTTTCTTACTAATTCCAACGTTTTAATTTCTACCATGGTGTACATTTTCTACCATTTTTAAAGCATGCCCCGTAAAGTGTTTCCTTGTTCGTGTAGCCACCGAGAGCGAGTATGAATCGCGTTTTTGACCTCGCTCGGTAGGGCATTCGTAAACGTGTGTCTTCAGCCATTTCCGAGACATGATCTTTTCGATCGAGTTAGAATAGCTATGCAGATGTAGACGAATAGAAGGAGACAAAAAGGCCAAAAAGCCAACATTGGACGGAGCGCGCCGATGCGCTTGAGACAGAAAGAAATGCTAAATCTCCAACCAAAAATTTACTGTCACAAAAGAATGAATGTTAAGGGTCCGATTAAATAATTCGAATAATTGCGCTTGTTGCTGCTTGCTTGATTGCTTCGGCTTCGATCATAGCTTCGATAGACATCCCTATTTCATTCATGATTCATTAATTGTCTTTGGGCAGGCCAAAGGGCAGGCCAGTATTGTATTCTAAGGATGGAGTTATTGGATATTTTGGCTACCGCTTAGTAGTTGGGTATTTTGTTTCAATACCGCTAGTACCAACTGGTACCCAATAACGTTACAATACTCAATACCTGTCCAGATTTCTACCCAATAAATTTCTAACCGATTTGGTTAGAAATACCAAATACTTGTTGCAGCTACATACCTTTACGGGTGAACGGTCCGCTAGTACCTATGCGTAGATGATAGTTAGGTAAGTATAGCTATTGAAGCGTTGAGTAGTTATGGCTCACGGTCGGCTAGGCGCGATGCTCGCTTTGCGCAGTTATTCCCTAGCGGTATGCGGATTTTACAATAGCGTTAGATATTTTAGGACCATGCTAACAGGTACTGAGTTAGTTATTGAATACCGGACTCATCTCTATTGTATTCTTTGATTGTATGTATTCTCTTTGGGGCAGGCGAGCGGGTTGGAGATTGTTGTTTTTTGTGAAAACGTGAATTACAGTAAATATAAGATCTAATACCGATAAAAATGAAGATAGAAGAAGTAAAAAGCACTGCGAAAACCCAGAGAATATCTGCCCACACCCACATCAAAGGACTGGGTCTCGATGAAAATGGTATTCCTATTCAAATGGCAGCCGGTCTGGTAGGGCAGGAATCGGCGAGAGAGGTAAGTTCGACTTCTTTTACTCTTAATATATCACAACAGATCAAAGAAACATAATTCTCCAGAACTTGGTAATTTCTAGAAAAAGTATTGATCTGACTTTGAGGTTATAAACTTTTGGTTGCCATGGTCACCAATTGCATTTGACCACAGAATACTACCATATAACTCCCTAGGGCTTCGACAGCATGGGCTGTTAAAGTGATTTTATATCTCTACTTCATTACCTACTTTATTTTCAGGCTGCTGGGCTAGTTGTGGATATGATCAGAAACAAGAAGATGGCTGGCCGAGCCCTGTTGTTGGCTGGGCCACCGGGCACTGGGAAGACTGCTATTGCTCTAGCCATCGCCCAAGAGCTGGGGAACAAAGTAAGTGCCTAATATTTATGTATTTCATTATTATACATAGATATGTATAAAATAACTGAAACTGCACTTTCAGTTTATTTATAAAAATCATCTATCAATATCAGCATGTGAGCATCTCACCCACTGCTACACACTGCCCACTGGTTTAGGCCTCCTCCCTACAGCACCATACTATTTGGTCCTATGCCACCCTCATACATTCTGCTATCTTGGCAATGTTCACTCACCATCAGGTCTGCCTGGTAGATGATGATTGATGATTCAATTAGCTTCTAACTAATAAACAATTGGTCTTTAGGTTCCATTCTGCCCAATGGTGGGTAGTGAAGTCTACAGCACTGAAATAAAGAAAACAGAAGTTCTGATGGAGAATTTTCGTCGAGCGATTGGTCTCCGTATCCGAGAAACTAAGGAAGTTTATGAAGGAGAAGTGACTGAACTCACACCGGTCGAAACTGAGAATCCTGCTGGCGGTATGGTCTCAAAATTGTAGTTTTATAACAATTACACTTTATAATCTGGCTAGTCTACTCCACCAACACAACAACTGCTGCTGAATAATTATAAAAATCTTAAACAGCACTATATCAAGGTGTTGGGATTGTTAGGGCATTAGTTAATCAGATGTATTGCATGACATGCATTTGTTTGAATCATGATAATATGCATAGTGAACTTGCATGTAAGATGCCCGTGCAGATCACGGTTTCCCCTCTTAAGTAAGTATTAGAATAATTATACAGGGTGTTAGTCAAATTAGTGCACAATACCGCTGGAGGTTACTCACCTGCTGCTACAGATTAACTTTAAGATTTTGTGAGAGTGATGAATGAAACGATACTTGCTCGTTTTGTTGTTATTATTATTTTTAATCGGCATCAATCATTTCAATATTATAATTAAATGTTATTTATTATTTCAATTAATTTATTTTCCCATTAACTGAAAAGCTTTTAATTTTTAATGTTGTTATGAATTTATTACGTGTGTATTTTTAAATGTTCTTTATAATAAGTTAATAAGTATAAGCATGATGATGTGTTAATTATAAGTAACTAATGTAATTGGTTTGGTAAAAATCGTGTTAGTTGCATAATAAACAAATACAAAAATACAAATACAAAATTTAACTAAACAAAGTAAGCTGCAAACGATTTTTATTTTTGCCGAATTTTTAATTTGTCTTGAATATTTGTCTCCATTAACGCCTTATACTACGTACTTAGCCATCCCAAAATAAGGTGACCGCTCTTTCACAACTCGCGGTCATTGTTCCGCACTGGCCCCGCCCCCATGCGAAAGTGACAGAGCTATACGTGATCACTGACAGTGTTCATTCCGCGCGAGTGGACCGCGCCGCACGGTCAATGCCCTCCATAATGTATACAGGGACTGTAGTATATCGTAAAACAGAATTTTTGGTAGGTATAATATTGACCTTGGACCCCGTTTGTTAATTTTATATTATACTGTGGCATCAACAGAATATCCCCCCCGCGATATTGTGCACTAATTTGACTTACACCTTATATAATCACAAATGATGGTTTTAAAAACATTATACATTAACTACATTAAAAAATTATTCACCAGGTTATGGCAAAACTGTATCACATGTGATCATCGGTCTCAAGACAGCCAAAGGCACAAAGCAGCTCAAATTGGACCCGACTATCTATGAATCTCTGCAGAAAGAGAAAGTAGAAGTTGGTGATGTCATCTACATTGAAGCCAACTCAGGAGCAGTCAAACGTCAAGGCAGAAGCGACACTTTCGCCACCGAGTTTGATCTTGAGGTATGATTCTCATTTGCAGTATAGTTAATGGGTCAAAATTCACCTAAATACATCGTTTTCGAAATAATCGCCGCATTGACTGTTCGCAAGACTACTCGCGGCGCTGCATACGGTCGCGCGACCATTTCCAGACATTCAAGCAATACCATTATATGACTAGAGATAAAGTTTAGAATGACTCGCCACTGACCCTGAGACTCAAGAATTTTGAACTTACGTGATTAGAACACGTTTAACTATTTACGTATATCGTGACGTCCCATGACTATGACAGTGTATAAACCTAACGGATATCGACGACCGATGTGGCGCGGCTGGCGAAAGTCCACCTACGACGCAGGAGGTTGCGGGTTATATTCCTGCTTTGGGACAAATGCGATCTGCAAATATTTGTCTCAGGTGTTCTGGGTATCTATCTATGTATTATATTATAATACAATACATATAAATATTATATTAATTAAATAATTAATATAATTAGTCATCTAGTACCCATAACACAAGCTCTGCTTAGCTTGGGGCTAGATGATGCTGTGTCAATTGTCCAGCATTGTTTTATTTATTTTTCTGTCTGTTATTCCATATTTTTAACAGACTTCAAAAAGGAGGAGGTTCTCAATTCGACTGTTTTTTTTTTGTATGTTTGTTACGCGATATCTCCCTTTTATCCCCAGGGGATTACTATAAAACTACTATAAAAGTAAGGGAATTTGACTTTGGTTTATCGTTTTTTAAAACACACCAAATTTACTATTTCTTTGTTAGTGTTACTTAGTGTACGAATTACAGGATATTTTCACTATTATAAGTTCTGATTTGTTGCAGGCTGAAGAGTATGTCCCCCTTCCGAAAGGCGACGTCCACAAGAAGAAGGAGGTGGTCCAGGACGTGACCCTGCACGACCTGGACTGCGCCAACGCACGGCCGCAGGGCGGACACGATATCATGTCCATGATGGGGCAGCTCATGAAACCTAAGAAGACTGAAATTACTGGTACGTGTTTTGACAGTATTTGTTTTTGAAAGCGGATACTGACGCAGTTTTTTTTTTCCCCTACATATATTTTCCAATGCTGGGCAAAGGTCTCAGCCAAACTATTCCATGAATCGCAGATGATTTATTTATATTTATAAACCAGCTCTCAGCGCCTCGCCTTACGCGACTCGAGAACATGACTGTGGCACCGCTGTGTTTGTATGCCTATCTGCCTACCGTGTTTACAACCAATATTTATTGAATTATTGCTATTTTAAGAGAACCCTAGTGTCTAGTTAAACCTAACTTAGGATTTAAGACACTATGTACCAAAACCATGTAATATTTTTATCAATAAACAAAAATTACAATTAGCTCTTTCGTTGTTGACCCTGAACAGAGATACCACCAGCGTTATTGTATTTCTGGGCAGACACTATTATTTACGGTAAATTTATGATCTTAATTTTTTTACTATTCATTTAATAATTTATACAGGGTGCCACGTAACGTGAGTACTAAGCCGAAAGGGTGTCATTTGGACCCTGAGGGTAACAACTTGTGAATGTGTACGTATGTTTTGATTGACGATTTTATTTGTGTTTTTTGAAAAAAGGTAGTTTTTTTTCATTGTGTCTATAAAACAACACTTATTTTACAGCCACTCTTGTATTATATAATTATACATATATACACTAAAAAATATTTCAACAATCAACAAATTTTTTGCTTGTTTTATCAGCAAATCCAGAGTTTTGTCATGAAATTATTCGAAAATATTGATGTAAATCCGTTAAAATTTCAAATTAATAATAATGTAAGAATAAACGTAAAAAAAACAAAAACAAAAAAATATCGAAATTAAAGTAAAATTGTAGATTTTATCCCCTCGGGGTCCAGAATCACACCCTTTTGGGTTAGTACACATGTTTCGTGGCATCCTGTATAATTACGCTATAAAAAAATAAATGCAAATATTTAAAACTGCTTACTTTAATTCCCTGACGTGGCTTTTATATTTTGTTTACAGATAAATTGAGGAAAGAAATAAACAAAGTTGTAAACAAATACATTGACCAAGGTATAGCTGAATTAGTACCCGGAGTACTTTTTATTGATGAGGTTAGTTACCCCTTTCTCACCTACTTTAGAGATAAACATTGCTAGGCTGTTTATAGAATAAAATTTTGACTTGTCTAAGGGCTTATTTTGTAAGCCTAAAGAAGTTAATGATTCTGATTCCTTGATTGTTATGAATAAAATAGTTTCTGCAGCTTCGCGCGCGTTGTTCCTATAGAAATGTTAAAAGGTTCTTTTATTTCTATCCCATTATGATGAATTGATATAAATCCTATGTGATGTCTATATCTATGCAAAGTTTCAGCCCAATCTGTAGTTTTGGCGTGAAGAAGTAATAGAAATCTAAACGTCCAAGCACCCATACTTTCGCATTTAAAATATAAGTCTAATCTCTGATACAACTAATCCGATCCTGACAATCTTTACACCGATAGTTTGGTACATAATCTCTGATTAAAGATGGGTTTATGCCGGCATTTACAGCGCGTATTTAGTAAATGCCTAAATGGTCATAAAAGGACATAAATTGGGCATTTACTCAATACGCCCTGTAAATGCCCGGCATAAACCCATCTCTATCCTTGATAAATCCTAAATTTTGTCTGAGTATCTCTTGAAGAAAACCGCAGGCAGCAGCTAAAGTACAATAAATAAATAAAAAAAAAAAATTTGTTCATTCAGCCATGTTGTCCATTATTAAGTAGGTACATTACACCAAACAGTCACAATAAAATTTAAATCAAAATTAAAATAATAAAATTTAAAAATGGAATAAAATTAAAATGACAATGCAAGATTAATTTTTGTATTGACTGTTTCAGGTCCACATGCTAGATATTGAAACGTTTACGTACCTGCATCGCGCTTTAGAATCCGCCATTGCTCCTATCGTCATATTCGCCACCAATAGAGGAAAATGCCAAATCAGGTAAGCAGCATTATAGCTTGGTAAAAAGAGAATTGCTCTATTCAGCTATGTAGTTTTAGAACTCTAAGACAATGGATATAGGGGTCAATTTAATAGACGGATAATTTAAACTTGGTAAGAAAAGTAAAGGCCAATAATGCTCATATCAGGGGGAGGCCTGCGCCTCTCAGTGGACCAGTATAGGCTGTAGTTGAAGAAAGTGTAGTGACACAGATTAGCATATAGTACGTGGCGCATTTGCGTTTCTGCAATTAAGCATTTTCATTAGCAAGCCGCTGTCACGCCAGTCACTTCTAAAGCCTCTGATCAATGTACACATATCCCCATATTGAATAATAGAATATCGTAATTGTCATTTAATGTACTTGTGTTTATTATTAATGAATAGACTCAGCTCAGTGTAATAACTCTTTTTATTACCAACCGCACCCACAGTAATAAATAATCTATAGACCAAAATAACAAAAAAACTAAAGACAATAACGATAGGACAAGAATGGCATAAAACCTCTATTTATTAACATGCATATCAGAACCTAACAAATAAGTTATTCATAAGTGTGTGATATGTAATGTGGTTGGTCAATCTAATTATAAATAAACAAATATGCACGCATAGCATTGATAATGTTTTGTCTAGGCTAAAATAGAGAAATAAATGATGCTGGACAATCCACACAGCATCATCTAGTCCCAAGCTAAGCAGAGCTTGTGTTATGGATACTAGATAACTGATATACTTAATACAATACATTACAATAGATTGCGTAAATTATTCAAATTGAAAGAAATATATTCAAATATTTTACTCATTGATGATTCGATGTATTTTTTGTCTATTTCACCTTTTAACTAAAATTGCTGTTCTTGGTCAACTGATGGGAATACGTATCTATTTAAACATCATCAGCAGCAGCCCGTATACGTCCACTGCTGAACATAGGCCTCCCCCAAACGACGCCACGCTATCTATTTAATAAGCAATGGTTATAGTAGTTGATGACATCTGTGGCGCGGCGGGCGAAGGTTCGCCTGCGACGCAGGAGGTTGCGGGTTCGATTCCCGCCTCGAGACAAATGTTTGTACGATCTGCTAATATTTGTTCAGGGTGTTCTGGATGTGTTTTCTATGTATAATAAAAAATATACATCTATTTAGTCTATTATATACTTAATATAATAGACTAAATAGATGTATATTTTATCAGTTATCTAGTACCCATAACACAAGCTCTGGTTAGCTTGGGGCTAGATAATGCTGTGTGAATCGTCCAGCATTATTGATTTATATTTATTTATTTATTCCACAGGGGTACTGAAGATATAATCTCTCCGCACGGAATACCGCTGGATCTCCTGGATAGATTACTGATCATTCGCACGCTGCCGTACAACAAAGCTGAACTTTTGCAGGTTTGGACCATTCAGTTTAGTTTTGAGACATTATTGATGTACATGACATTAATGCTTTGTACAAATACATTTTCAAGAGGGTCCTTTATGTCTATGTATGTCTGCTAATGTACTAAACAAGTGCTATGGGCCAAATTCAATATTTATGCATCTAATTGTCAAAGGTAAATTATTTATTTACTCGTATTAAGGCGGTTCCCAGACCCAAACTAGCGCCGCCACCTATTTTATCTTATTATTACGTTAAACAAAGGAATTTTCAAAAATCCCTTGGCCAGTTTGTGGTACTTATCATAAGTTTTCATATCACAACCTATCATAAAAATGTTTTTAATGCCTCTGTAATAGTTTTATTTTGTACTAGCTGACCCGTGCCCACTTCGTTGGGCGGTAAAGAAAGAAAAAAAAAATTTTTAGTAGTCCATAAAACTCGCAAATAACGTGGTTTAAGCGATGCGTGTTTAAACAAATTCAATAGGTAAAAGAATTTTCAAAATTGGCTTAGTAGATTCAGAGATTACCCCCTACAACCACACAAACCTTACTTATTTTGATTAGTTTAGTATAGTATAGATTTAAATACATATACCTAGATTTTATTGACTGGACGTCACACAGCTCCACATTTACCTAGGTATAATATGCGTTTCAAAAGCTTCTGATAGTACCTACGAGAATAGGGCACTACATATGTATCTATTGTCCAGTTCTAAAACTAG
The DNA here is from genome assembly GCA_947859395.1 of Eupithecia insigniata. Classification (NCBI taxonomy): domain Eukaryota; kingdom Metazoa; phylum Arthropoda; class Insecta; order Lepidoptera; family Geometridae; genus Eupithecia; species Eupithecia insigniata. The sequence continues at coordinate 1,528,936 of OX402000.1, forward strand.
AAGGAAGAATCACCAGTGGTCCTAAATCTTCACAATTTCTATCTTGATTCATGGCGTCACGCAGATCTACATAATTCTCAGCGCACAGTTTTCTCTCATTAGTTCTGTTCTGATGTATGCATACCAAACGCTTCGTTTTAATTTTGGCGTAAATTTTCACCAGCCATTTTAATTTTGGCATAAGTGTTCACCAGAAAACGGTTAAACAAACCTCGAAACCTCGCCACGACAGTAGGTATATAAACGAGTAGAGACTGAAGAGCATCAAATGCCTGGTGCGTTTCGCCAGTTCATTGCAAGCGGTCATCCCGGGTACGCAGCACAATGTCCCGCCTGTCACAGTGCTGATCTACCAGGACGACGGCAACATCATTGGTAGCGAGAGCTTTGTACCAACCGGATGCTGTCCAGTAGGTCGTTTATCGGCACTAATAACAATTTTGTAATAATTTTCTTGGCTTTTGGGGTATGGACTCGTATTTTATGTCCTTCGTAGTATGACCTCAAATCATGCTAAGTATCATTCGAATCCATTCAGTAGTTTTTGCGCTATTATAGGCCGAGAAATGTCACTTCCATCCCCACTCCTAAGGGAACCTTAACGAATTCCAGGATAAAAAGTATTACATGACCTTCCTCGTAATATGAACTTAAATCATGCCAAGTTTCATTTGAATACATTCAGTAGTTTCAGCGCTATGCGCAGCCAACAAATTTTACTTTCATCCCCTCTCCCAAAGAAACCCTATTGAAATCCGGGATAAAAAGTATCCATGTCCTTCATCATAGTATGAACTCAAATCCTGCTAAGTTTAATTTGAATATATACAGTAGATTCGGCGCTACGCGCAGTCAAAAAATTTTAATTTCATCCCCTCTCTCAAGGGAACCCTATTGAAATCTGGGATAAAAAAAATCTATGTCCTTCATCATCTCAAATCCTGCAAAGTTTCATTTGAATACGTTCAGTAGTTCCGGCACTATGCGCAGCCAACCAATTTTACTTTCATCTCCTCTCCCAAGGGAACCCTATTGAAATCCGGGATAAAAAGTATCCTATGTCCTTCCTCGTAGTATGAACTCTAATCCTGCCAAGTTTCATTTCAATACGTTCAGTAGTTTCGGAGCTATGCGCGGCCAAGATACAGACAGACATGAGCGAAAAAAAAGACATTTTTGGCATCAGCATCGATAATGGAGAGACCTCCAAAAAAAATTTTCAAAATATCTTCAATGTACAGAATTGGACCTGTTACAGTTTTATTATAAGTATAGATAGTTTAGGAAGAGATGCAAAGTTGCACTTTTTGGCCACCAAACTCGGTTTTCGCATCACCTCCTAAGCTTATACAATATAAAACTATTACAGAGGCATTAAAAATAAGCTATATGATATGATAGGTATCACAAACGGGCCAAAGGATTTTTGAAAATTCCGTTGTACATCGTAAAAATACGATAAAATGGGTGGCGGCTCTGATTGAGTCGGGGTAGCCCCTTAACAAAGAAAATTACAATAAATCGCAAATGAAATCGCGGTCGGGTCAGCTAGTTCCGTATAAAAGCGGCCACAGAGTGGATCTTAGGTTAAGTATGAGCGATTTGCTTACAAACATTCCACATCGAGTTTGGCTAGTGTATAGTGCTTACAATTGACACAGTTAGCTAACTGCAGACTATTGCAAAAAATCTAGACGTAGCTCAACTGACAATCCACACAGTCCCAAGCTACGCAGAGCTTGTATACAAAAGTAAAACTCATGTCTGAAATTCGTTTGTTTTTTGTTTTAGATTTTGAAACTGCGTGCGATAACTGAAAGTATTTCCATTGACGACGACGCAATAGCAGCGCTGGCCGAAGTCGGTGCCAAGAGTACCCTCAGGTGAGTGAAACATAAATATTTACTGTCCAATTTTACTTACTAAGACAAATGATATGGAGTCTTAGAACAGACTCATGGTGACAATAAATATAATAAACTATCAGTGCCCGCGACTTGGACGAAGTCGCACACGTGACAGACGCATTTTTATATCTAATCAACCAACAGCCTCAAAAATAAATTCAAATCTTTTAGCTTTAAAAATTACTAAACTTCTATACAACCTTTCGACCCCTCTTTCAACCCCTTACAATGTGTTTGTCTTTTCTCAGGCTCTAGAGTATCTGTGTACCAAATTACATTTAAATCGGTTCAGTAGTTTTGGCGTGAAAACGTGACAGACAGGCAGAGTTACTTGCGCATTTTTAATATGAGTAAGGATGTTGGTGTTGGTAAGCCATGATGGTCGCGTCTTAATCGACCCCCTCCAACTGAGCACATCGATGTTACGACTATAAGAATAATATACCAGAGAAAGGAAAGCAGCTTCCTTCTGTATTTATATCACATTAGCTGACCCGTGTCCACTTCGTTGGGCGGTAAACATTTTTACTTGTTAATATATAGCCTATGGCACTCACAAATAACATGGCTTTGTATTGGTATATTTTTTAAAATCGATTCAGTAGATTCAGAGATTACCGGCTACAACTTCACAAACTTACAAACTTTACCTCATTATAATATAAGTATAGATTTACTGTGATCACCAATCCGCATGCCAAACGTGCATGGTGATAATGTCAACCCGCCCCTCCCCCCTTGTCTGGGCATCAGCAGTGGACGTATGAGTGCTAATAGGTTCGTCGTGGCCCCGCCGAGTTTTTATAGATAACTAGACGGTTGAAATAAACGTCATCCTTCTGGATCCTGGGGGCCTACATGGACAACGAAAATCAATTTTAAAATTTCTCTCGCAAACGCTAATCTTATACAAGCGACATAAAGTTGTTTTTACACAAAAACAAATGACAAACTTCGATTGTCCTTTTCCGGTAGCCCCATGTGTCGATTCCTCTCCGTTTCGTGTCAATGAAAACGCACTTGGAATGGAAAATGAAAAGTAATGAGTTGTGAACCCTGCCTCTCTCCTTCCAGATACGCTGCCCAGCTGCTGACCCCGGCGATGCTGACGGCCCGCGCGGACGGCGCGCAGTCCATAGCCCCCGCGCACATCACCGCTGTCCACACGCTGTTCCTCGACGCTAAGTCTTCGGCGCGCATCCTGACGCAGCAATCTGATAAGTTCATGAAGTAACTTGTTTGTACAATAAGTACAATCAGGGGTAAGCACGATGTCTGTTTGGATGAATTTTCAGTGGACAGTTGCCGGAGTCGACTTTTAACAGACATTCAATAACCCTCCTTGCGCGTCGTGTAAAGGAACGTTTTTTGAATGCTGTTGATACGTAACAACTTCATTTATTCACTGATTCCAATATTCAGAGAATACAGACATAATTATGACATACGATTGATTTTACAAGAATATTTATTTTCAATAAATCCTGATAGTGAAAGTTATCAGTAAAAAAGTCGTCTAATTGAACTATACAAACTTTTATAACAAGATTTACAAAATGTCAGATTAAAACTTGGGACTGTTTTTTTATTACTCAAAAAATAACAACTAACAAAAGCTGGTTTTCATTTTACTTCTTTACTCAAGCTTAAAAGTATTCTTGCAAAAGTAAAACGATACAACGCGCCATTGGGAAAGGATCAACTGAAAAACACATCCGAATTTTGAAACTCCTTTTGTTTTATGTTAGTTTAAAACTATCGCAAATCCGCTGCTGTCCATTGAAACTTCCATATGCGCATCGTCGATCGTCGTAGCGTTGGCCTATGCTACCAATCTTAGGTAACGTGAAAAAATTCGTCGTATGCATATACTCTGTCTGGACTAAAAGTGTAAATGCACCTGAATACTGTTAAAAATAATCCAGGCCGTAGTCAGGCAGGATAGTATCTATCGCTGTCCCATTTAAATCTCAGCCTAGACAGATACCCACGTGTACCCGTCTAAAGGCCTGTCCAGACCAACGCAGTTTTCACTTTCCAGTTCGGTAGTGGTAAGTTTAGCTGGGATTTCGCTCGGTTTCAAGTAGTCCGCGGTATTCTGCGTCGAGTGTTTTAATGACAGTAGGATTTCGAGAGGGGTGTATGCACCTCGGATTTCGCGACCGCTCTGGATAGCGAATTCCGCGTAGGTCTGCACAGGCCTAATAGCACGACTACACGCTCAAACATTTGTGCAACCATGCATGCACAAAGACAGTTTGCGCAAACTGGTATGTGCAAACATGCATGCACAAATGTTAGAGCGTGTAGCCGGGCTATTAACTATACGAATAGTATTAACTATTATATAAGGGTATCGGTCACTAGTGAGTGTTCATTTTGTTGCACCTGTTTTAGTTAGGTGATTGCTAGTTTCTACCCTGAGTAGTAGTTTGTGTTCGATTATTTGCTATTATAAGGGGGAGCTCGATGCCCGTCAGTTTTCAGTCTTCGAAATTTATTATTTCCACATATTTTGTGATATTCTGTACAGATGTTCTGTTATAAGCTACTCAAATTGAATGCCATTTTGTCCTAGGAGGATTCGATTTATGTTTAATTTCGAGCGTTTTAAGTTTAGCAAGTATTACTAAATATCCAAATGTATCAATAATTATGAAGGAAGTAGGGAAGAAAAGTCGTAGATAATAAATAAAAATTTTATGTAAAAAGTGTCTAATTCTAAACTTTACCACTTTACCTCTAATTTATTTACATAATATTCAATTCCGATAGAATCATTTTTACAACAGATGGTTTAAAACTATATTTCACTGGGCTCTTCCAGTCGAACTTGATAAGCTTATTTTAGCTGTACACAAAATTATGCTATTTACATTCACATAGCAAGCACCTTTTCCATTCACTTTAGTTTAAAGATAACTTATTACTGGGCAAATAACATCTGAATTAATACTAACGGTACTCTTTATAACTCGAAATCAAAAGTTTATATCAGTTTATACATATACAATCGCCTTCTAAAGACAACAAAATCTACGATTTGTTATTTTCGACATCAGTCTTGAAGTATGGAATGAACCTACCCTCTGATTGGTGCGGCTCTGTGACCGGCGCATGCGTCGTGGTAGGTGGCGTGAAAGTCGGCAAGTCGACGCGCAAATCCGTCGGCGCCGCCGTGTGCCGGTATAACGCCTCGAATTGGAGCTCCTCCGGGTACGAATGCGACTTGATCTTGCGTTCATCGCGAGTGTTCATAGGATACACGATCATTATCTTCTCGCTGCCCTCGGCTTGTAACGCCACCGGCGGCAAAGCCGTGCTAATGGAAACCACAGGACCCGGTACTATCTTCAACATCTCCGTCGGCGCTGGACGAAGCTTCTCCGTCGTTGTCGTGGTCGAAGGCGCAACCGTCGTCGTAGTTGTCTTTACTTCAAAGTCTATTTCGGGATCATCGGGTATTTCTATTTCGCGTTTCTCTCCAGGTGGTCCGAACGCTCGCAGCGACTCTATCTTCATTTCTAAAGTAGGAGTGGGGACTGGTATTGAGCTGGTAAGGTTCGTGTCTTCCATTGGGATGTATCTAGATGTGGGTTTGGGGAGGTCGCGAGCTCCGAATATTGGCAATCGAGGCGCGTATGCTGAAACCAGTGGCAGTAGAGTATCTCTCGCGTAGCGCTCCGCTCTAGAAATGAAGGACGCTAAGCGAGCTGGTAAGAACTGTACTGCGAAGCTAGTATCTTCCTTCTCCGCCCTATCGTCCCCAGAGTATTCGTAGGTGGGAGTGGTCGAGAGATCGTAGTTCTTAGCTTTTCGTATCAGCGGCGGTTGTGTTGTCTTCGGAGCTTGCGTCGGTCGGAGCACTGGTTCGGATATCTCGTGTGCGTCGTTGTCGGCCCGTTGACGGGGGGTTTTGCGTAGACGCGGCCGGAGCACCGGCTCTGCTATTTCGACTAGACCACTTGGTGCTGTTTTCGTGTTGGTCATTCCGAAGGCTCGACCAGTATCCTCTGCATCATCGGTCCATTCGTATGGGTCCGCCAGTACGAAAGGTCGCTGTGGTAAGTCTTCTGGTAGCTCGTTGTCGAGATCGTCTCGAATGACCACTGGGTCTCGCTTAGTGCTGTTGTCTTTGGAGTAGACTTGGTTGTCGATGGTTCCGTTGGAGGTTTGGTCGTCTGGTGGTACGACGCAGTCTCCAGGGTATAGACGCAGTTCTACTGACTCCTCTGATAGCAGTTTCATTGCTTTTTTGCAAAACGAAGATCTGTAATTAATAAAACAATGTTCAGTTAAGTGATCTTTAAGGTGATTCATAGTACAAACACTGCGTAGTTTGGGGCTCGATGTTGGATGATGCTCTGTCAAATACCCGGCAATATTTTGTATTTAGCATTTTCATAACACAGTGTGCATGACGAAGTACTGTTGGTACTTCTCAAAGTTCGGTAGTAAATACATTTGCCTGTAGTAGTAAGAAAGCGGTGAGCTAAATAATAATAATTTCTTTCTGATCATCAGAAAATAATCTTGAACCATCACTGGAATTACAAGTAGAAAGCAATAGCTCCTTACGTCTTAGCAAAGCTGTCCGCAATCAGCAGCTTGTCCACCAGTATGGACTTGACTCCGGCGCTGAGCCACCCGTTGTACGCCGCGTAGTGTATAGTAGCTCGGATGGGCACGCCCAGTGCTGGATGTGGAACTAGAACCCGGGTGAAGCGCGCTCCGCCGTTCAGGTTGCCTTCTCGTCTGGAAAGTTTGGCTCTATTTAGATACATAAGTTTTTGTTTTGTAAAGCGTCCAGAGCAAAATCAACAGAAACATGCTTTAAATGCATTCCCGTGCTTGTGCATAGAAACGGTTACATAGAAGTGCTTTTAATGTATTTGTATTAAGTAGGTATGTATATCAATAATCTAGTATCCATAACACAAGCTCTGCTTAGCTTGAGGCTAGATGATGCTGTGTGAATTGTTCAACATTATTTTATGGTGGCTTGAAGGCACGGGGGGATCATTTCTACTGGCGGGTGTCTCGCGGCGAGTTAATATAAAAATCGCTGTGAGGAGTTTGTATAGAAATAATTTGTTGGAATGACGATACCTATGTACTTATTGGCAGCGCTACACTAGCCCATATAAATAATCTGGTCATATTGTTCGCTTTTACAAAATAAAACAAATACTGCACTACTGCATGTAGGTCATATTGGTAGATTAGATGAGTTCTTACTTGGTCATTGGGAAGGACTCGTTGAGGCCTGAATCCCCTTGCAGCGTGAGCGTCAATCGGCCAAAGTTTGCTTTCTCAGGGGCTTCGTTGCCGGCCCAGATCGACACGTGGTATTGGTGTGCTGAAGCAAACAAAAATAAAGTAAAATATCGATTTATTAAGGCGACTTTCAAAATAAGTGAAAATTGGTTCATCCGTTTAGGAGCTACGTTGTGACACACAGACACACACAGATCACTTCATCACTCATTTAACATAACATCCCGTTTTTGCGTTGGAATTCAAAATGGCTATAGGTCACCAAAATGCTACGGCAATTTTTTTTCTGCCATGGAGCTGGTTTTCCCTCAATTAGACAGTAACTTACCGCAAAACGGTTCCTCCTCCCTCGTTAGCAAATACAGTTGTCCCCTCCCAAGCGACCTGTCTGCATAGTACCCCATGTTACCGCAGCGCCGCTGGCTGTCGCACGGAAAACACTGACCCTGGAAACCACAAATATTAATTATGTTGATGGTCATTCTCATGTTGCAATTAAGTTCTGTTTCATATTGTTTCAAAGTCAAATTAAACTTGATAACGCCCAGAGACAGGCAGATGGTACCTAACGTTAACTAAAACCGTTGAACCGAAAGCCAGCTCGAAATTACCGATGTATTTTTATAAACAAGTTTCGATTAATACATGGTGTGCCCATGACCGAGTGTACCTGTTCATATGTAAGACCATTTAGAGCAGTCGGGCGGTGTTGCTAGTAGGGCCACAGGACAATGAGTGCGTATAAGTGAGATTACCTCGAGAAAAGTATCGTAGTTGGTACAGGGGAAGGCAGGGAAGTGGCACTTGGGAGACACGGAGTCCGTGAAGAACTTGTACGCGCGACGGTGGTTGCACAACGAGCGGCCTTCTGCCGAGCTCGCGGCCCAGGGGAGCAGGTCTGATACTGCGCCTACAAATCTGTAGATAAACGTAAAAAGACATTTGATTAATCGAACTCGAAAAACATATTCTTCATACGTTAAGTACACTAACTACGCACAATTATCAACATCGTAACAACCGCCTCGCCTCCTTTGTTGCTATGCTTTGACGCCTGTCAAGGTGGTGCTAGCCTTTTACCAAGTAAATCTTTGTGCGACAAGCGCGGTTCAGTAAATGCCAGATAGAGCCTCTGAGATCTCCGCAAAATAAAAATTATTAGACTAGAAACTTAGAAGAAATAGTGGAGCTCCATCTTCTCGCTTCACCAGGCCTAGCATAAATATCTTACGCAAACCAACCGAATACTCTAGAAATGGTGGCCATAAATGTTAGAAAATATTTATAAACTCACAAATTGGAACAGCCATGCTGCACCCTGCCTCCATTTGGATAGAAATCGACATGGCCCAGCGGTTGCGCGGCCCCCAATCCCCCAAGAATTAAGGTCTCCCCGTTAGAATGGATGACGTCTACAAACTTGGCATCGGTCTTGTCCAGGCGAGCACGAGGGTCTTGAAACTCGAAGAGGGGACCGGCTGGGTCTAAGCCTGAAAGAAGGAAGATTTGAAGTTAGCTGCAATATAATGGGTCAAATAACTTCCTTTGTCTGGTTAACAATCAAAATACTGTGGAAACACGCTAGGAAGGGTTTTTTGTTAAATAACCTTCGTATATTGTGTTAATGGTGGTTGACTCCGAAACAAAAAATAACTGACGGGCTAATAAATTTTTTGGTTGTAACTAGTAGTAACGGTAGAGTCGAAAATCACGTTTGCAAAGCACGAGGTTTAGGTAAATGTGAAGTACAGGAAAAGTGACTATGCAATGGAATATCTGCCCTGCTCCAGGCCAAACCTTTAGGTCTTGAAGTCTTTCGACGATAGTAGTGGTCACAAAAAGAGAGAAAACTGTAATCTAATTGTACTTATTTTGAAGACATCTTTGCTTACCAGTTATTCGACTGATGTTCCGTAACTCAGAGCCGGTAAAACCTGCGACGTGCGCTCCCAGACTGAAGCCAATGAGGTGGACGTCTTCATACCTCAAGTTTATGTGCTTGTCCAACCCTGGAAATATGTAGCAGTATAAAGTCAAAACAAATAAAAAGAATACATAACATGAAACCAATACGAGAATCGAACGAAAAAGTCTGCAGGCAGATGATGCTGGCAAGCTGAAGATAGAGCACTATGACGCTAATTAGAGGAGGCCTTTATCCAGCAGAAGAACCAAAAGCTGACTGACATAGCTCTCAGAATTAGTAGGCTGAAGTGGCAGTGGGCAGGTCATATAGCTCGCAGAACAGATAACCGCTGGGGAGTGGTTCTCGAGTGGCGGCCACGCTACAACGCGAAACGGAGTGTTGGGAGACCATCCACTCCATGGTCCGACGATATCGTAGCGGTCGCAAGAAGTCGATGGAAGGCGGCTCAGGACTGCTATTTGTGTGGCATCGTATAGGGAAGGCATAAGTACAGCAGTGGACGTGTATGTGCTGATATGATGTCCAGCTTGACTAGCATAGGTAGATGATGAATAAGAAAATCAACGTTCTTTAAATTGGACTATTCACCTTGCAACAACATAGCTAGCTGTTTGCCCACCAGTCTCGTGTTAGCGGCGGCTCGAAGGTAGTTGGGCATGGTCGCTCCGCCTTCCCAGTCTACGCAAATCACGTTGCATTCCTCCTGGAAAAGTAAATAATGATTTCAATATGCTGTTTCTTGTCTCTCCATTGCATTTTAACTCTGTTTGACCAACAGCTGCTCGTCGCTCAATTCTGCAATTCTTTGGTGTTTTAAAAAGTACCTAAACCTCTGTATTCTCCTTCCCACCATGAAACTCTTTCAGGCAGATCATGGTCTAATTAAGACTCTAAAAATAAACCGATTTTCTGAAAAATATAATATATTTTCAGGGAATGATCTTTACGGGGCATCATTGGTCAAGCTTGAAAGATAGGATAAATGAATGACCTCCACGCTTCGTTCGTAGGTAAATATTTCCTACCAACGAAGTTCATTATCATAATAATAAAATAATACGATAGTTATCTCATAATCGCCGGCTAAAGCACTGGCGTGACATATTACGTAGCAACGCCGAAGGCCGGTAGAAAAACAATATTATAATGTATGCAAAACTACTTGCTAATTATGGCCTGACCTCATTGACTCTCACGAGGAAAATTAACGTTAAAAATTGCGACAGTATTCTCGGATTTTAGTTGTTTTGCTAAGATTTTAATCAAGTAGAACTTGCAAGCTTCCTGATTGAGCAGGATATAAGAACCTGACGCCAACCAGATGGCCGCATTTTAAACGTGATGTATTGATGCAATGTCTCGTTAAATCAAGTTTGAGAAATCAGACTACTCGGAGAGACTACGAATGAAATTACGTTTCTTTTAAGAATGAGTTGAGGCGAGTCTTATAAGATAAAATTGTGACTTTGCCATGGGTACTAGGTACCTTAGAATGGACGGCATCAGTCCTTTGCGGTTCAAGAAAAACGTTTTAAGATTAAGTAACTACTCTGGCAAGGGTAGATACATATATGTATATAAAAACTAGCTGACCCGCCAAACGTTGTTTTGCCTTCAACCCTTATCACTTAGGGGTATGGAAAATAGATAGTAGCCGATTCTCAGACCAACTGAATACGCATATAAAATTTGGTAAAAATCGGTAAAGCCGTTTCGGAGGAGTACGGTAACTAACATTGTGACATGAAAATTTTATATATAAGATGAACCCCTATTTCTCCTGGTCCGGCTATAACTTGGGAACGGGTTTACCGATTAAATTCATCTTTTTTTATGTTTTCTAATACTTCGTATACCCATCTGGTAGCTCACTTGGTAGGATGATCCAAGTAGCTGAATTTCTATCAGCAAATACGAGGTGCAGCTCTGAAATTCAGAACATTTTATACTTCATCTACTACACACATTTTAAATGCGGAGCGAAAAACGGCCTCACTTGAACACATTTGGATCCATCACAGCAACTGAAAAGCAGTAAAAATCGCTTATGCTCACGCCAGAATCATTCGCTCTGCTTTATATCGGTCAGATTTTAGCATTTTTCTTGCAAAGAATATCATCTCTGACATGCATCCAAATTGGAGAATGAGACAATTTAGTTTAAGTTAATTACAAGTAGGTAGGTAATTAGGTAGGTACCTATAAGTGTCGGAAGAAATAAAGATAGCAAAACTCACAACAGCCATTAGAGCAGACCGCATCTCGTAGACCCAGACGTTGTCGCAGTTAGAGCCGAAGCCATGCACGATTATTCTCGTCGGACGGTCTGCGTCGAACGTGCGAGTCGCCCACGACCACGCCGCTGACATGTTGCTGGCAGACACCGCTAGTAGGGGTTGGTCACCTCTGGAATACAGAATTTAAACTAGGATTTACTTTCAGATATTCAAAACCCTATGTCTGGAGCTGTGGATTAGTAAGTAAAGGCTGTTGATGTGATGTGATTCGAAACCCCAGACAATTTAATTTGAACCATCTTGACATTAGACCTAAAGCCGTGTGGCTTAGAATTTACACCGGACGGGTGTCATGAGAGAGGACTAAGGAATATTCACCGTAGGGTGGCCAGAAGCACCTGTTCCACTAAGGCGCCTGCTGCAGAACAAATCCACCACCGAACTGCGATCCCCAACCCATTTTCTGGTGGATAGTTTAGTCAAGATTGCCCAAAAATTGCCCTGATACGCGTCTTATTAGTTCTGATCATTTGGAGTAATGTCGTAACGCTCGCGCATGCCCAGGGTAATCTTGACTAAACTATCCACCAGAAAATTTGCGGACATCGAAGCGGCTGCCTACGTTATCTGCCTACGTCATAAATACTTCCCGCGGTCGTTCATTCAAAATCGACAATTGTTATGAAAATAAAACAATAAATCTCCAATAAAAATACATAGGTTTACGACATGTTATATTGCCGAGTCAACCGCCTCTCGTGTGATGTCATATGCCACAGACGTTTCCAACAGATTATAGGATACAGGAACTTGGAAAGTCCAGCGTATAGTATTATATAATCTGTGGTCCAGCGTTGGTTTTACCTGCTCAATGTGGAGTACATGAGGAACTGCGTGCCGACCTCCTGGGGCGAGCTCGGCAACGTCTCCAAGTAGGCGAAGGGACCCGCATCCTCGAAGCATCCGAACTCCCCGTAACACACGCTGCCTTGGGATCTCTTGCTCCTGGGGAGCGGAAAACGTTGGCATCTTTATTATTGTATTATTTGGTTAGTGTGATTGTGTTAAATTAAAATCTTTATTTCAGAGTCGTAAGGACCAACGGATACATCAAAATTTATACAATATATAGAAATTCATATTACCTACTTACAACACAATAATAAAAACTAAGAAAATACATTAGAAGGTTTTCAAGAATTATTATTAATTAGAACTTTTTAAATTTTAGCGATTTGGTATTTGAAATACCTAGCGGAGATTACCGATCACAAAATCAAGTTGCGAAAGTCTAACTAGCTATTTATGAAATTATCGAATTCTTAGAACATAAAATGAAAATAATAATGTTAGTAAGTAGGTTCATGATGACATTGAGAATTGAGGTCCTTTACACAGTTATCTTGTTGAATCCGTGCCAACTTTGAAATACCTATGCTAACTAAACACAGCGCGATCGAATTCCATGTGTGCGATGTTATACTGTAGGTAAGGTTAGCACAGCTAGCCCCGCAGTAGGTATTAAACTCGTTTATTGTGCATACCTATATACATATCTTTAAAACTCAGCATTTTACGCATTCGACTTATATACTACTTAAATACTATAATACTGTCATTTTTCTATTGTACCCACGATATGGTCAAGTCGCCTAATCGACCCTTGCAACTCTTCCCGTGGATGTCGTAAGAACCGAGGGAACCTCGAGCAAGGGCAGCCGCTTTCTTCTCTTTATTTTTAAATACCTCCACTGCGATCCCAAACCAGTCTGCCAAGCGTGCTGATTGGTCTGCCAAGCGTGCTAATTGGCAAAACCCCCCTCGTTGGGGGAGGTATGGCATGAGGTACGTACGATATGGCGAATTCGAGATTTTATGGTGGAAACCGGTCACGAGACTGTTCTGCAAGACTGATGATTATTATGTTCTCCATGTGCGCAGGTATTGTAGTGCAGAAGTTTGTGCGCAAATGCCCGTGTTCCGCACTCTCAAAATCCTATGGGACGGCAGACTAACACGACCGTGGAGAGGTAGGTAAGGCGCAGGACCCACGGCCTATAGAGCGCGCCCACGGCGAGTTTTTGTAGCGCTGCAAACGCGCGACGACATCGCGACTGTAGCGATGTAAGCGTGCGACCGTCTCAGACGACATCGGGGAAAACAAAGAGTAGAGAGGGGTCCCCGCGCACCCCTCGCACCGCTCGCACACACGTAGGTACCTACTGGAGTGGGTAAAATACATTTATCTCCTGATAACAATCGGCAATGTACGAAAGTATGTTAATCACAGTATGTCGATGTGAGCATGGAAAGTGTGCAGCAACCTACGTAGATTCCATCCACACTTTCGGATGCGTTTTTATTTCTTTGTCTGGTAGGAAGTGTTGGAAACTGATAGTTATCACCACTTTTCTCATTGTCATAGTACTTTTGTTCTGCACTGGGATAATTTGTAACGATGTCAGGTAATAATAAGGTAGGAAGAGCGTGATGCGGCATGGCATTAGAGTAGAGGTAAGAAGTGTTTTATTGTTTGGTGCCACTCAGCTAGATAAATAGTGTGGGAATGTCACCTCCCTAGATTGTGTGTTATTATTATAATCGTAATTACTATGAAGTATTTAGGTACGTAGAAGATTAGATCTGGCTGCAGTAAGATGGATTTTAACTGCACTTGGTACTACCTTGTCATAATAGAGAAAGCTTTTTAAGGGTTATCCTCTCGTGTTGGTGCGAGAGTATTTTTTTTTGTTTTGCACTTTTTCTTCGTTTTACAACGAATAATTAATTAGCCGCAAATCGTGAACTATTTTCTATGAGCAAAATACAATTGAATCGAACTTGATTTTATGATGTAAAAACAAGTTCGATTCAATTGTATTTTGCTCTACTTCTTTTGGAACAACATTATGCTGATTGTGATAGACGGGCGGGACCTATTGGTTCCTGTGTAGAGTCACTTGTTGCTGTTTTAAAAGAGAATTTAAATGTTGTAAGTTTCTCAGTTATATTATAATAGCTGCAAGGTTTACTTCATAGTGAACGAATTTATTTCTTTCTATGTAAGGAGCATTTGGGAAAATGTTGATTTTTAGCCCAAAATCTCTTATTTTCCCAAATGCTCTAAAAATTCCAATGAATCAAAGTTAGTTTTTTCTTAAATTAATAGAAAATGGTTAACGATTTACGGCAAATTATTTTCCCGCTAGTTTTATTCCTTGCAGAACGCAGAATAAATTAAAATACACAAAAAAACTCGCCAACTCGAATCGATCAACCTTATCAGGCGGTCGTCGAGTAAGTCAACTTTAAAGCCTAAATTCTTAACTCCTCACCACCACCGCCAGTGTGCCAGAGTAGTGTGAAGATATGTCGGTGGTGCGTGAAATACAGAAACAAAAGAACGCACATAAACATAAATCCTAGTGCATAGCTTTCAGAGAGCTAACTCTACCTACTACATTATAAATCAGTGAACAGCTCAGAGCGAACCCTCAACAAACTTATTTTAAATAATAAATCATTTATTTCAGGCAACATAAGTCTAGTACAGGATGTAAAATACTTAAAAACTACGGCCCATGTAAAATATATACCTACCTTAGTCTAACAAAAAGTTAAAGTTAGTTTAGTGAGAGTAAAGATCCCACCACATCATTAACCGTGCAAATGAATTCATTAACTATCTATTTTATTTGCAGATACGAATTCTATAAAGTTTCTTTGAAACTTTCTTACTTTCATTGAGAGATAAAATAAAACCAAGAGCAAACAATAATTACTTCAGTTATGTCAACAACTAGTTTACTGGGTGCACGAATGCGACGCGAATTTATTGAATTTGCTCGATAGAAAGTTTATTCGGAGTGTTGATAGTGAAAGCAATGCTTTTCGACACAACCTCCTCGAAAACTTAAAAAACTGTTTCAATTTACATTCGTACTATATGACTGACTTCCTTCTATGATCTGTTTTTTCATCATTTAAAATGAATTTAATAAATTTTAAATGGAAATACTCATTGAAATGTAATGTCCATGTTTTTGTATGAGTTACAATTATTATTATATTCTATAATTATTTTGTATGATTGCGTAATTTAATTAAACCAAGGTTGCCTGTCGCATATTTTAGTATACCAAATGTATGTCTCACCCAGTTCACAGTTTCTTTCTTAGGTACAGTTTATGTTGGCTTTTACCTGAGTCTTGCACCTTTCCGTGTTTATATACGCGATAAAGTGTCTGTGACGAATGCAGAAACAACATAATGCTACCGACCACTCTTGAGGCAAGTCATCATCAGCGCAGCCCTTAAGTCATCAGGCATAGGGTTTCAGGCAGCTCCTTTTTTCCTGGGCTTTTTGTATCCCAGTGGGCCCTACTACTTTGTCGATATTGTCAACCCATCTTGCAATCAGATGGACCTTGAATTTTACTCTGCAGCCGAATCCTATTTATGCTTCTAATAGTTACTCTATTCAGCTCGTGTCAGATACACAGGTTGGATGCACTATGCTCTCTGGAACAGGCAGGACCTCTACAAACACCTATGGATTTGCAAGCCATATAAGAGTCCTTTAAGAGCTGCAGCTGCGGCTAGGCCATGAGTGCGGTTTAAGAAACCCGGTGCTACGTAAAGAGCCCGCGCGGCCACGTTTTTGAGGAAGGTTCGTCTAATTGTAAGCAGCGAACATACGAGAATAAGGCCTGGTTTGCCATTATCAAAATTTTAATTATCGTAAATAGAAGTTCTATTCGTTTGACCTCAAGGACACCTGTCGCCGATAATGTATCACGAAGGTGATAGGTACATCATATATGACACCTATTCACTCTTCCTGAAGAGACCCAGGCTGTATTGGGCCGGAAAATCAGAAGCAGGCAGCAAGTTCCATGCCTTAGCGGTTCGAATGATAAAGGTAAGTGAACGTAATTCACCTGGTGCGAGCTCGGCGCTGCTCCCACTGGTGCATGGAGTCCCGGACGGCGGCGAGTAGGTCGGCGTCCCGGCGCTCGTCCTCCGCCTCCTGCGCCGCCGTCGCCGGCCGCCCGGCACCGCGCCATGCTTCTAGTTCTGCGTCTAGAACAACAATTACAAAATAAAGTTACTATTCTTTCTTGGTTAAAGCAGCCTATCTACAGGCTAGCGGGAAAGTGATTTACTGAAAACTGTCATAAAACGCGCTCGGCTCCTGGTGCCCACAGAACGCAAATTTATTGATCTCAGATGGACAGCAGAATTCTCAGAGCGCTTATTGGAGGCTATTTACACCCCACTAACAGCTTGCGCTTCACGCACCGTAGTAATTAATTGTGGTATAGGTACCTACCTACGTAGGTAATGCTGAAAAAGTTGTACATATGATGGGCCATGAAAAGAATCCTATGATCGCGGAGCCAGAGTTCAGTAGTCCAGCAATGAAATGTACATAATATATTGTAGAATTAATAAATATATTTAATGTGTGTAAAGGTTAAGTTATTTGGTAGGTAAGGTCGTCTCCACAGAACAGTAAAGCCATCATGAGTTGCATCTTAATGACAAGTCCCCGTTATGAAGCGACCTTCTATAGCTCGCATAAATCGTGCCGCGTGCGCAGCTCTCTATCAATATAATTATGTTTCATATTTAACCTGAATGGTTTTTAATATTCGGTAGGTAAACAGTTTGACGTATCAGTGTCGGCCGACTATTTAGATTAGAAGAAACCTTCTCATTTTAAAAAAAAAAACACCTATTTATTAGTAGGTATACTATTTCGTTTCAGTCTTCCTTGGAATAATAACAGTCCTCTCTAAAATGAACGCATTGAACACTAGCTTCTGCCCGCGCCTTCGCCCGCCTTTTATCAGTATAAAAAATAGCCTATATGTCATTTCAGGTCTCAAATATACCCATACGAAATGTTGTTTTTGCGTGAAAGAGGAACAAACAGTCATACAATCTTTGAAATTTATAATATTACTAGCGACCCGTCCCGGCTTCGCACGGATGCAAATTATACATATAAACATTGCTCTTGAATCACTCTATCTACATATTTAAAAAACTGCATCAAAATCCGTTGCGTAGTTTTAAAGATCTAAGCTTATATAAGGACAGACAGACATACAGCGGAAAGCGACTTTGTTTTATACTACATAATATGTACATATGTAGTGAAGTAGGATGAGTTATCTTTGTGACTGGGACTTTGATTTCTGACTTTTGGATCCTTTCGGTTTATCTACCAATTACATACGCCCAAATATAATAAAACTGTATTTTTATATTCCATCCCACCCGACCGCAAATAGCCCAACAATGCAACACGAGCGCTGCTCGTCAATAAAGCATTGGGCAACTTAATAGCTCTGAAGTTGCGCTCCGCATTTCAAACAGCAAATCTGCATCTACGAAACCAACCTGAATGCTGTCATACAGTCTCGTCCATCTCCGGGTTTTTGCGGAGTGTGGCCTTGATTCTTTGTAGGGCAAGCCTTGGTCGGAAGCAGGCCACTCCCAGACAAAGAATGATGGGAAACTCACCGACTGAACGACAAACCCACTTCAAACAAAGCTGTCGCTGCCTCCTTTTGAGGCTATTTATGTAAAAAGACTATTTATGTACTTATAATTGGTTGACATATGAATAAATTTGTGGTGTTGGATAAATAGTGTCTTATACGCATGATCGTGTAGCCTGTGTAGGTAATTAAGGGATCACACCTATGGGCAAGAATATCGCCGGTGATAATCTTAGTGCTCATATACACGAGCGGCAAAGTGCCAACGGCAGAGGTAACTGTAGCCGTCGACACGCGTCGACAGCAGCCGTCGACGCACTTACGGCAGCCGTCGACGCGTGGACGGCTGCTGTTGATAGTCGTAGTGCCGTTGGCACTTTGCCGCTCTTGTATATGAGCACTTCCCTACCGCCCCGCCGCCGCCGCCGCGCCGCCGCCATACACGCCGAAACGGGGCCCAGCGAGCGATAATTTCTATTGACTTGCGACAGTGAGACACTCGCATATACCAACTGGTGGTCCTTAATGTTAAATACAAAATGTACTTTCGCAAATTACATGAGCAGTTTTGTTTATGAATCATTTTGTTTTACATAACCATTTGTGGTCCAGAGCCAAATTTGTCAACACGATTGCGTAAAGATGCACATAAGTTGTGAAGGTACCTACATACATTGTTCTTTGTTCGCTTGTTATGACCAACATAAGAGGCTTGCCTATTTGCGATCGAAGTTAAGTAATAGGCGCTGTCTAAATTGTCTGGTAAATATTGATGGAGTTGTTATTTCACTAACACGGTGTTATGTAACTGCCATATGGTTACCCCGACTTTCTTCTTTCCCGAAATGTAGAGTCCTACTTTTTATACAACTCAAGACATTTGTCGCGTGTCATCTAAGTAATACATACAGTGACTGTATGTATACGGATTGCAAAATATATACTTACTTGAATACTTGTAATAATATAGTGAGGATACACCGAATTGAAAATTCTCACACTGTAATACAGTGTGAAAATATTTCACTTAGAGGCAAGGTATTAGGAGCCCTGTTAGGGAGCCATGTAACTTGAAAGGTAGCTAATTGTAAGTATCACAAAAAAATTAACTTAATGCTATAACAGTACTACAGCTAGTCACTTAAGTATCACAGTCAAAGCTAACTTAATTTCATTTCATACAGTGACTGTATGTATTAGGATTGCAAAATGAATACTTGAAATAATACAGTGAGGATACACCGAAATGAAAATTGCATGGAAACGGAGATGAGGCAGTGTCGTGACCCAAGGACTAGCGACTGATTAGTAGCTTATTGGACATTGGGGTCAAATTTATGCAATAATTCTTTTGTAAACGATTCTACAGACCTTTTTGTTTAAAATTGTTACTGTTTACTAAAAACTCAAGTGTCTGTTTTCAAGTGATTTGCAAAAGACAGAAGAAAATATTTTTTTACGAATAAAAGGTTTATATTGTGAATGTTGTGTTTCATCATGTAGTGCCACACGAAATGCAAGAAAGCAATTGTGATACTTTCGCTTCCAAGGTGAGTCAGGCATTGGTAGAGTCGCTCACTACGACTACATCTTAGTTGAATGAAATAAATACTTAGGTACCTTTTATTATTTATTTAAATCACGTGGGACTCTATTTTTACAGGATACACCTAATACAATAGAGTACCTATTCCTTACAAGCTAGTTATTTTCAAACACGTTTGAACATTAGTGTGTACGATACAATGAATTACATTATTAAGTCAAATATGTACAACATTATATAAACTATAATTATAATACGATAATTATATTAAATTGTAAATAACACACAACTAAACTACGATTTCTTTGCTATAAATAGGTACACATGTAGGCTAAGCACACCGTTCTGATCTCTACTCTACCTTAGACTAGACAGACAGTTTCCAGTCTTCACGATATTTCATTTGTACAAACACACCGTTTTAATAAACAAGCCCGAGACAACAGTTTCTTCGTAGGCAAGCTTTTTCTCTTGGTGGTCTTGGAATCGTTTCTGGGCAAAACTTGATGCAACTTTTTTGTCCAAAAATCCCTTGTTATGGTTTAGGTTTCACGGTCCCTTGGTGATGATAGATAGACCAGGTAGGTACATGTACATATGTAGGTTTGCCCATTTGGAAACCTTAGTGAGTTGTTACGTTAGCTTTGCACCATTGAGCACGATACATTGCTAGTTTTACATAATGTAGTGGTAATAAATACCTAACGCCTCAGGTTTCCAGCGCGAACCAGTGTATCATAGAACACCGTACGCACTCCTAGCGTCGATGCCTTTTGAGATCTTGCTTAGAGTGATAATAGATACATGAAAATAAAAAACCTACCAGAGACAGGGCAGCAGCTTCCTTCTATGTATTTTAACACCTTTTCTGCGATCAGGAATCCACCTGCTAAGCGTGATTATGTCAAAATAACCCTTGTTTGGGGGAGGCGTGTTGAGCAGTGGGGGTGAGTGTGCTGAAGAGGAAGAGGAGGCGATGATAATACCAATTCACCATTACCATCAGGTGGTAATGACTTGCTGGTTTCACACAATGTAGTGGGCTGGTGGTAATGTCCTCTTGGAAATTATCGGCCATGGGTCAGTCTTAAGGGAGGCTACCCAGGACATATTCAAGTGTGGGCGCACTGTGTAGTGGACTGGTGGTAGTACTTACACCTAGCGACGGCAAGTGAGAGCAGAGCCAGGAGCACGGCGAGAGGCCGTCGGGCGTGCGTCGCCATCCATGCGGCCCCGCATTCACGACCACCAACCTGCAGACAATAAACACTATTTAATATAACGTGGTCATTATGGCAAATCCCCATGTAAGAGTGACGTTCAGCTATGGACGTATAATTATTTGCTGTGCGGAGGATAATTTTCCTCCGTATCCTATTAATTATAATTAATATAACCACTATCTGCTGGATGGACCGACATTGTAGCGGTTTCAGGGAGTCTATGGATCGATGGATAAAGGGAGGCGGCTAGGGACCGTTGTAGTTGGCGTCATCATGGGGTATCTTATTAGACATTTAGACATTAGACATTTAGACATTAGACATTAGACATTAGACATTAGACATTAGACATTAGACATTAGACTTTAGACATTAGACATTTAGACATTACACATTAGACATTAGACGTTTAGACATTTATTTATTAAAAATTGATAGTCGCGTACAGTTTACACCAAATGCTTATGTCAAATATGGACGTTTATGGCCTGTTATGATGAATATAATCACCTCATCATCATCGGCCTGATACTACGAAAGATTATTAAGGTGGCATCAGTATGGTTGAAACCCTAACACCAACATAAATGCCAAAAACAAAGTTTTTGAAGATTTCGATGAGCCGACGACATTGTAGTGTTTGCGGGGTGTCGAGTCAATGGTGTCACACCTATCGGTTATTTATGTAAGTATAGATATATTTGGGCGGCTAGATAATGCCCAAATTCTAACATAATTGATCACAGCAAGTAATGTTCGTAGCTGGTTATCAAAGATCAGCTACGAACGTGGACTAAACGGTAGTACCTAACCTATAATTATTATTGTTTTAGTAATAAACGATGTAATGGCACCGCTAGCCATCCCTGTAGTAAGCAATGTAACTGCTTTATAATCACGCCACTAGCTTCCCATTACACCGGCAAATAGCTGCTAACGACAATAGCGACGGTCGCAGCCTGCTAATTATCTCATTATATCTAATTTCCTGGTCCTGGTCCCAAACATTCGTCGTTGTACCCAGCCTTTCGGAACAGATGGACGAAACTGAAATAGGTACTTATATGTAGTAGGTACTGTAGGTTCATTTAGTAAGTTCACGTAGGTCGTAAAGAAAATTGGAAAATCAGGAAATAATGGAATGCAGTAAAATACTGGTCAGATATTTTTAAACTAATGCGATCTTCAGTAGGTGCTCCAGTCACCCCGCGACCACAACAGTGAAATGTCGCGCATCGGGAAAAATATATACTTACCTAAATAAACCACACATCATCGTCTAGCCCCAAAGTACACACAGGCTAACTAGATTACATAATACAAATAAATCATGTATTTATTTTAGCCTGAAGTGTCTAACTACCTACATTGCAACGGCGGCCTTCCCTTTGCAATGTAGTTGGACATCTCAGTGTAATGAGGGTAGTCCTTACACCTACCTCTTGGTCTTCTGCATGTAATTCGTAAGTTAAATAAAAGAATAACTGGAAACTAACCACACATGTAGAGAGAGCTAAACCTAGCGGGTCTAATACACAATGACTATGTCGCCTATCTTTTTCTTAGTCGTGCACTCTTGGCAGATTGGCCGTGGTTAGGATGGGGGTCCTGATGAAAGCTGTCCATGCAATGCGCCGCCATCGTTCCCTATTGGTTGCGTTGTGGGAGCAATCGGTCATTGTGGATTATGTTAGGGAGGTGATGAGGTCCGCCTGTCGCCTATACACAGGACGCATTAAGACTGAGATGAAGTGGATACTGAAGATACCTTGGTGGATAGTAACTAAATATCCCTATTATTAGGGTCTAGTACAGGTTTTATAGGTTGTTACCTTCAAGATTGAAGCAGTAGGTTAGTCTTACCTTCAATTATACTAGGAAACGACCTTGGTACCCAATTAGTAAGCGGAATATCCGTTCAATATCCGTAATTGGTAAAGCATGAGCATTAAAAATGAATTCATCAGAGCTGCGAGCAACGGAAATAAATAATTGGAGCACTTCATATGTAGACTAAATAATGTAGACTATACAAACAAAGTACTTATATGTATCTATGCCGGTACCAATAACAACCAAAAACGAAACTATAGCTTTTTCGTCTTTTTTGAATTTTAACTACCATAAAATACGAATTTCCAAATCTTAAGAGTCCTATGCAAAATTTCAGCCTCGTAGCTCTTGTAGTTTCGGAGTTCTCTTAATGAGTATTTTCTCTTTCATATACATAGGTGTTATATACATAGGTAGTCTATTTGTTATGCTGGCAGTGGGTACATACGAAGGTTTTATTTTCTCATTCGCGTGTCAATGAGAAAATAAAACCCTCGTGTATACCCAGGTGTAGTAACTCCTACCTATTTGTCTCCTAGAAGAGTTTCAGCTACGGTGCGGTGGCTAGTCTCAATCTCAACGTAGAATATCCCCGTGTGCAGTACATTATTTTAGGTCGATGCTGATAAGCTACTATTATTTTGTCAGTTTATCTGCTGTTCGATTATTATTTTTTGTACACTTTATCTACCTGTTCCTTCACCTATTTTTCGTAACTATTTTTTCAGGGTTAAGCTCGCCTATGTACATATTCTTATTAGATAAGTTGATACTATGTATTACCACGGGAATTACTGTGTACAATATAGAATAACACGATGATTATTTATTTTTATTGTTATTGGACGATGATTAGATTGTAAAAAGCTCACCCTAATGTTGATAATCCTGCATGATTCTAGTGTGACAATTATTTGCACACTTTCTAGTGTACAGGCAGGGCAAAAGGTAGGTATTGCAAATTTGCAATAAAGTGGAATTTAATATTACAAACATTGTTACCAATACTTAGTTATTAATAATTTCCTTGCAATATTGCCTTCGTTTTTCTGCTTCAACAAATTCATATTATCGATCATAGCAAGTGTTGAAAATTTATTGTTTCGTCAATTAACAAATAAAGAGGCTATTATAACTGTAACTTCATTTACAACGGGATATTTACCTACCATTATTTGAGTTTTGAGCCCTCCATTATTACCAATATTTCAAAACCAGTGGTAGGGTTAAATGTTAACATTCGTAGCAAAAGACAAAGAATGAAGGTAGAGGTATATGTCCGCCAGTAAAAACTAACTCGTACGGACAGTTGTTCCGTGATCATGGCACATGAAACTGAACCGAAATATTGGATGGGTCAAATCATGGCAAATATCTCGTTTTATAAGACTACTATCATGGTCGATTTCCAGCCTAAACAACATAAGGTGGATTGATTTTTTATATTGTTCAACACACTCTATCAGAGTCTTAACATTTTCCCCGAGTGTATTATATAATTTCCGAAAAATTAACGACTCAGCCGGGACTTGAACTCGCCTCCTTCCACTCAGTACGGGAACCCCAGGACCATTAATTTGTATCCATACGAATATTATAAATACGAAAGTAGCTCTGTCTGTCTATTATCCTTTTCACGCCTGAACGGCTGAACGGATCTTTAAGGATTTTGCAGGGAGGTAGGCGACATTCCGGAGTGACATAGGCCGGAAGGACATAGGCTCCTTTTTATCCCGGAATAGTGCGTGCGAAGCCTCGGGCCGAAGCTAGTAAAGTTATAAATTCTTATCAAAGTAGGTAGTACGCCTGTCTCAAAAAGGTCAAGCCATTTTCCATCGCCTACATTTCGGTCACGAGCAGTGACCTGCGACGGAAATCAAGCAATACCGGCCCAATTCCTCACTTCGCTGGCTATTCAGATTCGGATGCAAATGGTCGAATGACCTCTACTATTTATCAAAATAATGGGGAATTGCAATAATGCTCGTTCCTACTAGATATTTATTGGTGAAAACACTGATTTTATACATTATTAAACCGTTTTATTTTACGTGTACCTAAGTATTATTGAATACCATGCTATTATAGCTCTATCTGCGACAAGGTTGCAAAGTATGTATATAGTATTTTTGTTAGAGCTTAGGTAGGTATTCATTGGATTTAAATTCAGAGTTTTTTTTATTTATCTCATGCATGTTATTACTCATAGTTTAAGCAAATAAATGATTCTTCAATTAATCGTTAAATTTCCAGGATGCCTTCGTGAAACGCCAGGATTTTATTATTTTCCGTAAGAATTTTTCTATGCCACATCCATGTAATATTAGCAGATATTTGAGTTATGTACGAGACGAGTCGATTATACTCGTAAATACAAAACCGGTTCCATATTATGTAAATTACGTTCAGGCAAGACTTTCTTTTGTTGGCCGAGGTAATTAGCGTCGAAATCGTATCTTCAATGGAGACCGTGAAATAGAAAACAAACTGCAAACTCCCTGCTTTTCCTTTACAGACGATTAAGCAGTATTGTAACGTAACCATTTAGGTAAGCATCGACGAAATAAAGTATAATTGCAATTTGTAACCCATACGTAATTACAATTGCATTCGGTGCCTACAGGCAGACCTTCTTTATTCTTATGTATGTATTATAACTTGCGTAAAAACAGAGCAGTTACATACCTTCCTGTTGCGTTAAATCATCTATAACTATTAAAATTTTAGGAAAAAGTAAGATTATAATTTTTCGTTAGGTACTTTCGTTCAAGTAAAAAAAAAAACATACTCGTCAAATTCAGAACCACCTCTTTGTAGTCGGTCGGCTCTTTGAAAATTGTCTTGTTATTTATTTTCCTTTAGAAGTAAAACGCTAATATTAAGACTTTTTATTTATTTATCAGACACACAGAATAGATATCTATTCTGTGTGTCTGAGAAATAAAAAAACAACGTACAATACAAAGTAAGTAGGTATATATCTATCTACTGATAGATAGATACCTACTTACTTTACATACACATAAATAACAGCTATATTGCTTTAATTTTATGAACGAACTGAGGATTTTTTTTGCAGAATATGTTCAAGTATTGTTTAAATTATGTATAGGTTAATAAGATAGACTGTGCAATACCTACCTAGGTATCTGGCTAGTCAAATAAGAAAATAAATAGGCAAATTTGTTTCAGCTTGTAAACCAAGTTTGTAAATAATTGACCAAAATCAGGGATATGGGACTAGCGCTCTTACATTTATTAAAAAAGAACGTCGCCTACTTAAGTATATGTATTTAATAGTACCTTATACTGAATAAATTATTTTGTATTTGTATTTTGTATATTTCAGTTAGGTACGTACTTTTAGAAAGGTTTTAAAGGTTTACATACGAAACTTATGAAAACAAACAACACGTTTAACTTGGTTTAAGAGCGTTGATCGCCTTCGAAAGGGTTTAATGGAAGCGAGCCTTATTTAGCAATCTAAATCAGTAATAGTAGTGTCACAACTTTCACTTGAATCCATCTCTTGACCTCTAAATTTGACCACAAATTACCGCGCGTGGCGATGGCTATGTCCGACATCCATTGCTCTTTTTCTACGCACAAGGAGCGGTGTAATAGAACATAGGCAGCAGTGTTTAGGAAACGGAACAGGAACGGATTTCATCGGGTGATATAAGCCGATGTGTAAGAAGTGAAAGCGCCTGCGCAAGAGTGGTTACGAAGTGCACTTTGACATGAATGAGTAAGGAATGGTTGGACTTCCGCAGGGTCACTGAGGAGTGAGGTTCCTTTATAGTATTTTTTTTTTCCAAAGAATAAAGGTTCCCCTTCAGCTAGCGCAAAACAGATGAAAAGGTAGATGCAGACTTGTAGCAGAAACTTAACAAATATATAAGTCTGATAGGTAGGTACCTATCAGACTTTACACACTTGTACCTGAGATGGGATAAATTGGTATAAATACATTATCTAGCTCCAAGCTAAGCAGAGCTTGTGTTATGGGTACTAGATAACTGATATACGTAAATAGCATTATATTAGATAAAAAGATATGTTTCATTATACATAGAAAACGATCAGAACACCCGGAACAAATATTTGCTGATCGTACAAACATAGACTGTAGACCTAATACAACCCTGTTTTAATGTACAAAGGTTACATTTTTTGTTTCAGCTTTTCGATAGAAGACTGACGTGGCGACGCTGGTTATCAGTATGTTTAACCTTCAAAAGATGTCCGCGGCAAATGAAAATCACGAATTTGCACATTTAATTATCATCATCATATCAGCCCATACACGTCCACCGCTGGACAAAGGCTTCCCCCATACGAGGCACAAACAGCGGTCAAGCCGCCTCCATCGATCGACTCCTTGCGACCGCTACGATGTCGTCGGTTTGGACGACATTTAATAGATACAAATAAATACTTACAAATACAAATTTCTTTGCTTGCAAAACAAAAATGTAGAGCTCGTACCTAACAAATTTTATTTGAACTGTAGGTAAAAGTATTCAAAGTCGGATGGAATCGTCATTGAATGGTAGTACTGATGGGAAAGGAAACTATCATTTGGGAATAAATTAAGTAGGTACGGAAACGGCATCAAGTTACGAACAAATTGTAAATAAAGCAATTAAACTAAATCAAACACCTTTATTAACAAAGAATTAATTCAACAGAGGAAGCTTTTAATACGTTGATATTGACCTAGGACACTTAGGAGAATCCTTATACATAACCGAGGCTGTATCTATTCTTGCAAAATATATAAATACCGTCATTTATAAAGGCATTACCTACAGTCTCTCTACACAAAAGAAGTTAACCTTAAATGACACCCAGCAAGCGACAATACATAACCATCAAGGTAAATAAGATTGTACTCTAGCAGAAAAATCAGCCCAATTTAAAAGTTGGTACCTAGAACCTACTTCCGATTAACGAGGTGGTCTTATTAATCTTACCTTGACCTTGATATCAACTGGTTAAAAGTAACGTGGAATATGTTCCATCGAGATGTCTATGATGTCGAGATGCTATCAAAACTTACTTCCATACTTTTAACAGCTCTATAAAAGTGGAGCTAATATAGCAATTTTTATATTTCATAGACAACTATGAAACCTGTAAAGTAGCAGAACAGAGTTGTTTGCTGGGGAGGGTCCAGCATCAGCCTGTGGGCTTAAAAAACGATAACACGACTTCAAATTCTTGAATCTACTTCTTGTTTACGCCCGTTGCCGTGAAAACTGTTTGTTTTATCTGATTGTCTTCAAAAAACTAGTAGTCGACTTCGAATTCCATACTTTTACGCTGTTTTTAAGTGTTGCGCGATAAATACGAATCCCCTGGGGATTTTTTTTTATAAACAACTTACAGACGAATTGAGAACCTCCTCCTCTTTTCAAGTCGGTTTAAAGCATAGGAAACGATTTATATCTTTCGATATACCATCCTTCACACACACTGTTATAGACAGACACACTGCCGCAAATTGCGCATATTTTAAGAATACCATCGTGCTGAACATATTCTCGCCAGGGGTTTATAAAATTGATATCATTATAACCGTATCGTTACAAAAGTCAACAGAGCCTGAAATATGTAGGTAATAATCATCAGATATCATGGATATACAATGCAGATCTCAGATTAATTTGACAATGGAAATGCAATCATATTTTAACTGTTATTACTCTTTTCCGTGATGATTATAAACTTGATTTTGAATTGCTGAAGCTTTTGTTATGTGTAAGTATCTACTTCTTTTGTAACATGAGGTAGGTACCTTATTAAAAAAAACTATTGCGTTTGCTTGTAAGAAAATTTAAATCTTGATTGTCCTATCTATACCATAGAGGAACGTGTAGGATGCTTGATCTTAGTCCTATTCCTATGGCATCGTAGCCGCAGCCGTCGTTATGGTCTTATTTTGTTTTGACATTATTTTCTGTCTTTGGACCTACAATTATTTCGATCCACATGAAAGCCATTAACGCACGCCTGTTCTTTTAAGAAACCATTTTTTATTACGTAGTTACTATATTTAATCAAATTTGATAAATTACTAACTTCTACTATACTGAACAACGGGGCGATAAGTCCAGTGTCTTGGGGACGCTTCCTACTGGTATTGATATGGATCAGTTGAGCTACCTGTAGCATGTTTGCAGCAATCTACAGTTAGCTGAATAGTTTCAATTGTAAATAATTGTTTTAATTTGTTCTATTCTTTGGTTGTAATTTACTTAAGAAAATTCTGTATGTGTAAATGTAGATATTTTCAATAAGATTATAAAATAAACTTAATTACTAAATAGTATTAATATTCCCATAATGAAACTAAATTTTGTGGGAACATTTTATCGTAGAACGGCCTTTCTCCAATACAAAAGATTTCAACGCGCTCGGCGTCAACTAATGCATGTAGTCGACCCTACCGTATCGGTGGATGTATTCACTTTTAATAGACATGCACTAACTTATTCCCTCGGCTTCACTCGCGTTTTCTCGGCTAAGAAGTACCTATGCTCGTTTCTAGAACCCTAAATATTTTTTGTAAACAACTGACTTACCTAACTAAAATGCTCAGATTAAACGAAAAATCTCATATTTTACAATATTCGTTACCCATTACAAAATCTCTAATTTACAAAAAGAAAGACAATCAAATAATAGAAACAAATTAGAACTAGTATTTACAACTGAAACTATTGAGCTAACTGCAGATTGCTGCAAACAATGTACACGTATCTCAACTGATCCATATTCCAGTCGGAAGCGACCCCAAGACGCGCTGGCTGCATTGCCCCGCTGGTTGTACCTATAGCGATGCTGTTTTGTAAAGTGATTATGGAATTGAAGTACTAGATGCTGCCCGCGCCTTCACCTACGTTTTATTGGGATAAAAAATTGCCTATATGTTATTCCAGGACCCAAACTATACCCATACCAAATTTCAGCCTAATCTGTTCATTAGTTTTTGCGTGAAAGAGTAACAAATATCCATACATCCATACAAACTTTGACATTTATAATATTAGTAGGATTGTAATTCGAAATACTTAATCTATTAGAACCACACCACATGAGAAAATAATGCATTCCGTCCGTAATTTCTTTGTTTATAAACCTAAGTACTGGTACATTCCATTTTTACGATTGTTCATTTGTTACGACATTCATTTCGTGGGTGAAATTGAAAATAATAAAGTTTGTTTTGAGAACTAATATTATGTTGAACCAACTGTAGAAAGTAGGTCCGTTATAGTTAAACACCCCACGAAAGCTGTTTCGTAATATCTCATAATCCAAAACGATGAATTTATGCGTTCTGTTATTTTCCTCAGATTTTTTAGTTTGATCGATATTTAAACGAGTTTTTTGTCATGCTCGTTCTCGTTTTTTGTGTTTTTATAAATTCTTATTTTTTTTACTTTTATCTCGTTGATACTTTAGTAGTACCTAAGGAAACGTAGGCTGCTGTATCTTTCTAGACAAATAAAACAAGCAAGCAAGATTCTTGCTTGCTTGTATAATATGTTGAATAATTTATATACCTTGCTTGCAGTTTATTTTATTTTGAATTTCCATGTGGAACGTGTTCTCCATACAAGTGCGTTGTCGTTCAAATGTTTTTAAACGTGCAAATTCTCTCTGCCTATAGTCATCATTGGTCACTATTGGAAATCTGAGACCAAGGGTCTTCTAAAAATGGACAGTTAGCAAAAAAATGGGCATTTCACATACTTTTTTGATGCCAATTGATCCTGTTTACATACTGATTGGTTGGAGATCTAAAAAAGTCAGTAATCACGCCCCCCTTTCGAAAAATTTTCTTCGGAGAAAATACGAAATATCAGAAGGGGTGTGGTGAGATAGCACATGTATTTTCTTTTTTAGTTGTACGTGCGTATTGCGATTTCTAAACCGATTAGACAGATTTTTATCACGGGGCTTTTAATATTCCAGAATGAAATAAGATTAAGAGGCGGCTCGGGGCCGCTATTTGTGGCGTCGTGTGGGGGAGATATGTCCAACAGTGGACGTGTATGGGCTGATATTATGATGATGATGATGATGAAATAAGATTATACCTGTATTTAGTTAATACGTGTATAGTTATTCTATCTACAAATAAATACACACGTCTAAAACCTCCCCACCATGTATCACTAGAGCACTTTAAACATTTATAAAAAAAACATCACGTGATTAATGGACGACCTCACTTGTCGATTTGAGCAAAATGTTGATAATTATTTTTGAAACTCGTAGCCCAAAAGAGAATTTAGGATTTTGTTGTTGAGAGTTGTTTACAAACACTATTTCTTGAGAATGGCTTGAGTAGAGGTGGTCAATTTCGTTGGGCATAGTGACCTCAAAAATGTGTCAAGGGATTCAAAACTTAAACCAAATGAAGCCGTCAGCGTATACACTTTCGTAAATAATTGTAAATAATATCACGTAGGTACGTACTATATACCTGAAGCCAGTTACAACACTATTGGCATTCGGTGAACGGCACCACCGACCACCGCACATTTCACATGCGAATGTGTAACACGTTTTTAGTGCGTACTATTCAATTTATTCGAACAAGAAAACTGCAAATACTGTGACTGAACAATCACATGTTCAGTTCGCAAAATATACAGCCTTGAAATGAGAAGGGACTCTAGGTATCTACTTTGTTACGCTATAAAGGTTCTTGTTCCCACAGTCTCATGTTGAAATCTTTTTAAAAAGAACCAAGTATTGATTTTGGTTGGCATTGTTCAGTTTTTTTTTGGTATTTCAGAAATAGGTCAATCATTGCATGCAGACAAGGCTAGATCAGCAATGTTAATCTTGAATGCCAATATTGGTGATTTAGCACCAATAAAATTATTATTCAATCGTTATTTTATTCTTTACAAAGTAACTGCATCTTTGGAGTGGTAATATATACAAAAAAAAAATATAATGGCTAAAAATTACGATATTCAGTTATTTTTAGGGTAGCAAGTTTCTAAATTTTATTATGTTAAAGTAGAGTTAGGGTAACTCTACTTATAAATTTTATTATGTTAAAGTAGAGTTAGGGTAACTCTACTGATAAATTTTACTATGTTAAAGTAGAGTTAGGGTAACTCTACTTATAAATTTTATTATGTTAAAGTAGAGTTAGGGTAACTCTACTTATAAATTTTACTATGTTAAAGTAAAGTTAGGGTAACTCTACTTATAAATTTTACTATGTTAAAGTAGAGTTAGGGTAACTCTACTTATAAATTTTACTATGTTAAAGTAGAGTTAGGGTAACTCTACTTTAACATAATAACTTTTATAGATTTTAAAGATCAAAAGTAAAAACTATCGACGTGATTGTGTCGTCGACGATAGTCATGTCATAACCCAAACTTCGTAGATGCCAAGGGTGGAGAATGTGGTGAATATACTGATTTTGGCAAAACCCCCTTTGGGGTAGGTACACCTATGTTAAGTAGTGGACGTATGGTGTGCTTATGCTGATAATCACGAGCAATATATCAACGACGAGCGACGCTCATAATAAATCGGTGATAGGCACATGATGAAGAAGAACAAAATGGTCTGTTATCGACTGTGGATGATGATGATTCACTAGGTCAAGTCGTGGGAGCCTCCGATTGTAGTCTCTACAATGGTCACGACATGAGTGAAATGGAGGACAATTCTCAGAGCCCACAGAAAGCTATCAGGCTCTCTCATCAGGGTTTGAGTATCCACTTGCTTTCTAGACACTGTTGAAAGCTCTATATTGGAGATGCTTACCGTATTACTATATCTTCTATGTTATATGATTTTTCATAGGCAGATGTTTTAGTATTTTTTAAAGAAGTAAGATTGAAAAATGTTTTGAGTATAAGTTTCCCGCGAGACGAACCCGTCGTAAGTGAAACTTTTCATGAACTATTTTCAATTCTTCTGAAGTGTTTTTCTTGTTATGATTTCTTCTTCCTGCCCTTATCCCACACTGGGTTGGGTCGGCTTTCATCATCTTGTTTTGATTTATGCGAGATTAATAAATCACCGATACAAATATATTATAGTACCTACGACAAAAAATATTATAGTACCTACTATAATATTTTTTGTGTGTAAATGTACAGTATGTAGAGTTGTGTAGTAAATGTACACGAGGTGGTTCAACCAATAAAATGTATGAATTTATGTGTACATATACTCAAACATTTTATGTATACATACATACGTAATACCTAAAATGTATGGTAGGATTATGTCTGTATACATGAAATAATATAAAGCCTAGGTGGTAGCTGTTCAAACAAATAATGTAACCGATAACAGAGAATCTACCTTCTAACATTCTGATATGTTACCTATACTTTATGTATTATCTGCATTTCTTTATTTTAGCTGTTTTTTGTGAACCAAGCCTATATAGCACACATTCTATAGTATAATCTTTGCACTATGTTTCTATAAAATGTTTTATTACGTGTTTTGTTGGCATTCTCTTCATTAAATAAATAAATAATAAAATGTAGGTATTGTAGCATTTTCATAATCTAGGTAAAGTTATGTAAATCTATGTAGTAGGTAGGTATGTACTTAATGACAACCTTATTGTTATGCACTTATGCAGCTGTTTAGCTTTTTACATTGTTTTTCAATTTTAAACGGTCCTCATCACCATTGGTTATTTCATTCAATTATTAAATAATTTCACTTCAGGCAATATAAAAATTTAATAGATAAATGATTTTATATTTGTTTTTGCTAAGAATCATAGTTAAGTATTTAAAATATATATTCATGGGCATTAAGAGGTCAATATTATTTGCTATGCTTAGGTAATAGAAAATGGTAGCCAAGAAAGAAAAACTATTGTGCGTTAAAGTTCTGGTAGAGTTCCAAACTTTTAATAAAGTTCGGTCGTACATTTTACGCCGTTCATAGTAAATGTTTTAGAGGTTCCTCCTGCTATAGATTAATGTATATTATTAGACAACAAATTAGACACAAACCTTACAGTTATTCCAACAGCACCGGTGCACTCTTGTAAAAATACACCAGCAAGTGACAATTCACCAACTTTCTACCGATAAACAAACACAACACTGCTCTTTAAAGAGACTTGGACGTTGCACACGATATTTTATAGTCCTACAACACAGACCGTTCGTTTTTTTGTGTATTTTCGCTTGAAACGTAAAACTAAACTTCGGAGAGTACTTGTAGAGACGCGCGCGGGTTTCGACGTCGAAACGGCGACTGCGCGAGCGCATCCAGAGAAACTCAGAGAAAAGTGGTATGGTATAGTGCTGGCTTCCCCCGTCGACCGACGACGACGGTGCGGTTACATCAATGCTCTTGTTGATATTGTTTGACGAGAGTTTTTCTGGTGATTCTTCTTTCTCATGAATGGGGTGGTTCGACATAATTATGAGTAAGGAGTTCCTACTTACTAGAAAAGGAGGACAGATTACATCAAGGGGAAGGAAATGCCTACTTTGTTTAATACTATTGAATTGAATCATTACTTTTTTATTAACCTACACAGGATGCTCCAAAAAATATAACAAAGTGAAAATATGATGAAATTTCAATGCGCTTAAAAAATAAACGTTCATGTCTCTCTACCAACATCTTGCCCAGCAAACTCCGAAGATTGTTCTGAGATAATTTCGCTTTTAGCTGTTGATTAAATACCTATAAGAGCTGAGTTTTTTAACGTTTTTGAGCACACTCTGACTTAAGTTGTTCAGGGATATCATCTAATTTCTTTGAGATTAGCTCTTGAGAGTGCTTGCTTACGACAAAAACCTTAAACTTGTTCCCATATAAAACACTTTTTTTGTTAAAAGTGTAGTTTTGAAATTAGATAAGAATCATATAGATTATGTACCTATGCAGTATGTGCATTAAACATTTAAATCAATGACAAACCCCCTCAAATTGGTTTGACCATCTCAAACTAGAGCACCCTGGATAGTTTCCTCTGTTAGCATCTCAATTCTGCAGTTCAAGATAAGTAAATAATTATAATGACCTTATTTCTCAGCCCACAGTCTACATTCTTCTAGATTGTTCAATCCCACGTAGGGTAGTTAGTTGCCCACTGGTTCAGACGAATTTTATTCGGTTCTTCAATTTCATTCATCTCAGACGAACCACGTTCACTATTGGAATCTGTTCTCTCTCAAAGATCACTACAATGACCACTCAAGAATATTTTTAACAATAGGTTACCAACCTTCGATCACCAATCCACCTGCCAAGCGTGGTGATTATGGCAAATCCTCAAATATGTACGATGTACCAAGCACCCTGTATAAAGCTTGTAAAATTAGGAGTAAGTTATGTATGACATCCACCTGAAGCGTAAAATGTCAAGATCTCAGTAGGACGTGCTTTGGTACACATTTTCTTTCGTCGTGTTGAATTCGTCACTTTTACTAACTCGACATAAAAAAAACATATACCCTAGGTCCGAGGGGTACCGAGACTCACCGGGTTTTCAAAAAAATATCTGAGCGCCTGGTCA
Organism: Eupithecia insigniata; assembly: GCA_947859395.1. Classification (NCBI taxonomy): domain Eukaryota; kingdom Metazoa; phylum Arthropoda; class Insecta; order Lepidoptera; family Geometridae; genus Eupithecia; species Eupithecia insigniata. Next base: position 1,563,939 of record OX402000.1, read on the forward strand.
AAGCGACGCGTGACCCGAGAGCTGGAGCGTATCTGGCGCAGCGCAATAGTATTGCCATACAGCAACGCGATGCAGCCAGCGTCTTGGGGACACTTCCGACTGGTATTGTTATGGACCAGTTGAACTACGTGTAGATTGTTTGTCTGCAGTTAGCTCAATTGTTTCAATTGTAAATACTAGTTCTAATTTGCATCTATTATTTGACTGCCATTTTCTTTGTTAATTTGTTTGTTTCTTTGTTTTAGGTTTATAGGTACATGTATGTTATATTTTCGATAACTTTTCAAATTTATTAAATTTTTTCCTAATGGTTTTTTGAACATCAAAGACCTTCATTCATACAACAGACCTTCATTCATACAAATATCTAATCTAGGTAGGTATCCGGTAGTAATTTAATTGCACTAATGTTATGCTATGGCCTCAATTAGGTACATGAAAAAATTATTCGTCGTCGTCCATGATATATTACTTTACTCTGATGATGGATATCAACTTTTTAATAGAAAGTGAAGTAAAATAAGTTTATGATTTTCATAGTTACAAAATAAACTTAGTTGTACCATATATGAAGGATAGTTTATTTCGTCCATGGTTATACTTAGTACCTAGTTGGAATCGGAACATTGAAATCAGACATAGGTAATACTTCTTTTTCTTTAGGCAACGAGCGCTACCATTGTTTTAGTTCTTTTGTAGAGTGCATTACAAAACTCCTTCCTAATCCGTATCAAGTTACAGCAGGCGCTTGCGCAACCACTTTCACCTTCCTTCGCGCCTGCGCGCTAACATCTCACGCAAACGGACAGGGGAGCTGCCCATGTTTGTATCACTACAGTACAGGTAGCTGTCTGCGGCTTTACATGCATATTATCTAAAATTACCTGAAAATTATTGGTTTATGGACGAATCCGATGTCATCGAAGAACACGTAGACAAGAACGACATTCATGTCACGAGAGCCACCTAGAGAGCCACTATGATTTCACTAGAACTCACATTTCACAACTGAAACATACTGTTTACAACAGTCTGCAGTTAGCTCAATTGTTTCAATCGTAAATACCTTTTCTAATTCATTTCTATTAAATTCATTGATAATTTCTTTGGTTTTTGTTATTATAGTGCCCGCACTTGGGGTAACCTTAACTCCGGCGGGACTTGAACCCGCGACTTTCCCCTGAATACGGAGCTGCGCTATTCAACTGCGCCACGAAGGCAAGTTCCCGACCTGTCGAAAATCTTTGGGACTTACGGTCTATAGCACCGTTACCTCCACCTACAGGGAAAACATTGAAGTTATCCAATCCTGGTCAAAGTCTAAAGTTACATTTAGATCGTTTGACGAGAGTTATCGCTGTTGCTAATTTCTAAGGTTTTTGTTATTATAGTGCTCATGCAGTTGGATAGCGCAGCCCCGTATTCAGGGGAAGGTCGCGGGTTCAAGTCCCGTCGGAGTCGTAAATTTTTGGGATATTATTAAATTCTTGTTATTTTCTTTGTTAATAATTTACAATAACTGTTTAAATTAATATTGAATATTAGCTTCTGCCTGCGGTTTCGCATGTGTTTTCCGGGATGAGGTATAGCTTGTCCTTCCCCGGAATAGGTACCTACCATCCCTTGTCAAGTTCACTAATTTCCATTCAGCCGTTTTGGCGTGAAAAGGTAACTGATAGACAGAATTACTTTCTCGTTTATCCATAACTAGCTGCTGCACGCGCCTTCGCCCCGTTTTATCGGGATAAAAAATAGCCTATATTTCATTCCAGGTTCCAATACAAAAAAACAGTTTTCCGTTAAGTAGTTTTTGCGTGAAAAAGGAACAAATATCCATCCATACATCCATTCTTACAAACTTTGACATTTATAAAAATAAAGTAGGATAGGATTAGTAGGACATTATAGTATGGAAACATACCAAAAGAGGTCGGTAGAGCCACTGCAAATTTAGGATTTAACATTCGTTCATTTTATTTGCAATTTTTCGATCTTATTTTTAAATTGTAACATGCGTTAGCATCCCTAGTACATCTGTGATTGTAACTAAGAAAGTAATTATCTGTGATTTATGATAAACACCTACCTAATAACATCTAATAAGTACCTAACAATAAAGGGAAACTATGAAGAAGTTACATAATGTAATAAATGTTGATTATTTTAAAACGAAAACACTTGTTTCACGAACTGTATTCTCAGGTTTCAGGTTTAAGACCATTTATTTCTCTTAAGAATTAGAATTAACTTACAGAGAAATCTTAATTTAAAATGTAAATAAATTTGTTGGGCTGGTCGTACAATAAACAACGAAAAAGTTAATAAAAATTACAGAATGCCGGTAGGTCACTAAAACTTCGCACCAAAGTCATAGTCTTACATCGAACAATGGCTGGTATGCAAGTTATGATATATACATGGATTGAGAGTTACTAGAAGTATTCTAAGCAAATTCATAGTCGAAACCCAGGGAAGTCGATATTAGGGGAAGTAACCACGCAGGCAATCGAACGAAACCGGGGTAACAAATCCTCTGGAGTAGGTAGAGCAGCACAGTTGAGTTATTTATTCAAATATTTATTGTAAAATTGTGTAAAAATCCATAGGAAAGGTCTGAACATCATAAATTAGTAACAACAATTTTATCCGTTTCGGACATACAATATTTTAACAATATATATCATCATCATCAGCCTATACACGTCCACTGCTGGACATAGGCCTCCCCCGTACGACGCGACGCCAGAAATAGCGGTCCTGAGCCGCCTCCATCCATCGACTCCCTGCGACCGCTACGATGTCGTCGGTCCATCCGAGTGGATGGTCTCCCATGTAGGGGGGGATTTGCCATAATCACCACGCTTGGCAGGCGGATTGTTGATCGCAGTGTTGGTGTTTAAAAATACTCAGAAGGAAGCTGCTGCCCATCCTCTGGTAAGTAACAATATATATGTATTTATATTATTATTTTATAATATAAATTGTACAGTTAGGTATCTATACCTACAGCGAATACCTCTTATATTATTTTACTTACGATTAACAATTTTTACCTAGTTATCAAAAAACTCCTTTAAGTTATAGTGTACGCTATTATCTAGCCATTTTCTCAATCTAGTTGTTGTCTAATGTCTATCAAATGTGTAGTGCGGGATTATAAAGCACGACATTATGCCAGTCTGTAACTAAATTGCTCTTCTGCCCACGAAACCTGTAGTGTAGAGAGAATCCTCTAGTTACCATCTGGACTGGACCCTGCGTTTGTACAATCTGGTACAATCAAAAGTGAAAGGCGTAACATGTAGGTAGGTACCTACCTACTTACCTTAGTATCCTCAAAAAGTGACGTCACCCGGATTTGGTTTATTTCTTCATAATGAAACGTAACGAGACAATCATGTCGCGGCGGTTTTACAATCTTTTTGGCAGACTGAAATAAACCATGTCTTATCAACAAATCCATTAGGGTGCCGCTAATACGGCTTCAGTTTTTTAGAATCAGTATGTGTAGTACATAGGTATATATAGGTGGTACGAACTGTGATCTAGGTTTGTATCGAGAATTTTGACGACCGATGTGGCGCTTTGGGCGAAGGTCCGCTTGCGAGTTGCGACGCAGGAGATTGCGGGTTCGATTCCCGCTTCGGGACAAATATTTGTACGATCTGCAGATATTTATTCAGGGTGTTCTGGTTGTTTTCTATGTATAATAAAAAATATCTATATATGCTATTATATTTTATTAAGTATATCAGTTATTACCCTTAACACAAGCTCTGCTTAGATTAGGGCTAAATAATACTGTGGGAATTGTCCAGCATTATTTATTATTATTATTTATTTAAGTTTTGGTTCCCTGTTCTTTCTGAGTCCAGTCAAAAGTATTGGGTTCAATTTTACAAGTAAATCAAAATTAGTAAAGTTGACCACGGGCCAACCAACCACCCGTTTGTGGCGTAAGGAAGGCAGAGTACTCCGTCTCTCCTATTATCATCTAATAAGAAACACGTGACGCCATCTAGAGTTGAATAAAAGAATCACACTAACAAAGTAGAGCGTCCTCTTGTGGTGAGTAGCAATCTCTCAAAGTTTTCTCCAGATGTCGCTACCAGTTTTGAAATGTTGTGTTGGTCTGTATTTGCTAAAAATAAACACCAGAGTTCGTTCCAAGCGCTAAAATTAGTTTTTAGACATTTGACAAAAAAGATGGCAGCGATTGCCGATTGCTGTCCTTCGGATTTATTGCGAAAATGGCGCAATTTGTGATTTGTTCACATAAAAAATATATTCTAAGTGAAATTTTGTGATGTGTAGCATTGTGATAGTGTGATAATTTACATGAATGACAGTGTACTCGTGCGTAAATAGGACTCAAAATTTTCTTCTGGATATTGGATTACAAATAAATTCAAGGTATTTATTACTTCCTCCGCTATTATCACATATTTTATTCTACTAAATTACTCAGAAATATTTTGGCTATTGTTGCAATTCATAAAATATTAAATAAATATCGATTATTACATAATAATGTCGATTTTTGAAAATCTAACCTTTGGTATTACATACCAAGATTTTTTTAAATTTTTTGTATTTTTTTATTAGGCCTTGAATGAAAGAATTCACAGATATTTTCTGTGATAACATAGGAATAACACGCCTATTTATAATCCTCAATTGCAATGAGTTTTCCTTAGAATATTATCCCTAAAAGTGTGGTGGTCCGAATGACATCAGCATTCAGTAGGTATCCAAAACTGTTTATGCTTGCTGCTATGAATCATTTTCCATGCCACCTCTAAACAGATTGTTGTAAGGTTCAAATCAGGTCTCTTATAATGTTGTATAAAATTCCTGCACATTGCAAGGGTTTGTTATGTAGGTACATTTCTTAATTTGACTGTTCCACTCCACCAGTCTAAAGAAAAAATATACATTATGTAAAATCAAAAGTACTATATTCTTGAATTGCTCTAGCGAATGTATTTTGTGTACTTTTAGTGATTCTCTGATAGATCCGAAACCAGTATTCATATCTTTTTTATTATTCGGGAGGAACTAAAATATCTGATAAAAAATTATAAAATTGCATTTCAGTTTTTTTAGAATATTATGAATTCTAGCGCATAGCTTGCCTGTTATGTTACACTACAATATTTTGTTGATCTGGCATACATCCAAATTAAAGTTTCATTTAGTGCTCTGTCTTAAAATGGGGCATTTATTGATGTACATATGTACTTTCATGTTTGTTTATCTTTAACATTCAATAGTAAGTAGGTATTATATTTAAGACTAGACGAGATAGCTAAGGAATGGTCAATACTTAGTGGACCACAAAGGATTATTCTCTGTAGTTTGTTTGTTATAGAAGGTGCTACATAATGTGTTTGTACTAAGCTGAATGGGATTTTACTATCATATGGTGTGGGCACTACAACGACATCTCACATGAGAGTGCATTGGAAACTATATTCCTGCCTAGCTAGGCCTTAATCAGCAAATCAACTACCTACTTGAAGTAGTGGTATAGAACTTTTAGGGTCCACCCCGGGTATCAAACCCAGCGAGTTGCCATTTTGGCACACCATGGAGTGACAATGACAACTCAGAAGCATAGCAATATCATTAAAAAAATTTAGTAGGGTCCGCTGTCCTCCTATTTTGTTATTAATCGCTAAACATTAAATTTTTCTTAGCTCAACATTACCTTAGCCTGTCTTGCTTATTGTGTATGAAACTTTACAATTTTCTCAGCAGCCGCAAACTCTCCACAATGTTCAGGGCTTGCTCCACTCGCTGTTATTTATTTTTTCATACTGTAAACCGGTTTTAACCATGTGATTAATAAAAATTTCGGTGTCTGTATTCCTAAATTTTTTGTTAATTGCCGAAAGCATCGCAAAAATGCTGCGGCTATCTCCAGTCACCGTCGCGTCGTCTTAGATTCCTGGTCTTTGTTGCTAACCCGACCTCATCAAAGTACAAAATTAACGTTTGTAGAGGGCCGGGATTGTCAACTCTCAAAGTTTTGTTTCGGTTTTTTTTACTGGGGGAGCACTTGTTGGGAAACAGCCCCGGGTACCAAGCCACGCTACGCTGCCACTCAGTACCACAAGTAAAGCATCGCAATTACTTATAAAAGGCCTCCATCGCCGGTCAGTTGTTCTCGGATGCATTTCAGAATTTCATCATCTCTCCTTCGACAGCGAAGTTGGTAAGCAACTTCGCTCTCGTAATATCAGTATGGATAATACCTCCGCCAGATGCCGTTCAGGTCAAGTCGTTACCTCGTGTAACGGGCCTTTCTAACGTGCAGTCACTCGTCTCATGAATATGAGTCATCAAATCACTCATACTGTCTCAAATGTTTACAATAGGCTCAGAGGTAAGTAGGTAGGTAAGGTACCAGACCTTAAAGATTGCTAGGCAAAGCACCTCAAATCTGAGCTATACAACTGCCGGTGCCGCGCAGATGCTCTTCAGAAAGGGACGGATGAGCGATTATCGTACCGATTTCACTGATAAATTGCTACCTCACCAGCGAAACCCATGTCCAGTAGGAGCTGACACAAGTCATAGCACCTTTATTTTTTATTAAGAATTTCGTTTACTTAGAAACTGGTCTCCCCGCAGACCAGTTTCTAAGTAAATGGAACCAGAAATATGTTGGACTCAACGCCCTGACAAGGACGTAATACCCACTAAAACCTCTCCGGTGACCCTCTCTTTCACCGAACCACGGGAACATTTAAAGCTACCGCGGCCCGACTGGTGTCAAGTTATAGACAATAAGAAGAACTATTAAAGGAAGCTAACCTGACCCAGAAAACACCTGCTACTAGCGCAAAGCTAACCACATACCTCCACACCAACGGGGCGGCCTTTGTTTAAGAAAATGCCTGTTCACATGGCTTTTAGAGGCAATCGCGAAGCTCTTGTAGTGAATTTAATAATATCCCAAAAATTTACGACTCCGGCGGGACTTGAACCCGCGACCCTCCTCTGAATACGAGGATGCGCTAACCAACTGTGCCACGGAGGGAAGTACCCGTCAAAAGACCGGTCAAAAATCTTTGGGAATTACGTACTATTCGCGCCGTTAGCTCCACCTACAGGGGAAACATTGAAGTTATCCAAACCTGCTCAAAGTCTAAAGTTACATTTAGATCGTTAGACGAGAGGTATCGCTGTTACTAATCTCTAAGGTTTTTGTTATTATAGTGCTTATGCCCGCACTTTGGTTAATCTTAAAGAATCTTAGGTCTTCGTTTCTTCTTGTAGTTACCGTACGAGTGAATATTCCGTCACATGTGGGCACATGCATAAAGTTTGTCTTTCATTGTATTATGTTGCTTGGCTATTCGTTTCTAATCAATAATCCAGGTTGCTGTCTGATTCCATCTGTTCTGTGATATTTAGAGAGAGTGTAGTCCATTGAGTCAGCTCTCGATCTTTGTCTGAGTATCTAGTACCCAGGTCAGGGACGCATTGTCTTTTCAGCCTGAAGAATTTGATGCTGCCAGATCCTTTAAGGGTGGCGACGAGTTGGTTTCTATGTCTATCGAGTCTTAGTTGGTATTTTATTTGTATTCTGCGGCTTGGCTATTTGATTTTCTAACCAATGATCCAGGTTGCTCTCTGATCCATCTGTTCTGTGACATTTAGAGAGTGCAGTCCAGTGAGTCAGCTCTCGATCTTTGTCTGAGTATCTAGTCGCCAGATCAGGGATGCAATGTTTTATCAGCCCGGAGAATTTGATGCTACCAGATCCTTTCCTTTGTCCATCGAGTCTTAGTTGGTATTTTATGCTGAAGTTCTTTATATCTTTATTTACTTTGGGCATACATATTGTGCTTGTTGCTGACGTGCGGGCGAATGTTGAGAATATTTCAGTGTGGATATTTTTTGAGAAAATATTTTTTGTACACACAATTGCTTTTTGAGCAAACTGATTCGATTTCGCTACTCGGTAGTGTAGAATTTTTATGACTCGTGGCTTGACGTACCTATTCAAAAACAACAGATTGTTCAGATTTTTTCCTACTTAAAAGAATAATCAATAAATAAATGTTATCCATGATTAATATAGTTTCGTAGATATCCCCGTCGACCTTTACATTGGAATTACGAATTCTCGTCTGGGTTTTCTGTCACAACACAGCTCACAAGATTTTTGGCGCGCACTCATATACATATAGTAGGAGCACCTATATTTCTAAGCCTTCTAATGGTTGATTTGATTTATGAAAAGTATCTCGTTGAGTGCACCATGGAATTGTTATATTCCGTTCTATTTTGATACATTCACTGGTACGCTAGACTCTGCCAAATTATAAAGTTTACGACAAAAATATGCAACAAACTGCGTCATCTGACTGCCTTGTTTGTTTATCTTACTACATGAACGAATGGCTGGCACGCCAATAATCCTTGTTTTACTCTAACTTTACTTCTATTGACCATTATGCTCCCTTGGACCTGCATACTTGTCTACGATGATGCGATATTCAGTATTGGCCATTCTATCTTGATATATTGGATTATTGCGTGAATGCGTATCTAATCTACCTGTTTTAAGTCATGCCAGCCCTACTACATCACAGAACTGTAGTATTAGTATCATAGAACGTTTTGCTATAGTTTCTGAAGATGCCTGGCTGCTTGACATAGTAAAAGACGTGTAATGCTAGCAGTTCGTGCACAAGTGGGACTATCGGCTCCTTGCTGTCTTTAAGAACATTCACCTAGTTTCCTCCCGACTCTTCCAATAACAGAAACACGCAGTAGAACTCGTACGTGCTCTTATATTGTGGGAACAGATAACATCCCAAGAATTTCTAGAATAAGTCATGTGACCATTTGGTAGAGCGATGATCTGATTTCTAGATTGGGAAGCAAGTGCGAATAGTTGATTGGAGGTTATTCAACTGGTGCGTGGACGGAAATAGAACGATCTGTGCGTCCGCGCTTGCTTATACGACTCCGTAGGACGTCTTTGGCGCAGCAGCCGGCGGCGATATGCCCCGGGATCGTTCACTTCCGGGACACGCCAACTTGGCCCACTGTTCTGTACACTACGTAAACGTCAACCGCACAAATAAACAGAGCAGCTGCTGGCGTTTTAACTTTTCAGCGATTTATGATCGTTGTCCGTGATTTTCAATCCTAAGTGTTTTTAATCCATTTATCTCTTAAAATATAAGGTCATCTAAATAATGACTAGCCAATTTCTGCCCTTGCTTGCCAGTTTTATGAATGTAGAGTCTGCGTTGCCTTGCAAACTCGTTGATTTCCATAAGACTGTAACTTAGGTCGATATCGAGCAACATTCCGCTGTCGTCGGATTTGATGTTAAGATTTATATAATCTTGTCTTTATGTGATTGCGGTGGTTCGATGGAGGTGCCGGTCGGAGACGGCGCCGGGGGGCGCGGGGGAGGTATATTTATAGAGCCGAGACGCCGCCGGCCCCACACTATCCATCCACATGTTAATTGGCTACTTGCGCCACATTTTTCTGGACGTCTCACGGCGTCAATGCCGTCGGCCACGGTTCTTCCGACCGACAAACATTGACACCTATGTAACTGGCCTAGATACGGCATCGGTTAACGTGAGCAAGGTCAGAGACAATGGCCGAAATGCACATGAAAGTAATTACGAATTGGTTCGTCCAAAGAACTAGAACTAGTATTATTCTGTCTCTTTCATGCTTGCTGTCTCGTAATTCCACAGAGGTGAGAAACCGTTGCCTGTGAGTAAACGGATGTTTGTTTATTAAAATTTGTTTTGAGTTAACCTAATAACAAGACGATGCATTCAAGTAATTCCACTATCACTGAATACCACCTCTAGTACTCTACATTAAAGTATTCACTAGAAAGAAATTCTCTCCTAATGCACCTGTTTACGTTTGATCACTATTTCTCCCATGATACATTAAAATGGAATTCTATATAAAAGCTGGATTCTATAATTATTGGGAATCGTCAAGGTGGACGAAAATAGAAAAAAACTACCGAGATGTAAGTAAACGATGAGTCAATGTCAAATAGTTTCGGGATTGAATTGTTTGAAATCTCGAAAGCTCTACATTACGCTATGCCATGGAATTCATATTGTTGTCCCAGCTGGATTTTATACAGCTTGTCAAATAAACAACGTATGCAGGCAGGGTCAAGATGAATTAAGTTAAGAAAAAACAAATAAAATTAGGCCCATTTAGCAAATTATTAATTTGGTCATTCATGGACGTGACATGTAGGCGTGAACGACCCTGTTAAACAATCAAGTATGATACCTGTTACTATTAATCCACTGAGCGGACCTATAAAATTACCATGCTATTTAATTAACTGGTGAAACTGCTTAATTTGCTTACAGGTTACTACTAGTTTTTGCCCGCATCTTCGCACGAAATTTTATTTCGAGTCTTTAAATTTATACTCAGTCTGTCACTATCACAATACATTCAGTCAGAGTATTCTTGTTGCCGGCTTTTACATAAAATCTTGGTGTCATCATGGTATAAGAAAGCAAGGTATGCTCTTCCGAGACACGATGGTCACGTGGGTGTCTCCAGGCTACGTCACGAACGCCATCGGCGAATGAAAATCGTAACTCCCCGAGCTTCTGTATGAATCTGATAAAACTATGTGGTTTTGTATTTACGAATTATTTATCACATTGACTCGTGTGTAACTGACCCTATTTTGACTGATTTAACAAACATATGTAATTGACGATTGTCATTTTTTTATTGATTTTTCAATTGACTTATAACGTGTTTCCCTTCTACATTTTGTTGAAATAAGGAGACAACTGGATAGTGACGTCACCTGGCGACACTCCCGGAAGAGCAGATCTGTTTAAGAAAAAAGAAAGAAAGAAAAGAAAAGAAACATTTTTATTGGTTCACAAAACAAAAATACAATAATGAAAAGGGATAATAGAGAAAAAAAAACACAATGTGAGACCAAAAAGCTGCCACTCAGCATGTGCTGCAGGAGCTCAGGGAGCAACTGCAGCGCTTCTATAAATCTAATAGTTAGATCATGCGAGCACCGATCTAAATTATTTGTTTTTTGGTGTCGAACACAATCGGTGCTGATAATTTTTATCCAGTGAGTAAAATACTGAATTATTAATCTGCCTTGGCTTTCCCACCCGAATATGTTTATATCGACGTGCCATATTCTCTTCATTGTTTCGCGACGTTATTTCAAGTTATGTGACGTGACGTTGAAGTTGCTTGTCTGGGCCGAATTCTGGGTCAGCGTCCACCCACCTTGTCGAATTGATGTGCCCAGTCGATTCGAGTCCAAATACCAGCATTGTTCAGATACCTCGTGCCAGGTTTTTGGGTTGTTCAAAGGTTCTCATTTCGGAAACTAGGTCAAGACTTTCGTTTCAGCGCTCGAGGTAAATGTCACGAGCTGCAAAATTGGTTTATTACTCGGTCGATGATAGCTGCTCGTTATTATCGTCGGTGAACTGGTGCGCTTCACCTTTCTCATAAATGTCTTCCACACTATATGACCCCGCTTTAATTATAAAACTACTAGCTGCTGCCTTCGTCCGCGTTTTATCGGGATAAAAGATAGCGTATATGTTATTCCAGGTCCCAAACTATATACGGTTCAGTAGTTTTTGCGTGAAAGAGTAATAAATATCCATCTTTACAAACTTTGACATTTATTATATTAGTAGGATAGTAGGTTTTATTTGTTCAGTGGTGTATCAATAATTGCTTCTCTTTATATTTACATATGTCTATCTATGTATATATATATATATGTATATATATATCAGTTTGACATGATTAAGCGTCTATTTCTAGCTATGAAATTAACCCTGTTCGAAGTTAAACTGCAATTTAAAACGAAACCACCTTTAAAATTCTGCAAACACGAGCTAAATTCCTTAAGAGAACATGAATTCGTCGAATCGCAGCTGAGCAACGTTTCATCGGAACAAGGAGAGCGGACTCTGATGTTACTAGCGGTATATACGTGTCCGGATATTTTCGTCAGCGATCCGATGTAGGTGGCTTTACGACACACATTTAATCATGCTATTTGTACGGACTCTGCTCATAAAGTAATCACTTTATTAATATCGCGTTGTATGCGTTGTTACTAGGCATAGACTGTCTTTGAAATCCAGAAATCTAGGAGAGCCACGCCAACATCCAGTGAGAACTCTTCTGTGTTTTAAAATCTTTCCCTCAATAGATTACATATTCTACATCCCACACACTTTCAATTACTGTTTAAGTTAGTTTAGAGAGAGAATACCTTCTGAAACACTTTCTCGTTCGGTCCAATCCAGTGGAAAGCTAAATACACGTGCCCAGCACAGTCAATGAGTTGGAGACTCGGATCGTGCCGGCAGACGGATGTTTCGCGTGGCCGCATCCCTGTCCATGTCTTGGGTGATTAGCATGCACCAGTGCCAGCATGAATAAATCACGAGGTCCCAATTGACTAGGAAACGGCGCACTGCCAGCAACGGCCGCATTTGCGATTAGTGCAACCTGTTGACTGTTTTACCAAAACAAAACAGGCATAATCATTGACTTACACGTTGTGGTCGATCATATAAAGTGAACAAACCGAAGAAACTGTGGATTTTGTTGGTTGACACCGTGGTTGACAAGATCCTGTTGATAAATTTTATAAACGCGAAATTTTGCGAAGTAGTAAGGTAAAATAACGAAATAGATCAGGCTAAGTTTTGCGTAAATTTAGTTCTAGATCTTTTTAACAAATTGTCTAGATTTATAAATTTATAAAATTTTATAATCGCGTGCAAAGCTCGAGCAGAACCTACTCTGACAATAAATATACATCGATCTAAACTACATAGAAACAAAATGAGTCAACCAAACAAGCACTAAATCTTAGACCAGCACCGACAATCTGCTTTCTTCATATAGGCGACCTAATAACACCCGCTGGTTAACCGACATGGGTGTTATTAGGCCGAGACCGTCGCCAGCCAGCTATCTACCAGGTGCATCTGCCGGGAAGCGAAGGTGTTTCCCTATATTCTGCTACTAAATGGTCCTAAAGTAGGTATATACTATATTCTTCTCACTTGTAGGCAAATTGGGTAATGTCAGTGGAAAATAGGGCTTCGAAACACAGGGTTAGGGTGTAGTTAGGGCCTCCAGCTACAGGAAATCGCAAGGCCATTTATTCCACGTCTACCTACCACTTTATAGTACGGTGATTGAACAAGAATTTCACATAATATAATAAATAAAATAGGCGCATTGCTAGATAAATAAGGTGTATGTACAGAACCCTCCATTCATCAATTTCATTCTACAATTATAATAACGCTGGACATTAATTACCACAACGCATCATGTAGCCCCGAAGTAACCAAATGTCCTATAAAAATGATGTTTTTTATTTTGAAAATTAATCGGAAACTTAAATTTTTACTGAGGGGTTTGTTTGACAATAGTTTCTATTAATTAACGAAGAGTTAATTACCCTGACATAGCTCTTTATCGTCTGGTTATCCTTCCAAGAACACTACCCTCAAATCTCAAAACTCGTAATTGCTTTATTTTAGTTACTTAGTTAAAGAACTCTGACACGTCAGAAATTCCAAATTATTATCCTTCCTACTAATATTATAAATGTCAAACTTTGTAAGGATGGATGGATGTATGGATATCTGTTACTCTTTCACGCAAAACCTACTGCACCGATTAGCCTGACATCTGGTATGGGTAATTGGATATAGTTTGGGACCTGGAATAACATATAGGCTATTTTTTATCCCGATTAAACGCGGGCGAAGGCGCGGGCAGCAGCTAGTTGCTACATTATTAACTACATGATTTTGTCTTACACGCATATTTTCAGACAGTAAGTTTTGTAAATACAGTTCATTTCTAGATTATAATCAGCACGCTTGAATGGGCTTGTTTCACCGTAAACAGCATTCTTATTGGTTCATATTGTTCGTAAATTGTTTTGCATTTTTAAGCCTAAGTAGAGTTAAATGTTATTAAGTTGGTGTTTTGCGCTGCGATAGTGATCGAGACTAGTTAGTGACCGCGACTTGAAACGAAACAGAGGAGCGCGGGCTTATCTCTGCTTAGACCTTAGACTACCATAGGCTCGGCATAGACAGTCTAAACAAGGTCTTGTCTAGGGTAAAATAGAGCTCCAACCTCCAATGCGTAAAATATTTAAAATTTATTTTAAATAGCTAGAATTGGCCTTGCCTAGGCTCGCCGTTCATGCTCTCCAGGATAGGAGATGAAGATATGTCTCAGTCTCCGGCCACTGTCGTATCACGAACCGTCACCTCTATAGAGTTATGAATGGGTGATATTGAATGCGTTTTATTTGTTGCAGCCACAATGGTCGTGGGCGAGAGCAAGCACGCGGCGACCGCCAACATCATGGACGGCATTGAGAACACAGGCGATGTGAGGATGCACGACCACCGGCTAAGGCTAAAACAAAGGTAAATTGTGGCTATTGTAATATGGCACGATTATATTTACTGACATATCGCTTCTTTAATTTACGCTAGGACGTGGCGTGGAAGGTTCAGGATGAGATGTGGATGTGACACACCTATGGTCGGGTGTGTCAAGCTCGCGGCCTGTATGTAAATGCCGTTATTGTAAAGAGAAGAGTGAAAGGAGAAAAGAGCAACCTTTGTCCAACTGTGGGACTGTCATAATAATAACTGATTAATTTGGATGCGACTAGCTCAAGTCAGAGCAAATTGGCGCACATTGGGCATATTATGTCCAGTGTGAAATACTGAAAGCTGATCAGGACTTCAATAAAGACCTATCGCGGCATGAACGATAGGATAAGGTAAATGCAGCTGCCTAGTTTAAAATTAAATGATAGAATAGAATCTAGATCGTAGTTCATTAAGAAAACAATTGTATTTTAAGTCTTAAAACTCTTAAAAGCATATCTTTACAATACAAAAACAGGGTCGCGCGATTCGTTCTACATTATTTAAACTACAAAAGTGTAGGCGGCTCCGTTTCTAGCTTGGACTACTAAGCTAAAATAAACCGTAAACAGATCTAGGAAAATATTTAAATGTATCCAAGAATAAACAAAACAAGGGTTTTAGTGGCTCGTGTCCTCGTAATTAAAGGAAACGGGGCGGTCGTTCACGGTTTGCACAACCGTGAACAGCAATTAAAACAATGCTTCAGATAAATATAGGAGACTCGTCGTGATTCAGGAAAGAGAAACGCAACGAAGATATCTTAACACAACGGTTCCCTTAAAAGATCCGACGTCAGCAATCATTGACCGATTTAAGGGCAATCGCCTACGTATGAATCTTCGGAAGTGCGTGGGCGTAAAGGTTGCTTGTTACATCATTCCAACGTCATAAAATGCAAATTCAGCCTACTTAGTATTAAAACATTCACATCTTAATTCCCAACGTCATAATGCAATGCAATTGGGCTCTTGGCTTGAATATGAAAGCAAAACACGACGACCTCAGACAATCTAAATGCATTCGCTTATCTGCGAGAGCTAGCAGGAAAATCCATTTAAAACTGCCTCGGTTTTCTTGTGTTAAGCTTTTAGGCAATTTCCTAAGTTGTCAGTAGGGCGATGACTTCCGCAGTGAGACATCGATTTGGTAATAGGGCTCGTTATGGCTACCGGTTTCCTTTTAGCGTGACGTCACCCAGAATTCGGGTTGAATGTCACTTTGTATGTTTATTTTCGGAACTCGATATGCTTTGGACTGAACTACAGAGGGGAAAGCGGTGTCCCTCGAACAAAAATATTATTTTATTTGTATAGCTAAAGAAATGAAGCACCTCCTATAAATTCTAGCATATTAAAACTCAGCTTTTTCGTTTCGAACTGATCATTCAGATTTGTCTTTACCACATTTTGTTTACAGTCTACCAAATCGATTGATTCGCATAATTGAGATTTTGAGCCACAAAATCAATTTAGCAATGCCGAACGTGAGAGTGTATGCAAGTGGGTGAATGCCTCGCCGAGGCCATTTGTTTGAAAGTCCATGTACCGTACCTACTCTAGAACTATCGTAAAACATTGCATGCAATAGGTACCCACAATAGGTACCGACAGTTTTGCGTGGGTTACTGCTTTTCGAAATTTCGTATGGTCCAAAATTTTCTTGCAAAATATCGCGTTTGCTTCTGAAGAAAGGAAACTGTTTCGAGAGTAGGTGCGTATGTGTGTTTGCCGCCTCTCCAGTGATTTTTTTCCGCAAGATAATTGGCGTGACGGATTCTATTTACGCGGTCTGTAGTTTCGCATTAATCTCTCAAATTTCTGTGAGAATGGCATTTCTTAAGCATCGGTATTCGTTTAATTTGAAGAAGTGAGTGATAGCAGGTCTGTCCCCCTTGTTCTCTTAATTATAGTACAACTTATTGAGAAATAAGGGGGATAAACTTAGACTCACTTAGTCTGGCTTACTTTCTTCGCTTGACTTCCTGTATCCTGGGGGCCAATGCTGCGTATCACGTGATACTTTATAGAGTGATACCTACTCATTATCGCGGGATAAAAACATCATGTGATAAATATCGAGTACCGTCAAAAACTGCATTCTCGTGCGACTTATCGAGCAACTTATCAAAGAAAAACCCTCGATAGATAACGAATTGCATCGCTTGTTTATCACTCGATATTTTGACAGTTCTTGCCATATTTATCGAGTGGATATATTGCCAGAATTGCCCTCCTGGATGTTATACTCAAGTCACACAGCATCTAGCGATTTTAAACGCTGTC
This sequence comes from Eupithecia insigniata, assembly GCA_947859395.1. Classification (NCBI taxonomy): domain Eukaryota; kingdom Metazoa; phylum Arthropoda; class Insecta; order Lepidoptera; family Geometridae; genus Eupithecia; species Eupithecia insigniata. Next base: position 1,580,725 of record OX402000.1, read on the forward strand.
GCTTATATTTTGCGAACGGTCGGGTAAGTGCCAATACGTTCCGCAGCGCATTAATAATTGGCTTTACGATTAGAGCCCCGATGCTAAACAATCCGCGAATGGACCGGCTTGACTCGCGATGACTCTCACAATTGCCGTGCAAATCAATTTTTAAACAACCAGATAAAACGTTAAAAGGAGCGTGTGAGGTGGTTTATTGTAACGCGTCAAACGGATTAATGTCGTCTTATTTTGATGGATGGCATAGTAATAATAAAAATAAAATATCTTTATTACAGAACTCAGCTAGGTACTACAATTTACTTATACTCTATACTTAATTGAGAGAAGAAACATCTTCTGTACCTAGGTCCTTTTACAAAATTAACATTTCAAAAAGACATTTCGTTGGCTGTGTAGAAAGTACCTAGTTGTGAAATATAAGAACTTATTTTTAAAATAAATGTAGGCCATTATTTAAAACTGAATAAGAAATATAATTTTCTTTTCACTGTGAGAATACAGGATATCCGTCCATCTCGATGTCCACCGTTTCAGATGCGATTTCTATCTTGAAAACATTTTTTGACCTAACTATATCCCGATTCAAAAATCTGGATATTTTTTTGTATACAAAGGGGTTACAAACCCCAAGGAATATTAGTGGAAAATATTTAACATTTGGTATCATCGAAGCAAAGCACAGAAGCCCGAAACAATTATTTTTGTTTGGAAAGCTTTCCTTCATCATTTAATTGATCTCTCGTTTCGAATCCAAATTTAAACATGTTTTGCCTACACATGTGACATCATGCTTTGTTGAAGTGTTAGTGATAACTTTGCTGTTACCTTGTTGTTTTCTGTTATTGTTATCCATTTTAGTTAAGTTTTCATTCATAAATGTCTTTGTTGACATAAAATATCTTTGATTCTAAATTGGAGTAGGTATAGGTACTTACTTAAATCTGTTGAAGTTAAGTTGCAAGCCATACAAAATATCTTTGTCAGCACAATTAGACAAAATTAAAATGCTTGGTAGGTACGTTCGACAAACATGGAAAAAATAAATAAATAAACCGCGAAAGAGTAAAAAAAACCATGATGCTATGAACTGAACTACAATTTCCTATCAAAATCTACTAATCCTACTATCAATACTCAAGATTCCAGCGATTAAGGCGCATAGTGATGTGATGTGACACTAGCGTCACTCTTTATTTTTTCTTGTATTATCAATTGGCGGCGAGAATATTGATATCGAATTTTTTGATGTAGAACTTTTGGTATCGAAACATAGTTTATGCTGGGTATTATCAATTGGCGGCGAGAACTTTTGAACAAGTTCCATAACGATAATACAAGAAAAAAATAAAGGGTGGCGCTAGTGTCACATCATATTGCGCCTTAAAAGATTTCAGTCAAAGAAGACGTTCAGGAGAGGATCGATCGATAGGTTCGGCTACGCGGGCATCTGATGGCAACGACCTCAAATTACTTCGACTCGAGCGTCCTTGTACATAGTCTGGGTAGTGTCGAACTAGGAGCTTACTGCGTATTTGTTTACTGTCTACCGACAATGACCGTCTTTGAATTGTAAATTTTGGGGTTCTTAAATGACCCAAGATGGGTCTTACCAAAGAGACCATTGATTGAGTGCTTTGGTTCTTGTAAAAGTTGATAAAAATGCACAGAAGCGGTTTAACTTGTGCTCCTAGCGATATATACGAGTATGTACTAAATTGTAACCTATATAGTATATATAGATTTACTCTTCAGCCCCTTCACTGCCTAACGTTAGCGATGCGCCCCTACTGTTGGTGCTACTTTGGATCCCGTTGCTCCTTGGAGCCACACATGGACATGGGTGTCATGGGCACTAAAAGCGTTAGCTGATTCAGATAAGAGAGAAGATTAAATTCTGTGGAATACGTAAAAAGTGTAGCTTGACTTTTGAGATACATACATCACACAAGACTACATATGTTTCTAGTCTTTCTCACTAAGGCACTACATGACAGAAGATTTCATACATTTATACGTCAATGTTAACCGACTAAACTGCTTATTGTCCAATTATATTAAGAAGAACACCACAATAAGTAACGTATCGTATCCTAAAAAATCTGTAACATTTTTCCAGGTTCGACATAGTAAGAAAGCTCGGGCAAGGCACATACGGTAAGGTACAGCTGGGCATCAACAAGAAGACCGGCCAGGAGGTGGCCATCAAGACGATCAAGAAATGCAAGATCGAGTCGGAGGCTGACCTCATCCGCATCCGGCGGGAGGTTCAGATCATGTCCTCCGTCAGACATCCTAATATTGTACATATTTATGAAGGTAAATTGAGCCCATAATTATGCTCCTCCAAAACCAATGGCCCATCTGACACCATCATAAACAACCTGATTACACCCAAGTTGTGCTACTCTCTACAGTCCTGTGCTCCACTTTTCCAGGATTGCTCAGCGACGCTTGCAATAAATGCTATTTTATTCTATATTCTATTTAATATTATCCTCCTATCTTGCTGTAATAATGATAAAAGTCCACTACAACGCTATTTTTCCACTAAAGCAGAGAGATGTTTAAGGCGATACCCCGGCTCACACTAGCGCCACCACATCTTATTATTACGATAAACAAAAGATTTTTTAAATCCATTGGACTGTTTGTGATACCTATCATTAGCTTTTATAATGCCTCTGTAATTGTTTTATTATGTATAGTTAAGCTTTAGGCAGAAATACGAAGTTGCTCTTGATGGCTAACCATAAAAAAGTAAAGTATGACAGAGGCGTTAAAATACTTATGATAGGTATCACAACAGCCCATAATTTTTGAAAATTACCTTGTTTAACGTAATAATAAGAGAAAATGGGTATCGGCGCTAGTGTCAGTCGGGGCATCGCATTTAAATCAAACATTACAAATGTGAAACATACTGCTATCGAGAATCATGTGGCTATTAAACTAGTTTTTTTGTCTCCTGTACTCTCCGCTTTGGTAGAAATTAAATGAGACCTAACAATAGGTTCAGAATAGGTACATCTTTTATTTAACTAGGTAGTAAAACACATAGATTCCTAAATCCCAAGTGATTCACTCTTTGAGATATTTGAAATGTTCTGTTAACACTTAGGAAGTGATGAAACGTGATGAGTTAATGGCTGGAACGTACTTTAACGTACTATAACACTTTCTCCTCATTACATCCTCCATTGGATTTCATAATCTCAGGTTTACCACTTACCCGTGAAGATGTTGATACTGCATCGAGTCTGCATTACCGCAACGTTAGGTCACTATCTGGTGTGGCGGTTGCAGACGTAAGAATCGACCTCTCCAACAAATTTTTACTGTAAAAACTTTCTTAGTTTGACGAATTCATTATGAATGTAAGCAGGTTAGCTACTAACCTAGTTTATGTTGGAAGAACACCACTTTCCAACTCATTCCGCGGATGTCGTAAGATGCGACAAGGAAAGGCAGCAGCTTCCTTCTGTGTATTTTTAACATCTACTGCGATCACCAATCCGCCTGCCAAGCGTGGTCATTACGGCAGTAACCCCCCCTTGTCTGGGGGAGGCACGTCCAGCTGTGGACGTTATAATTGTGATAGGTAGGTCACTACGTTTGTAACCAAGTCCCTATCATCATGGAAAGCCTATCCGTGGAAGACTTCGCATAATTATTCCAGGATGTTGACGAAGATATCACGTTTAAACTAAGTAACACGACAAAATAGCTATATACTTACATCAAATTTTCAAAATAATCTTGACATAGGACATTTCATCATCTCATCATAATCATCCGCAACCAGACTTCACATATAGCTGCGCATAGACCTCTCAAACTGTTGTGTTGTGTCACACACAAGAATATGATTCATAGGTATTTTTCGTGTTAGTTTGAACGTCGTATTTACGACAACATCCTCGAATATGCGAAGTTATATCTAATACTTAGTATGCTATTTATTTAGGAAAACTCTGATAAAAGTACGTCAGTTGAATATAATCTTTTATGCTTAGGGCCTTATCACACTGACGAACGAGTCCAAAGCGAGACAAGTTTGCATCGAGCTCACTACGAGTGCGCAAAACTCGCTACGCACTTGTCTTGCTTTGGACTCCCTTGAAGTGTGCCATTCCTTGCAAGTGTGCTCGTATTTTGGAGCATTATATGATCAAACACTACAACCAAATCTCATACTATGCACCATTAATTACTTACTAAATGACGCAATATTTCTTTCAGTATTTGAAAACAGTGAAAAAATGATTCTCGTCATGGAGTATTGTCCAGGAGGTGAACTATATGATTATCTAAGTCAGAAAAAAGTATTACAAGAGGAAGAAGCCAGAAGGTAAACAATTATTTAACCGAAATTAATGTTATCATAGTCTCATTGATGTTCATTTACGTCCGCACTTAATGCCTGTTCAAACCTGCGCGGTATTCGCTACGCAAAGCGGTAGCGATAGCCGAGAATCCCACTGGTTCACTAAGATATCCAGCGGGACACCGAAGGAAATCCGAGCGAAACTTATCGCTACCGCTCTGGGTAGCGAATATATTGGTGCTAAAAGAGTCGTGAAATATTCACGTTTGTAACACTAAGAACACTGAGGAACTACTTTGTGAAAATAGCTAGTTTTATAGTTACTAGTCTATACAAATTTTATAAATATGGGAGATTGTATGATGAATAAATCTCATTCTAAATGGTTATTATTTATTTATTTACTTTGCAATGAAATGACGCTGAGAGCGCTATCACACTGGCGTTTGGCAAGTGAGTCCAAATCGAGACGAGTGCGCAGCGAGCTCTCCGCGATCAGGAAAGAAGCATGGTAAGAGGTTTGTCGTTGCACGCCCGCGCGGTGTCCTCGTGGTGAGTTCGGCGCGCGCTGGTTGCGAACTAACGGCGAGCTCGTTGCGCACTCGCAGCGAGCTTTGCGGACTCGCAGCGAATTCGCGACGCATACACCACACTTTGAACTGGCTCGCAAATCGTCAGTGTGAGTGCCCTAAAGTACATTCTGTTCTCGTTATAGGTACCTAATTATAAATATCCTATACTGCTTTGTGCCATTCCATGCCATTATATGTAGTAAATATAATTTTGTTATGTAAATAATGTTTTGCTTTGTTCTCAGGTTATTCCGACAAATAGCGACCGCTACGTATTATTGCCATATACACAAAATATGCCATAGAGATTTAAAACTCGAGAACGTATTATTAGATGATACTGGTAGCGCTAAGGTAAGCAACATTTAACTACCTTCAATACATACTTTTTGAAACCTACATTTGAAAAATAGAAATGTCAAAATAAGGTACTTGTATCTTTTGAATATTGTCGTGCATAATGGTCGCAGCGAGTCGACCCCTCCTTACTCAGCTCGTGGATGTCGTAAGTTTCGACTTAGGGAACCTACCAGAAGAAGGGCAGTAGGTTCCTTTCGTGTATTGTAACAGCTGTACTGGGATGAGGAATCCGCCTGCCGAGCGTGGTGATTATAGGAAAGCCTTCGTGTTTTCGGGAGGCACGTTTCACGAGGAATCTGTCAACTATTGAAGGAAATTAATCTAATTTAACATGATATACTAACAAGAGCTGTTTTAATTTCCAGATAGCAGATTTCGGTTTATCAAACGTATTCAAAGAGACGTCGTTGTTATCAACTTTTTGCGGGTCCCCTCTCTACGCTTCGCCAGAGATTGTCAAAGGAACGCCTTATATTGGACCAGAGGTAAATATTTTAACGTACATAAATAAATAATGCTGGATATTTGATACAGCATCACCTAGCTCCAAGCTAATAGGAGCTTGGGGCTAGATGAATAAAATTCATAGTTAAATGTAAACGACTGCGGAACATTGGCAATTTCACAATAATGTTTGTTTTGCCTTGTAAAACTAAAAGCGTGTCGCCTTAACCGTTTTTGGAAGATTGACCCGGCGCAGTATTTTTATTGTTGACTGTAAGTACTTAAGGCGAAGTGAGGCACAAAACCCACGTTTTAACTGTACGAAAAATAATTTTTAAGGCAAGAAATCATTGAATATTTTATAATTTATTGATGAGCTTCTAAAGTTTAGGATTATAGTTAGTAACTTATGGGAGCTGAAACACGATTGACTAAACTTGACTCGATACAATAAATTGCGAAGTTGCCTCTAAATCTTAATTTTTCCAGAGATGCTCCTACGAAAAAACCAGTTTCATTTGGTCATTATTTAACATATTTTTATAAGATTTCGTCTATGTACTCCCTGATAAATACTTTAGACGATTATGGTTTCATATTATAGCGAAAGTGTATTATTTGAGAGCAAAACCAAACTTTAAAATAAATATCGGTGAATTTGCGTGCGGGCTTGCCGTTCCACGGCTCTTGCCATCCTTTCTCGCCTTCCCCGCGCGGTGTTCGCTCGTCCTTGTCTCGGAAAACTGAGCTCGAAATGCTTTAAAAGTTACCTAATTGTTTGTTAGAATATCGTCATCGCATGCTGTTCCATTCGGATCGGATTCTAACTGAGCAAGACAGCATGAGAGATGACGTCATTCTCAATCCCATTTCGAAGTACGCAGGTTATACTTACATTTATGTAAGACTGGTTTTTCTTACAGGTTGACTGTTGGTCTCTGGGCGTGTTACTTTACACTCTAGTGTACGGAGCGATGCCATTCGACGGATCTAACTTCAAGCGGCTGGTGCGACAGATCAGCAACGGAGACTACTATGAGCCTAGGAGCCCTTCCTGTAAGTATCAAGATCATTTGAACCTATTATACTTAAACGTCACAAAGTTTAGATTCTTGTCCTTTTCCCCGTTTGAGCTTTGATTATGGGACACTGGCTAGAGGCCAGTTCTCATACAAAAACTTCTACGAATGTGGAAAAGTTTAAGGTGAATGCAAAGGTTGACTGTGAACTTTGTGAAATGCGGATCAGAACTAATCCTACTAATATTATAAAAGTCAAAGTTTGTAAGGATGGATGTATGGATGTATTGGTATTTGTAACTCTTTCACGCAAAAACTACTGAACCGTTTTCTCTGAAATTTGGTATGGGTATAGTTTGGGACCTGGAATAACATATAGCCTATTTTTTATCCCTATAAAAAGCAGGCGAAGGCGCGGGCAGCAGCTAGTCTATCAGTATTTCTCATCACAATTATTTGAATCAAAATTAGTTAAACCTCCGAAACCAAGAAAGTCTCAGCATTAAAAAAATAAACAGATCCCATTAGCTCTGCTTCTCGTTCGCGTGTCGAGAGCAGCATTCATGCACGGTTCGACCGTTTCCGATTGTTAATTCACTTCATTTATCGATATAAAAGGACGTTTTAAAATAAATTCTTCATAACACGCTATTCATTTTATATATTTACTCAATTACGAGAAAATTGTGAGTGTTCGATATGCTTTGAAAATAAGTAGGTAAAGTTTTGGTTCTTGGTATAAATGACAACGGTCTTCTTTTTCATTTGGAGCTTTGAAACTGTCTTACTATACTCGGCTCCAGAATCCAATATATTTTTACTAAACAAAGACTTTGTCAGTATGAAAATAAAAAAAAACTGATAACAATTACTTACAGGCAACGGCAAAGTCAGTGCTAAAAACTAATTAACATAGAGTTAAGCAAGTTAAATATTAAATATAAACAAATTGTTCAACAACACATTGCACATTCGCAGCGAAAAACATGCATATTCGAATTCAAAAACCGACAAAACACCAACAACAAATAATAGAAGAAAGCTAACCAGTGTAATTTTGGTCAATTAATAACAAGCTATACTTGTTCCAGCGGCCTCACCTCTGATCCGCGACATGCTGACCGTCGATCCTCTGAAGCGAGCTGACATCGCCTACATCTGTGACCATCCGTAAGTATTAAATACTGTTCACTGGCTTGAAGCTAGCCAGGCCTTTAGCTAGCCGTAGGTGCACGCCGTCTCTTTCTAATAAATAAAAAAAAATGCTGGACAATCCACACAGCGTCGTCAGACCCAAAGTAAGCAGAGCCTTGTGTTGAAATGAGAAGGTCATATTTATAAGCTTTTTATTCGTTCAAAAATTTCACACGTCTTAGCAATCTACGTCAATATACTAAATTCATATGTAGACCAAACTCAATTTAACGTAAAAAACTACTAGATACCGGCCTCTCCCAATGAGCCCCAATAACGCCCTGTCTGCAGTTTATTGCATTTATACAGTCATCAGGTCTTATTGATTAGGTGAGTTTATTTAATATTCACAGTATGAACACATTTAGGGTGTTGCAATAGAAGACCATCGAGAGGATGGTCTCCCATGTAGGGGGGCATGGGAGACCATCCTCTCGATGGACCGACGACATCGTGGCGGTCGCAGGGAGTCGGAGAAGGCTCAGGACCGCTATTTGTGCCGTCGTATGGGGGAGGCCTATGTTCAGCAGTGGACGTGTATGGGCTGATAGGATGATGATGAATGGAAGACTGGCCAAATATCATGCCTTTCTACTGAAGAAACATTATTATTCGTCTACTATGTACTTTATACTAAATATTACGAGTCGCTAAAAGTATCGATGAAAAATTCGTCAAGTTCGTAAAAAAAAATTTTTACAGTATCTCTATAAGTTTGGTTTGGAACAAGTAAGTTATTTTCGAGACATTTTGTTTTCTGGATTTAGATTTTATTATAATTTTTTACGGCCATCGAGTAGAGGCCATTTGGGGCAAATGGCGTTCTCTCGCATTGATCAATTATTGAAAATGACGAAAATCACTAGTACTTGGTAAACCACATGGTGTTCCGCTCCGATGAGCTGTGAAATCTGTTTCACGCCGGACGCCAATATAAATCGATTTGTACCTTTTTTCAACACCATTATGTAATCAATGGTCAATGACCGTTGCGGTTTTTAAGAGGATACGTAATAATAATAATTCATCCATTAAATTAAATGACCCATCTCTGTTTAGAAAATAGACATAGATATGCATATTTTGCTGCTCACACAGTACAATTGAAAACAAATAATATGTAACGGGTTATAACGGAAGACCAGCGCTGGCTTGGTCTCTTACGTGAGCTTATCCTGCTGGCTAAGCTGAGTTAGGACCTTTTTATAAAAACTTTATATATGTACCCATTTTATAAGTGTTTCTTGTTTTTAACTGTTTGTATTGATGTTATAAATAAATTTCTTTCTTCTTTTTAACTCGTATAATCAACCGAATGCCGTCAATCATGGTCATTTAACGCTATTGTTACACTATGCTATTGGTTTTTATACACAACACCGTAAAATTTGATGGACACCGGTCCTAATGCTATATTTTTGCAACAGATGGGTAAACTGTGGGTACGAAGCGTCATGTCTAGAAGTGGCGGAGGCACTTGCGGCGGAGACACCCGTGCGGTTAGATCTACTGCTGTCTCTAGCGCCCGCAGCCCCTACTAACAGTAACTCTGTGATGGTCCCGCCAGAGGTACGTAATTTACTACTTAGGTCCTATATAGGCGCCCTCACCGGGAGCACTCGTCTGTAATGTAATTGTTCAGATATCCGCGTAATGCTCAAGTGTGTAAGGAGAATGGAGCATATTACAGGGCGTAAACCTGTAGTGTCGGCAGTATACACTCGCCGAGGCACCCCGAGTCAGGCCGAACACGAGTCACCGAGGCCGAGCAGAAGCCCGAGTGTGTACTTAGTGCGCTCGTCGTCGCTTAGCGCGTTGGCTCTTGTATTTGAGCGAACGAGCGCCCGCGCCGTCACAAGACATTTCGGCGAGTCTATATTGCCGGCAGAGTGACACAATTTGTAACAATACATCAGGGAGTGAGAAAAGAACCACAGTCAGTCAGTGAGGCAATACTGTAACGTAATGCTTAAATCAAATCTTTGATTGTTACATTACAGATGGTGAGGAAACGTCTTAAGATTCTAATCACACCTGTATAATAGGTAATCGTTTGGTAAAGATCGCTCTTGAGCAATCAGACGGCCACTTGCCAGGTAGTTTTAAGTTGTTTTGTTGTATTGTTTCTATCTTCGATTTAAGTGTGCAATAAAGTATTTTCTATTCTATAATAGTAAAGATCAGTTCCCTCTATCATCATACAATTTAACCACATCTATCAACTTTCCAGCGTGAACTAGGCCCTGAAGAGAGCACCACAGACCTCACCAGCTCCACCTCCATGGCCGTAGAGCCCAGCAACTCGGCCGAGAAGCGGATCCTGGACCTGGTGGCGGAAGGGGGGGAGGATGCCATCAAACCCTCGCCTACCCGCACCATTGTGTCCGCGGGAGAGAACAAACGCAAGCTGGAGCTCGCCATGTCTGCCAGCGGACTGCAGAGGAAAAAGGAACGTGTGCCCAGGTTGGTGATGATTTGAACCTTGTCTGTATAGATATAGAAACCACTCGCATCATTGTATCCGCGGCAGATAAGGTAGCAAGAGTTGGCCATGTCTCCCAGCGATCCTGTCAGAACTCCCCTTGTTTGGGGGAGGCATGTCCAGCTGTGGACGTATGTCTGCTGATGAATAGATATTATGTAAAACTATATAAAATTAGAAATTTATTTCTTATTGCTTTAGTGTGGCGAGTATGGCACCGCAAGCCCCGACGCTGCCCGAAGAAGCGGGCTCAGAATCACCACCTGCAGACGTACAGTCAGAAGACATGGTAAGTTCTTATATGCTTTAATAATTACAGCCAGACATCATTTCTTTGAGCTGATAAGTTAAAAGAATATATCTTGTACGATAATTCATTGAAAGCTATTAAAAACCCGACTCCGTCCACGATTTTTCACAAAAGCAGCGGCCAAATGAAGCTAAGAACGATATAGTAGTCCAAACGATTTTTTTGTTACCTCACTTATCAATATTGCTTCAGCCATTTGGATGCTTCGATGTAATAAAAAGTATCAGATAATCAAAAAGACTCTGCCTACCTTAGGGATAGATTATATTCGTGTGTCCAGCGTTATTCGGTCATATCTTCAGCGTCCCATTCTTACCCATCAAGGGTTTATTAAGTAGACTGATGTTTGCTTTTTCTGTTCTAGATCTATTTGATGTAATTTCCGTCAAATCTTTCTGTCGACCTGGCAACATAATGACTTGTTACCTTATTCATATTCATTTATTGATTGCGTATTACAGCCCACACCATGCCTAAAGTCCTCCGCAACCATCATCATAGCACCGACCGAGCTGGCCCGAGACGCGACCAAAGAGATCGCCAAAGAAAAGAGTCCAGACAAAGAGGTCAAAGAGACCGGCGCCAAGCCACGAGTGCTCATCAAGAAGAAGACCTCGCCTACTAAGGTTTTGGAGGAGAAGAATCTCAATCAGCCGGAGAAATCGGACGAGCCAAAGGTATTCAAAGTTATCATTCATCTATCTACACCGTCAAACGACAAATACCGCTGAAAAGGTAAATGTTCAAAATGCGCTTCGCCCACCACATTTTTAAAAGATTAACCATATTAGGCGGTTTAGTCGAAAACTGCGCCTTTGGGTTGCAAGATACATCTTATCTCCGTTGTTCTGAAAAATTTACGCGTATAATAGTCGCCTATTAGGTTGTCTATTGACTGTAGGCGACACTGAAGTAGTTCTTGATGGACTTAAGTGTATCAAAAACAACCTTATCATCACTGTTTTAACATTCAGAATCGTTCAGCAGGAGGAATCAAAGCCGAGCTCGGTAGCGGCAGCCGCGGACAAACTGACGTCGCTCGCGATTGCACCGAGCAGCCCTGAGGCCAAGACACCCGTCAAGCCCAAGAAGTTGTCTATACCAGGTATGAACACAATAAATAAATTATAAATACAGCTGGATGAAAGGGAAAGGGTTTCTGTGAAAGGGACTGTTTTTGCTATTGTCGCTTGTTCAGAGAATATCGAACACATAAGAAGGTAGGTACGAGTTTGAAGATGCTGAGTGCACTGTTTGTAAAGCAATTTTTGTCATGGATGTTGGTATCAGACTTGTGAATCTTTTTCTTTAAGAAGGTTCGTCACGTGTTGGCGTGATTTTTTTTTTTTAATTTTTAATTTACTCTGCTTTCTTCAAGGAATAAATCTAGCGGAAAAATAAGTTGGCGCAAATTGTAAACCATTACTATTTACTTATGAAAAATCGAACTTCGGCTCATTGGTAGTTTTGGAGCATTTGAGAAAATAAGAGATTTTGGGTTAAAAATCAACATTTTCCCAAATGCTCCCAAAATAAAATTATATCCAAGTTTATTTTATGATGGGTTCATAGAAAATAGTTTACGATTTGCGCCAAATTACATTCCGCTAATTTTATTCTTTGTAAAAGGCAGAAAAAAATTAAAATCACTAAATAATTTTGAATCTCGCGCCAACCCGTGACGATCACCTATAATAACTTTTAACTTGTGCCCTATATTATATTAGTCCAATCAACTGTGCACATTAAATAAATAAATAATTTCCATTTGCTTGTTCCGCTCCGACATTATAATGTAAAAGTAAATCTTCAAAACAACGCGTCTGGTGTCTTATAATAAACTATGATGTTTTTATTATTTAGGAGGCAACGTCGGCAGTTTCAAGGATCAGTTCGAAAGGCGCGCCTCCCTCACCGCCGCTCCGGAAATCAAACGGAACATTACCAAGCCAGGTTTGAAATTACAACCTTATTGCCTCCTACAGAAAAGAACCCTTGACTAACAGTTCAAAAAGTTTTTAAAGACTTGATAGACGGGTGTCATACATAAGTTATTGCCTCGTACAGAAAAGAACCCTTGACTAACAGCTCAAAAAGTTTTTAAAGACTTGATAGACGGGTGTCATACATAAGTTATTGCCTCGTACAGAAAAGAACCCTTGACTAAAACCTCAAGAAGTTTTTAAAGACTTGATAGACGGGTGTCATACATAAGTTACTGCCTCGTACAGAAAAGAACCCTTGACTAAAACCTCAAGAAGTTTTTAAAGACTTGATAGACGGGTGTCATAAGTTACTGCCTCGTACAGAAAAGAACCCTTGACTAAAACCTCAAGAAGTTTTTAAAGACTTGATAGACGGGTGTCATAAGTTACTGCCTCGTACAGAAAAGAACCCTTGACTAAAACCTCAACAAGTTTTTAAAGACTTGATAGACGGGTGTCATAAGTTACTGCCTCGTACAGAAAAGAACCCTTGACTAACAGCTCAAAAAGTTTTTAAAGACTTGATAGACGGGTGTCATACATAAGTTATTGCCTCGTACAGAAAAGAACCCTTGACTAAAACCTCAAGAAGTTTTTAAAGACTTGATAGACGGGTGTCATACATAAGTTACTGCCTCGTACAGAAAAGAACCCTTGACTAAAACCTCAAGAAGTTTTTAAAGACTTGATAGACGGGTGTCATAAGTTACTGCCTCGTACAGAAAAGAACCCTTGACTAAAACCTCAAGAAGTTTTTAAAGACTTGATAGACGGGTGTCATAAGTTACTGCCTCGTACAGAAAAGAACCCTTGACTAAAACCTCAACAAGTTTTTAAAGACTTGATAGACGGGTGTCATAAGTTACTGCCTCGTACAGAAAAGAACCCTTGACTAACAGCTCAAAAAGTTTTTAAAGACTTGATAGACGGGTGTCATACATAAGTTATTGCCTCGTACAGAAAAGAACCCTTGACTAACAGCTCAAAAAGTTTTTAAAGACTTGATAGACGGGTGTCATACATAAGTTATTGCCTCGTACAGAAAAGAACCCTTGACTAAAACCTCAAGAAGTTTTTAAAGACTTGATAGACGGGTGTCATACATAAGTTACTGCCTCGTACAGAAAAGAACCCTTGACTAAAACCTCAAGAAGTTTTTAAAGACTTGATAGACGGGTGTCATAAGTTACTGCCTCGTACAGAAAAGAACCCTTGACTAAAACCTCAAGAAGTTTTTAAAGACTTGATAGACGGGTGTCATAAGTTACTGCCTCGTACAGAAAAGAACCCTTGACTAAAACCTCAAGAAGTTTTTAAAGACTTGATAGACGGGTGTCATAAGTTACTGCCTCGTACAGAAAAGAACCCTTGACTAAAACCTCAATTTTTTTAAACGTTATTTAAAAGTTTTTAAACACTTGATAGATGGGTGTCATAACTTTAACTTTTGTATTTATGTCTGTGGTTCCGTAGCTCCCCGATATGGATATTTTTTTATGGTTAATGTCTGACTTCATCGAGAGGAGTGGCCTTATATTTGATGAAAATCCGCTAAGCCGTTCTTATGTTATGATAACATAACATAAGAACGTTCAAAGTGTCTTGACTTTTTTTATTAGCTTGTAACGTGAAGTTGCCAACCGATTAACAGCTTTATTCTGTTCACAGTAGTGTCGAAGATTGCCAAGCCTAAAGCGGCCAGTGAGGACCGCGAGCTCAAGCCGGACAATGCAAACGGAACTGTCAGACTTCAACAGATCGGCATCGAGCCCAGTCCCGTAAGTGCACTTAATATTTGAGTTTACTCATACTCAATTATTCGCCGTAGGAGCACAGGGAACACTTGGATACGTCAATTTACAAAAATATAGTTTACAATAAATGGTGCTTAAATTATAATTCAAAGCCAACCAAACAGATTAGTTAGATTTAATTTAAATGGTAAATTAATAATATATAGTTGAGCTGTAAATAGGCATCATTTAGTCATGTAAGTAAAAATTATAATTATTATAAGTTCATGGTGCTGTAGAAGGGCATTGTCTGAATGAAATTAAATTTTAATCCGCAGATTGGTTTCGCGCATTCTATCTCACACACTCCACGCAAATGTTAACTCTCGAATGGATCATCTTCGCCTTGTGGCGGTTCAATCAATTTTGTTCAAATATGCATAAAAATATTTTATCAAAAAACCAAAGTTCTGATAAGTTGCATATCAATAAAAAATAAAATTGATGAATGATAACCTCTCTTTTGTATTTTTAACTTTGAAGGACAGGCGCTGAGGCGAAGCCATACTGACATACGACAATACCATCTTTTTTCTCCATAATTCTTTATACTCTTCTTTCTCTAATTCTTGTTTTTCATAATAGACCCCACCAGCGGAGCCCGAGCCTATTCGCGGAGGAGTGAAGAAAACAGAGAGTGAGCCGAATCACGGAGCGACGCCCGTCGACCCCTCCGTGTTATTGCAAGATGCTAGAAGGTGAGGCTAGGACATCCGAACATTTAAACTTCACCTTTTTAAGATTACAGTCCTCAGCCAAATCGGAATTGTCATGTCCTGATTCATACATAATTTAATCCTCATTATGTCCGCTCCAAGTTTCTCTTCTCTATTAGCTACATACACAAGCAAAACGACAATACGTACATATGCTTAAAATCTGGAGTCTATCCTTACGCTCCAAGTTCCGAAATGTCAGAACCATCTCCATTCTTTGGTATAATAAGTTTTAAGAGTGCATCGTAGAGCAGGTTTCTAGCGACCTTTGAGATAAGGCACATTAACCTTCAGAGTAGCAGTTTTTTCCTGTATGACCCACTATCTGCCGCCCGCCCCTTCGCCCGCGTTTGTTCAGGATAAAAAACAGCGTATATTTTATTCCAGGTCCCAAACTATACCCATACCAAATTTCAGCCCAATCAGTTCAGTAGTTTTTGCGTGAAAGAGGAACAAACATATATATGATTACATCCATACTCACAAACTTTGACATATAGTATTAGTAGGATGTGCCTCGTTCGGCCCGTATCCATTTCACCGGATTGCTAAAGGTGTATTTGCATACATCACGTTAGAAAGAAGAAGATCATGACAATGATACGATAATGCAATGCTATGTTGTAGGAGCCTGCAGAACTCGATGGCAAAGTTGGTGGAGGAGAAAGCAGGTGAGGACTCGCGCAGGCGCGCCGCGCGCGATATCATATCATCCGCCATTCGCACCGGTAAGTGCATGCTGAGGCTGGCTCATCACTTACCCTGTGACTTACACTTATACTCGTATCTTTAGACCTAACCTCGAACGACTCTCGACTCGAACTCTGCGGTGCATACCTCGAAAACATACTCGAATTCAGTCAATAATTCTAGCGCATTTTTGATGTGCGTTGAGTGATAGAGTTGATTCCTTTGGTCTTTGAGTAAACTCACGCGACTCGTGAAATGGCAGCTGATTTGTTCCTCAAATCGTACGAGTAAACTATAAGTGACGTTTGGGTAAAGGAAGTTATTACGATCAAGCAACAAGCATACCAAAACGCATGTTGAGTCGAGTAAGAGTCAAAGTTAAGACTAAAGATACAAGGGTTAGACTGCTGAGATTTATAGATTGATCTTTGACTTATCTAAACGTTAGTTGCTAACGCGATGCGGAGCGGTTATTCCTAGTCAGGCTCACAACCATAACCAACAACCAATCAGTATGACGTGTTCTTTTATATTAAAGATTATTATTTATCGGGTATTTAATAATACCCGATATGTTGTTTGTTTCAACTATAAGATTGGTCGATTCCGCATCGCGTAAATGACGTACGTCGGCGGGTCTTAGAAACTCGTTTGTACCTTAATGAACATAAGTCCCTGCATTAAAAGTCTAAGATCGATCTATAGATCTCAGTAGAAGTGTAGCCGCAAGGTAAATAATAATAATCATTAAGCTTCTTGCAAGCAGACCCATTGGCTAAGTTCATTGTAGTAGCACTGTAGATGTACGTAGAAATAATACCTGTTTAGATTTGAAATCAAATTCGATATGTAAATATTATCATGACACAAAAACAACACACGAAACAGCGGCGGTGCGAGACAGGAGCGATAGTGGCCGCGGGAGTCTTTATAAAATATAAAATACATGGTGCACCGTGAACCTCTTTTTAAGTGCACAATGAACGGCTTGGTCGGTCCCTGGCACGGCACAGCGACGACTGTCGTTACCGTGTGCAAGTGAGAAGGGCCTTGTTCCCGATTACTCAAACGCTTATCTGATTTGAGTTAATCTCAAGTGACGGTTTTTTTGACAGATTAGCATTGACGATAATCAAAAAATCGTGCAAAAAAAATTGCTCAAATTTGATAATAGTTTAACAGCCGGTTTCTCAAACGCTAACCAAATCGCCAATCAGTTGACAAAGCAATTAACTTGACACACTGGTCAAATCAAATCGGGTTGCACGAACGATGATTAGACAAAAATTAACTAATCAATGATCATCTTACGATTTTCAAATCAGTGTATATTTTCATACACACATAATTTAATCATTCCTTCAGTTCAATCCTTCTCTCCTAAACTTCAAAAATATCACACGTTTGCGCTGCGAATCCTTGTTTCTACTTCAACTTCTTTAATGGCGCCGCTTGCTTTTCGCTACGATTTGCCAGTGTCTGTGTCAGTGATGGAAATATTATTTATAAGTAGGTATTATGGTGAAGTGAAAGGAGGCCTATACTATACCCAGCAGTGGGTGATCCCAGGTTGATATAACGACTAGTTTGGTGTCATTATGCCTCCGTGCCGAGGGGGTCTCGATTAGGGGAGGTTTGCCTTCAAGTTGTGCCAGACTCGGACCCTGTTCCACTTCTCCCTGAGAAAAAGCCTACTTCAGCCCTGAACCTCCTTGAGGGTCCAGGTGTATTTTCCTCATCAGATTCGCTGCTCACAGTTAAATCCGAAAGCGACATCCTACAATATAAGAGGTTATTTTAATTTAGGTACATGTATTTTTTTATTGATAAAACGAGCCATAAGTATTGTGAAATTTAATTAAACCACTTTTGGAGTACCAACCTGTTATTTTTTTATATTAACAAGAGTTAGAACTTAGCAAACGCAGTAAATTGTAGTAATTATTTCAGCTAATTAGAGCAAAATCACCGATTAGTTGATCGTTGATTTAACAAGCGCTTGACTAGAGAAAAATGCCTAATTAGCGTTCCAGAAACCCATTTTGATGTTTGACAAGAGATTTGCTTCAATGATTTGACAGACTGGTCAACTAATCTCTGTTCAAAATCATAGTACGTAATCAACGTTCGAGCAACCCAAATGATACTTGATCAGAGATTTGATCATTGATTAGTTAATTATGAAGATGATCTGCGTTCGAGAAACCGGCTGTAAGTATTTGGGGATAGGAGACAGCCAGCGGAAGCGGCACTGTACGTACATAAATAATGTCTAACAGCAGAAGTGAAAGCCGATTCGTGTTACCCGTTGCGTTGCCTCGCTCCCGTTTCACCACTGTCGCCATACAACAAGCCAAGTCACAAACACCACCGACGTTGATGGGCCCTAAGACACTACACATTACACATTGGTTGTAGGCAAGCCCCCAGTGCCCTACGGCCGGTCATCATCTGCCGGTGTGGGCACGCTCATGTCTCCACCGGGCACGCCTGGTGCGCCGGGCACTCCGGGCACGCCGCCGCGCGTCTTCCGCACCGAGGCGCAGCATCGTGTGCAAGACCACCGCAATTCTAACAGGTAACTGTGACAATAGGCATTGATGCGGGAAAATTTGCTTCATAACATTCGGAAAATAATTGTTTCTGCATCTTGTACGGCAATATTGCAATCTAAACCTAATATATTTTTCATTTTAAAGTGCAATCAAGTTGCAAATAAAACCTTGGAAAAGTTGTGACATGCGGAAGCGGTTTAAATTAATTTAAAATCAGATCGACTCGAATAAACACAACTATATACTGCCCATAGTGTTTATTCGAGCCGTTAGGATCATATGTTTGTAAGACAGAGAAAAACCTAAAACCACACCCAAATGTATAACACTCTCCACTATTTCCCTACCAACAAATTCTTAGACAGCGCCTATCAGTTTTTTTACTTACTTGTTCCATTTCTTTCCAGCAGGGGCGTATCCGTAGAGCGTATAATCCCCATCAGTATGAGCGAGGAAGCTCCCTCTCCACAAGCGCAGAGCCCGCTGTCGCCGCAGCCCAAACCGGCGCCAGCGCAGCGCACCCCACTAACCACTCCACTAAGGTAAATGCGATAGCGGTGAAAGAAAATGCCCGATGAAAATGTTAACATGAAATGAAACCGCCCCACTCAAATGTTAACGTAAAATAAAACTATTATACTAAAGAAGATTTACTATCACCGTTAATGACAACCTGAGTGCGCACGTAGTCTCTAAATAATTTGAACGTATTCGTAAACCATGTGCTTACGCGCGCTTTAAGCGACTCAATCGATCAGTTTCGGTCGAAGTCTACTAGGTGGCGCTATAAAATTCATCTCTAATTTCAGGCGCCTTGTATCAACGGAATCTGGCAACACAAGTGAAACCTGCTCAAGCCCCGGAGAACCCATCAAGAAGTCGGCTCGCGAGTTTATTATACCCATAGCTGTAGAAGGTAAGCAATTGAAAAGTATCCGCTATTGAATTATTCTTTGTACCCCAGACAAAAAATCTAGTAATAAGTTTAATGTGTGTACCTGTGTATCAGTCTTAGCTTCAACTGATGAAACCATTTTGATAGAGTATTTTTTTCTGTTCGAAAGAAAGTGACCTGATCGAAAGAATTCTTAGGTGTTTGAAGAAAGCAGCCGTTCTAATGTTACGATGGTTCAATGTTAAATTTTCGTCGTTCGGTTATCTTTACATAACTCTAATAAACGGATTTTGTGTTCACTACAATCTTTTTTAAAGGTAAAGTAAAACAGTAAACAAGAAACCTTTACCTTATTAGGTTGATAGTTTTCGGGTTTGAGCAAACCCCGTCCGAATTTTTTTTTAGCTTCCATCGCAAGATTATTTGGATAACCAGTACCAGTACTTGTTTGACGTGTACATTTGTTTTTACCAATAATTGGTTGTATCTTGTAGGAGGCGGCTACGTGACACCGCGACAACGCAGTGTGGAGCCCGAGCAGGCGCGGGCGCCGCCACGAGCCAGGGGACACCGTCGCATCAGGTAATCTACACGAGATAGAGCATCAGCCCTCTTCAGAAAGAAACGGGCAACGCAATAGCAGTATGTCTGTCATATCATACTACAATGGAACATTTAATAGTCCTTTTCTAGTTTTTAGTTGTATATTTTGAGTGCAGCAAACAAGAAATTGACTCGCGTTGATACCAGCCGTCAAAGTCAGCACAAAATCTTACGACAATTTTTTTTGTCAAAGTCTGATCTGGACATGATTTTCGTTATTTTAGCCAACAAATCAACCCTTAGCAATCCTTTGGTGGAAGCCGTCTTTTCCCCTCAACTTCAATTTTTCCCCTTCCAGCAGTCTTGTAAGCGGAGGCGAGTCAGAAGAAGAAGACGACAACCACATGCATCGGCTCCGGCCGTCTCGCCTCGCGCGCGCCGACTCCGCTTCTTCAGGAGAGGAGGACGAAGAGGACGAGGGCTTCCATCTGCTCACGGCGGAGAATCTCTTCTCGACTCTACTGCACCGGGTTAGTACCGACTTTTATTTAACTAGTGTCTTATTATGGTCGATAATCACATGCCTCGCCACCACCGCCCGCCTCGCCTTGCGCGTATCACCACCTTAAAACAGTTGCTTAAGTTAACAGATTATTACGAATAAGGTGATTAATCATTAGAGTGTCGGCTTTTGTGCGCTCTTTCGTGGCTTACATAATACCCAAATTATCCAAGCTTATTGGTCAGACACGAGCGCACTTTGAGCCATTTGAGTCCACTGCTGAACATAGGCCTCCCCCATACGACGCTACAAATGGCGATCCTGAGCCGCCTCCAGCCATCGACTGCCTGCGACTGCTACGATGTCGTCGGTCCATCGAGTGGATGGTCTCCCAACACTCCGTTTCGCGTTGCATCGTGACCGCCACTCGAGAACCTTTACTCCCCAGCGGTTATCAGTTCTGCGACCTATATGATCTGCCCACTGCCACATTAGCCTACTAATTCTGAGAGCTATGTCGGTGATTTTGGTTCTTCTACAGATTGCCGTATTCCGGATTCTGTCACGTAGAGAAACACCAAGCATAGCTCTTTCGATAATCGAAAAGTAAATTTTGGGATATCATTTAATTTCTTTGAGATTACCCCAAGGGCTTTACGCACTATAATAACGGAAGCCTTGGACTAAGTTCTTATAATAATAAGCAAATGTGTACATTCCAGGTCCGTTCGCTGACGAACCGTCTGAACGGAGAGGAAGGTCCCGGCTTCCCGCAGCATCCGCACTCTCTCTTCAACAATCTGCAGTCACCGTTCTTTACTAACAGGTAATAAATCATAATGTTAGTTTATATCACGCTTAATCGTTTTATTAAGTCAGTGTGTTTAGTGTGACAAAATTCAACCCTATTATTTATGTGTTAGTGTTGAATTTAGCACATTGCGTATCTGTTTAATCTTATAATCTGCTTTCTGCATCGGCCGATTACATTTCCAAGTTAGCCAGTGTTTTCAATCATTGAAAATAATTTGAATTGTGCCAATGTAAATCAATCTGAAAATATTTAAAAAAAAAACTTTTATAAGTACCGAGATTTTCCTAAAGAAAAGTAAAGCTCAACTGATGTTTTTACATTAAAATCTTAACATTTTGTAATGGTTTTTATAATTTTCATACTAAAATGTTAATTTTATGCATGCAGCCCGCATTTACCAAGGAGGCATCTCTTGTAAGTATTACTTTTATTATTTGTTATCGTTAGTATATAATGAAATTTGTGTTATTTTCCCCTAGAGTTCCATTATCCGTGAAAATTAGTAAATAAAAGAACACATTCCCATTTATCCCATTACAATGTCATTTTTGTCCCACTTTTGACCTGGCCTTTCCACACTTTTCGGTCCTGACCCAGCTGGACCAATTCTATAACAAAGGTGCCCAGTTCGTCATGTTTTGTTCCTTTATCTCTATTTAAAGATGTGTTCACACCTACGCGGTACTCGCTACCCATAACGGTAGCGGTAAATTTCGCTCTGGTTACCGCGTAGGTATGAACAGAGCCCAGAGTCCGGTTGACGATAGTATCGAGACATGATCGGGTGCTCCTGGAGCCCCCCTAAACTATCTCCCACGAAGACCAGAACAGCCAAGAGGGTAACGAACAGCTCTTGAGAAGCCTGCGAGGCTCTTTGAGCACAGCACATCACTTGAGAAAAGCCTTTCTCGACGTAGAATCCGGAATGAAGAACCCTAGTTAATTTCCTGCTTGCATTTGACAACAGTCGAACGATGAAGACCACGTGATCGGAGACGTGATCGTGACGTCTCATATTTGTATGGGCGTAGTTCCCTGTCCGCACGATAGAGGCGCTGTACCAAATCCTATAGAAAAAGGAGACGTCACGATCACGTGTCGATACTATCGCCGACCAGACTCGGGGCTCTGGTCATATCACAACTAGCTGTAGTATTGAGATGTTATGTTGTGAATTGAATTATTATATGTATGTACATGCAGCACACATACATATCTGGAAAGTAAAAGAAGTGTCTCTGAAACGTAAGTTGGATTTATAAGTATACTTTTAAAATTGGAAGAGTTTGACAACTTCAACTTCCTTTATAAGTAATAATAATGTTATTATTTAGTTTTGTCCATACGGATGGTCTGTTTGGGGCTAGATGAGATAATGGTTCCTCAAAAAGACAGAAACACAAACTCGTTACATTTCACTTGTCTTCAACAAGAAAACCGATACCAAATTCATTCCATTAATACAATACAATATGTTTCACAACACAAAAAAGGAAATAAACAAACATCTCTCCTCCATCTGTTGCAAAATAGAAGACCTAAATTACTTTTCACCTTCAATAATAACATCCCTTATGTTCTAGACGCGAAGGTTGGGGTTCCCGCGACCTGCACGCCGACTTCGACTCAATGTTCAACAAGTCGCGGGCCGCGATGCCGCGAGGTGAGTGCGACGTTGCCAGCTTGCACGCTTACGCACGGGGAAAACGTTGCCAATGATACACGCTTACTATATCACTGTACAGATGCAAGCAATCACTGCTATATTTGATGGAGTTATTGGTAGGATAACTTGTAATGTGAATATTTCAACCAGCATTATGATCGATTCATCTGAGAACTGATCCTGGGCACTAAATAATAAAAAACAACGAAGATTTCGTGACGAATAATGATCGTGTTTTTATATGACTATTTTTGCAAATAACATAATCGAAGATAAACTCTCACCGTAACATTGGTGTCAATTGTTTTCGCCAAAACTAAAGTAATTTGACATCACTAAAGCCTTTCCTTTCATAACGATCCAAATAAAAAGGATACCATCATATTTAGTTTTTTATAATTAGATTATTGACACCATTGTCGTTCTCTCGTTTTTCTGTCCATTACAAAATATTTTTTTATGGACTAGACCACAATCTCACCTGATGGAAGATGTTTTGGGTCAGGTTCGACGATGTGCTCAAACATTAGTGTTAATCTGGGTTAAAATTCTACCGGTAGTTGTACAAAAGTAAAAATAATAAATATGTCAAAATTACATTTTGATAGTCACAACGGTGGATAGATTGAATATTAGAAATGACCCGGTGATTATTTTAATAGAGTCGAACGATTCGTCCGTCGACATGAGATGTAGTGGAAAGCTGTAAGATACAAAGAAGATTCTTCGATCTTCTTTGTATCCGACGAGAGAAAGTTGTTTTTCGTGATCTTTCATCATATCCCTTTGCTCGGCAAAGTAACCTACAAGAGTTTTGACGCAATCACGTTGGCAAGGGTCGCGATTTTCATTTAAATTTCAAAATTTCATCATCACGTTTTTGGCTTTTGATTTGGCATTGTTAGATTGCGCATGATAGAACAATATTAACCTTTTTTTGGAATCCAAATGTTACATTTACTTGATTGTAATAAAGAAAAATTATAGGCAATGATGATCGTTGCCTCACCGCTTTGGCAAACATATAACTGTGTTCATAAAAATTAAAAAAATTTTTTTATTACGGACTACTTAAGATGATATTTATTTGTTGTGAGGAGACCCTCAACTCTCTTTATAATCTATTTTATAAAATTATAACTATTTGTTAACTTATGGTATCACGATTTTTTAAATTATCAGACCACGGTCTATTCATATCATCCTGCTGTCAATTTTAACTTTATATCTGACAAACAAGATAAACTCTCCCGTAGCTTTAGTTTATGGATAGACACATCAATGTTTAGTTTGCTCTTTGCACTCGGAGATGTTTGCCAAAGTATTGGATAGTCCGCACAGGTAGCATGAGTAAAGGCATAGTCCCACTGTAGCACACTAGCCGCTGGGCTGGAACTCACAGCAGCTTGCACTAAAACAAATCAATTAACTCTATCAGTCATTCCATGAACAAGTCATACAAATCCGTCAGTATATTTGTAACGTTTTCCGCCGTCCGATTACACTTTTAACATCTATGTAGACTAAAGAACCATTGTAAATGTCTACACTTTTTCTCTAATTGTGTGTATTTTTCCTAGTTTTCATTAACATGTTTTTATTAATGACTTAACCAGTTTTTTTGCATTGTAGTGTTATATTTGTATTCAATTTGCATTCTTTGTGCAGGTGTTGACTTTCTCCTACCCGCTAACACTAGCAGGAAAATGTTGCTCTAAGTTGCAATTCGATTAATGTTCTACGTACATAGTTGGATCTGCATGAAGTGTACAAAAGGCATTTCACGGTTCGTAAACCGTTTTGGCATTGCAGTCATGTAGAGAAACTATAAATTTGAGATCTAAATTTAAAAAAGAGAAAGTTAATTAATTTGTTTAGAGAGTGATCATCGCCTCAATGTAGATAGTATGTGATAGCACACATGCCTCGGGGGTGTAGCGGGGTACAGTCGACACGGGGGGTACGGATGGGACACAAGGGTACAGAGTCGACGGCGCGGCCTCGGGAGCAGTCAGTGAGGTTGTGTTGGTGTGGTTGCAGTTGGGTTGCGCGTTACACTGCATGCCCCGCCCACTCCACTCCACAGCGGCGCCGGCGCACACAAGCCCGCCACAGACAAGGAATAGGTACTAAACTATTATTATTTTATTTATCCATGTGTTTTCATTTTGTGTTCCGCACGGCGCGCCGCGGCTGTCGCAGATAGAGACGCCTACGTATTTGATATTGATATCGCTGATGCCATCTTAGTTCGCATCCTGAAAAGCAACATTTTAATGCATCCTCCGTTTGGCATCCGCTTGAAGTTTGCTCTAACCGTAGTACTCATTAACTCGTAACCAACATCCGGGCGCTCGCGGGCGCGGCACGGCGAGCGTTCTGCATGATCGAACGTGTGTTTTTCGGTTAAATTCCAGGCGGTAGGAGGAGCCGTGAGCGCGCGGGCGCTGCGGGGAGTGCAGGGGCGGGGGGCGACTTGCCAGACATTGACCTCGAGCTGTCGGAGCGCGAGGTGCGCGCGCTGTCGGGCCTCACACCAGCGCTCTCGCGGCGTCTGCAGCGCCAGCTGCTGGCCTCGCTGCCGCCGCGCGCCGCCCAGTCGCTGCGCCGCACGCTCTCGCTGCATCTCGACCGCGCGCAGCCGGAACCAACACCTGACACACCATCCGAACCGCACTCGGCACCTGTCACCGACCCGGAGCCGGAACCTCAGCCCGAACCAGAACCACAAGTCTTTACCAAGTCGGAGAGTCCGGATCACACCGATACACATTACTCGACGCTTCCGCGGTTACGGCGGCGCTCCGGGTCGCGCGACCCACCGTCGCCGGACGTGGACGCCAGCGCGACGGCGACTCTCGGCCGACGCGGCTCCGGCGCACGTCCTCTACTCAGCAAGTACTTGACTCCCGAACGCGCGCTTTCCTTAGATGAGCCAGTGACTGAGAGCGTCCCTGTCACGACACGTCGCCATTCTCTGCGACTGTCGGGGGAAACGCCGCGCCGTCTGTCCCGCTTCCTCCGCGCTGACTTTTTCGAGCGACCTCCTGTAACTGATGAGGAAGGGCCATATGCGCGACGTAAGAGAGAAAAGGAGCAAGAGACGCAGCGGATCTTACGCGAGATCCGTGAGCGACGCGCCGCGGGGGGAAGTGGGGGGAGAACGCTCGACACACCTCCGCCCGAGGAAAGCACTCGCAAGTGCGCCTCGCCGCTCGGTGCGCTACTAGGTAAAGAACGCTCGCGGTCCGGGACGCCTTTCCTTCCCAGTCTGGATGAGATCACGGAGACGGACGGACGTGGCCGTGCGCGCTCCGAAGACGCGGATGGAAGTTCGCGGCTTGTACGACCGAAAAGCTACCCGGTAAAGACGCTTGATGCCATCGACGAGCCACGTGAAGTTACCACCCCGGACACGGGCCGCGACGAAAGCCGGGAGCGGCGCGAGTCGCGGCTAGCACGCCCGCGTAGCTACCCCACGACTAGTCCCTCACCAGAGAAGGTCTTCGTCTCTCGGACCGTTACAAAAACAGATAGTAAGGACAGCTCTCCGAAAGATGACCCTGTCCCCGAGATAACCGATGTGGAAGTCAGTTTCAGCATCACTCTACCGAGAAAAAAAACGGAGGCGGCTAAGACGGACGCGTCGAGGAGTAAAGAGACTCAGGAGACTGAAGCAAAAGCAGACGGTGATAGAAAGTCAACCGGCACGCTCGTTTTGAAGAAGTATCAGATCGTTAACGGAACCTCCTCGGATAAACCTGAGGAACATAAAGCTAAGAACGGGACGGCCATCAGCAACGGTGGAATTCCCGATGCCGCCAAAACTAATGACGACGTGAAATCGAAGCTGACCAAAAAGGATGAAGGCAAGAAAATTGCAGAATCAAGTGAAAAGAAAGGAACTATCAAGAAAAAGATTATAAAGAAAGTTTCATCGAAATCAAAGACTGATCTGACCGCTGGTCAGGACGTTAGCGAAGTAAAAACGACGAAAAAGGTCACAAAGAAAGTGAAAGAAAAGGTAACAGATGATGATAGTAGCAAAACCACCGGCGTCACAAAAAAGAAATCCGTCTTGCAATCCATAGGTCATAGATTAGAAAAATTCGCGTCCAGTAAATCTAACTCACCGGAAAAGAATGCTGACAGTACCGCGAACGATGCTAAGAGAAGCACGTCTAAAGTTAGGAGGACTCAACGCGAGCAATCTGTTCCCGCGACCGCCGAGCCGCCCAACGAATCTAATCTCATCAAACGAGCTGTCACTATCACGGACGTCGCCGCTCTAGAGAACCAAGCTCCGAACAGCAACAAGACTACAGTCTCCAAAGTCTTAGGCCTCTTCAAAAAGTTCGAACCGAAAGATAAAATCAAACCTATTATGGAAAAATCTGTCAGCCTGGACACCGCCGATATAAGCATCACAAACGAACAAAAAAAGGATACAGACATCGACAATCACGACAAAGATAAACCACGAAGACCGACGTCATTACTTCTGAACGGACTTGGACGTAGGAACAAATACGACAGAACTACCAGTGACAGCGCTACCGAGCTACCAGAAAATGACGAGCCCATAGTAAATAAAGAAAACGATACAAAGAACAAAAACAGTCTAAAGTTAGACTTCTCCAAATTGCCAAGAGTTAAAAAAATTGTTCCTACAAACCCTGTGATAGAACCTCAATTAAATTATTCCTCTCTCGACGGCGAGAGCGAGAAGAAGTATATCTCGGAAAAGATCGCGCTCGCTCTGGAGAACGGTAACAATGACAGAAACACGCAGAGCCGCAGCCGGTCTAGAAGTAGGTCCACTATCTCAAATTCAGATATGAAATCCGATCTCAATGCCGATACCAAGTACTCAGATAGGACCCCGGTATCTCCTTCCGAGAACAGCAGCTCGCATCCCCTCCGGAACCACGAACCCACCTCGCCCGAGAAGGAGGATATAGTCGATAGAATACGAAGAAAGAGCTTCTACTCGAGGTTCAACGAAAAGAAACAACGACGAAAGAGCAGTCTGGTCGGTCCGGGCGCGACGGAGTACGACCCCCTCGCGAGAATACACGCGCCGCCGGAACCTAAGTACGACGTGTCGCCCACTTCCCCGGTCACATACGACCTATCCCCCGGCCTCTCGGCCACATCTGACCTGTCTCCGTCCACGGAGCGCTACAGAACGCTCCTCAGCGAACTGCCTCGAACCAACCTCAAATACGAGAACTACGGACTGAACGATAAAATCGACACATACCGATCCCTTGACAGAAACGACTATCGGAAGTATCCTGGCACCAGAAGCTACCTAGACTACGAACCTTCGTCTTACGGCACTCAGAGATACTCGAGGACGAAGTCCTTATTGGAGCCTGAAGGAACAGACTCCGGTCTGATGCACTCTCTCAGAGAGCCTCTCAAATACAACAGAACCATTTCCATGTACTCACCCGGAAACTATGCCACCTACAGGCCGAAGCGAACGCACAATCCTGCCATTATATTGAAAGAGAGCGAAAAGGAACCCAGTCCCGAAAACATCCTCGACAAAATCAGACAAAGGAAAAACTTTTCTATCAGCGTCACCAGGAAACCGGACCGAGAATCAGAATCAGTATCAAGGTGCGTATGTTTTGATTCTTACATGCCACGTAAATAATGAATAACTCCCCCGACTCAAATGTTACACTGCACGCTTCACGCTTTTGATTTAAATCTTACAGCACTAATGCTTAAGTTTTCAATCCTTTAGAGTTAGTCAGTTTGACGAAACTTCAGACCACTGTACATATTTTGTTCAAGGCATTTCATTGTATATACATATCAATGAATAAAGTTACAAGAGCTTAGTCACTCGACTAACTCTACAAATTTGTAAAAAAAAACTGAGCTATATAATTTGAATGTCAATCAGAAGCAGTAGTAGATCGTTGCCAGTTCGATAGTTTTGAATGTCTCACCCATTGGTTTATTTTTCAGATCCCCTGTCCCATCTAAAGGCGAAAGCGACGGTACAGAATGCTCTGAGAAAGTTGACTGAAAAGAACTACTGAATAATTCGGATATCATTTGGATTATGTGATTATAAGCAAGCATTTTGTTGTCAGTTCATTTAACATTATTTGGTCAATAGATCTTACGTTTTTATTGAACGCTTTCACTTGTTTTCTTACACTTACCGAGCGTGCGTGTCGTGATTAGCAACGATTGAATAGAGGCTGAAATTGTTATTCTTGCCAAATAGAAATAGTCCTAATTGCCTTATGTATAAGAGCTCATGTTAGAATCTCAATTAGGTCATTAGCAACGGATGCTTATCACAAGACTGTCTTTGGTGGCAAACTTAAAAACTTCTATGAAGGAGAACACTTTTGACTCTCTACTCAAGTATACTTTTGACTCTCTACTCAAGTATTTATAAAAATAAGGATCACGAAGAATTTTAATGGTAAGATTTAAAGTAACTCACGAATCAAATGAATTTTATGTATTTACATTTATGACGCTTCAACTCCCCGTTTTGTGTCCATGTACATCCAACCATGGTTGACTGCGGCCTTAAGCTTCTCAGATGTATTATTTATCAGTCAGTATTTGACATATTTTGCAGAGTGGTTCTTTTATTATGCGTTTATTGCGATTATTATGTGCCTTTATAAATTGACTGGATTTGATATAGTCCTATAATCATGGTATTAACAATATGTTAGTTGCTGTATTTGCACAAATACATTGTTTTTGCATATTTTCATGTTGACTTGCGTGCTTCTTGCAATGCAGAGTCAAATAGTATTGGATACTAAGTCACACTGAACAGATATCGAATAGAATGGTGCTTACATTAATAGATTTCATTACGTGTAATGTATTGTATAGCTATAGGTTTGCGTGTAATACATAGATCTATTCCGCTGTTGAAATTGTTTTACTTTTAGTAAATGCACGGTACTGAGTTGTTTGTTGCGAGAAATGGCAACTTCATCAGTTGTAGGGAGCGGCTAGATCGATCAATAAATATTTTAGCAATAATTTTAATATCATTTCATGTACTTCAATTTGAAATTATTTATTTTATAATAGACTTGAGATTATTTATTAGTGTGTGGTGATTTTTAATATTTCTCGTAGTGTACTGTTACTGTAATGGATTTATGTTAAAATTTCTATCACACGCGTTTTGTATTGAATGTGAATAAATTATATAGTTGACTTGAGATTTTTATTCGAAACCTATCATATATATGTATGTATCTTATATTATTCTTATACCACGTCTTAAATCCAAGCTTAATGTTTGGTATCTAGATGACGGAACGATAGGGGGAGACGTGGACACAGTTTTTAATGATCTAAAAATCATCAGAGATGAATTTCGGACAAAAACAATATCATAATAAAATTCAATAGTTTGGCTCCGAACATTACAGTTGTAGATAAATGTTCACTTCGCCTCCTTGGTTCACCAATTTTTGATGAGTCTTTTCAGTCATTTGTAGATGAGAAAATTCAAAATTTACAACAAAACCTCGGACTGACTTCTCAAAATTAATAGCCATATGGCTTTTACAATTATTCGGTTTTGCTTGTTTGTACCTAAATTTACGTATTCTTTGAGATGTTGTCAACTGTGGAAACACAGCGAGCTCTTGGAAGGCTTAGACAACATAATAAAGAATACTTTATCATCGGTTTTGAATATCTGTTTCGATGACAAGGCATGGTCGCAGGCCTCCCTGCCTGTCAAATTGGGAGGCTTAGGTATCCGCAAAATTTCAAGTGTAGCCCTGCCAGCGTTCTTGTCTTCCGTCTACAGCACTAGTTCATTAGTGGAAAAAGTTTTAAATCCGTCTTTGGTCTCACCTGGAAATTCATTCGAAATTTCGTTCTTAGACGAGGCTCGAATGGCTTGGCATAGTGCTTGCCCTGATGCTGCTCCCCCAAAATCTCTTTTGTCCCAACGGCAATGGGACGGGCCTCTGTGTGAGTTGACACGGAATTGTTTGTTACAAACGTGCTCCAGCTCTGCAGATCGTGCCCGTCTCCTAGCCGTTTCTAAATGGGAGTCAGGACATTGGTTGCAAGCACTTCCTTCATATAATACTGGCACTCTATTGGATCCCGTAACTTTCCGTATAGCAACATGTCTTCGGTTGTGTGCAAGGTGTTGCGCGCCTCATCAATGCCAGTGCGGTACTGTTGTCGAACAGCTTGGTCATCACGGATTATCGTGTACTAGGGCTGCCGGTCGGATATCTCGCCATGCCAGCCTTAACGACATCATCCGACGGGCCTTTGTCACCGCTAACGTACCAGCTATTCTCGAACCGAATGGTCTCTTGGTAAGAGGGCCGACGGCATGACTTTAGTCCCTTGAGCTGGGGAGGCCTAATTGTGTGGGACGCTACATGTGTCGACACACTTGCGCCTTCCCATCTTTCGGGCTGGTTCGGCGGCAGTTTTGGGCGAGGATCTCAAGTAAATATGCAGGTCTCGACAGAGCCTACGCATTTGCTCCCCTTGGAGTCGAGACCCTAGGTCCGTGGGGTACCGAGGCTCTCCGGGTTTTCATAAAATTATCTGAGCGCCTGGTCGAAGCGACGCGTGACCCGAGAGCTGGTGAGTATCTGGCGCAGCGCATTAGCATTGCCATACAGCGGGGCAATGCAGCCAGCGTCTTGGGGACGCTTCCGACTGTTATTGATATGGACCAGTTGAGCTATATGTAGATTGTTTGCAACATTCTGCAGTTAGCTCAATTGTTTCAATTGTAAATACTAGTTTAATTTCTTTATATTATTTGATCTTTGTCAATAAATTTATGTATCTGTATCTGTTGTAAACAATAGTACAGCCATGCCACACACACACTGAACAGTGTGCGCACTGTGCGACCCGTGACTATATAAGTGGGGGTGTTTCGGGGAATGCTTCACTTGTCGCGAGGAGAGGCAACATCACTGGCTGGACTGGCCGGCGCAAGAATCTCGGAGTCGCTGGCTGGACCTGTCGGTTTGCTTGGCGATCTCAATGTCAAGGTCGAGTATTGTGGTGTCCTGAAGATGTCTCGTGGAGAGACGAAACTAGTTGACAACTTTGATGAATAGAGATTTGAGATCAGAGTAGGTTATAAGCGGAATCGTTACTAAATATTATATATGCCTGTATTATTTAGAGGATATGTTTGAATTTATTGATAATTTTTGAAACTTACATGTCGTTTTGTTGTAGCAGCGTATACATTGCGCTTTAAAAAATACATTAATCTTGTGCAGCCTAGCTGTGAGCACAGCGAGTTTATTAATATTTTCAGTATTTCAATTATGAATGTCGCTATTTTTTAAGAAATCGATTGATATTTATATGTGTGTGTAGTTTTCATAAATATATTGACATGGTACTGTCATTATGTTTATTTCTCTGAATTTATCACGTAGGGATTCTCTAGACCCATATTTTAGATAGCACGAACAGCCTCTTCTGCAGCACAAATACGCTATTAATATCTGCAGCGCAGCGTTCCCCCACAGCCGTATGCCATAAGATATAATACTATGGAAGTAGCTGAAATAGGCAAGTTTAGAAGTATCAACGTCTGTAAGATAATGCGTTAGCCCACCATATATCGGGGTCTATGCTACTGTGACTGGCTAACCCTCATTGAATAAGCTTTGGTGGGCTTGGCAACACAAACACAAATATTGCAAAATCATATTTATTAGTTCATACTCCTTTACATAAGTTTACATAACAACATTCACGCATCAGCGCAAAGTTTAAGTTGTGCGAAATGCGCAGAATCGTCCGCAGCTAGCTTGTCCAGAATGTCGTCGACAGTCGTGTCGGGGAAGCGGTCCACCCACGACGCGATCATGCCTTCCGCTGTCGCTGGGTACCGCTTCAGTTCTACGTCATTGCCTGTGGGTCAAAAACATACTGTTACAAGTTCAATCAATTCATTGAAGACTAAAAAAAAACCTGACTCGGGTCTCGCTTTTTCATAGTTTTTCACCAATTAAGAGGGCGAAAACCAACAACAAATAGCTAAGAACTATGTAGGAGGCCAGACAAGTATTTTGGTACCTCATTAATCAAAATCGCTTCAGCTATTTTGATGCTTGGAGACAATAAAATGGTGTTTGCCAGCGAGTGTGTATATGGTGCCGCTCGTTGAGAGGACGAGTGGACGGAGGAGTGCCCGAGACATTCGACGAGACGTCTCGGTGAATGTTCTCCCGGAATACAATGACATGATATCCCACCTTTTACAACAGTGTTTGGTTGCACGAAGATATTCCTGGGCTGTTTGTGCAGCATGACGATGTCTCGCCAGCGCCCCCACGGCGCGTCCAGTCGCGAGTACTTGTCAAACAGCGCCTCACCGGCCACCACGTCGCCGGTCGCCTTTATCACTTGCAGTTTCACTAGGAAGTCACCTGGGGGAAACCAGAACTTTAGCAAATATTCTGGGACTTAGGATAAGTAGAAATAATCCGTACTCCGTACAGATTAAGTATTAAAAAAAATTTCAACTCTCAGTGGAAAGCCTCCAAAATGCCTTATTGCCTTAACGATTCGCTGCCAGACGAAAAATTTGCACTTACGCACTTTACACAGTGCCAGTATGGCCAGCCTCCTATGTTCTGGGCTGATTTACCCCACGCTTACCTTCCCAGCCTTCATCCTGGCAGCGAAGTTGCTAAAGCCACCTGGAACGAACTAACTCGCATCCTTCATTATATCTAATGTCTTTGCAGAATGGCGAATTATCAGTAAAACACTGCTGGAAAGATATCTTAGAAAGCGTAAAACTGCACAGGATAAACCAAAATGGTGACTCCTTACGATAGGACAATATTATATATTAAAATATTATAAATGCAAATTTGAAAGTTTGTCTCTTCATGCCAAAACTACTGAACGGATCGGGCTGAAATCTTGCATAGAGGTAACTCTAGAACTGGAGTAACACAGGCTTACTTTTAATTCCATAAATCAGTTCCTATAGGATAGAAATAATCTTTGAACGTATCCATAGAAACGACAAGTGCGCAGCCGCGGGCAGCGCACTAGGTAACTCACCAATAATCTTCTTTCCGTCGGTAGCGAGCCTGTCCTTCTGGAGAGTGAGCAGCAGGTTCTTGCCGGGCTCAGTCTCCGTGACGGTGAGGATGCCGTTCCCTTCCAGTTGTAGCAGACGCATCAGGACGAAGCGGGCCCGCGCGTGCGCCTACAACAAAACAAAAAAATAATGCTAGACAATCCACACAGCATTATCTAACATTTATTTTTATTAATAAGAACTCATATAATACATAGAACATATGTTGCAATGCCCTTCCCTTCCCATGTCATCAAGTTTTGCGGGATATCAACAATGATGTTGACTGTCCAGAACGTCTTGACAAATTAGACTTCAATGTACCGCGTAACCAGCTTAGACACAATCCCCTACTAGATAATCAACATGTTGGAACTAATTATAGACTAAATTAATTTGTAGTGCGAGCGAGTAGATCTTTCAATGAATTCAGCAGGATGTTCAACATTGACCCATTCAATACCAGCATTCATAGGGCAAGGCGATTCATGACTCTCTCACACACACGTTGCACATAATGTTGTTATACTCTCAATTTCTATACATATCTTATTTGGTTTTTAAATTTAATTTATATAATTTTAATACTTACATTATTAAGTACGCAATTGTCGACGAAAGAAATTTTAGTGTTCAAACTTATAGTATAGTATGACACTATTAGCGAATGGCTATTATTAGCTTTCTGTGTCTATTTTAAATTCTATTGTAATAATAATAGTTAAGCTGATGGTAAATAAATAAATACTTATTCCCTGGGGATTTTATGGAACCACTTCGGGATCATTTCCTATACAATAGTGAAAGAATTTTCAAAATCGGTCCATAATTGGCAAAGACATCGCGTAACACACAAACAAACAAAAAAAACACTGACGAATTGAGAATCTCCTCCTTTTGAAGTCGGTAAAAAAGAAATAAACAAGAAATACATACATAAACAAACAATTACATACATAGATAAGTCATACTATATAGTTATTCTGTGGCTAAGTCTAGACTTGGTAAAATGGCTCCATCAAACTAAAAATGTTCAGTTATTAAGAATACATATTCTGTGGTATTACTGTTTAAGAGTTTGACATTTGTAAACCTGGTTGAGAAGTCACACTATTTGTATATAGGTAAACGTTATATTATCTACCCTCGAATACCATAAAGATATTTTGAAGAACTCACCTGTAACCAAGTCTTTGTGGATGGCTGGTACATTTCCGTGGCTTTGGCGACTCCGTTCCAGAACAAACTCAGCCAGTTCACGTAGATCACATTCTCAGCCTCCTTGCCTTCGTAACCGAAGATTCTACAATAAAAGGAATTATGTAAAAACGAAATATATATCCAGAGAAAAAATCTGTACCGGCCCTGAGATGAATAGTACCGCTAAATGCAGATTTCGCAAAACAAAACTAAGTTTAAGTTAACTGGTAGAAATAATTTCTAAGCGATAAGACCGCCCACTGTACTTGTTCATGTTGTAGTCTATGTTCTGTACCTAAAAAGGAAAAACGGAACCCTTATAGGATCACTTTGTTGTCCGTCTGACTGTCTGTCAACCCTCTTTTCTCGGAAACGCGTGGAGCTATCAAGTTGAAATTAACATCACATACTCAGGTCCGTAACCTCTTGGAGCCGTGATATAAATCAAACTTCTAAGTCAACGCAATCAAAAAGTTACAGCCGTTTATGCCCATTTTTTTTGCTTGGGAATCAAATGCACAAAACAGCACTTCCCGTTGACCTAGCAATCATGAAATTTGTCAAGAAGCAAGGTC
This sequence comes from Eupithecia insigniata, assembly GCA_947859395.1. Lineage (NCBI taxonomy): Eukaryota > Metazoa > Arthropoda > Insecta > Lepidoptera > Geometridae > Eupithecia > Eupithecia insigniata. The sequence goes on from OX402000.1 coordinate 1,616,471, forward strand.
TTATAGCACAACTAAAGGGAAAAATCCGTAAACCGTGAATTAGTAGTTTATTCACATAAAAAATAATATTTGATTCTCGCCATGGACCGAAAACCTACATGGTACGTCCCCGTTTTCCTAGAATCATGAAATTTGGCAAGAAGCAAAACCTTATCGCACAAGTAAAGAGAAATTCCGAAAACCGTAAATTTGTAGTCTATTCGCAAAAAAAAGATTTTAAATTTTTGCAAGCGAAAACTTATAGGGTAGTTACTTCCCGTTGACACAAAATCATGAAATTTGGCAAGAAACGAGGTCTTATAATTACGGAACCCTCTCGGTGCGCGAGTCCGACTGGCACTTGACCTTTTTTTTTAACTTTGTGGTGTACAATAAAGAGTTATGTATTGTATTTAGATATGGTGTTCAACGTTCTCGTGTGTCTACTATGTTGTTTAAAAAAGAGATCAATCGGTTTAACCTTAAAGTCGGTTTCCCCGAAAGCGGAGCAGTGGTGTTATAGTTGATTGTTACACAAGGGTAGTAAGGGAGCTATTACAGAACAAGATCCAATTTGGCGCCAGTGCGAGCTCAGCTCGCAAAGGGCCCTAAATTGGATTGAGTGCACCCGAGATATTAAGACGCCTGAGCGAAGCGAGGGCGAATATAGTTCGAGGGAGCACTCAATCCAATTTCGCGCCCTTGCGAGCGCTCGCAAAGGGCGCTAATGGATCGAGTGCACCCGAGAACATAGTTCGAGGGTGTAATAGCTACTTGCAACCGAGGTAAGCATTCTACTTTACATCATAATGGCGAGGCAAAAAAACATTTATATACTTAGGTATGACAAAATGTAATTTTTATTAGAAAAAATTATTATTTATTAAAAGATTTTGTACAACATCTTCTGCTTCGAGATGACAGAAATCAGGCGTGCGAACCAGTTCTTCATCTGATGAAGTACTTGACATACTGAACTACCACTTTAAACCTGTTTATTACAGTTTTAACTTTTAACTTTAGTTTATTACAGTCGCACAAATGAAATGAAATGCCGCAATTTCCACAGTTTCTTATCATTTTATAAGAAAAGAGATTGTTTCACCAAAGAGTTTTGCATAGTTTGAACTGTAAAGTCTTTACAATTCAAAAAAAGTGTGACGTAATGAGATTTGAAAATGGAATTCCTATAAAAATGCGTGTTGCGCTTACCATCTTACACAGCCTCTTTGCTTCATTTGTAAAACCTCCTTGCCGAGCATTATGATGTAAAATCTATTACAAATAGATTCTCGAATACATGTTATCGTAAATTTCCTGTCGTATGTTTCACCGGACGTGTACCACGATACTAACTTCAATATCTCGGGCACGAGCGCCAGATAGAGCCCGACGGCCTCCGCGCGAGACTCCTCGAAGGCCGAGCCCAGCGTCGTGAACTTGCTGTCGTATGTTTCACCGGACGTGGACCACGATTCAAAGACAGTATACTAACTTCAATATCTCGGGCACGAGCGACAGATAGAGCCCGACGGCCTCCGCGCGACACTCCTCGAAGGCCGAGCCCAGCGTCGTGAACTTGCTGTCGTATGTTTCACCGGACGTGGACCACGATTCAAAGACAGTATACTAACTTCAATATCTCGGGCACGAGCGACAGATAGAGCCCGACGGCCTCCGCGCGACACTCCTCGAAGGCCGAGCCCAGCGTCGTGAACTTGCTGTCGTATGTTTCACCGGACGTGGACCACGATTCAAAGACAGTATACTAACTTCAATATCTCGGGCACGAGCGACAGATAGAGCCTGACGACGGCCGCGCGACACTCCTCGAAGGCCGAGACAAGCGTCGTGAACTTGCTGTCGTATGTTTCACCGGACGTGTACCACGATTCAAAGACAGTATACTCACTTCAATATCTCGGGCACGAGCGACAGATAGAGCCCGACGGCCTCCGCGCGACACTCCTCGAAGGCCGAGCCCAGCGTCGTGAACTTGCTGTCGTATGTTTCACCGGACGTGTACCATGATTCGATCTGTTTGCCTGCACAAATAATTATGTTGCATTGTATGGGTTCAGGATCATGCATTATCATTATCTCCCAGAAAGTCAAACTCAAAAGTCTAATTTCCGTAAATACAAAAAATTTACACTTAGAAAAGGTCATATTCTTAAAATTAAACACTGACATGGAAATAAAGTGATATTTTTGAATCTCCCACTAGATACTGGGTTTAGGCTTCTTCCTCGTTTGTACTACCCACAGGTACCTATGGGTAGTACAAATATATGGATAGTAGCATTACTATCCTTCTTTGTCTAGTGCGCCCAGCTACTTTCAACCGCGTCGACCTATCGTACCTACATATTGGGCCGATTTTGTACAAAGACTTTGAACTGGAAAGTTTCTTTCTAAATGTCTATGTTTGTTGCAGATGAGTTACTTCTGATATGTATTGTAGAAAGCTGTAAAGTAAGAAACTTACCAGTAAGTGGGTTTATGACCTTCTCCTTATCGAAATTGAATGTTTTGTCCTCCAACTCCCGCAGAAGCTTCCCGCTGCCGTGGCCTAGCAGCTCGTGTAGACCGACTTGCACCTATTACCAACAGAACGACCTTTTGTTACCAGAAGCCTGCGTACGCTAGACGCGAAGGGAGCCTGCGCTAGAGAAGAATCAACCAATCATGAGCTGGCCAAATGACGTGACGTTAATTTCAACTACAGTGATTGGTCGATTTGGTCTGCGCAAGTGGGATGGAACGCACACTAAAACACACGCACTTTCAGGCTTACATTTAATAAGTATTTTTATGTTATTTAAATTGTTGTGTAGGTTGTTTGCACAAATAAATTATTGTATTCTTATTCTAAAAGTCGGAGAGCGAATGAAATCGCCACAGCCAGCCCCTAAATCACTGCAGGATTTTGCTACATTTGGATTCTAGCCCGTCTCTGTCCTTTGCTTTCCGCATCCAGGTGCGTTCAGTTTACAACGTACTCGAACTAACGCGGTTTTAGATATCCATTTAATACTTATATAATAGGTATATGTTCGTACATTCTCTCTGATGTAAAATCCCACAAGAAGGCTCCAGCGTGGGGTTGAATTGTTTTTGTGTCTACTGTAGGCCTATGTAATGTGTGATTTACCTCAAAAGCAGGCACTCTGTATTTCTCCAACAGCTTCTTATCTTCTTCTGTTAGGAACGGAATAATAGACTCCTTATAAGCAGCGGGTATCACGTTCCCTAGTGATACGTTTTTGAAGCCTTCGTTCTGCCGGATTTCATCGTCTGAAAACAAAGTTTAAATTACTTGCTTTTCAGTTATTCATTTATTTTGTGAATCAGGTAACATTACTGTCAGTTACTTATTTTAGATCGCTAGATTCTTATACATTGCTGAGTTAGATATATTTTTGATATAATAGACTTTTGATCGATGAGGGAGGCCTCATTAGGCATATGTCCAGCAGTGGACGTGTATGGGCTGATGATAATGATGATGATGAATAGACTTTTTTTACTTAAACGTATTAAACAATAAACGTATGGAATAGAGCCTAACACAGGAATAAATTGGCGAAGTGCAAGTTTGTCTCACTGGTGACGGCGCACTCACGCAAGTGTTCTATACCATATAAGTCAATCTCAAGATATTCAGGCTTATGACGGGCGTGCAGATAGAAAGCGGTAAGCACAGTACAAAATTGGGTCCCGTTGACCCTATTATTCCTTTCAAACTTAAATAAATAATGCTGGACCATCCACACAGCATCATCTAGCCCCGAAGTAGCCAGAAAAAGTATCTGTACAAACATTTTTCCTGAGACGGGAATCGAATCCGCAACGTCTTGAAAATTTTTAACGCAACCGCATCGCCCGCTACGCCAAAGAGTTCGTAAACAATTCAAAATTAAATATGATGACAAATGTTTAAAGACAAAACCAGAAGTTCATCCATCACTTCGTGTTTATTTAGTCCACTACTGGTCATAGGCTTAATGAGGCCTCCCTCATCCATCACTTACAGTTAGGAATGTTAATTCCAGCCGGTATCCCACTTCCCGAGAACGTGAGCACATCCAGACTCGTAAAGTCAGGCCTCAAGAAGACATCCTTCTCCAGATCCTTGCCCCAGGGCAGCAGCTTGATGAAGTTCTCGGCTCCGTCGACGAGGCTGCCGAACTTCTTGGACATTTCCTTGTTGACCATGGCCACGAAACCTTCGAACTCGCCGCGTTGGCCGCTCGGGTCGCGGTACGTTTCTATGAAGCCTTGGTAACTGTTCACAAAAGAAGCAAGACTTAAGTTTTAGGGCATCTACTTTGTTCAATGATAATTTAATTTGCAATTTCCTTAGATTTATTTTTTAGTTTGTGTCATAGGTATCTCAAGTCATATTTTACTTTATTTACTTGGGAAACAAAAAGCTTACTTAAATCACATAAATTTCAAAGCTAGAACAATTAAAGCTAGGATAGCTTCCGCTTTTAACAATATAGCAATTAAGAATGTAATCATATCCTTTTTCTCAGGATTTTTTATGTATCTCTCTCAGAGCTGATAACACAAATGACCTCCAGTTGAGCGAATAAACAAGGATAACTATCAAAGTTGATGAGAAGTAATAACAATTTGCGAAAGTTCTCACGTTTCAATAATAGGTCCTATATTCCTGATCCAGTATCTGCTACCTTCTTTATGCTCGTCCAAGCTTCCCTCCTTGAAACTCTGAACGTAATGCTTCAGCATATTTTTCTCTGTTTCATTCGACGCGTGTTCCTGCGCTTTGCTCAGGTTTTTGTTGACCAGTTGTAGTAACGGTGAGTAGTCGCCTCTGGTTACTTGGAAGTAAGCGTTTTTGTATTGTTCCTTGTCTAGAGTTATCGGCGGTTTGCTGTCCTTGTCTACGCTGGCGTATCGAATACTGTATAGGGGCACTGAAACAAATGATTTTCTTCTCATTATGTCGTCTCGATTTTGGTAATATCTCGTAAATATACCTAAATAGTATCGATACAAAAATAATAGTTCGCCAGCACGCTTGTCATCATCAGCCCGTACACGTCTACAGCTGAACATAGGCCTCCCCCAAACGACGCCACGAATAGCGGTCCTGAGCCGCCTCCATCCAACGACACCCTGCGACCGCTACGATGTCGTCGGTCCATCGAGTGGGAGGTCTTCCCACATTCCGTTTCGCATTGCATCGCGGTCGCCACTCGAGAACCTTTACTCCCCAACGTTTATCGGTTCTACGAGCTCTATGGCCTACCCATAGCCAATTCAGCCCCCTAATTCTGAGAGCTATGTCGGTAACTTTGATTCTTCTACGGATTAAGCACGCTTGTACGTAACTTAAATTCAATGCAAGGTTCTATCGTGTATTTAAAAGGTACCTACGCTCAAATACCCGGTTAACATTATCTTAGATATCTTGGTACGCGAAAGTTTTAAAATTCAATTCAATACTAGATGTTCCCCGCGATTTCACCCGCGTTAAATTCGAATTTGATATTTCTAGGGTGATAAAAAGTATTTTTTCCCCCCGTAAATCCCATGGGAATTGTTTTGATGTTTTACCAGGACAAAAAGTAGCTTAGTATTTATTACTCTTCATCCTTTCAACAACTCTATGCCCAAAATCAAATCGATTGGTTGCCTAGTTAGGGCGTGAAGGAAAGACAAACAAACAAACACATTTTCGCATTTATAATCTTAGTTAGAATTAGGCAGTCTGTTGATGTCAAATGATAAAAATTGGTTGAATCATCAATGGCCAGCGTCACCGGTGCGCGCTAGGGCGACGCGACGCCGCCGCGTCCACCCCCTGAACAAGACTCAACATTGTCACTTACACCCATCATGTTCAATCGTTTTAAATGTCCGGCAAATGTACGCCTCAATGCGCTTAGTCTTCAGCCAGTCGTTTACCAAGGTCGAATCAGATTCCGTGCAGTTGCTTGAAAAGTATGTTGTTACTCCCTGAACATGAAAACAATAGGATTTAAGTACCTAATCAATACAAGATGGTACACAATTGGTTTACTAGTAAAGGGGTGATTCTAGAAGTACAGAGATGAGCTAAATACTTGTAACATTACCTTATCAGCAAGACCCAGGCTAGTCAACCTGGCTCCCAGAGAGTAAATGGAACATTTAATGTCTTCCCAATGCTTGGTTATGTAGATGTTGTCTTCGTTATACGCCTTCGAAGCCTTCACAATGGATTCAAAATCGCTTTCAGATAGATTGGGAATGAATTTTGTATCTCCAAAGCCTTTGTAGTTCCCACTGTTTGAGAAGATACCGCCGGCGTAGACCAGGAATGCCTGAAAATAACATCACAATCCTTATTTCCGTAAGATGATCACATATAAGAAATATCGCTCGCGTGGACATGCACCAAAGGTGCTGGAAAACTAGATTGGTCTTGGGCTGAAGAAGCAGGATTTTTGTAACTTCTAGGTATATTTTAGACCTAGATCTAGAGTCTATAATTACTTTCTTTCCCAAGTATAATTCTGTACGCTATAATACTTTATTATTTATGTTTTTATTTATGTATTCTTAAGTATCTAATAGTGTTAGTAGTATACTTTATTACATCTAAATGTGTTTTTTATTTTAATGGTAAACACACGAATTATTAATTATATATATATATATATATTGTATGTTTCTTGTAATTCTCGATATCTAGCACTACCTTAAATTGTTGTCCACACTACCCAAAGGTTAGGAGGTAGAGAATGCTATCCAGCATTATGTTCGCCTATGTACAACTTTTGTGCAATAAAGTATATTCCATCTCCATTCCATCTATTTTAAGTTAAAATGTTTCTCTTAGTATGAGGCCAAACAACAAACTTTTAAACTGTGTATCGCGTATATTAAGTCTCTTCATGCAAAAGTCCACACGAAGAGCCGTTATTTTTTATTGAAATTATGAATTTTACGCGAGTCGGAACTCAAAAATTACGCTGTTTTTGTTGCAGCCTTAAATCTAAGAAATAAAGTGCTAATAGAGTACCTACATACGTTCTGTTGTTGACAAGTAAGTGATAAGTGAATAAAACAATTACATATTAAATTAATAATTTGTCCTGCGGTTAATTAGCCTACGCAACTAGTTTGTGGGAATGCTTTGTGCGGTGTATTGATAAAATTTGTGAAATAATTTCATGCCCACAAACTAAAAACCACAATTCTGTTGGTAGGTAGAGGATGTGGCTACACAGTGAAATGTTTTTTATTTCCTCACAGTATCATTATAAACAATATAAGATTTGTATTGTAGGAATCATCATCATCATCAGCCCGTACACGTCCACTGCTGAACATAGGTCGCCCCCAAACGACGCACCGAATAGCGGTCCTGAGCTGCCTCCGTCCAACGACTCCCTGCGAATGCTACGATGTCGTCGGTTCAGTGGGAGGTCTTCCCGTATTCCGGACCCTATCGCGTAGGATGTAGGAATGCTGAATGCAAAATGTACATACAATTGAAAGTCAATTACATTAAAATAAAGTTAGGGATATGGATGAGAGTGGCACAGGACCAGATAAAATAATGTAATAGAGAGAGGAAACCTATACTCAGCAGTGGGTGCTCACCAGCTGATAATAATATGTGGATCAGTATGTAACTTAAGTATGTGAATATTTAACTATGTATATAAACTATTGTCGTTAGATAAATCAATTATTGATGTAAGCAGGTTAACTACAAACCTTATTTGTGTCGAAAGAAACCAGCGTTTCATCCCTAACCCCCTAGTTTCTATATGTAATTGTAGTTTCAGTTTATTTATTGTACTATATAAACATACAGAACACTTTGAATCGTCAAATTTAAGTATACATAGGTAAGCTATGATAATAAAGGGACTTTTAAATAAAATTATAAAGTAAAGGATAAATCATAAAGCATATCAAAATTATTGATAAAGAAAATAACAATCAAATAATGTAAACAAATTAAATTAGTATTTACAATTGAAACAATTGAGCTAACTGCAGAGTGAAACAATCTACAGATAGTTCAACTGGTCCATATCAATACCAGTCGGAAGCGTCCCCAAGAAGCTGGCTGCATTGCCTCGCTGTATGGCAATGGTAATGCGCTGCGTCAGATAAGATACCCACCAGCTCTCGGGTCACGCATCGCTTCGACCAGGCGCAAAATTATCGGCTGTAAAAAGGCCTTGTCAAAAATAACTAGCCAACTACACCTTAGCTCCTGTTATTAATGGAATTTAATTACATACCTGGAATGCATCTGCAGAGACTTTTTCAAGAGCATTCTTTTTGAGATCTTCCAGAGGTTCAGCATGGAATATTCTGTGCAATAAGGAGAATATCCGAGGAGACTCTGGACTTGTTTGAAGAAGGACAATCAGCCCTCCATTCCATGCAGACTGAAATCACATGTCAAGGATTTGTCTTAATCTCTATGTATATACAGAAATCGCTCCTTATCCGCAGGGTAAATGTCCTATAAATATGCCGCAAATGGTAATTTGTAAAGGATTGTAGGGGATATGTCCAAGAACGCAAAATATCTATTTCACAGTCTTTGGATTTCCTAATGAATCGAACAGTTAATGATCAAGCTCAATCATTAACATTGATTGAGCTTGATATAGATGCAAACGATTCACCAAGGCGTAAAATGATCTTTAGGCATAATGGTAACAAGATTATTTTTTTTTCGGCTGCACTTTTTTAAAAGCCTCCTTGGCACGTGCATTACTAACTATATATAGATAGTAATGCACGTGTCTGTAACATGTCTGCATCCTTATATATATATATGACATGTTACTAAAAGACACCGATTCTACTTGATATCGGAGTAGAGAAATATTTAGCCACAAATACAGGAACCTAGTCGATTTTTACCTATGACTATTGAAAACGAGAATAAAGAATCCGCGGTCAAGTCAAAGTCAAAGTTTCTTTATTTCCGTAAATACAATAAATGTACACTTAGAACAGGTCAAATTCTTAAAATTAAACACTAAAAATGTTTCGATTTCTTGTGTCGTCAAGACTTTCGATTTTTTTGCCTTGTATCCAGTGGACAATTTCTTCAGTAAAGCCGTTAAATTTACATATTTTTTAATATCGACGTCTTGTTTCGTTTGTAAGGTCATTCTTAACATAGAATATGTGCTCCAAAGAGTCGACGATTTGAATTTTTTCGATAATTCATCAAAATAAGTGAGAAAAACCCCTTCTGTAAAAGAATCCACACGTTTCTCATCTCTCCATTTCATAAAATTTTCGTAACTCTTTAAATATATTCCACGTGATTTTGTCGGCAACAGATTCATAATTATTCCTTTTCTTCCATTTGCATATTAGCATCTTCACTATCACTTGATGACATTTTTCACGTTCTCAATTTGGAAGTAAAAGTCAGGAAGTTAAACGTAAAAGTTTGTGATTTGGAATGAAGAAAATTCTAGAGATTTAGTGCCAATACCATCTTTTTTTTTAAAATCTCTATTTAACCCGCAACAAAACAGTTCGCATTCTACCGTGAAGGGAAGAATCAACTTTCATAAAACATCACCAAGACGGTTCTATTTTTATTTTGGAATTTTGTGAAAACTTACAGCTAGAAAATTACAATGTAGGGAATATTACTTATATAAATACATGAATGTTACATGTACTTATGCTGAAGGCTATTTATAAAGTTTCCACTGGTAGCAAAATATGTTAAAATTAAAAATGTTGCAGTGTTAATGGACGACTAAATAAGAACTTAACTAATTTTATACATAAAAATAGATAAAAACTATATAGAAATACACATTGCACACACAAAAAACTGATTTTATACAAAAAATAAATAAATAAAAACTATATAGAAATACACATTGCACACACAAAAAACTGATTTTATACAAAAAATAAATAAATAAAAACTATATAGAAATACACATTGCACACACAAAAAACTGATTTTATACAAAAAATAAATAAATAAAAACTATATTGAAATACACATTGCACACACAAAAATAGGAAAAAAACAAAACATAAGCTATCTACATATTATATATTAAGTAGAAATATTTAGAAAGAATTTATCATTTAACAGTCGTTTGAGCTTGCTTGGAGACGTGTTAAAAATATGTATGTAAAATATGTATGTATTATAAATATGTATGATACACTTTTTGAGCAAGAGAAGTGAAAAAGTATGTTTTAATCCAGGTCTAGAAATAAATTCATGCAAGATTTCAACTCCATTCAATTAGTAGTTTTAGTGTGTACAAACATCCAAACTATGACAGATATAATATTAGTGTTATGTCCTACGCAATATCTTACGAAATTATTTGGTTGTGTTGGTTATTTTGCTAGTCTAGTATTACTGGCTGATAGCAACAATAGCAGCACAAGACACACTGCTGCACAGCTTGTAATAACAAGAAATAACTAACCTGGCTGAGATAGTGAGCATACAATTTTTCTTTGTAGGTGAGATTATTGAATGCTTGGGAGCTGTCTAGCTCAACAAACTTTTGATTGTTTGGCAGCAAGAAGTTTGATTTATCAATAGACATGGCTGCAAATGAAATAGTAGAATATTATTCCCTAGCTTAAGAATAACAAGTTTTATGTAATCTTTGTACAATCAAACAAAGTATGTATCATACCAATAATTGTAGGGGAAACTGGGTACACATGATCCTTCCAGGAGACTTGGTAAATCACCATATAAACCCTACTAAATGATTAAGATTATTTGAAAATGCCCTCGCTAACTTGATTTGAAGAAGTTTCATTTAGATTTTTTTGGTACTGTTTTTCTCTATCAAGTTAAATAATTGTGTGCACCAATTTCAGTAGGGAAAAATAGAACTAAATGTAAAAAAAAATAAGAAAATATAATTAAATGCCTTTTTATAGTATTTCTTCATTTAAATTAGTTAGTGTAAGTGTACTTGTATGACCATTCTAATTAAATAAATAAATTAAACATTATTTTATGTACTAGATTTTTTATCAACTTGCATGCTTAAAGTTTCCCAGACCCATGGGAGACTAGATCCCCCAGGATCAAGTCTTCTAAAATCCAGGATCAAGTCACCCATATATGACACACATGGTACGAAATCCGTTTTTGTTGAGTAAAAATAGAAGTGGAGGATCAACTGTCCTCAGTTTCCCCTACCTATGGAGATATTGATATGTTTAGTATGTTGGCATATTGTATGGATAGATGTATCTAATTTTGTAAATCAATTACTGACCGGTAACTTTTTTTGGAGTTATAACCAGATTGTCTCCAGATGAGTGTCTATAGCAATTTGTAGCAATAAATGAATCAGCAGTAATAGGCCGCCGGCATTTTATAAGGTTAGCAGTCAGTGTCCGCAACATTGATTGTGGTTTCCTTATACTGATGAAAGAGGATACAATAACTACGATACTGATAAAATTACGGACATCAGTTGTACTTACTGTATAAAAATTAATTATGTATTTGAATAAGACGAAAATATTCCTTTGTGAAATACTATAAAAACTCCACAACACGAATTTCGTTTTTTTTTTCGCCAACTTTTGAATACTTCAGTGTTGCCAGTCGAGTAAAATAAAAGTAATCAAACCATGATCAAAAAGATATCTTGTAGCGTAAAAAGTAACCTTTTGGTTAGTACCCAGGGCGGTTTTTTACTAAGCACCCCCCATGAAAAACCGAGCCCTAAACATTTTAAAGACTGCTGTGGCAGAAACAAGGATGAAGCGGAGCGAGCCGCAGCGTTTTAGCGATTTTTTCGGCATTTAACCAAAAAGTAAGGAATACTAAACATTTCCTAGCCATGTACGTTTGTTACAACAAATACTTACCGACTATTTTAACAAACGATCTGACATAATTTTAACAAAATATGAGAAGAGAAATCCATACAGCTTTATAAACCAAATTTGAGTTTTACATTTACAGAAGAAATTCTTACATCAATACCATTTGAGTGTACCTACTCTATAATAAATTACCTAACTCATCTAAAGATCTTCCATTTCTTTTATTTAACAACAAACTGATATAATGGCTAATAAACAAAGGCTTTTATAACACTAAAGAGTTACCCCCTTATCCATATTGGTCTGCTAACTTAAAACAGCTGCTAAGTAGTGTTATTTCTCACTCTGACTTATGTCAATAGAAGAAGATAGAGTGACAATTAGCAATACTTTAAGTTAGCAGACTATTATGAATAATATGATGAGGTTTTAGTATATTGTCGTTGAGTTTGATAGTTGTCATTTGGACAAGTTACTATGGTTACATAAAAGTTGTTAATTATTATGTCGCAGAGAAAAATAAAGATATGAAGTGCACGGATCGTTTTTCTTATAATATATATGAATTTGGAGACTTCCTTGTGCAATTAATAACGACAGGGATTTAACATAATAACCCCCTTATTCATAATGGTCTGCTAACTTAAAACAGCTGCTAAGCAGTGTTATTTCTCACTCTGACTTATGTCAATAGAAGAAGAATGAGAGTGAGAATTAGCAATGCTTTAAGTTAGCAGACTATTATGAATAAGGGGCTTAGTATATGGACTATTGTGTTAAGAATCATTAAGGGTTTTGAAACACCTATTTTTGAAAAAAAAACGAAAAATTTATAAATTTTGGAAACTTTACGGTGGCAGAAAATTGTTCAGAAACTATAGTACAAAATAAATATTGGAGGCTTATTTTTAAATTGGTGAGGCAAGCTTAGCATAATAAGGAATCTAAGATAACGAGCAACGAAATATTTGAAGTATTTTGTCGAATTAACAACAAAATAATTATGAAGTCAACAGACTACACCCTAAAGAATAAAAGGCGAGCGAAGAAAGCCCAAAAAATGTTTATGATGTGGCTATTCGTATGAGTAGTCCTTATCCCTCAAACGTATGCAGGTATGCATTCGTTTTATTCTACTTATCCAATTTTTCACTCTCTTCTATGGTTTTAAAAAACAAAAAACTGTTTGAAATTGTGATAAGTGCCTACAATACAACAAATAAAAACATTACCACGGGTGACGCAGTTTCTAAAAATAAAAAAACATTCACTTATCGGCCGGAACTGCAAACGCACGGAAATCACTAGCAACCGAAAAGGACGATACCTTTGTATGAGCGTGTAAGCATTATACATTTTTCATTGCTATATTATTAAGTGCGCTAGAGAAACACACGTTTTTTAGTTGTATAGATAATATTTCGCTCGTCTTCATTTGCAGTTGCGTAGAAAAGATTTCATAACTTTATAGGCCGCCGGTTTCGTGTATTTTGTAAATTCTGATAAATCACTTAAAAGTAACCTTTTGTGTCGTGGAACCTTGAAGAAACCTTGCTGAGCAAAAAAATCACCTAAGAGATTCCTTCTGGCAACACATTGTAGTTTGTTGACTTTGTCAATTTTGACATAGGTACTTTTGATAGATTTCGACTTTGATAGATACACATACACACTAGACACTGACATCTATCCTACTATACTTCATACTAGGTTTTTTGCCTTTGCCACACACCAAGCCACACACACAGTATCAAACTAAACTTGATCAAACAAAATCTACAGATTCTACAGCTTCATCCAAAGAAAAGAGTACCGCTCAAACAAAAAAAAACCACCAAACCAAACGAATCAAAGCGGCCGAATGGCCATTGGCCATCAATGAAAATGAAGTAAACATTCAACATGGATGGTTTCCTTTCCGATTGTTCACATCTGTATTTTAAGTCAAATATTTTTACTTTTAATGAAGTGTTTTAGTGTTATGCAGACGTTACCCATAATTAGCAAAAATGTCGTCGGAGAGGTAATTTTTTTGGGCTTACGCTCGTTGAATTTAGTTGACAAATCGCTTCCGATATCCGTGGCCGAAGTTGCAAAATCAATAATGTACGCGGAAATTGCTAATGTCACGCCCTGATTTCGTGGTTTGTTGGTGCGGCGAGAAAACGCCGGAGTGAGTTTGTTAAGTGCACGATGTTTTATTCTAGGGTGGAATGGGTGGAAATCATCGAGCCGAAGACAAAGGAGCATATGTATGCTAACCTCACCACTGGAGAGTGCGTTTGGGACCCTCCCGAGGTAATGTTATCGCTTTATGCATGTCGTTGGCCTCCCACTTCCTGGGAGGCTTTGCTGTACCCTTTGTATCAAGATCAATACCTGTCTTTCTAATAGGTTTAGGAGCTTTCTGGTCACCAAAGACGAAATTAATTTTCAACCAGCTATCCAATTATTGGTGGTACCTACTACCATAGGTACATTTTGTTAGAACCTATCTCGTTATATCATTAGGCCCTTGATAATATTATGAAACATTCAGTTATATATATGAAAATAGACTAATAACTGTATGAATATGATTTGAATAGACAGTAATTTCTCTGTGTTTTGATTATGCTATAAACATAATAGGTTCAGTTTAGACTAAGTTGTCTTTATAAAGGTAGAATTTTACTTTGTGACAAGGAGACAAGCCCTGGTAACACAACTTGTGTATATTATAACAAGTGAAAAATCCACCCGCAGTGTCAGGTCTGAAGTTTCAGGTTAAAGATGCGCGACTGCGAATTATCTGTCTAGTTGAATGATGAACAACTACTAATTTCCTTATTCGACTTGAATATTAGTAATATACTAATCTTCAAAGTCGAATGAAACTACTAATTAGTAATTACTAATGTCTCTACGAATGGATCATTCATGGCTCCGATTCGACTTTGTTAGTCGACCGATGGTTTTGAGTGATGAATGAATTATTCGTCACTCCTGCGGGGATTGAATCGAAACCGACTCAGGCAGTCGAACTAATGACTCGCGATTACTAACCAAATTAGTTACTAATTTGCTATAGTCATTTGAATTGTTCGAATGACTTGTCAAGTCGAATAATTCGAATGAAATCATTCATAGTCGCGCATCTTTATTTCAGATCACATGATTATTTGCATGATCCAAGAAAACAAGATCTGCTCCTCTAGGAGTCTCACTAGCTTATGTTACTGTCCAGTTCCCACTTAATTTCAACAAAACATAGAAGCCGGGAAAAAATTAATGCGATAAGGATCATTTGAAAAAACAATAAGAAAAATGTCAATCGTCAATTATGTTTGTTAGATCAGTCAAAATAGCGTTAGTTAAACACAAGTCAATGTGATAAATAATGGGTAACTACAAAACCACATAGTTTTATCAGATTTATACAGGTAACACACGGAGTTTGTGGAGTTATGAGAGTTATGGTGATGATGATGTGCAAGTGACACCCATGTGACCATCGTGTCTCGGAAGAGCATACCTTATATTATTATACCTTGATTATTTGCAAGTACATGATTTAACTTTGAAATTGGATACCAGTGAATGAATAGGAATCCATTGAATATCCATACAGATTACTTTAGCACATAGAACCAAAAGTTGCACTGGATCTTGTACAATCAGCTACAAATTGATATGAGCATCTAGAGTTGTCAAAATGATCTGAAACATAAAAGCAATTTGATATACGCAGTTCGAATCATATTGTTGTAAGCACCCAAGGTGGTCAAAATATCTTACTACTTATTGTTTTATATTTATATGAGCAGTCAGAGTGCTCAAAATTATCTTAGCAAACAAAGCTCTCAAAGGTAGTATGCAAACTCTTGAGTGAATACTTGTAATATCATAGATACTTGAAATATCATTTTGAAGTATTCCAATTTGAATTAAATATAAGTACAATTTAATCTTAGTAACTCGGAAATCCCAACTCTTCTTTATTTACCATTGAAATAGCTTTATGTGAAGGTTTATAATCAGAAGTTATATTTTCCAGGGAGTGAAAGTGAAGCGGACAGATTCATCACAATGGTGGGAATTATTTGACATCAATACACATAGGTTTTACTACTACAATGCTTCTACACAGGTGAGTGTTTTGATAATATTTTTAAACTAGACTAAAGACTGAAATGGCTTTTTACAACTTAAAATAAGGTGACTGGTGTGGGAAAACTTAGATATTAAATTTCAAGATTGATTGGTTGTTGTAGTGGTGGTCAATAATAAAAATAATCAAACATCATAATACTTATGTATTTTAAAAACTCTGCAAGGATGATCATACTGTTCAGTTATTTATTGTATTGTATTGTATTGATGACTGTTCATCCTGATGTTTGAAAACTGAATCTCTTCACTATACCAAGATACTAAATGATATTAAAATCAAATTACTTATGTTTATTTCTTAGGTGTAAGCCTAAATAAGCTCATAGACACATCAAATGTTAAACAACATATTTATTGAGACACAAAGATAAAATTAAAATATCTGCATGGCATGTTAAAATACCAGCTTGTTTTATTAATATGTAAAAAAAGTATACACGGTACATAAAGCAAAACACCAAATTTTAATATATTTGTGTCTGTTTTGGGTTTTATCTAATCTCGGAAATGTTTTGAGGGGACATTCACTGGCAGATATCGTAATGTCATAATGGGTATTGTAGGCTTACTTTTACTTTAGAAAAAGGATCAAGATTCTGTAACCCATGAAATTATAAATTCTACGCGGGCGAAACCGCGGTTTCGCTTTAAATAAAAAAGCTGGTATTTTAACATGCCAATCAGATGATAACTAGCTGTGTCTGCGCGCAGACACAGCTAGTTATCATCAATCAAATTAAAATAAACCTAAGCGACTTCTCGCTTCGAATCCCCAGAACATGCACGTCGCTCGTTTTTTTATTCATTTTGACCAGACAAGTAGTACTTACCTAAGTATCTACATATTTTACCATAAACAACTTTGACCTGCCTTCCACTTGTTGTTTACACCCAACAGGGTTCACATTGTTATAATTACTTTACTAAATTACCTAGGTATTATAAGCCAATGTGATGACAACAATAAATATATTGAGTATTGACCTAACGGCGGCGATCCATTGCCGGCTCCATGCCGATCGATACCGTAAAATAATGTTTATACAAATGTTAAGATACAAATGTTTATTTCGTCTTAAGTAACACATTAATTACAATAATACATTTAACGAATTTGGTCTTACGTTTATTTAGAGATGATGAGTCAAAAACACCCATTTTGAATGCAACCCAATGAGTTCCTCGCTCTTACTAAGTCGAAACTTTTGTAAAGAAGCGTTAAAATATAATGCAAGATACAGTGCTGAACATAATCTGATCCTTAAGATACTCTTACGCGCATTTAGAGTCTAAAATTGGCGTTATGTGGTCTCTAACACTGACTGCCAACGACACACTTTGCCTTCTTCGGTAAGGTGTTACATGGCGACGACGCGAGCCTCCCGGGGTCGGAACTTTGGCAATGAACACTGACAAAAAAAAGAATACAAACAGTCCCTATCTTAGCATGTTGCTGTATCAAGCCTTTCACCGTGGGTGGTGTGTAAGGTGAAGGGACCTTCACCTACACTTCGGTGATATGATAAGAAATAAGAAACACCCCAGTCCTTGTCAGAACGTGAATTTATTTATTGTAAATAGTAAATGATAAGTACTTATGATATATGTACGTTACATTTTACGGATATGAATTTATTTATTGTAAATAGTAAATGATAGGGACTTATGATATATGTACATTTGGCGAGCGAGTCGTAAGAACCGCCGCGCCGCGTTAGCAAAATTATGAACTTGACTGTACCTATATCCAGTATTACTTATTTATAGCGAGACGCATCTTAAAAACGAGAAGAAAGGGAAGGCACAGCGGTGCGCTATCCCAGACGAAAATGTACAATTATAATTAACTTGTATCACATCACATCACCAGCCTTTACTTGTCCACTGCTGGACATAGGGCTTTCCTGATGAGCGCCTTATTGGCTCTTGTCATTGTGGTTTAAGCCATTATCCCCACACTGAGGATTTAATTGGAGTAACTTTTCCAGAGCACAGTGTGGCACAGGCCGACGGACTGTGACATCATCCCGCTCGCTAAACTGCAGACGCTGAAACAAAACACTGACCCGCAGAAGAGGAGAGAGTCTTCCACGCAGACCAATCAAGGGACAACTCAAGTAAGTGATTCTACTGTTATTTTGCGCACGACTTGCCGTTAGATTAACGAAGTATTTCATCATCAGCCCGTACACGTCCACTGCTGAACATAGGCCTCCCCCAAACGACGCCACGAATAGCGGTCCTCAGCCGCCTCCATCCAACGACTCCCTGCGACCGCCTCCATCCAACGGCTCCTTGCGACCGCTACGATGTCGTCAGTCCATCGAGTGGGAGGTCTTCCCACACTCCGTTTCGCATTGCATCGCGGTCGCCACTCGAGAACCTTTACTCCCCAACGGTTATCGGTTCTACAAGCTTATGTGACCTGCCCATCGCCACTTCAGCCTGCTAATTCTGAGAGCCATGTCGGTAACTTTGTTTCTTCTTCCGAACCCTATAGCGTAGAAGAACTCCGAGCATAGCTCTCTCCATAGCTCGCTGGGTGACTTTGAGCTTATGCACAAGGCCTATAGTGAGCGACCACGTCTCGGATCCGTAAGTCATCACTGGTAACACACATTGGTTAAAGACTTTCGTCTTGAGGCTCTGGGGTATCTGTGACGAGAAGATATTGCGTATGCGTAACGAAGTATGTGAATTCGATAAACTATTTTCATACGGTTTTCACCAATCGATGGAGTAAGTCAGGAGGAAGGCTTAGGTGTATAATTTATTAAGGTCTTGTATTAATTCGCATAAATATGACAATAATTGTTGAAGATTCCGGAAACTAATTTAATCATTTTGAGACTCACAGAGGACTTTATTCTGATGTCCTAAACTAAATAAATTCACACAGCATTGTCTTGGTACTTGATCAATCCTTATAAATGTCAGTTTGTGTGGATGGATGTATGGATATTTATTACTCTTTCACGCAAAAACTACTGAACCCATTAGCCTGAAACTTGGTATGGGTATAGTTTCAGACCTGTAATAACATAGGATATTTTTTATCCCGATAAAACGCGGGCGAAGGCGTAGGCAGCAGCTAGTTAAATATAATACTAAAATTGTATTGTGTAATTCAGGTAACAACCGCCGACCCCGTAAACAGTAACGGCAACAGCACGATAGCCAGCGCAAGCAGCGCTAAGCTATCTCCCGGCCACACCAAGAATGTCTCCAACCCGCAGACCAGCCCCGTTCGCACTAGACGGTCTCATTACCATCACAGGTGAGCTATATACTACTGTCAAATCACATCACACAAACGACATTTGTGATAACTCGTACAGCCTGTGGACAGACCAACCTCCATTTACAAATGCATCCAAATGAAATGGATCCATTCCCCCTGACTGTAGATTACCAGATTATATTGAACATATCCTCTAACCCCAGTTCTTTTATTGTGATCTAAGAAATTGTGATATCTATTTAAGCTACTTTCTGGAATGATTCACATCACGAATCGATACAGTAGATATCGTGTGTTAAGATCCAGTTATTACCCTTGTGGAAGGTTATCAGGCAACAGCTTGAATTCCTCTTGACTAGAAGTCTAGACAGAACAATTAAATGGGAACGTGAGCCAGGAGATTCGCTGGACAAGTTGTGAGGCGGGAAGTCCATTAGTGTGGACCAGAAGCCGAAGGTGTCTAGGTGTCCTCGAGATAGACAACCTGCCAGATGATATCGTCCAGGTAGCCGAAATACTGGATAACGCTCGAACAGATTGACTTGATATGCAACAGAGGAGGCCTATATCTGTGGGCTGAGGGTATCCAAGTGCTTAGTTGACGACGATATAGCAATAAGTCTTTTACGAGTCTTATTTAGGTCTGAAATGTTGAATTTACCGATACATATTGTAGTCTATACTATTGTTGAGGCCACACTAGATGAATTAATTCCATAACAATGCAGCATTAAAGTCATAAAAGGATGGCTGATTCTTGTTCTGATCGCAAAAGCTTTATCACTACGACATAAGGTCGTAAAACCATCGTCCTCGGCGCATTGTTTATTCAAGGTCCTAATATACCGCCATCTTCGTAATCCGCGCGCGGTCAGAATGGTTTGGTACTTTCTCGAATCAAGACTCGTAGTCGGCAGTCTGTAAATTGAATCGGTGCTCGCCAGATGAGTCAGTGAAATAACATTTTTCGTTGATAATTTGTTTGTACTTAGTAACTCGGGTGATTTTCAAGCATTTTACGCTGTCGCCGTTCTATACATAAAACACTATATGGAACTCTATCTACACTATACAGGAACAGCGCAGACGCTCGACGCGGCCGCATGAGTGAGGATGGCACCACTCCGCTGTGTCGGCACACAGACTCAGGCAGGTCCTCCGATAGCAGCATCAGCAGTGCACAGAGGAGGAAGCAGGTAACTATCCCCCTAGCATGTAACTATGCTCGGGGAGCATGTAGCTATCCCCTTCCCCCTAGCTTGTTATTATCCCCCATCTTCAGCAGCATCAGCAGTGCACAGGGGAAGCAGGTACCAAGGCAAAAGCTATGATCCAATACGATTGATAATGTCCCGAGACGCTTTATCTTACAAATATATTTAAAACTAAATTTTGACCGGTAATGCCAAAATCTCCTAACTGACAGGCGGGGTGGGATTCGATTTGAGCGCTCCTCCCCAAATTGATATGCAATAGGTTAGTACTGATTGTGCCAGAGCAGCATAAGTATATTTTTGTTCGTGTCAGGAGCAGAATGCGGTGGCGTGCAGCGCGCCCACCGTGACCCCACAGCTGCGGAAACGGACCAGTGCCACGCACGCGCACGAGCCCGACAAGTGGTCGCCGCATTCTGGTACGATTAAAGTTAACAAAAAATTAAATAATTCTAGAAAATTAAGTACCTATATTGGAAACTTAATTCTTGTTCTAACTAGACAGTTATTCTAGGTCTAGAACTATTTAACCCTTTGACCGCCATAGTCACCTATACATGACAAATCACCTGAGGACCCCTCAGTGCCAACAACGTTTAGAATATCTTTTGTTCACTTTGTGTTTTGGCGTAGAGAACACGGGAATGCGTTTTTGGCGTGGTGGTCAAAGGGTTAAACCTGAAATAGAATTCTAGAATTTTATGCAAGAAAATGTGTGCATCATCGTCATATCAGCCCATACACAATATGTGCATATATCCTTTCAAAGGCTAGCACACAATCATATCACACTAAAGGGTAAACATTTAGATGTTTGTTACTTCTTCACGCAAATACTAATCAGATAAAAATTGTAGTAGATATAGTACCTAACTAACCAATCACCAAAACTCCTGCTCCTATACTTCATGGAGCTGGGCTGGTTAGGGCCTAGTTAGGCAGGGCGATATTCCACAATACACTCCTATGCGAGATGTCAGTGCATATTCCAGTTCCCCCACTTAGAATTAGAATTAATACCAAACTCTGAAATAGCATAAAAGGCAACTTTTTTCTAAGAAAAATGCGTTAGCTATCACTGACACAGGCTAAATTCATTCGTATTTCAGGTTTAAATCGTAGTGGCAGCTTTATATCACCACGGAAAGACGCGTCGGACGACTCAATGCACGAAAAGTACTTCAAGTCCGTTGAAAGCACGCCGCTCACTCGACGTAAGGTTTGTATAGCTCATTAAAAACATTTTATAGTCAAAGTAGACTATCCAAAGGCATGTTGTACTACGCTGTATTCGTTACAGCAGATCGGCCGCGATATCCGAGTGGATGTGTGGTATCCTACTACCACTGAAATACTTCGGGGATTCTTCTTCTTTTAATTTTGGCTCTGCAACTGGTTTGATACAAATCTGCCTACTTGGGGGAATTACCGCGGACACACAAACTACGAGCGAAATCCAAGCGAAACGTACAGCTTTCGTTCAGGGTAGCGAATACCGTGTATGTTTGAACCGCCTTTAGTTTATTCAACAATATATTTGGTATATTTTGCCTCGCTACCTATTTTCCGTATACCTTGTTGTTAGCTTTCTTCCATTCCTTTCAATCTTTATTTATTTATTTAATTCGGATTGCCATCAGCTTAACTAATTACAATACAATTTAAAATAGACACAGAAAGCTAATAACAGCCATTCACTAATAGAATCATACTAAACTATAAGTGTGAACACTTATTTTTTTTTCGTCCTATATTTCGTACTTAATAATGTATTAAAATTATATTAATTAAAAACAACAATAACAAACAAAACTTGATCTATTGTCGGCAGTCAGGTAAAAATCTAGTTCGTCAACTTCTCAGGCTTTGGTTAGCAGTCACATGTGCTGAATTAAATGAAAATAGTAATTGATAACTAGTATCAGCTGCAAACTGATAAGGCAGATCGCATATTAGCTACTATAACGTAAGCGATAGTTGCATACTCACTGCGAGTAATTTATATAAACCAGCTTACTAGTAACATAGCAAGAATTTGCTTGAAGTTATTGCACCTGACTATTTTCCAAACAAAACTCAACAATAATGGAGATTGCTGGTGGCTAAAACACACAAGCAATGTTAACATTACTGGCTAACTTGCTCTAAAGTCGTGAAAATAATGACCTTACTACAAATATTTTTGAGTAAAATAATCTATTGACTGAAACGATAGTAGCCAATTTACGGTCAGCGTTAAAAGTAATAGTTACAACGTTTCCAGCTGGCGCAGCCTTCCGCCGGCTCCTCGGCCGAATCTGCCTCCCCGCAGAGCCCGGCCAGCCCGCAGCACAAACCGCAACCCACCCCCTTCCTGCAAGTGAGTAGTTATCAGCTGGCGCAGCCTTCCGCCGGCTCCTCGGCTGAGTCTGCGTTCCCACAGAGTTCTGCAAATGAGTAATTACTTTCCTAAACCATAGTGTACGTGAAAACTTGAGTTTGCACTACAAAATCTGCAAGTGAACCTACCTGTAACCACTGCTTGAAACATCGCACTATCTCTTGCTTTGTGTGTACAGTGCACATCGACTGTCGAATGTCAGCCCAGCCCGCAGTAACCAAAGCCCATTCATACCCTTTTGTATGTAAGCATGATTAGATTAAAATGCGTAGATCAACTACATTCTTTAATTAAAGGATTACTTCATTGTCTTGGCATTGGCAGTCGCGGCATAAGACCCCTCAAACTCAGTTGGCTCTTAGACATCCAAGGGACCCTTCCTTGGATAAGGGAACCAGAGAAAGGCAGCGGAAGTCTGTGTTTTTAAAACATCTGTGCGATCACCGATTCGTTTGCCCAAGCGTGGTGATTGTCAAACCTAATTGTTTGAGGCATGTTCAGCTGTGAGTGGATGTACCTACGTGTGCTAATGAGGTGTCTTGGTACACTTGCAGGCCAATGCAGCGCGACCGTCGCTCGTGTCGTCGATATCCCTCGCCACAGACGCACAATGCTCCGGGCGAGTCATGCATAGTTTGGAGCGCCCGCATCTGTCCAGGCACGCGAGGGAACGATATTCAGACCGGTTAGTATAATTCAAAGATCGAAATAAAACAATTTTTGACTAAAAGTTTACTCTCAGGGATCTAGATTGGAATTAACCTTTGTCGGGTTTGTACACATTTGTATAATAGCTTTATGTGGAACTCTGTGGAAATCGAAGAGCCGACTCACATGGAAATAATAGACAGTAAAGAAGTATATTTCGAACAACGGATCCAATGGGGTCGCTGAGAGTGATCACATTCTTTAGGTCCAAGACATTTCACCCCTTAACTAGGTAGCACGTCTCCGGTGGAAACACAACCTACGCAGGCTGGATCGAAGATCATTGTTCAAGAATGATAAAATTTCAATTTTTTGCATTATCCTTACTTAGATTTTTCTTTACCCCACAGACATCTGGACAAGGATCGTATAGCAGAACTAGAACGCATAGACAGATACCCAGATAAGCAAGCTGTGTACAGTGCGGACAAACCATTCCGACAGACCAGCCTCGATCTGAGGCACAACACACACAACTGGCAACCTACAAGGGACTTCACTAGGTAAGTTGTACTATACTAGTAACTCTTGTTTATACTTGTTGTTGTAATTTTAAATACTTACCTTCGACATAATGTACGGTTTCAAGAATCCGCCTCCAAAGAGATACTATTGTTCCAGGCGACAGCAAGCCGAACCTGAGAGATACTCCAGCAGTAAATCGTCGGCGGTGTCGAGTACCAGCAGTAAGCAGCGAGCGCCCCACGAGCCGCATAACTTTATGCGGCTCTCCTCTGCTAATGAACAGGACAATGTGGCCGCTGGTAAGGGACTTGAAAACTAGAGATGTAGATAACTTGTCCTTGGGGTTTCACTATATAAAACGAATATTAATCCGATTTACCTTTCGCTGCATTTGTTGTTGATTGTTGTGACGTTGGACGAACCCTCTCCGCACAAAGTAAACACACATGTGCGCGACTCATGAGAAAGTGCGTCTAACCATCTAATACGACGCTGTCATGTGGCAGTGTGCGTGTGCATGGAGTTGGCACCATTTTTTGATATTTTTTGTACTTTTCGATAAATGTTGAGTAAACGATTGATTTCAAAAATATTTTTGATTATTTATAATGTTGAATATATTTAGGATGTTTGCAGCAGATTTTCGAATAAAGGTGTCTATCATGCATAAAAAAATCACTTGAAGATGACTCGATTTGGTGGTCAAAATTAGTTTCGCTGTCTTTTAAATATCATTGTTTTTTTCAAAAACTAAACCGCTACAAACAGAGCTATTTTTCACCCGATTACGTATGGAAAATTTCAATATGATCGGGGTCATAGTTTCCAAATGAAGCGGAAAGTACGTTTGTATGGGGAATAAGGCTATCCGTTCCATTCTTAAGTTCTAATTATAGCTAGATTTAGTTCCTACACCCTGGTGGCCCCAGAAATTATTATTTTGTCACAGATTACGTAATTTTTCCTTTTATCATTCACTTGTCATCATTCAATTAGTTTTATTTTAGAAACAATATTTTCTTATACCTATTTTTATACTAGTATTTACTAGTTCTATATTAATTATTTATATTCTTCTATTGTAACTTTCTTTATATAGTAATGTAAAGGGAATTCCTACGGGAAACCAAGTAAAAAACCCTCGATACAAACTTTAACACGTTTTATTACAAACTTTAACACATTAACAAGCTTTAGATTGAAACATTTTATAACAGTAGAAAATACAAGGTCTGAACTCTATGACTAATTAACTAGCTTAGTAACTACCTAACAACAATAACTCAGAGGTAGGACGTAAATAAAAGAATATGCCTACAGTCCCTATATCAGCCGGAGATCGAATCAACTCAAGCACAAAGAAACCGACCTAGGTTGGCTCTTGGAAGTGTTTGAGGAGTGTCGAGCGCCGACTGCCTGCCTGTTCGAAGGCTCAGGCGCCTTTTATTTAAACGATGGGTCCCGGCGGCGCGTGTGGCGGGGTTGGGGGGCGTCGCTGAAACGCTCGACTGGTTTTGCCGTGCGGTCGCGCGGAGTCCGACGCTGACCGGAGCGCGCGGAATTGTTTTGCTTTGTTACAGGCTCCCCCTCTGGACCCGAAGGCGGCTCGACGAGGAGTCCAGGATCTGTTGTGGCTGCAAGGGTCTGCTTCTTGGGTCTACCGCGTCTGCGCAAAGGTCTAACGGGATTAGGTATAGTGGTGGCTGAGCCTTGATAAGGACTCAGCGCAGAAGAATGATAAATACCCATGGGAACTTCTTGACTAGCGGGATGTGCCACTTCGTAGGAACAGGGTCCGTGTTGTCGCAAGATGATATAAGGGCCATCCCGTCGTGGGGCGAACTTTGCTGTCTGGAACTGGGCGGCATTACTGGGGGCGTTAGTAGCCACTAGGACGAGGTCACCAGAACAATATTGAGGGCTCGGGCGTCGTTTTTCGTCGACCAGTTTCTTTCTCGCTTCTTCCTTTTCCTCTTGTACCTCACGGGCTCGTTTCCACGTTTCAGCTAGAACGATAAGTTTTGGGGTTATCTCAGGTATAAAATTTTCAGACAAGGCTATATGTCGTAGGTCATGTTTTACATCGTCAAAGGTTCTCAGTTCTCGCCCAAATGTGAGATATGCAGGGCTGTAACTCGTGCTAATACAGCGAGCTGTGTTCATGGCATATCGTATGCTTGGGAGTTTTTCGGCCCAGTTACGGTGATTGTCCTCCACTAGGATAGCAAGCTGACTTTTCAAATCCCGGTTTCTCCTCTCCACGGGATTTGTTTCTGGGTGATATACTGGCGTAAATGAGTGCTGGATGTCTAGACAAAACGTAAGTTTCTGCATCACAGCACTGACGAACTGTGTTCCATTGTCGCTAATCATTCGACGGGGCACTCCATAGCGAAGGAATATCTCATTCAGTAGAATCGCTGCACAGGCCTCTGCTGTTGCACTTTCCAAGGCGAACAATTCCACCCAGCGGGTAGCCACATCCTCCACAATAAATATCCAAACCTGGTTGTCTGGTGTAGGTGGTAAAGGACCAAACAGGTCGAAAGATATCATCTCAAAACGTTGTTTCATAGTGGTTGTTTGTAAAAGTCCAGCTGGTTTCATGTTGCTGGGCTTATATCGTTGGCATTTGATGCAGTTTTTGACGTAGCTTTCTACGTCTTTCCTCATCCCCTTCCAATAGTAACGTGATGCAATTCGATAGAGGGTTTTATCAATTCCGTAATGTCCAGCGGTTGGGTCATCATGATAACAGGCTAAGACAGCTAACTTCTCGTGTTTGGGGATAACTAGTTGAGCAGTGTCGCTATCACTATCTTCAATATACCGATGAAGCATGCCACTGTTCATGAAGTAGCCTTTGTTAGACCAATAAGGTCCATTCTCGTCTGGCACGGGGTTTTCCAGAGAATCAATGATTTTCTGTAGTTCTGCATCTTTCCGTTGCTCTTGCCGTATTTCGGATCCTGTTCTTCTTGGCATATCAACCGAAACAATGCAAACATCGTAAGCTTCTTGTGTAGTACTGTGACGCGGGGGTCGCGAGAGCTGATCAGCTACAATGTTTTTCTTGCCTTGTATGTACTCAATTTTCAGATTATAGGGCTGAAGCTGTAGAGCCCATCGTGCGAGGCGTCCCGTTGGGGATTTCAGCGACATCAACCAGCGCAATGCCTGATGATCCGTGGCTATGATTACAGCGGAGCCCTCGATGTAGCCTCTAAATTTAGATACAGCCCAGATGACTGCTAAAGCTTCGCGTTCTGTCGTAGAATAGTTTCTCTCGGGTTTGGTCAACAGGCGGCTTGCGTATTCAACAGGATGTTCATCGCAGCCCTCCCCCTGCACCAGAACTGCTCCTATAGCATAGTCACTGGCGTCTGTTTTTATAGTGTACGGTTTACTCATATCTGCTGGTCTTAGGACGGGCGCAGTAGTAAGACGTTTCTTCAAGTCTTCAAAAGCACTTTCTTGCTCAGAGCCCCATTCCCAACTACTATCCTTTTTTGTCAGTCTCGTGAGTGGTTCTGCAATTTTTGCGAATTCTGGTACGAAGCGGCGGTACCAGGAGCAAGTCTGCAGAAAAGATAAGACTTGACGAACATTGCTAGGTGCTGGCATGCTGGTTATTGCTTTTACCTTGTTAGGTTCCATTGTTATGCCTTTTTTGGTAATGACATGCCCAAGGTAGGCAATCTCTTCCTGGCAGAAGCGGCACTTCTCTCTATTGACAACCACGTTGTTGTCCATTAGTAGGTGAAGCAGCCTATTCAGATCCTGCATATGCTGATCGTACGTCGGTGATAATACAATAATATCGTCCAGATAGGCCAGAATGTTCATACCTTCTAGCTGTACTTTTAGTCTGTCCACGAACCTCTGGAAGGTCGCGGGGGCGTTCCTAAGTCCAAAAGGCATCCTCTGGAACTGGTACAGACCAAACGGCGTTACAAAGGCAGTCTTCTCCTGGTCCTTATCTCTAATTTTAATTTGCCAGTATCCAGCACGCAGGTCCAAAGAAGACATAAAAGGTGTTGGCTTAGCTTCGTGAAGGAGGTCATCAATGCGAGGAAGGGGGTAAGCATCTGCAACCGTCACAGCATTGAGTTGGCGGTAGTCGACGCAAACTCTGACGTCTCCATTCTTTTTTGGAACCATTACCACAGGTGCAGCCCACGGTGACTTCGATGGTACTATGATTCCTTCTTGTAGCATTTGAGCAATCTGTTCCTTAAGTACCTCCCTGCGTTGTGGTGACAGCCGGTACGGGGGTACTGCTATGGGTCTATTCACTGTAACTTCAATACTATGTTCCACTAAGTCCGCAGGATGGCCGTGATTCACAAATACGGCTGCGTTATTCCATAAAACCTGTTCCAGTTTGTCTAGAGGTTCTTCTACGCTAGCTGTCGTGGTTACCGGAGTAGCTCTTGAGACATCTAGGTCTTCAGTCGCAGACACCATCGCTAGATGTACGTCCATCTCGTCGAAGAGTGCCATACTCCGTGGAGACAAGTTGACTTCGTCGTTGGTGATGTGCATCTGTGCATCACGGTACAACGATCCTACAAACCTCGGTGAGTATCCCCTGTAAGAGGACTCTTGTGTAGGTGACGCTGGTGGTGAGTCGAAGTCGATTCTAGGTGGGGTGTGATAGGACCGCTCTTCTAATTGCCTATGGGTGGCAGCAGGTGTCTGCAAGTCCACGTTAGAAGGTGGGCCATACGACCGTTCTAACTCCAATTCTACGTCAGTCATCGAGGATGGTGTTGGAGTCATAAGCATAGGGCTTACCATAGGCTCTAAAGCCGTTATTTTTGCTAGCTTCGCAATTAATGTTTCTGATTGAGCCTGTATTGTAGATACTGATGCGTCATCTTCTTCGTTAATCAGCTCGTACTTTTTCCCAGGTTCTTCCAGGAAGTGAAAAAGGCGCTGTGGTAAATTTAACACCATGTTGGCGTCCTGGATAAAGTCAACGCCCAATAAGGTTCGGTTATCCCGAGACTCCGGAAGAACTATAAAGTTGGTGGGGATTATTCGTCCACACAACTCAACAGGAACGACCACTCGTTGGATTTGTTGTTTCCTTCTTAGTCCATCTGCCAGAATAACGTTAGCGCTCTCGCTCTTAAATGTTGCTCCCTTTTTCTTCATGACGTTAAACAGTGACGTCGAGGCAACGCTTAACTTTGCTCCTGTATCCAGGTGAGCAAATCCCATAGCTCCATTTATTTGTATACTCACCGTGGGGCGCAGCCGGGACACCGCAGATAAGCTCGCATTGAGTGAGTAAAACTCGATGTCTACAGCTCCAATCCTGTTCGGGTTGCATTTCGGGCATTTACTCCTCACAACCCCAGGCTCTTTGCACCCATAGCAGACGATTTTACTCATAGTTGGTGGTACATGAGATGAGGTAGGTACCGGCAATGTGGGAGTACCAGGTAAAGCCTTATTGTTGTGGTTCTTCTTTTTCTCTTCTTTTGCTTTCTTTTTCCTGCACTCGTTTTCTTCGTGGCCTAAGGCACGACAAAAGTTGCAACGCACTGTTTTCTTCTCTTCTTCTTCGTCCTGTCCCAAGAAATTATCAATCTGTCGAACCTTCTCTAAAAACTCTTCAAAAGTCCGAACACTATCCCTAGGGATCCGGTCTCGAACCATCGGGTGAAGTGACGTATAAAGAATGTCCAAATTCTGGGTTTCTGTCAGGTGTGGCTTAGGAAGTTCCGCCATTAGAGCGCGTTTCTTGGCGACAAAAAGCTCGACCCCTCGAGGTGATACTTGTTTCTGCGTAACAAGTTCGTCGTAGATTCTATAAGCAGGTTTTTTCGGCGCGTAAGTTAGTCTAAGGACCTTCAGGGCGTTATCCCAGGTATTTATACTATCTCTGATCCCTAACCACCATGTAGCCGCATCTCCGACCAAAAGCAGCGTTAGACCCTCGATAGCATCGTCATTCGTGACTTTTTCTATTTTTTTAAATGTTATTATTGTTGATAGAAACGCTTCCAACTTAATTGCGTCCCGAGACCCATCGAATCTTGCCGTGCATGAGGCAAAACTACCTTCCTTACTATGAGGGGGGTTATTATTCCTACTCGCTAAAACCCCTAAAAGATCGCGGAACTGATCGTCAGTGAAGCTGACGTTAGCCATATTTATTACTCCTGTGCGGTTGCTACGTCTAGGTAAGATTTTATATAAATCTATTTTGCCTGTTTGTATAAACAGATTACAAAGTTACTAAAATGATTTATGAAAAAAAAAATGAGGGTAGTTACAATGTTCCAATAAAGAAAACAATAATGTTGCCTAATTAAAGATCGAACGAAATAAATTAATACTATCAGTCAACTATTAAACTATTGAGGGTACTTTGGAAAAAGTATCGCACAATAATTGTACCTAAGTACGTAATTTAACAATTGACTGACTTTTAACTTGACACAAATAACCAAAGGGGGAATAAGAGAGCCCCACGTTGGGCGCCAATTGTAAAGGGAATTCCTACGGGAAACCAAGTAAAAAACCCTCGATACAAACTTTAACACGTTTTATTACAAACTTTAACACATTAACAAGCTTTAGATTGAAACATTTTATAACAGTAGAAAATACAAGGTCTGAACTCTATGACTAATTAACTAGCTTAGTAACTACCTAACAACAATAACTCAGAGGTAGGACGTAAATAAAAGAATATGCCTACAGTCCCTATATCAGCCGGAGATCGAATCAACTCAAGCACAAAGAAACCGACCTAGGTTGGCTCTTGGAAGTGTTTGAGGAGTGTCGAGCGCCGACTGCCTGCCTGTTCGAAGGCTCAGGCGCCTTTTATTTAAACGATGGGTCCCGGCGGCGCGTGTGGCGGGGTTGGGGGGCGTCGCTGAAACGCTCGACTGGTTTTGCCGTGCGGTCGCGCGGAGTCCGACGCTGACCGGAGCGCGCGGAATTGTTTTGCTTTGTTACAGTAATAATTATGTATAGTTTGGATTTCACACTAGCCAGCTGTGAATGAGTTTTATTACGGTAGAATGTGTGCTATGTATTTAATAACATTCAAATCATTATTTTCAGTAAACTACAAGATGAAATGCGTGAGCCTGGAGCCGCCTCTGACCGAGCCTAATCTCCAGAAGCACAATCAGAGGCTGGAGAGGGCTGCCGTACCCAAAGACCGCACCAAATCAAGACGTGAGTAATCACAAAGAACCTATAAAAGTTGAGCTGACATTATTACACAATGGGAACTGCAACGTTTATAATAAAGTTTCCGTCTTATCCAATCAGTCGTTAATATGCGATGGAGCAGCTTTAATGGTGGTTCAAATTAAAGCTTTCGGCTAACTTTTAAAAGTATTTTATATAAGTATATTTTCAAATAATAGATTCAGGCGTTACTTTGCGGAAATCCATTGCACAATATTAGAATGAAGAAATATTTAGTAACAATTCCGCGTATAACCTTCTCTGATAGTATTCATCAAAGTAAGTTGTCTACTTCGTATTAAGTCCAGACTTGGCGCGCGGAGCTCGGAGAGGCAACATCACTGGCGGGACTCTGTCGGTGTTGCTGTGCTTACCAATCTCAATGTCAAGGTCGAGTATTGTGGTGTCCTGAAGATGTCTCGTGGAGAGACGAAACTAGTAGACAACTTACTTTGATGAATACTATCAGAGAAGGTTATACGCGGAATTGTTACTAAATATTTCTTCATTCATTAGAATAATATTAATTAAGTATATTTTCATTATCCAGGACACAAGAAACCGATGGAAATGGAGGAGCCATTAGAAGGAGACGAGGAGGACGAAGAGGGATCTCCTCTCTACTGCAATTGGGACCTACGGGGAATGCAGCATTTACTGCCGTTACAAGATTACATCATACAGCAGGCCAAACTGTCCAGTGAGTATTATACGCCATGCTAAACTGTCTTCTAGTGACTTGTATATAGTCTAGTATAGATAGTTTTTAAGTACTTATACACTAGCTAAATTTGATGTGGAATGTTTGTAAACAAACAGCATACTTAACCTAAAACTCACTTTCTTATCTCGTCTTTTTATTCGCTATTTACATTACTCGTCGATTTGAGATCCTTCCTTCAATATATTGCTTACAAATTATATCTGAAACTCGACGCTATGCAAGTGAGCTTTAGTTTTTTGTGTCGTTGTTTACAAACATTCCACATCGAGTTTGGCCAGTGTATTATATTAGCCTGTTGTATGTGTATCATTCATTAAGTGAGAACTTGTTAAAAACCACCTATCTCTTCACACATCACTATTATGTACATATATTGTGCTGAAAGATCCCCCAATACACAGCATAACACTATACCCTAATATAAATAAATAAGACTTGGTGCCCACATACAGCAGGCCAATTTGACTATTCACTATCAAGCGGCTGACACATCAGTTAGTAGCATGCGTGGGGCATACTCTCTATGGCCAATGTCTGTCAAATAAATACTGCATACAAATGAAATTAAAACAAACATCCGCTATACCAACAGATCGTCGCTACGGCGGGTCAGGGTCGGACGGCGAGAGCGGCTCCTCTCACTCCCGCTCCGGCTCGTCCCGATCCCTGTCCGGACACGAGCCGGACAACGAGTCCTCGGACGGAGGCGCGCGCACCCCTGATGATGATGACGGCTCGGGCGTCTACCTGCCGCATGCGTACGCGCATCGCGACCACGACGTCGAGTACATGAACCATGGCGTCGCCTACTATAACACGTTCGTTGGGTTCGATGCGGACCGCGACCAGCATATACATCGGGTATGTAATCCTAGTTATTAAATATTAACTATGAAACTGTCGCAAACATAAACTATCGAGACTAGAGACCACTCAAAACCGAGACTCCTCTGAGAAATCTAGGTCAAGTCTATGGAGGGCTTCATTGATGTATGATCACACTAACAAAACCTGGTGTTTCTGAAGTACATGGCAAAAGCTTGCGCTAAAGCACCTGTTCAACTCATTTATAAAGTGTTTTCCCGTACACAGACTGGTTCCCTCGGCGGCCACGGCACGTCGCCGCCGCCACCGTCGGGCGCGCCCGCGCTGTACTCGCCGGTCCGCTCGCATGCCGCACCGCGCCCCGTGCCAGAGCAGGACATAGAGAACTTTGCCAAGGACCATCTTAACTTCAACAAGGGCATTTTTAGGAGGAAGGTAAGTTTTGGGAATTGGCGAGAAATAAAGAGTGGATTGCTTAGAGTGACTAATGGTACACAGCGCATCTCACATACGGAAAGTTCTTTAAACAATACGTTGTGTTAAATTACTAGCTAACGATTGATGCAATGCGAAACGGAGTGTTGGAAGATCATCCAATCGATAGACCGACGACAGTGAAGCGGTCGCAGGGAGTCGATGGATGGAGGCGGCTCAGGACCACTATTTGTGGCGTCGTATGGGGGAGTACTATGTCCAGCAGTGGACGTGTATGGGCCGATATGATGATTGGATTTTCGTGCATGAGTCATAAAAAGTAAAGATTCTGTGAAACATTGTCAAAACTACACAGGCAGATTAAAAACGGTGGAATTCGCACAGATCATTATTACATTGGAATCATACTAAACGTTGATACTGTTAGGATCGTGCGTCGTGATCGATCGAAATCACATAGTTTGCCTTCATTGCAGCCTCTGATCAGGCCGCAACCCGCTCCATTAATAAATTTCCCAAGCGACAGAATGTGCCAACAAAACTTTACTATCATGATCTGAATTATCTAAAAATCGTGGTTTACTTTCCAGGCATCAGTCCGCGACATGCTCTCATGGACAGGCTCAGGCATCTCCGCTCCGATGGTGGGCGCGGACTGGGACAAAGCTCACAAGAAGGCCGCCATAGACCTGTTCCGATTGGTCCAGATCTACATGGGCGACCGCAAGGCACGCCCCGGGATGACGCTCAACTCCGTCGCTCAAGACATGTTGCATGCCACAGCAGCCAACCAGAAGTAAGAACCCTACCTATCGTATACTCTATTGCCCAGTCTCTAACAATAATGCAAATAATGAGCCATGAGGGTTTGCGGCTCGCTTTGCTTGCCGCATCGTGCGGTGATGTATTTTCGTTAAATTTGGTTTCTGTAACAGAACTACTGAAATACTGATGATTTGAAAGAAAGTTTGGAAAACAAAACGGTGTTACTTACGTTACAAAATATCCTGCTGAAATGCTTATTCCGAGAGTAAAGATCGAGTAAAAAAAAAAAACACGCAACTGTCATACTGCGTATGTTTGGCAAATCTTTTTCCTTCTACAAAATAATTTAAGACCTTGTATGTTTGCTTCCAGGCTGCAAGACGAGTTATACGTCCAACTATGCAGACAGACCACTGAGAACCCTCTACGAGATTCCTTACTCCGCGGCTGGGAGTTGCTAGCAGTATGCCTGGCGTTCGTCCCTCCGTCGCCGGCGTTCCAGCCAGCACTCACCAACTATGTCAACCGGCACCGCGACCCGGCCTTCGCGGATGCCTTCCCAGAGGTAGGCATACAAGTCGGCGAGAGACCGCTGATAACACTGAGAAACTTTCTACTCAAAGTAGGTCCAAAAATCCAAAAATACTTAGTCATTAATGTATGCTCCGTTCTTCTTCTATGTCGTATGCGGGAAACTACCTGCACAGCAGATCAAAGACCTTTTATAAGAGTTCAAGATATTTCGGGTCGATAATTCAGCGGGAGTAAGTAGCTAACAGTCTATTTTCTCACTTGTGCTGGTGGGGGACATAAAGAAGTTTGCGTATTCCCGAGTATGAGTATTCCCCTGGTTTCAGAGCAAAACACATTACCGCATCGGTTCCCCAAAATTCATTGAGAGTTAGTAACATTTTCTTACTGTCACAGAAAATGTATATGACCTTACGGCGACAATTTCCAGTATCATCCAGTATGTTTAGAAGCTATGAAAAAATATTTTGTCCAGGTTGGCAGATGGCCTATCCATGTCCAAGTGTCTCATTATGCGGGTGTTGCGTGTAAGCGGTTAGAAAGAATTGGCGTTGGAGGCAAGCGACAGCCGAAGAAACCTACCACAGAAGACATCGATCAAGCTAGGGTGAGTAGCAGAATCTAATTATGGCACAGAACAGAACACAGAAAGGCCTTCTCAAATACGAAAGTGACATTAATTTTGCTCTATCTATTCCTTAACATAATGTACACATAATTTTTCTATCAACACAGAGTCGTCTTAAGCCGGTCAAAAAACTCTGAATGCGACAAACGGGTGCAAACGTCGCGTCGTCGTCCAATCCGAGCAAACAAAACAAATGAAAACAAACAAATAACTTCCACAACGTCCTTATGTCGTAGATATAAAAGTTACTCACCGGTCTAAGCCGATTCCGCGATGATAATGAATGACGCACTCACGTTGGCCTAGACCCAGCAATCGTTTATTTAATAATTGCTATTCTACGCCTAGGCCTAAAAAGCCTCACTAGCTTCTGCCTGAGGTTTCGCACGAGTTTAACGAAATAATAAATAGTGTGTTATTACAGTACCAGAACTACATCTATGTAAAATTTCTGCCCGATTCGTTCAGTAGTTTTGGTGTGAAGAGGATTTCGTATATATGATGAACCTTTTTCAACAGATACAAATATTCCGTCAATCAATGTTCGGCAACACATTATCCGAGGTGATGACGCTGCAGAAGGAACGGTTTCCGAACAGGCAACTGCCGTGGGTGCAAGTTGCGTTGTCGCAGCAAATACTAGCGCTCAACGGAAAGGAAACAGAAGGGATATTCAGAGTCTCCGCCGATGTGGACGAGGTCAATGCACTCAAGGCGAAAATAGATAATTGGGAACTGCCAGATGCTTCTACTTTGACTGGTGAGTTTATGATAAAATGATTGTTTTAATAGGTAAATAAAAAAAAAAACTAAATAAACCTAAATATAATCCCTGGGGGGCTCCCGAAGATATTTCTTGTATCTGATCAAGATAATGTCAATTTAGAATATTGTTTGCCATCTATTCACAAGGTTATTAAATGCTCAGTTCAACAAACTAAGAAGGCACGTGTACATATAAAGCAGTGAGCTTTTGCTAAGTAATGTGGTCAAAAGCTTTACTTACATACGTCATATAACAAATACAAATTGCAAGTCTCTAAGTTTACAATCTTAAAGTATAAGTTAAATGGAGTTATTGTTAGTTTCTGATTTACCCCTTTGCTAAATTTATAATTAATTTTGTATTTAAAGTAGAGAATTCCGAAATGCACGCTACCGGTGTGCGGCATTTTCGAGTCTCTTTATACTGGTCTGAACTCGCTCCTATGCGTGCAATACATTAGGCGTTTCTTCATTGGCCGACCCATGCATAACTCAAATGTATTGTAACAGTTTCAACTTGGTCCGCACTAGACACGAAAATCGAAGTTTCTGATTCGTTTTTGTATAAATGCTATCTTATTTAATAGACATAAGTGTAGGTTTTGCGCAAAAATAATCAGACAATTCGATTTTCGTTATAAATCAAATGAAATACATATATAAATTAATTTATGGATACTATCGGTTGTGGGGTCTATTGGTATAATGATGAGTCGCCCGTCATGTGTGAGGACTCTAGTAACCGTATTATTGTATGTAGACGCACACGCGCCAGCCAGCCTGCTGAAGCTATGGTACCGCGAGCTGTACTCTCCTCTCATCCCGGACGCTCTGTACCCGGCCTGCGTGGCGGCCGGCGGAGACTTCGCGGCCTGTGCGCGCGCGCTGCAACGCCTGCCACCTATCAACAGGCTGGTTAGTACTATACTCTTCCCTTTCCTGTCTGATAGGATTCTTATAATGTACTGATCTCAATCCTTCTACAGGATTGACGAATTTCTGAAATAGTATTGTTATTTTACATTATCTTTATTCCAATGACATAATTATTATGAATGAATTCTATTTCTTAATTATTTTAATTGTCGATTGTAATATCTACCTATATTATATACTTTATTATATTTTAAGGTGTAGCTACTATGTTCTTTATATACATACTATGTGTTTATAAATTTACCAATAAATGAACCATGAACCATATTGAAAACACCTTTTCCCAAAATTACTGATTTTCTAAAAGTCTTTGTATACTGTCCCCTTATCCCGGACGCGCTGTACCAGGCCACATCTATGTAGTTCAAAGAGTCAGTAGACATGTATTTTACTATGGTTATTTCTCACCCAAAACAGTAGTAGACCTATTTCACTGGATAATGTTTTCTAAAATTTGTGTTTCATTTTCACTGTTCAAGATTCCCAAATCCCATCAATTAATATTCGTATCATAAACTGATTATTTCATTCTAGGTACTAACATACTTAATAAGCTTCCTCCAACAATTCACGGCGCCGGAAGTAGTGCTAGCTACGAAGATGGACTCTGCGAACCTCGCGATGGTGTTTGCGCCCAACTGTCTCCGATGCACCTCCTCCGACCCTCGGGTAATTCTAGAGAACGCACGTAAGGAAATGACCTTCCTCAAAACACTCATCACAAATCTTGATACCTCGCACGTCCAAGATCTGCTGTGACAGAATCTCAACAACAATCTGGACTTTATCTCAACGGAATTGTAGCAAAGTATCAACTCAGTGATTGATTTGTAGATGATCGCATTATTACCACCGTACTGTTGGTGTCGGTCTAGTCTATTTGTCGCGATCCGAATTTACAACCGTACGACTCGCGCGGTACGGTTATTCCATGTCTTTCCTCTATCGTTCGACATTCTTGTATATTTTTTGTATTTTTGTACGCTATTTTTAATTTTGGTTTTATCCAAAGATATTCAAATATGTGATTTTAATTATTATAAGCTTTACAAATGTAGCGATGCTCGTTTATGAATGAGGTTATTAAGTTGCGAATGTAGTGCGATGGCTTTTTATTGAATCAAATATAATATAAAATTACTTCTTACCTTTTGCTTAGTGTTTGATCAACTTTTTTGATATTTCCAGTTTTTTCCATCACGAGTTCATGATCTTAAAATAGCTTGGGCCGTTTGACCGTTATCTTTCCGCTTTTACAAAATCTGAGACTATTTAAATATGATGTTCGATAAAATCTTGAATTATTAACTGGCAACATTATTGTCACGAACATGTGTAAGTTAGCGTGATTGCCAGTTGAAAAATATGCTTTGATTTGATGACGAATTCAAAGATTTAATACATTACATCACACAATGAGTTAAATATTATTTATAGATATAAGAATTAGTTAAATTCAAACGGTATTTGCCGGGACTCAAAACTTATTCTTCAAATGTTATAATATTGAAAAGTTAATTAAGGAAAAATATCTTAGCGATGCTTCGAAACTGATCTAAATACAAAGTTACTACATAAAGAACTATATCAGCTTTAAAGTAACAAAAGCTTTTATCAAAATGTTATAATATGAACGATGACTATAATACAATAGAAAAGAAACTAGATTTCAGTAATTTTAAAACACATGAGTATACATGGTTGCTTTTAATTGACTGACACTATGTGAACTGCAAAACTAATCCAGCACATCTAAATCACCTCCCATACAAAATGTTTAAACATGTTTTTCGAGAACCCATTGAATTAAAATCTAAAGAACTAAAGACCGATCTCCCACACCTACTGTGAATTCAGGGCAGAGCCATATTTAACCGACTTCAAAAAAGGAGTTCTTTTTTCCCGCTATTATGGACCGATTTTAAAAATTCTTTCAAATGATCCCGAAGTGGTGCCATAAAAATTTTATCCCTAGGGGAGCCGTATTTATCCCACAAAACTTAAAAACAGTGTAAAAGTAAGGGATTCGAAGTCGATTATTTGGTTTTTGAAAACAATCAAATTATCATAATGACTGTTAACAAACAGTTTCCACGGCAACGGGCATAAACAAGAGGTAGAATTTGAAGTATTTTATAGTTTATCGTTTTTTAAAACACGCCAAATTATTACGTTTAGTTTCAAAGAACTTTCTATGAAACTAAACGTAATAATTTGGCGCCTTTTAACGAACGATTAATGAATGAGCATGTATGTGAGACCTGGCCTCTTCACATACATGTTCCTGACGATGGGCAGAACCAGAACCTGCAGTTTATTTATTAAAAACTTATTTGCACTAAGGTGAAAGGGTTGCCAGAGGCATTTTCTTCATAAACACATGTCTATACAGAGACTTGGCGTGGTAACATTAGCAGTTCACGCGGTGTCAGTGAATTACCAATGACCTTTTATTATATACTCGACATTTTATCTACTGTTGTAGAATTAATTTAATTTCGTTGTAGTTTACGTAGTTCTGTTAAGAATTGGAATGTATATTACCAGGGAGCTAAACAATCATATGCTTACTAAATTGTTTATTAAAATTATTAAAACTCATATGCAGCTTACTTTATTGTATAATAACCGTCATTCTTCTTGTCCTCTGGCGAACCGCGTGACAAAGATGCACGGAACGTAATTCTAAGGTCAAATTGGTGGGCTACCTTCTGGACATTCGCATCGATTATTCATTGAGAGTTTTTGTTTCAAACAATGAAAGAGCGAGACAGAGCTATACGAAGCTGTACCTATCTCTTTCGCCTGCTGCATTGTCGCCTGTCGGTGGTATATGAATTATATCCGTGAGTGGATCTGCGCAGACTTCCGACTCTCGCTGACCGTCACCGGACAAGAAGTTTGGCGGCAAAGGTGTATTTTAAATTGGATTGGATCTTGTTAGTTCAGTTACACGAACCGTTGAAATGTTCTGTCTATTCCAAAGTGTAATGAATGCCTTGCAATAAAATACCTGAAGCCAAAACCGCACACACATGGCCTTCAAATATATCTTTACATATAAGTAATGAAATTGTTAAAGATTTATGTAAATTATATAAATATAAATACAAGCTGTGACTTAAAAAGTATATTTTTCTTCAGTATTTATGTCACTGTTGCATCCTGCTAATTGCAACTTATTAATAACCAAAAAAAAATCAGCCTTTGTATAGTATAAAATATGATATTTATGTAAATAAGTTATTAGTATTAGATTAACAATTATATTTTTTTAATGCCAGAACAATGTGTATGTCCAGCTAATTAATACCAATAAATGAACTCATTATGTATGTGAGCGGGTTAACAACGAACCATATTTATGTTGGAAGAACACTAATGTTTCAACAATAAATGAATTGTAATCAAGCTCTGGTCCCACATGCTACCCATCCATCACTTGATAATTAAATATATAAAGAGGAAAAGAACTTACATTCGTACCACCATACTTGTGTTCTTCTTTATGTTAAAACCGGACGGTAAAATTTTTGATTGGCGTTTTTAAAAGAAAATTTCATAAATACGCCAAAAATCGAGGAAGCTGTTGTTCATTTTAATATCTTTTAGAGAACACCGCCCTAGAAATACACATGCTGGATAATGGAGCTGTCTGACCAAGCTTCGATGTTGTGCGATTGTCGAGAATAAGTTCCGGATCTATGTAACATAAGAATTATATGTATCACCTTTATTCAAACAAGTTGAGTCACAAACTAGCTCTTAAAGATCTAAAATTAAAAATTCCTACCACTATCAAAATATCTTTAGTTATTGTTTATATTCTTGTAGCTTTAGTTAGTGTTGTCTGAATTTGGACTTCCTATTTATTCAAATGTAGTTTTGGGCTTGCTTTCCGTGCAAACAGAACAGAATTTGGTTCTAAATGGTTGTTTGTTGAACAAAGTGTTAAAAGATAATAATTCTATGTAATTTATATAACCTTGATAGCACAATCAGTAGGTAGGTAGGTAGTTTATTTATCATTATGAAAGTAGCTTTCTTGAGAATCTGGTAGAGGAGACTGTTCAAATGAATGCTTTGTTTACTATTTTTTATATCTCCATCTCATAATCTGTTTCAGCTTAGCTAGTTGCTATGATAGTATTTACCCGATTTCTAAAAGTAGTAAAAGCAATTAAGGAACTTGAAACGCTTTCTCAACCTCGTCTCGCATTTCCCAGATTGTTGTTTAACTAGCCAGAACCTACAACTTAATCGGTTCTTATAAGAGAAATGCTACGATAGGTATAATATA
The DNA here is from genome assembly GCA_947859395.1 of Eupithecia insigniata. Classification (NCBI taxonomy): domain Eukaryota; kingdom Metazoa; phylum Arthropoda; class Insecta; order Lepidoptera; family Geometridae; genus Eupithecia; species Eupithecia insigniata. The sequence goes on from OX402000.1 coordinate 1,657,572, forward strand.
GCATCTTTTAAAGAGGACTCTTAACCGATAATTGTGAAGCAGCTGTACAGTGCTTGTAAATATTCCTTAGCTATACTCCTCTGTACAACATGCCTACTTGTTTTACGATTACGTATTAATAATGCCTATGATGTTCATAATGTAGATTCACTGTACCTAATGTGAACGTGCAGAGAAAATAAACTGATTATCCAGTGGATAATGCAAATACCACATTTTGTTTGATTTCCACAATGTCGCAGATCTGCAGGGCTATTCAAACACTCTGTATCTCGTAATCTAACACAGATTCTTGCGAAATCCTACCATTATAAATGTCAGTTTGTAAGAATGGATGTTTGTTCCTCTTTAACGCAAAAACTACTGAACTGATTGGGCTGAAATTTGGTATGTGTTTTTAGATTTAATTAAATTTGGGACGTGGAATAACATATAGGCTATTTTTTATCCCGATAAAACACGGGCGAAGGCGCATTTTCTGCGTTCTGCAAAGGAAAACTAACAGAAAGATACTTTTCCACAAATCGATTACCATTTTCTTTGAACCCATCTTAACCTACTAATATTATAAATGTCAAAGTTTTTAAGGATGGATGTATGGATGGATATTGTTACTCTTTCATGCAAAAACTACTGAACCGATTTGGTAGGCAGGCGAAGGCGCGGGCAGCAGCTAGTTTAAGTATTTTAGCGGGTTCAATGTTTTCTGCGTTCTGCAAGGAATAAAACTACCAGAAAGGTAGTTTTCCACAAATCGATTACCATTTTCTTTGAACCCATGTTACAATAAAGTATGATTTAATGGAGCTTTTGGTAATATTATTAATTGCTCCAAAAGTAGCAAAGTAAATCGAAATTTCTTAAAAACCTTCAGAAAATGTTTTAAGATTTACGGGAAACTACTTTTCCGCATTCATTATGAATGTGTATAACGCCGGTGTTCTTCCAACACAAACTAGGTTCGTAGTTAACCCGCTTACATTCATAATGAATTCGTAAAGCTACGAATTTTTTTATAGTAAAATACTTCTCCACAATTTAAGAACGCTGAAAATATTAGGTACAAGCCGCTAAAATATTTGAATTTTGCGCGGAGATGTGTCAGATTCAGTGTTCAAGACTGTAATTGAGTTTCTGAATAACGGTGTTGGGAGGCACACCTGCTGCATACCACAAAAATGTGTATTCAAATAAGGGCTTGTATTTGGATAAATACATTTAAAAAATAAATTTGTAAGACTCGTTGGGATTTTTTTCTCTCATTGAGACACTGTTACTCGTTGCAACTTTTTTATAGATTCTAAACGTGTGACAGTGTAATTCGATGGAGAAAAAAATCCCAACGAGTCACACTGTGACAGGAACTGGTGTGACTCGTTGGGAACCCACCTCATAATGCGTCCGAGAGTTGAAAATGTAGAAAAAATACATTTCAGATTTGTCGGTAAAGTTTTATTAAATAAATTGTCGGTTCATTTACAACGGTTCTAAGAAAATAGCGTCTCGGTTTATTTATAACATTCATAATAAACACAGTCTGAGAAAGTTCTTAGAAAATGATCTAGTTTTAAATTACTGAACATAATTCTTCATCATCATCATCAGCCTACATTAGTCCACTGAAGATAATAAAACAGTAATATTACAAAAATCCTTATTCATAATTCAGTAACTGTTCAATTGTTCATGTCTAAGGCCGTAACGCCTTGTCTTGTTCCTTCGCGCGAAATTTTACAAATTCAAAAGCTTGTTTTATACATGGCCACAGTGAAAAAGGCTCTAAAACAGAAATTACAGAATCACTAATTTTAATGGGGCTCAATTTTCTATCTTAACCATATCTTAATTTCTGCTGTTTTGACTATATTTAACTAGCCTGCTTACTTAGAAACGATACATAATTGAAACAATTGCTAGGCTGTGTTGCATCTTATACAACACTGCTAACAAATTAGTTTTAAAAACACCAATGAGTAAGGATAAGCAACGTTTTTAAATTAAGGGTAAATAAAAAAATGACAAAAAATTACAACGAGTAAGGTGTCTTTAAAAATAGTAAATAAGTAGCTCTAACCATTAGTTAAGGTCCAACTGGCGAGGACATTGCCTAATAATCTTAAGTGAGAGAATAGACATTATCTTGGTGAGGTTTGTAATTACTTCTCGATTTACTGTTGTACCTCCTAGCTTAAACGTTTTTTTTTTTGTTTAGTATGTACCTTCTATGAACTTCTGAACTCCAGAGTATTTGAGTGGGAACATACGTAACGGCTAGTTCACCATTTAAACGTACCCATCCCATCCGTCCATCATCTTCGTAATAAGTTCGGGTACAAATATTTCTATAATCAAATAGCTAGTACACTCTGTACAAAAAATATATTATTGGAGTTGCGCGAGGTTACTTACAAAACTTTCTATAATACAGTAACAAGAAATATTGATATAAAAAGTGTTCAATCAATCACAATTTAGAAACAGTAACTTGGAACAAAGCCGATATCAAAATAACTTACATGTAATAGTCATCATTTGAGCTGTATTTCAAGTTTGTGCACTTGCTCACCAAATACTGTTTAATATAGTAACAGTTCCTATTATTTACATTTTAAAACTAATAATTTGTCGAAACTAAAAAATTATAAAACGTATTCACTCAGTATATACGCTCCAATGTATTAATTTTCCAATCTACATAGTAGATTCCGAGCTCAGTGTGCACTGCAAGCATTACGCAATGATAAACAATAAAACTAATTCAGCCTCTTGAAAAGGACAAGTTATCAGCAAAGTAAAAACACGTTGCAGGAAATATCTGAATAATAATTAGTGTTGTTCAATCCCTCTCCAAGGCAAAACCGTTGCAAAACATAAGAAACGAATTTTGCCGTTTTAAATGCTCAAAACAATTCTATATGTTTACTTTTACTTGTTATTTAATTTGTGAATGGATGTGCGAGTTTTTTTATCTAACTTAATAACTACAATTTGAATGTAATCAAAAAGAAACGACGAAAACAATAAAAAAGCAAATTAAAATTAGCTTTTTTATTTTTTAGAGGAACACGGTGTTTTAGATTTTTGTCTACTTTGAACCACAACATTATGTAGTACGGCTGATTTTTCATTTGAGGTAACAACTCTCGACACTTTCAACAACAACAAAAAAAATTATCAAAATCAGTTCATCCGTTCGGGAGAAACGATACTACATAGCGATAGAACCTATTTATATCCAAGGTTTTACACCCCTAATCTCAGTCAAGGGTAGAAAACTCGCACTTCGCACCCAGATAAAGAGACAAGGTCACTATAAAAATGGACATTTATAATGCGCGGTTTCCAAGTGTATAAACAATTTAACTTTTTATCTGTCAATAGATCGTCTCATACCAACAATAATCTCTAAATATGATAACGATTATCTCTATAGATTTATTGCTCTTAATCTATCTACGAGTTAATTTCAAGCCACAAAACAATAAAGATAAATAATCAGTTTACGTTATTTTTACAAAAATCAACAAACATAAAATAAGTTAGGTGTCAATATTTCAAAAAGATAATAACATAAATAGTCCATTTGCAAGTATATATATATATATAAACAGCAAACGTTCGGTTTACTTGATCTTTCATTATATATACCTAATGACAATAGGATAACACTGTACATACAACAATTACCCTAGCTTTACATCTAATAATAATCTACTATCAATTTCTTCTGACATCTAATACTTGTACTAAACAATACAGTACATTCATACATAAACTTACATACAACAAATTGTTTCATACAAAATCTAATTACATCTTGTAATTTTATTCAAAAATATAGTTGGGCAAAACACCCAATCGCTGGCCCAGCACCAAGCATTGGCATTGGGAATTTATACTGAAAGGAAAATTTTGTACCAAGCTTTTGGTAATAAAACAATATGCAATAGTTTTACCTTTTCTAATAGTTTTTGTGTAGAAATTATGTTAATATTAGGTCTAATCCGTTTTACAGAAAATTACTCAGAAAAATATTTTCAATTCAGAAAAATACAAATTTATCTTTTTGGTATAATGATAAAATAGAATAGAATATATTTTTATTTGTTATAAGACTTACACCGAATACATAATAAACTTAACTAAGATGAAACATAATATTTGAAGTGTAAGTCAAGTAACAAAATGGTTAACATATTTCTATAGTGCTTAGGATAAACCCAATATATTTACACAAAAATCCATTACCTTGTCCGTCAAGAAGCCAATAATTGGGTGTTTTACCGTATACGGCAGGTATACATTATAATGCACCTACAATACTGTGGCATTAGCTACTTGGCCTCGGTGCCGTACGAGGATCCTTGGCTAATTTTCGTCATGCCGAGGGACTTTTGCAGGAGGATGAAAACTGAAAATAAAAAGAAAACATCTAAATTGGTCCAGCCGTTCTCAAGTTTTGCGCTTAGCAACCCATTTAGCGAATAATTTTTATATTTATATAGACTTTTTTCCCGTAAATCTCCGATGGGAATTTGATGTTTTACCAGGACAAAAAGTAGCCTATGTTACTCTCCATCCTTTCAAATAACTCTATGCCAAAAATGAATTCGATTGTTTACTTAGTTAGGGCGTGAAGGAAGGACAAACACACTTTCGCATTGACTTTGTTAGGATTATAGTGCGGTAATATTGGCAAGTCAATAGAGGCTGGAAATTATGGTGGTTTAGAATTTGCAACACTCCAACTTTTCCGTTGGGTATCGTAATAGGCGACTATTCTCTGGTGGACCGGCAGCAGGGCGCCGTCAACCAGTAAAGGTCCATTTATATCTACAGATATTGAGCGTGCCAGACACGTGCCGTGGCAGACACCGTTTCGTTATCTAACGTGACAGAAATGTGCCGTGTCAGACAAAAAGACATGTGTGGACCTTAACCCTAGCGTGCGTAATGCCATAGGTACACCCCGTATGGCATTACCCCTAATGATAAAAACCTATATGGTGCTTATCAGAGGAGGCCCACGTCCGGCAGTGGACTGATAAAGGCTGTTCATGTGATGATCATGTGAAGCTACAGACATTAATTCGGAGTGATATCGTAGGTCGGAATCAATACCGGAACATTTCCAAAATCACATGTGTACGAAGTACAATGTAGAGTATGTTATCATCAGGGAAGAATCCTAGTTGTCTGGATTCTTCCCTGATGATAACTAACTAACTAACTTCTTTTATAATTTAGATATTACATTGTCTTCCCTTTTTCTAGTAGCCAAGATGTACAAGGTACAATGTGTTATTCAGGCTATGCATGAGATGCCAATGTTACCTAACTTCCTATGTTATTCTAGCTCAGTAATATTAACGTAAAGTATGTAACATCGATTCTCTAACACTTCAACATTGTCTTCCCTTTTCTCGTGCCCAAGATGCACAAGGCACAAAGTTATTCAGGAAGTAGGTGTAAGTGTAACTTTAATCTTTAATATAATACCTATCTAGTTCACCGACATTCCTACATTAGCTTAGGAATGTCTACCTACGTTTAATACGTGATGTTTATTCTTCTGTATTAACCTTTCATTTTAACCTAAATCGAATTAATAAACAGATGCGATCAAACAGCGTTAGAGTTATCATTTCTCTTCCTCGGTAGCTCTAGCAACATGTTTTGAGCTAAGTATGCAGAATGGTATAATAGGGAATTGGGTATTTTTCCAAATCATTACCGGTAAAACTCAAATTTTGGTTCTATTTATTCAATTATTTTTTAATTGATGACCATAACACAAGCTCTGCTTAGCTTGGGGCTAGATAATGCTGTGTGAATTGCCCAGTATTATTTATATATAGATATTTTTTTATCATACGTAGAAAATACCCAGATTAGAACAAATATTTGCAGATCGGAAAAACACCCGCCGCGCCACATCGCCATCGGTCGAAAGAAAAGAGAAATAAGCACAGAGAGCTCTATCATGTCTGTGGAAATAAGAACCTTTTAGTCATATAGAAGGAAAAGGTACTGAACGGACACGGAGAGATAGTTATTTTCACATTTATTAAATGAAGCTGCGCCTGGCGGTGCTACCCGCGGGGAATAAGTGTATTTAAATTATTTGAACATCGCATGAGGACAATGCACTATTCCGGGATCCAAATTCGCCTATAATCGTATAGAGTTAATCAAGAATTTAAGCTATCCTGGCACCAAGTTTTATCAAAATCCGTTAAGTCAAATAAGAGTATGTACTCCAAATCCGTTAAATACGAGTATGTAGTATGTGTAGGTAATAAATCACTAATCAGAACATACAAACTTTCGCCTTTATAAATGTGTATGATGTTACCTGATTTGTATGGATAATGCCATTCTAATAACGATTATGTAAGCTTCAAAAACTAATTTCTAAATACAAAATAACATTTATAAATAAATTCCCACCATTCTCAAATTAAAATATGTTTGCTATTTGAAACTAGCTAGCTAATTAATTATACAGCAAGTTAAAATTATTATTATGAACGGAATGTCTTTAGAACCTTGAACAATCTTTTGAAAAAGTCAAGGAATCTGACCTTTTGATGCTCTCTTGTAGCGTCACTTGTTATTCTGGCAAATAAATCATCATCATCATCAGCCCGTACACGTCCACTGCTGAACATAGGCCTCCCCCAAACGACGCTACGAATAGCGGTCCTGAGCCGCTTCCATCCAACGACTCCCTGCGACCGCTACGATGGCGTCAGTCCATCGAGTGGCAGGTCTTCCCACACTCCGTTTCGCATTGCATCGCGGTCGCCACTCGATCCATCGGCACTTCAGCTCTTCGGATTTCCGTATTCCGGACCCTATCGCGTAGAGAAACTCCGAGCATAGCTCCATAAAATAAATACCGCATCCAAATCTACCTACCCCTTCCCAAATCAGAGAATTCAACTAAGAATTTCTAATAACCCTTTAAGTTACAATGCCATAAAATGGCAGTATGGCATTGTTACGCCATATGTGTAATGTTGTAAGCATAGACGGACAAGAATACGGATTTTATATTATTTTATTCGGAGAACAAAACTCACTTTATAAATAAACTTAAATATAACTTATAGCCCTTACCACCGCGTACGAATATCGACCCCTCCAACTCAACCCGTGGATGTCGTAAGAGCCGATGTGGAATGGAACCTACCAGAGGAAGGGCAGCACTTCTTTCTGAGTATTTTTAAACACCAACACTGCGATCACCAATCCGCCTGCCAAGCGTGGAAAATCCCCCCTACATGGGAGACCATCCACTCGATGGACCGACGACATCATAGCGGTCGCAGGGAGTCGATGGATGGAGGCGGCTCAGGAGCGCTATTTGTGCCGTCGTACGGGAGAGGCCTATGTCCAGCGTGCACGTGTATGGGCGGATGATGGTGATTCCCACCATTTAGATGTGGACCATTACCACCATTCAGATGTGGACGGAAATAAGGGGAGAGGAAGACCGAAGAAAAGATGGATGGATTGTGTGAAAGAGGACATGTTTAAGAAAGGTGTAAGTACAGAGATGACGGCTGATAGAGGAAAGTGGAAGAATAATACATGTTGTGCCGACCACACCTAGTGTGGGATAAGGGTAGGAAGAAGAAGAATAACTTATAACCATTTATGTGTCCTCGCATATAGAAGCTAAAAGACTTGCTTGTGGAGGAAAAATTGAGAACAGTTCTGTCTTGGTAACAAATACATAGGTATGAAGTAAACTAACGTAAGAGTAACTAACAATTTTCAAGACTTATAAAATTACCGATAAAATTATATGAAACTGAATCCTTCTTGCGTCGGACGAAACATTGTTCAGGATGTTTCTGCAAATATTTATGCCAGGTGTTCTGGGTATTTTCTATGTAAGAAATGTATGTATGTGTGTATATATATATAAGTATGTATGGATAGGTTTATGTTTTTTAGGTATTCTTGTTATTTATGTAGGTATTCGTATGTAAGATTTGATAAATGATTAGAGTTTTGTAATTTGTATTAGCTTCTTAAAATAATGCGCACAGATCCCCGTATTCAATCCAACAATCATATCCATCCAAGGTTGTCTGGTAGAGATCGCTCGTGAGCGATAAGACCGCCAATTGTCACATTTCTTTTTTGTTTTAAATTGTTTGTAAACCGTTTTGTTAAGTGTGCAATAAATCATTTTCTATCTATCTCTATAATAAAATATCTATGTATGTATTGTATTAAGTATATCAGTTATCTAGTACCCATAACACAAGCTCTGCTTAGCTTGATGATGCCTTGTCGATTTTTTTAATTTTATTTATTTAAAAGGCGAAACTGCTTAATTAGCCGTGGGGTCGCGGCGTACGAATATCGACCCCTCCAACTCAACCCGTGGATGTCGTAAAAGCCGACTAAGGGAACCTACCAGAGGAAGGGCAGCAGCTTCCTTCTGAGTATTTTTAAACACCAACACTGCGATCACCCATCCGCCTGCCAAGCGTGGTGATTATGGCAAATCCCCCCCTACATGGGAGACCATCCACTCGATGGACCGACGACATCGTAGCGGTCGCAGGGAGTTGATGGATGGAGGCGGCTCAGGACCGCTATTTGTGGCGTTGTACGGGGGAGGCCTATGTCCAGCAGTGGACGTGTATGGGCTGATGATGATGATGATGATGACTGCTTAATTTCCACGAACGGCACGGGCAAAGCCACAGGCAGAAAGTTTATATACATCAGAGGTAAATTATAATTGAGTAGCTGCTGCCAACGCCTGCGCCCGCGTTTTATAGGGATAAAATAGCCTATATGTTATTCCAGGTCCCAAACTATACCCATACCGAATTTCAGCTCAATCGGTTCAGTAGTTTTTGCGTGAAAGAATAACAAATATCCATACATCCATCCATACAAACTTTCACATTTATAATATTAGTAGGAAGTAGGATAAATAATAGATTCAGGCGTTACTTTGCGGAAGTCTATTGCCAAATATTAGAATAAAAAAAAAAAATTTTTAGTAACAATTCCGCGTATAACGCAGAATTGAGTTATTGAGTCGTGTATTGAGTTTATACGCGGAATTGTTACTAAATATTTTTTCATTCTAATATTTAGGAAGTAGGATATCAATGATTCACCTTTACGTACCTCAGGTGAGTCAGTCACCCGAATTACAAGATACTGACTTATCTAATCCATCACAGATAAATTTAAAAAAGGTTTCAAAAATTTCGTTTCTACGAGTACTAGTTTCCTATGATAAATACGAACAAAAGCGGATGTACCTTGAAAAAAAAATCGCTCTACAGCAAGGGTGTCAAATCGATAGGCATTGAGGTCTATCACCAACTATGACCCACCCTTCCATTTACATCTGTATAATGTATCACTACATATTATAAAACAAAGTCCTCCGCCGCGTCTGTCTGTCTGTTCGCGATAAACTCAAAAACTACTGAACGGATTTTCATACGGTTTTCACCAATCGATAGTGATTCATGAATTCATGAGGAAGGTTTAGGTATATAATTACTCAATGTTTTGCCTAAATTTAAGGTTGAAATATAACGATAATTATTGGAAGTATCGGAAAAAGTCGAGCCTTCCGGGAGCTTTTATTGAAAACTCTGCCTTATCCCTTTGAGATCTAACAAAACAATTCATGGTGGGATATTCCTCTTTTATAGATCACAAAAGGTCCGCGATGGCTTATATCTATCTTTTAAGGATAGCTTACTACCCATTTTATCTTAAATTATAAAAATGCAGGCATAATATGCTCTACCCTGCGAAGCCGGGGCGGGTTGCTAGTGTAATATATAATGTACTCACAGGCCCCGAATATACCAACACCGATGGAGAAGTACAGTAGCCGTCCGCTAAGCAGCAGCCCTAGCAAGTAGTACAGCATCGGAGTCAGGGTCACGACTGCCCAGCCCAGCGTGTTGAGGAGGGAGTAGATCCGACGCTGGATGTAGAATACCTCGACTCTGGGGACACCGGATTCGGAGAAAAAGTCGCCCGTGTTTATGAATGATTCTTGCATCTTGTCCTGTAATAAAGTTGTTGTAGGAGTTTATCAATACAATATTTTTTTTTATTCTAGACCAGAAAAACAACATTACAAAGATATATTACATAGGATAAGTACAATGGGCGGCTTTATCGCTTAGAAGCGATCTCTTCTAGGCAAACGTTGGATTGAAAGAATTGTGAATTTAAGAAAGGGGGTGGGAGGGTTAGGCGGTAAGGGAGATATTATGTAAGGATATATGTAATGAATCGAATATATTATCAGTTATCTAGTACCCATAACCTAGTAAAGAATTATAAAATCTGTGCCATGACACAAGCTCTGCTTAGTTTGGGGCTAGATGATGCTGTGTGTCTAGCATTATGTTTTTTTATTTATCAATGCTGAAACGTGGACGACAGGCGAAGGTCCGCTTATAAGCGTGCAGGTACGAATCTCGCGGCTAGACAAATATTGAACGCTTTTTTAATAATGTCCAGACTAAGCTAAGACAGACAAACTTCTCTTCTTCATCTTGGCGCATAAATCTAAAGGTGTCTGTCGATCGGGTCGATTGGGATTGAAAATGTCACGCTGTCCTATTATTATTGAAAAAATGTGATATTTTCAATTAGTCTTAATCAACAAGACATGTACTAGCAGTACTAGTGTAGAAGACTTGTGAATCTTAAAAGGATCACTAGTCCGGTCGACTGAATTCGTTTTTTTTTTTATTCCATTGCTTGGCTATCTGATTTATTCTTTAATTTAATTTTATCTTTATTCTGATTAGATTACGAAAGGGAAGGGTAGGGAAATCATTTATGGGCAATTGCGTGCGGCTCTATAATAAGCTTCCATCTGAAGCAACTGAACTCCCTATTCGTAAATTTAAACAGGACATTAAACAAAATCTTATCAGGAAGGCCTTTTACTCCATAGATGATTACATCAATGATGTTAATGCTTGGCCAGATGTCGCTCCGTTCCGCACTGTCAGTAGTATGTAAGAAATTCAATGTTCTGTTTAGCTTTATAGAAATATTGACATGTATCTAAATCGCATTAAATTTAGATTTAGATAGGCAAAATAACCATGTATTAGACACATAAGTGATATTATAAATGTGCTAGTGCTTTCTTTTTCACTTCTTCCACAACTGGACAAAAAATTGAAGTGAAGAGAATATCAATAACACCTTATTTCTTATTTGATAATAATAACTATGTTTATAGTATAAAATTTGACTTGTCTAAGTGCTTATTTTGTAAGCCTAAAGAAATAAAGGTATTGATTCTGAGTTTCTAATCAATAATCCAAGTTTGCTGTCCAATTCCGACGTTTAGAGAGTGTATTCAGCTCTCGATCTTTGTCTGAATATCCAGTCTCCAGGTCAGGGATGCATTGTCTTTTCGGCCTGGAGAATTTGATGCTGCCAGATCCATAATGGCGGCATTGGCGGCCAGACTGTCTCATCCAGGACAAATGGATGAAAATATTAATCTGGTCTAGCTCTATCTAAATTGTGAGGTTAGGTTAGTAGGTATTTAATTTTTTTCAATCAATATTGTATTTTTATTAAATTGTTAATATAATTTATTTATTTTATTGAATAAGATAATTATTGTGACATTTTCTAATTTGTACGTGTGGAGTATGAATCTGAGAATAAATGAGTTAATAATTAATTAGAATGAATTAGTAATCGGATTTCTAATACTACACCGTATAGATATCACTGCGGAGCGTGTGAACTCACCTTCTTTTCAAAGAGTTCATGCAACCACTTGGAGGCCGCCGCTTCGCCCTCCGGCACCGTCTCGACCGGGATCCTCTCGATGTACATGTGTGCGTGCACCGATCTACCGTACAGCAGGCTTGTTAGCGTTGGAGGAATCTGCAATAATACAACCTCCACTTCAAATTCCTGGATATTTATACTGTTTGTAGGATTTCAGCAGAAATAATTATCCCTCAAGAATAACATTTACGGGATCATTCCCTATTTATACAAAAACTATCAATTATGATTAATACAGATACATTATATATACTCCTCCACATCGATTTTGATAACGGCGACCCTAGACATCACGGATCGTCATTTCTATCATGAGCCCTAATATGGCTCGCCAGACCGAACATGGTCCTAAATACCCTACGACACGTATCACCATCATCATCAGCCCGTACACGTCCACAGCTGAACATAGGCCTCCCCCAAACGACACGTATAGGGTAGTCCATTAATCACGTGATGTTTTTTAGCATTTTTTGAACCGAACTGAAGGTGAGTTTTAAGACTAACCCTTGGGTAGGGGACCCCTCCCCAACCCAATATCACGTGTATTTTTTTTGTAGGTACAAAGCATCTTTAAAATAGATATTATCTTTAAATACAGGTACGTACGCAGACTGTTGCACACAATCTAGAGGTAGCTCAACTGATCCAAAATACAGAAGCGTTATGTTATGAAAAAGTCACGAGGTAACTGATTGTTTTTGTTAATATTTTACGTTACGAATATTTTATCAGCAAAACAAAAAACAGCTGGACAATACACATAGCATCATCTAACCCCAAGCAAAGCAGAGCTTGTGTTATTTGTAGATCGTAGTAACATTTGTTCAAAGCTGGGAATAGAGCCCACAACATCGTCCGTCGCAGGCGGCCCTTCGCCAGCCGCGCCACATCGGTCGTCAACAATGTCAGATACTCAGGTAGTGAGTGATACCTCCTTCTATTATATTCTAATACTAGATTTACTAGAAAACTAAAAGCCTTGACAGTACGCACTATTGAAATCAAACAATGGATGTCCCTGGACATGAGCCAATATATATTTTGAAGTTTTAGATTTTGCATAATAATTTTGATTCTAACAGGAAAATCATGCTAAGCGAATTCTTCGTTTCAGACGGAATAGCTCAGTAGCTGGCTCCGTTTTAAAATAGCTATGATTCCATTGGTGTTAGGTGTTATGTAAATATATTAATGGACTTAGCACCGCTCTAATGTTTACAGTCAAACATTAAAATTGAGTTATATTTGTGAAGTAAACATTGAACATAAAATAAGTATATGTATATGACACTAGCAGTAAGTTCTGCGATTCAGTTCTTTTAGTTGTCTATGTCTAAATGTATTATTTGTATTATCAAACCACACAAAACTTGTATCAAAAAGAGTGGACAGAACCAGAGTTCTGTCTTCCCTAATCTTGTCGACGAAAGGGCATAGCCGGCTAAGTATGGGTGAGCGGCCCCCACGGGGATTCGTTCCAGATTTTGGCCAAATGTTGCGTCTGATGGTAATATTTTTTCCCTCAATAAATATACATTTAAATTCGAAAAATATAATTTTAAATTCGACTTTTAAAAAAAATAACGTATTTTTTTCTTATAATCAATAAATATTGGATCATTTAATCACTTTAAGTTGTTAATAAACAAAATATGTATATTTTTTCAGAAAATCCTGAAACTACATTTAGTTCAGGCGATTCACAGAAAAAAAACAAGAACTCAGTCCCATGAACGAACTCTTGGGATTGGGTTATTGATTTTTTTTCTGTTCCTATAGTGCTACAAGGTTGATATTTGGAGTGAAATTGTAACTCATCAGACGCAACATTTGGCCATTTGGAACGAATCCACGTGGGGGCCGCTCACCCATACTTAGCCGGGTATGCCCTATAGAAAAATCCGGTAGGTACCGACCGACTTACGTAGAATAACAAAATATTATATTGCGCATTTAGTTTCGTCTAAACGTGATTTTAGTTCGTTTATGCTGTGAAGTCGTGCATAAGTTTAGAGTGGGAGAAATCTACCATAACGTTTTATTACTTTTGCGATTTGCGTAGAATGTAGACTGTAGATAGCAGGATCCTTTATAATACATAACTAGACATTTATGTACTATACCTAACCATAATACATATGTATATACTACTGCTCGTGCTAACGTAAAGGCATTGTGTAGTTTCCAAGTTAACAAATTGAATGATTGTAGGTAGGTACTTATTTCATCGATGCTGATAACGCGACGATAATTATAATATTAATTATGCACTGCATTAAAATTACTTATCGCCATTTAAAATGCATGATAGATATATTTTCTGGAAAAAGGTGCTTATCAATTTCCAGAAGCTTCTTCATTGGGACATAATTTATAATACTAGTAATAAAACTAGTAACATGAAAGATTATTCCGATATTATTTATCCAAATTATTGATATCTTAATGCAAACGATAAGTAATCAAATTTAGATTAAGACTCGTTAATCGATTTAGTCCCTCTTTATCGTTATTATATAAATTATTAAATTTATCTGTCAATATTTAAGATATACTCCTGAACATGACTGACTGCCACAAACAAGGGAGCTCTGCCATTATCATCATGCTTGGCAGGCATAGGTGATAGCAGCGGAGGTGTTAAAAAGACAGAAGATAATAATTTGGCGTGTTTTAAAAAACGATAAACCGACTTCAAATTCCCGAACCTACCTCTTGTTTACGCCTGTTGCCATGGAAACTGTTTCATTGTGATAATTTGATTGTTTTCATTAACCTAATCGATTCAAGCCCCTTACTATGTTTACACTGTTTTTAAGTTTTGCGGGATAAATACTAATCCCCAGGGGATAAAATTATTTATGGGACCACCTCGGGATCATTTTCTATACAATAGTGAAAGAATTTTCAAAATCGGTCCATAATTGGCGGAAAGATCGCGTAACATAGGTACATACGAAAAAAAACATGCAGTCGAATTGAGAACCTCCTCCTTTTTTGAAGTCGGTTATAGACAACAGCCCTTCCTCTGGAAGGTTTCCTTAGTACTTATGACGACAATCACGGGGTTAATTGGACGGGTCGACTCTTAATAGCCAAAACATGGAACTGGAAAAAATAAATTTTAAATTCTAAAGGCAACGCAATAAAGTTCCTTTCAGCTTGTACTTTTTCCGTCAGAGCTCTAAAAGGCTGAAAGATGTCTTTCTACTTTGAAATAGATGGCATCTCTACACTATGTAGGGATGGGACGTATTTACTCGACCAGGTTTTAATACCAGGATATACCTACTAGTATATCCTTATACCTACCTATTAATCTGTCAGCTATATTTACTTACAATTAATAATATGAGTATTGTACCTAAATCATAGTCATAGTCAATCATGCTAATAAATAAAAAATATTCAAAAGTTTCTAGTTGTACAAGTATTTTTTTGTTCACACTATTTTGTTCTTTATAACAAATGACGCGCGGATCAATTTCCTATGAAAGTATTTTTACCCGTACGAGAGCATGGAAGTATTTTTTCTGTAAATTCAATTACGACCTTTATTATCTCACACAGACTGATCAATTTCCCATGCAAGTATTTTACTTTCAAAGTGCGTGGCGCACTGAGACCCGCCACGAGTCGCACCGGCCCGCGCTATCCGTACTTCGAGTATTTTTCATACCACATGGTAAAAAATACTTGGAAGTATTTTAGCCCTGGTTTTTGGCGCTGGTTTTTATACGAGGACGTACTTGGAAGACTTGGTACTCGATTTTACAAGTACTTCTCATCGCTAACACTATGCAACTTGAGCTACTTCAGCTGACTTCAGACCCAGGTAGTGCACTAACGCGCTTGTAATGTATTCTGGCCATAAGCTGCGACCACCACATCCAATCTGAAGAATTACGACCGTAGTGTGCCTACGGAACCGTATACCGCCACGTTCACACGGAGTTAAGTTTTTACCAGATCCGGCATAACAGAATGCTCTGTTCACACGGCATTCGGTTTTGCTGTTCTAAAACTGAAACTACGCTCAAGTGCTTTTCTAAAACCGAATTTACGCTCGTGTGAACGCATGTATTAAAATGGTATGACGACTGAACCATATTATTCGGTATTTTGCCGTGTGACCGAATCTGATTGCAGTCGGAAAATCAAACAAACAAAAGTTTTTCCCGCTTCGGTTATTTGCCGGATCTCAAAACCGAATGGACGTGTGAACTCATACATTATAAATTATATTGTGACTTAAACATATGGGTACTGAAAAAAAACCAGATCGGCATTCTCCGTGTGAACGTGGGGTAACTCTTAGGGTCTCGTGGGCACTCTGTACAGAACTTAAAATGTTATCACCTTACTGTCCCGATCGAAAGCCAGCTGTATATGGTAGATGGCAGGAATCTTCCCCCTAAAGTGCTCCAAACTGGTGGTGAAACCCTTAGTTCTGGGCGTGAGGTGATGTTTCAACTCAGTAAGGTTCTTCTCTTTCGCGAACTTGAGCGATGCCAGGTGCTTTTCTTTCGTGAACCGCGTGCCTTCGGGGTTTAGGAGTAGCTGGAAATAAAAGGAATTATTAGTAGATAACGTCTTCCTGTGAGACTGATGGGAGATTGAACATAATAGTGGCAAGGTGAAGGTTTGTGGACCTTTGTATAAAAGAAGAACGAATAAAAGAAACAATGGAAGAAATCGCTTTCGTCGCATATTGTACTATTTTCTATAGGTATCACAATTATATAAATGCTGAAGTTTTGAGGTTATGTTTGTTACATCTTCAGTTAAGTTAAAGGATTATAAATCTTACGTCTGATATACGGTAGTCTGTTTTTATTTTCATCATATCATAATGGATCTCTTAAAAAACGGCGGAGCCTGGATTGTGCAAGCAATAAATAAACAAATAAATAAATAATGCTGGACAATTCACACAACATTATCTAGCCCCAAGCTAAGCAGAGCTTGTGTTATGGGTACTTGATAATCAATGGCGGTGATATCGCAATAAGATTTTTTAGTTAAGGTAAGAACCTAAAATGTCCGTTTTTTTCGGCAGGCACGAGAAAAAGCTCTACTCGACGCATAAATTCAATGGACACAGGGTGTTGCAGAATGAAAATAATATAATTTTTAGGATTCGTCATCTCAAACCAGTTGGGACAACATTCACGACTTGTCGAACGACTCAGAAAAAAAAGGAAAAGGAAAATAGTTTTGGGTCAACTCGGAAAAGGAAAATCGAAGTTTGTGTATCGTTTTTAGGAGTACAGGCCCTGGAGTCAAACGAGACGATAAGATAAAGTGCCATACCATTCAATCAAAGTTACGTCCCATTCCCAGGTACATCGGCCATAGTAGTTTAGTATTCTATACCAGACATTTTAGCCTAGATTCATAGATACTTACTGCGTTATCATTATAGTCAATGCAGTTTAGATACATACATTCATGTCTGCGAATTGAGCAACTATCAAGGCCTAGTTATAATTAAGTTACTAAACGCATGCTTTTTTGTTCACGTTGGTTTCATATGAATCTAACCTAGACTAACTGGGAACTGCACTTATGCTGTGTATAGTTAAATAGCCAGTCATTAAAATATGTAGATAACTCGCTATTTTACAAAAACAAATAAAATAATAAAACACAATACGTAATCCTATCCTACTTCCTACTAATATTATAAATGTCAAAGTATGTATGGATGGATGTATGGATATTTGTTACTCTTTCACGCAAAAACTACTGAACTGATTAGGCTGAAATTTGGTATAATTTGGGACCTGGAATAACATACATATAGGCAAATTTTTATCCCGCTAAAACGCGGTCGATAGCACGGGCAGCAGCTAGTATACAATACTACTTGCCATTTTATCCTTCCTCATAATTTTTATAAAGTTCTAATATAGTACCTAATAAAATCCTTATAATATAACTACATCCTTATAAACTAACTTTAACTGTTCTGCTGGCGGCTGCGCACGCACTTCCGGGTTTAGGAGAAGACTATGTCCTTATAGGATATAATCTATGTCCCTGAAGTGGGAAAGAAGATTCATTGTGTTGAAACTCAGACCATATCAAAAAAACACCATCGAAGCAAGACACAGGCTAAGGATGTGATCCAAAGGATACTTATCCTTAAGTGGAGCTGGGCTGGTCATCTCCAGCAGCGAAACGCGTACAGATGGTGTCAAATCACCAAGAATTGGTTCTCGACTCAAAACGGAACAGAGGGAGACCGTTAACCTGTCGAAGCGACCTGGCAAAGAAAGCAGGAAAGCTCTGGTCTAGGAAAACTAGAAATAGAATTGATTGGAAACGCTTGGAGGAGGCTTATACTGCCGCAGGCGATCCATACGATAACAACTAGAATAAGATAACTATTTAGGTAACTCTATGTAGTTTTTTAAATTCAATTTCGTAAACATAGTGTATCGGAAAACAAAGCTCTTTTTCTTTTTGTTATTTTTGAATTAATTAGAACATTAGTCAGCAATAATCAGTGAGATAATTATGTATTTGGAGACAAAGACGTCGTCAGTCTATATTGTTGCCTACGCATGTTATTACTCACTCGATGACGACTGATTTATTTGACTAGACAACAATGAATAATTGCCTTGATGGCGCAGTTTTCAAATCGAAGCCAGACTATCTACGGTAATATGCTTTATTATAGATGCATCGTTAAGCTTACGATTAATAAATTATGGTTCAAATGATCAGGATATTTGAATTACATATTAATGTGCCAATTAACCTACGTTAATTGGGACTACTCCCAAAAGGTCAACCAGTTATCACCAGATCTTATTTAGACTTTAAAATGTTATCGACCCATATTACTATGGCTGCGTGCGTATGCTTAATATTCATTCATGAGCGTACTGGTCACGCGGGTGTCTCATGTCTTTCCTACAAGATGAAGATTGACATTGAATGACATAAACTCTGAACAAAGATCACTTCATCCTACCAAAGGATAAAAATTATATCTAATATACAAACTTCTAAGGTCGTGACGTCGTGACTTCGTATTTTTACTCGACTACCGAAGGACGAGGGTTATGAGTTTGGCACCCTATGTATGTATGTATGTAGCCTATTTCGTTGTTCTCACGTACCGCTGAAACTACGACATCGATTTCAACAAGTTATGTATCGATTGATTCGTCTCAATACCCCGGTAGTTATAGGCTATATGGTGTCCGATTAAATTGAGGGTCTTACGAGATAGTGGGGTCTAAGTTACATCTGGAACATTTCGATAGCGCGGTAAAATTTTGCAAGAGAAGACATCTAGTTACAGTTCGAGTCTAATTTAGCTTGATGTGATGAGTGAAGGATGACACACCCGTTGCCATGGAGACCTCTTGTTACCCTTTCGATCCCACTGTAGAGGTATTGACACACAGAACGACGGAATTTCGTTATTTTTTCCTACAATTTTTATTTCAGCGTGCGTATTTTTTGTTTCGTTTTTGTAAGCGTTTTCCAAAGAGGAACAAGGAACAACCCTTATTCACTTCAGAACTCAATAGGTACGTTTATGATTTGCAGCAGATTACTTTTTGTTATATTTTTTGTAGAATGTACTTATTTCTTATGTAATGTTTGTTTATTGTTTGTTATGTATTTTTGTTGGTGTGTGCAATAAAGTATTTTTGTAGGTATTGTATTATAAAGAATTTAATAATACCCCAAAAATTTACGACTCCTGCGGGACTTGAACCCGCGACCCTCCCCTGAATACGGGGATGCGCTAACCAACTGCGCCATGGAGGCAAGTACCCGACCTGTCGAAAATCTTTGGGACTTACGGACTATAGCGCCGTTAGGCATACATTTTTGGGATATTATTAAATTCTTTAAGATTACCCCAAGTGCGGGCATAACCACTATAATAACAAAAACCATTGTATTATAAAGCAGAAAAAAATATGGTCGCAAAAAAAAAACGGAAGCGCAATGTAAATCTTCCCACCTGAACAGGAAACTTCAAACTTAACAGGGGGCATGATTCAAGAAAATAGGTCTGCTCTTCCAGGACGTCACTGTCCAGCTGCCACTTCATTTCAACAAATGTAGAAGTTGGGAAACAAATGTGATAAGGGACAATTTAAAAATCCATAATCTATAAAAATGTGAATCGTCAATTATGTTTGTTTGATCAGTCAAGACAGCGTTAGTTAAATACAAGTCAATGTGATCATTTAATAATGGGTAAATACAAAACCACATAGTTTTATCAGATTCATACAGGAGCTCGGGGAGTTAAGATTTTACGCTACTGGTATCACCAGGAAACTGATTCATCTTGTCATTGGCCGATGGCGTCGATGACGTAGCCTGGAGACACCCACGTGAATATCGTGTCTCGGAAGAGCATACCTTGGTTTCTTATGCCATCACAGGGCGTGCTAGTGCTAACTACTGATGGATCTCTCTGTGCGTAGAGCCAGCTATCGTGATTGTTTTATTATACCGTTTTTTTATATTTCATATGAATTGTACCGCTGTAGCATCTAGGATCGCGATAAAAACTCTAAAACACACTGAAGGTTATATAAGGTTGACGACTGACTTAATTTTGCTTAAAACTACAGTTACTATGTGCATTATCATCACTTATTTACGAATTCTAAACTACCGCATACTCATTAATATCCATGTATTGGGATTTTGAGCAAATAGACACATTGAAGGTTATATAAGGTTGATGGCATGATGACTGACTCAATTTTGCCTAAAACTACATCCAGTCACAATGTGCATCATCATTTATTTGCAAATTGTTAGCTACCACATACTCATTAATATACAAGTAGGTAGATATGTATTGGGATTTTGAGCAAATAGACATGTCATACTGAAAGTTAATCATAAGGTTGGTGACATGATGACTGACTCAATTTTGTTTAAAACTACATATGTAAAGTCACAATGTGCATTATCATTTATTTGCAAATTGTAAACTACCGCATAGGTACTCATTGATATAATATTTTTTTTAAATTTAATTAAAGAATAAATAATGTTGGACAATCCACACAGCATCATCTAGCCCCAAGCCAGTGTTGAATTTTGGTAGCGAAAGCAGAGTGGGTACGCGGTCCATACAAAATGCCCGGCGAGATTACGCGCGAAACCGAGCGAAATTTACCCCTGCCGCTGCCTGCTGAAATATTATAATGAGTCTACTTGGATATACGACGAAGAAATTATTCCGCAGCGAGAATCGAACCCGCAACCTCTTGCATCTCAGGCGACCTTTGACCACTGCGCCACGAGATCGTCATCAGCTGAGGATGGCTGTATGTAAAATAAATTATGCAAAGTACACAACGTATACGTACGTATACAAAACCAACCATTGACGTAGGTGACCAGATTTTCAGATTTCAATAACTATTTCTTTAGGCTTACAAAATATTCATTTAGACAAAATAAGCACAAGCAATGACCAACAAGGAAGCTCTGGTATTCTAGTGACAAGGAAATATAGCAGAACCAGTATTACCACAAGTGGACATGATCATGACGTCATGTGTCATGTGCGTGCAAGGATGCCTCTCATTTGCAGCTTCCTCGCGCGTGTCACATAGTCAATAAAATTTAATAATCGTTGTAGCATTTGAATAACGTATTGCTAATTTAGTTTATTTATTTAAATCACGTGGGGCTCTATTTTTACAGGATACACCTAATACAATAGAGTACCTATTCCTTACAAGCTAATTATTTTCAAACACTTTTGAACATTAGTGTGTAAGATACATTATTAAGTCAAATACAACATGATATAAACTAAATATCAATTTTGTTTCTACAATCTCAGTTTATATTTATTATTATATTATGATGTGTAGCATGAAAAATTAACTATTGTCGCACTTTACTGGAGCATAAAAACAAAGGTATAAAAATAAATCACAGTTTATTTAAAAAGTTTATGGTAGACTATTTTTTTTATACTCATAAATTATTTTTATTTGTTTGTTGCAAAAAACTAAAAACTGACTTCGAATTCCTTACTTTTAAACTGTTTTTTTAAGTTTTGTGGAATAAATACCTACAATCAACCTCAGGTATGAAATTTTTATGGTACCACCTCGAGGTGAGGTGATCTCGAGGTGGTCCCATAAAATGTTTATACACAACTGTAAAATAATCATCTAAATCGATCCATAAATAACGGAGTAATCGACGGACACCCCGTTAACACATAAATAAAAACATTACCTCTTCCTTTATTCGAAGTCGGTAAAGAAGCGAAAGTATTTCTGTTAACTTTTAACTTTTCATGCATAAACGGCTGAACTGATCAATATTTTTTTTAACTTTGGAGGAAGACTAAATCTGGGCGGGACATACTATTTTTTATCCCGGAAAAGAACAAGCGACGCCGCGGGCAGGACCTAGTTGGTTATCAATTACTATAATACTAGCTGCTGCCCGCGCCTTCGCCCGCGTTTTATCGGGATAAAAATGCCTATATGTTATTCCAGGTCCCAAACTATACCCATACCAAATTTCAGCCTAATCAGTTCAATAGTTTTTGCGTGAAAGAGTAACAAATATCCATCCATACAAACTGTCACATTTATAATATTAGTAGGAGTAGGATCTTGAAATCATCATCATCATCAGCCCATGCACGTCCACAGCTGGACATAGGCCTCCCCCGTACGACGCCACAAATAGGGGTCCTGAGCCGCCTCCATCCATCGACTTCCCTGCGACCGCTACGATGTCGTCGGTCCATCGAGTGGATGGTCTCCCATAAAATACTAATAATATTATACTTATAATTCGAGATGATCATCAAATTTTCAAGTGTGAAGGAGGTCAAGTAGGGTTACATAAAAAGGCTCTATTACCGTTATTTACTTTTGATGACGTTCCTTGCATGCACAGTAGTCATGGGCCTAACTTGTTCATTGACCGCGTTCCGTTTGTGAATGTTCTCTCAAACCGGTACGGTATACAAAGTGTTAAATTATACTTATACCGGCCGGCATGCGGCAGGGGCTTCGCACGCAGATTAAATACTGTTATTAATATTATACACATTACAGTTCTAGATCTAAAAGTTCGAAAATTTTCAATCGTGTACGATTAGAGCCGCGATAGCGTTGGTTCTTTTTCTTAAGAGCATTCCAAATGCACCTAATGCACGGCAAAAGAGTATGAGCGTCCCATCCACAGAATGCGTAGTTCGCGGGCTGAAGCTTAGGACGTCAAGAAATAACAAATATCCTTTTCCTGTTTTACTAAAAACTATGGAAGTTAGACAAATTTGTTGTGAATGTAACCCTAACGAATGAGTTCTTTGTTAAGGTGTGAAACATTGGTGTTCTTCCAGCACCAAGAAGGTTCATAGCTAAACCGCTTACATTCATAATTAAATCCCTTCCCTGTTTGTAATATAGAGGTATGGTGGAAGTCTGATTCCTCGTCATTACATCAGTACTTCGATTTATTCTGTACTTTAAAAACTATCTATACTTAGTATAATTAAACTGTAACAGGTCCAATTCTGTACATTGAAGATATTTAGAAATTTTTTATTAGGAGGGACTCTATTGTCGATACTAATGCTAAAAATTATATTTTTTTCCATCATGTCTGTCTGTCTGTCTGTATCTTGGCCGCGCATAGCTCCGAAACTACTTAACGTATTGAATGAAACATGGTAGGATTTGAGTTCATACTACGAGGAAGGACATAGGATACTTTTTATCCCGGATTTCAATAGGGTTCCCTTGGGAGAGGGGATGAATAGAAAATTTCTTGGCTGCGCGTAGCGCCGAAACTACTGAATGTATTCAAATGAAATTTGGCAGGATTTGAGTTCATAATATGAGGAAGGACATGGATACTTTTTATCCCGGATTTCAATAGGGTTCCCTTGGGAGAGGGGATGAACTTAAAATTTCGAAACTACTGAAGGTATTCAAATAAAACTTAGCATGATTTAAGTTCATATTACGAGAAAGGGCATAGGATACCTTTCATCCCGGATTTTAATAGGGTTCCCTTGGGAGAGGGGATGAAAGTAAAATTTTTTGGTTGCGCGTAGCGCCGACACTACTGAAGGTATTAAAATGAAATTTAGCATGATTTAAGTTCATATTACAAGAAAGGGCATAAAATACTTTTATCCCGGAATTCTGAAGGGTTCCCTTATGAGAGATGATGGAAGTGAAATTTTGCGCGTTGCAGGATGGCGCGCGGGTCAAGGGCGGTAGAGAGCGATAGCCCCCCACTGTGGGGGGCACTGACAGTGAGGCCCCAGCCAGTGCGGGCCCTAGAAGTGGGGACCCCAGCAGTGGGGCCCCTCACGCAACTGGACCTTCCCAGTAGCCCCCCGCAGTGGGGCCCCCACATTGCCCCGCAGTGGGACCTCAGTAGCCCCCACAGTGGGGGGCACCGACAGTGGGGCCCCGGAAGTGGGCCCCTCACATTGCCCCGCAGTGGTACCCCTTCATTAGCCCCCACAGTAGGGGCACCGGCAGTGGGGCTCTCGGCAGTGGGCCCCCCACATTTCCTCGCAGTGGGAAACCCAGTAGCCCCCCGCAGTATCCACCGCAGTGGGAACCACTTAGTAGGCCCCCACAGTGGAGGGCACCGGCAGTGGGGGCCCCCGGCAGTTTGCCCCCGCAATGGGCCCCCCACATTGCCCCGCAGTGGGACCCCCAGTAACCCCGTAATGGTCCCCCCGCAGTAGGGTAACATTTCTTGGCTGCGCATAGCGCTGAAACTACTGAATGTATTCAAATGAAACTTGGCATGATTTAAGTTCATCTACGAGGAAGGTAATACTTTTTATCCTAGAATTCGTTAAGGTTCCTTTGGGAGTGGGGATGGAAGTGACATTTCTCGGCCTAAAAAGCGCAAAAACTACTGAATGGATTCGAATGATACTTAGCATTTTTTGAGTTCATACTACGAGGAAGGACATAAAATACGAGACCATACCCCAAAAGCCAACAAAATGATTACAAAATTGTTATTAGTGCCGATAAACGACCCACTGGACAGCATCCGGTTGGTACAAAGCTCTCGCTACCAATGATGTTGCCGTCGTCCTGGTAGATCAGCACTGTGATAGGCGGGACATTGTGCTGCGTACCCGGGATGACCGCTTGCAATGCATTGGCGAAACGCACCAGGCATTTGATGCTCTTCAGTCTCTACTCGCTTATATACCTACTGTCGTGGCGAAGACGTATACAACTTTGATCTTGATCCGAAAACTGACGAGACTGGACAGTAAAAAAGTTTCTGCAATGCAATTCTACGCCTAGATACATTTTACCAATAAGAGAAGGTCGCATTGCTCACCTGCAAAGGTTTCGAGGTTCGTTTAACCGTTTTCTGGTGGACACTTACGCCAAAATTAAAACGAATCATTTGGTATACATACATCAGAACAGAACTAATAAGAGAAGACTGCGCGCTGAGAATTATGTAGATCTGCGAGACGCCATGAATCAAGACAGAAATTGTGAAGATTTAGGACGACTGGTGATTCTTCCTTCCAGTTTTAGAACTGGACAATAGATGTGTAGTGCCCTATTCTCCAGTAGGTACTATCAAAAGCTCTTGAAGCGCATACTATAACCTAGGTGAGTCAATAAAATCTAGGTATATGTAAATCTATACTATACTAGACTAATAAAAATAAGTAAGGTTTGTGTGGTTGTAGGGGGTAATCTCTGAATCTACTGAGCCAATTTTGAAAATTCTTTTACCTATTGAATTTGTTTAAACACGAATCGTTTAAACGACGTTATTTGCGAGTTTTATAGACTACTAAACATGTTTACCGCACAACGAAGTGGGCACGGGTCAGCTAGTTTATGAATAAATATGGTTGTGTATATACAAATGGCGTAATTCACCTTCAGATGTCAGATTTTTACACTACATAGTATAAAACAAAGTCGCTTCCCGCTGTCTGTCTGTCTGTCTGTCCCTATATATACTAATTTTTAAAACTACGCAACGAATTTTTATGCTTTTCAAGAGGATGATTCAAGAGGAAGATTTATGTATAATTTGCACCCGTGCGAAGCCGGGGCGGGTCGCTAGTTTGATTATAAATGTTAAGACTAATTTTGAGTATAGGGCCAGACTACACCAAAGCTGAGCTGAGATGTGTTTTAAACAAGCAATGGAACGTCGTTATTTATACATCTCGTCTCCGCTCAGCTTCAGTGGAGACCACAGAGCGGTGATGATTTGTATGTGAAGAAACAAAGAAAGATCGAAGAGATGTGACCACGCACAATGAACCAACCGGAGTCTTAGTGCGGACAAAAGAGTACACACACCATCGGAGATGTGAGCTGTGCCTCGCGAGCTAGCGACGTCATGGAATGGTGACGAGAAGAGATGAGCGGAGATATAGGACCAAAAATTTAAGTAAAGAGAATATCAATAACACCTTATTTGATAATAATAACTATGTTTATAGTATAAAATTTGACTTGTCTAAGTGCTTATTTTGTAAGCCAAAAGAAATAAAGTTATTGATTCTGATTACCTATGCCTCGCTAGTGCATTCATGTCAACAAACATTCGACGCTCGCCACACGCAGCACAGCTGCCCTAGCCAGCACACATCTCCACTCTAGCCAGCACACGTCTCCGCTCCAGTATAACTAGTTCGCATCTCCACACAGCTTCGATGGATACACCCTAGCTGAAAATGCGCGACTTTGGTGGAGTCTGGGCCTAATACCATAATTTGTACACTAAGATTTTTGACTGATTTAATTTTGCTTATAATTAATTACTTGTGTCAAGAAATTTATAATAATACCTAATGATACCAGATATTTTTTTTACATTAGATAATAAAACTATAGTACATTGTTTTCGATTATTATATTTTTAAATCTGTTGCAAAAAAACTTGACACATGTTTTAATAGATAAGGGTTTCTTCTTGATTAATTATAACCAGTCTAAATAACTTGTTTGTTATCTAGCCAAGTATTTAAACATGTATCTTAATAGTTTGTTCAGTAACAGTGTTCATTAATATTAAAATATATGCATCTCATGATAAGACCAGAATACCAATTAAAATCAGCTTATTAGTGACGATAAAATTGATATCAAGTGACTAGTTTCATAATTATATCTCCATTACAAAATAGGTAATGAATCATAGTAACAACAATATTTCCCTTATCAGGCAGTCTACTAAAAAGATGATATGGTGTCATTCACTCACCCAGACCGGATCTGGATAATCACAAAGCTCTGAAATCTGGGTCTTGATAGTTTCTCTGTCTTTTTCAAAGGATCTCTCTAGGAACACAAACTCTCCAAATTTCCACATCCATCCTATGGGTGGTAGGTATTGAATCACTTTTTTTGCATATGCTTTACAATTCTGAAAATGGGAATTACATTAGTATGAATTATTATTATTTAATGGTGGAATTTGTAATTGTTTTTGGCCAGCAGTGGGATAAAAAGAGCAAGTGATAATATTATGCTTGATGACCAATAACCAGTAACCACCTATGTCACAGAAAGTCTAATTTGATATTAACTCTTCCAGGATCTTTATGAGAATACAAAGTACTTCCCTCAAGGATCACACCCTTTGCTGAGACGCGCACGCAGCACACTCTCGATTTTTGTTATTTTCTCTAAAATTATTTAGTCATTTACGAATTGAGGATAATTATGATTTTCATATACTGAATTTACTGAACAGTGAATTTAATTTCATAATATTTTCAAAGCACAGATTTACCATAATGCAAATTATCATCATCATCATGAGCCATGTCACAGCCACAAGTCAACAAATTAGTCTGACTCACATTTAAAAATAGTTAAAATCCTTTGGAAGTAAGGATAGGGGACGGATATAAATGACTATTTATATGTAAAGTACTCTTACCCCCAAGACACCAATTCCGTCACAGAACTGCCAGCCCATAAGCCAGTCTATTTCATAGCTGTGGTTCATAATGAGGTATCCATGTTCTTTGCCATAGTACTTATCATATTCCTCTTTGTTAATGTAGATTGACAGCTTTGACCCTGACCACCATTCTGCCATAAATACTAACTCTGAAAAGAAAAGAAACTTGTTCATTATGCACAAAATATTCAAATGTTTTAACCATACAAAATATTTAATTAAATAACACTTGATTAAGAACTTCTCAGACATTTAATTATCTATTGTTTACCTAAATTCATAGGTAAGAGGCTGGTTGAATAGATTTTAGGTAATAATCAATGTTACTTACGACTGTAAAATGAGTATGACAGATAATAGTTAATTTTCCGGTAGAGTGCTTTGTTGAATGGTTTTACGCTGACATACAAAATAGCCTGTATGGCGTTCAGGATCAAGCCTGATGTGAAATAGGATATAGCAAAACATAGATGCACTATTGTAGACTGTTTCAAAACATTTACGTTGGTCATTTTGATGCCGTCATTAATCTGAAATGGAAAAGGTATTTAAATTAAGTATGTAGGCTACTTAGGATATTTTTAGCCTTTGATATTCACTTATTATATAAATTAATCTAGTTGCTATTTTTATTTATAACAAGTGATAAATAGATATTCAATTGTTAGTATCCCCATGTTTTATTCAAATGGCAAGTTATGAAGAGGCATGAATGCTGATTGCATACATAACAAGCTTGGGGACAAAATAGTGGAATCTCAAATTGAAAATTATCTTGTATCTGTTTTACTTCTAACTAGCTGCTGCCCGCGCCTTCTCCCGCGTTTTATCGGGATAAAAATAGCCTATAATATGTTATTCCAGGTCCCAAACTATACCCATATCAAATTTCAGCCTAATTGGTTCAGTAGTTTTTGCTTGAAAGAGTAACATATATCCAAACAAACTTTGACATTTATAATATTAGTAGGAAGATGGTAGGAAGTAGGTATGGATGATTTTTATTTTAAAGTGGTAACTAGCATTGGATATAACCTACCATAGGTACCTATTATAGCAAGATATTTATGAGGATCAACACATAGATATAGTAACAAAACAAGAGATGTGTTAGGATTTATAGCAAAATGGAAATTTGCACACGTGAATAGTTCCTCAGGTTCGCTAAAAACACCCGGTTCAAAGGAATTCGATTACAGAAAGAACAAAAACAAAATGTAATAATATTAGGTTAAAATTTTCACTCCTCTAAATCAAATCAGTACATATTTATGTTCGAATAACTTGCCACATAATATACGAAAGCGATTCAAATAAATGAAAGCGGATCCTGTAAAATACAATTTATTGCAAGGTGCCTCCTGTTGAGACAAATATAGTGGGCTTGTCACACACAAATCACTACAATATAAAAAAACTTATGGACAACAAGAAATTGTTTGCAACAATACCTTTTCGGTCAAAAGATAAGTACAAAAACAGAAATAACTCGTCCACGAAACGGAATCCAATGCCAATCCAATGACCACAGCCAATGACCAATGCCCGACGACAGACTCAAAGAGAATACAATACTGGACAGACTGGTGAAAATGAAATGAAATGAAAATTCGCAATGAATTGAATGAATGAAATTATTTCAATTTATCAGATTACCAACAAAACAAAAATATTACAATGTTGCCATTCTCAATAAATTTGATATATTTGTTCCTGGAAAGTTCACTCGACATTTAATGCAAAAAGGATTTTGAACCTTATCACTACTAAAAAAGGTTATTTTTTAATTCAATTTAGATTTAAGGAAAAACGGTCTCGAGAGCAACTCACTTTTCAGTCGCTGTGGCCCTTTCACACCCTTGCTAGCATTATACACTGATTAAACTAAAAAGGAAAGAATGGGCACTAGTTCTTTCAAAGTGGAAGGCTAAAACTAGGTTCACCCATCTCAGTCTCGATCGCATCAGCGTTTGTGTTGCGCGTGCTTGCTACAACGTACTTTTGTGTGATTTATTGACTAAAAGACAGCAATGCCTTCGTGTGCGTTCACTTTGTGTCCAAAACAAAAAACAAAGCACAGGGCATCACTTTTCACACGTAAATACACCAAAACTTTAAATTTCCAGATTATTCTACTGTATAATACGTAAGCGCGTTTACCTATTGTCATTATCATTTTCTTTTGATACTAGTCGGAGGCCTTCTTTCCTTCTTGTACCTTAGGTATATGGGTGGTGGGTGCCTCCAAATACCTAAGTATCAAAAGAAAATGACAAGGACAATAGGTAGACGCTTTTAGTTTTTTTTATATAAAAATATTTTTTTATACCTTTTTGCTGATAGCTTGAGAATCGTTAGCTTCAAAAAAGTTTGAAATTTTTCCGGAATGCACAAACAAAGACCTTTGCAACGATATCACACACGAGCATATTTACTAACATTGGGATTTTCGACCCTTACTTAGACCCCGCTATCTCGGTAGACCCTCCATTTTATCTGACGTCACATAGCCTATAACCATCGGGCTATAAGACGAATCATACGATACCTTATTTGTTAAATCGAACCAGTAGTTTCAGCGCTAAGTGGGAACATAGAAATCGACTACATACATACATACATAGGGTGTCAAACACATAACCCTCGTCCTTCGGAAGTCGGATAAAAATTATCGGACCTCATGCAACATTACGCCTCAAATTGCACAAGACTATATTGCTTAGTCATGTATGATTGATTGCATGAATGTGTCAGAATCGT
The DNA here is from genome assembly GCA_947859395.1 of Eupithecia insigniata. Classification (NCBI taxonomy): domain Eukaryota; kingdom Metazoa; phylum Arthropoda; class Insecta; order Lepidoptera; family Geometridae; genus Eupithecia; species Eupithecia insigniata. The sequence continues at coordinate 1,688,124 of OX402000.1, forward strand.
GTTTATCTACCTACCTTTTATATTTTTAGATAGAATTGTGGAATTGTCTACCCTACAATGCAACCTAACAATTTGGTAATTGGGAATAATGGAATCAGAACTCAGAATTCAATATCTTTATTTCTTAGGCTTATAAGTTAAGCACAGACAGGTCAAACATCGAAACCATAAATTATTAGGTATCAAATAAGAAATAAAGTGTTATTGATATTGTCTTCACTTCAATCTTTTGTCCACTAGCGGAAGAAGTGAAAAAGAAACCACTAGCACGTTTCACAAGACTTATATGTCTAATTTACTAACTTAATTTTCTAATTTAACGTTATATTTATCACCTGTGTATTATATCTAAAAGAATAGATAACCTTATAATTTAAACTTGACACTCAAAAATATCGATGCTAAAACAAACTAGGATACATCTAGAAAAAGGTTCTATAATGTACAACAGCTTACCATACTGAGAGATGGTTTCAGTTCACAGTTCCAGAAAAGAGTGGCAGGGCCAGCTCACCGTCTGTCTTATATAAAATTAGTTCAAACAACCGTCGCATCGTCGGTTGTCATTATGCCTCGGGCCAATTTGCCAAACACCGGCGAGTCTTCGTTTCATAACTAGTTACATTGATATACACACATCAACATCGTCTAGGGATATTTTGTATAAAGTTCTTGAACTCTAAAAATACTGGCCGGTTTTAAAATCTTTTGAAGAAACTATGAACTTTTGTAATGTTGAAAAGTTCTAAAACGATAAGAATAATATAAACATCTTGGTTAAAGCATATAAAACGTTGTTTTATTATAATTTTAAGAAGTACAAGTTAGCAGTTAAAACAAATATATATTTTCAGTGTTCTAGGAATAATTAACTCCAAGTAACTATAGCAACCAAACCATAGATTGTAATACCAAAGAGACGACATCCATAGGTACAGTCTCTTTACACCCTCGGAACTTATAAGAATCTTTAAATTCTCTTCAATCCAATCTGCCCGCTTAAAACTTCCAATCTTGGACCAAAGAGCGGCTTGGTAAGCATATCAGCCAGCTGTCGCACCGACGGTACTTGCTTAACTTCAAGTTCACCATTGATAACACATTCACGCACAAATAGATGTTTAACTTTGATATGTTTTGTACGTTTGTGGTATTCATACTTCGGATTGTGCGATAGCTTTATAGCAGACTCGTTGTCCAAATACAGTATTGGTTTCTTCAAATCCACCAAACTTTTCATAAGGCTGTTTAGCCATATAATTTCTTGCGCCGTTTCACTAGCTGCAATAATTTCTGCTTCAGTGGATGAAATAGAAACAACTGTTTGTCGATGACTTTTCCAGCTGATTGCAGCTCCTGATAATAAGCATACCATTCCAGTTGTTGATCTGCATGTTGCTTGATCTCCGGCGAGGTCTGAGTCAGAGTAACATAAAAGCTGTTGGTGTGACTCTTTTGATTGCTTATATACAAGACCTTTATCCGTCGTTCCTTTTAAGTAACGGAAAATCCGTTTCACTAGCATGATATCGTTTGTGCTAGGTTTCTCCAGGTTTCTGGAAGCAACGCTCACGGCGTATGCTATGTCGGGCCTTGTACCCACAGCTAAGTATGTAAGGGCTCCAACGGCTTGTCTATAGGGAAAAATGGTATCAACATCAGGTTCTGTATCGTTGATACTTTGTTTGATTATTGGCGTCGGTGTAGGTTTGCAATTAGTCATACCGTATTTTTCAAGAACCTTCTTTATGTAAGCTTGTTGGCATAATGTTATATTGCCTTTTTCAGCTTTGATTTCCATACCCAAGAAGTAGGAAGCAGGTCGAGTGGTTATTTTGAATTTTGTTTTCAATTCCTTGATAAACTCGTCTCCTGCTGTTGACGTATTCGACGCCACAAGCCCGTCGTCAACGTAGAGTCCAATCAAAACTTTTGACTTTCCTCTGATTCTAATGTACAGACAAGGGTCAGCTTCACTTTGTTGAAATCCCGTCACTTCTAAGAAACCGGCAATGCATGAGTTCCAGCATCGCGGTGCTTGCTTCAGACCATAAAGGCTGCGATTAAGTTTGCATACCTGGTTTGTCCCATCTTGGAAACCTTCAGGTTGTTTCATAAAGATTTCTTCCTCTACTGAGCCATTCAGAAAGGCTGTAGCTACATCGAATTGGCGTAGGTTTAAATTTTCTTTAGCAGCAATTGCGATAATAGCTCGTATAGTACTGAGTCGAGCCACAGGACTAAAAGTTTTGTCGTAATCGATTCCTTTTTGCTGTGAATAGCCTTTTAAAACTAGTCTAGCTTTGAATTTATCGATTGAGCCATCTGGATTTGTCTTTAATCTAAATATCCATTTGCATGGTAGTGCTTTTCTTCCAGCAGGCAAACTCACTAAGTCCCACGTTTTGTTTTCATTCAGAGAGTTTATCTCGCTCAGCATGGCTTTAATCCATTGTCCTTTATTAGGAGATTCCAATGCTTGTTTGTAAGTCACAGGATCTTTAGGTAAATTTTGAACTTCAGCAACAGCAGCTAGTATAAAGTCATCATACCGTTGTGGTTTTTGTATTGCTGATCTGTCTCGTAGACTGTAGCTATTCGGTTCAGATTCAGGCTCCGTGTTAGCGTGTTCATGACTAAGACTTTCTCGAAGAGTACTTTCGTTAAAAGAATCTTGTTCATCATCAACGTTTTCGTCAACACTTTCATATTGCAGAGTAGAATCAGCTGCGTTTTCAGCAATACTGTCGTCTTGCTGACTTTCAGTTTCATTATTTTCAATAGACAGTTCTTGCTGAGTCTCGTCATCATCATCGATTTCTATTTGCGTTTTCATCGTTTCTGAAACCGAATCACAGTTAGTGTTTTTATTGTATTCAAAGTTGTTTACATCAATTGGGCTTTTGTAGTAATTGGCCTTGACTACTTTCACATCTGCGGATATAAAAATCTTGTTCGGAACGTAAACCCTGAATGCTTTGCTGGTGTCAGAATATCCAGCAAACATCCCCGGTATTGCTTTTGAAGCAAATTTATGACCTCTTGGTCCTTTCTTCAAAATAAAAACTTTCGATCCAAAAGGGTGGAGGTGATTAAGACAGGGCTTTCTTAACACCCATTTCTCAAATGGTGTTTTATTTTCTATAGCACTGTTTACACTTCTGTTTGCTAGGTAATTAGCAGTGTTTACTGCTTCTGCCCATAGGTGCATTGGTGCTTTAGCATCAATAAGCATAGCTCTAGCCTTCTCCACAATTGTCCGATTTTTGCGTTCAGCGATACCGTTCTGGTGTGGGGTATAGGGTGCAGATAAGCGTCGTGAAATCCCGTGTTCTTTTAAATAGGCTTGGAATTTCGCATTGACGTATTCTGTTCCATTATCCGTTTGCAAATGTTTAATTTTATTGCCTGTAAACTTCTCCATTTCTTGTTTGTACTCTTTGAACTTATCTAATACTTCAGATTTATTTTTCAGGAAGTAGACCCGTCCATACCTACTGTAATCGTCAATAAAAGTAACGAAGTATCTGTTTTTGGCATGAGTAGGTGTTCTTATTGGGCCGCACACGTCGCTGTGGACAATTTCTAGACGTTCAGTAGTTCGAGGAGTTGTTCGTTGTGGAGGGCTCGGTACTCGAGTCATTTTTGCTCGAATGCAAATTTCACAGTCTGGCAATGACAAAATCTCATTTTTGTTAAAACTCATTCCAGTCACTGTCTCGTTGTTGAGAGCCAGTTGGAGATCTTTGTAATTCATGTGCCCAAGTTTTCTGTGCCAGTCTAGTATGGAACCTTGTTTTGTGTTTGTCGAACCAGTTGCAGGCGTTGCTGCGAAGCTTTGTTCAATGTTTGGTTGTCTTACGTAGTAAAGACCATTGCTCGACTTTTCTGCAGAAAGTATAAGTTCACCTGACTCGTTGCGAACTAAAGCACGGTTGTTGTTGAACGAGACGGTGGCTCCATGTGAAGTCATTTTAGGTACCGATAGTAAATTGGTAGAAAGGGAGGGTACATACAGGGCATTTTCCAGATGTACCCGTCGTTTTCGTTCTTGATCAGAAAATGTAATTCTTCCTTCACCCAAAATTTCTGTAGAGTGATTTTCTGATGCAAATTGGAGTTTTCTTGACACAGTCTTCATGTTTTTGAAATGCTTATGGTTATAGGTCATGTGTGAGGTACAACCACTGTCAAGTACCCAGTCATCCTGGTTGTTTCGTGTTGAACTAAGAAAACATTCTTCAGCAAATAGGGAATCAGCGTTTTTGTTAGTGTTTTTGTTTTTCTTCCAGCAGTCAGAGCAAACTTTGTGTGTCTTCTTCTGAAAGATTCTTCTTCCCGTTCTTTTACATATTTTGCAAGAAGCGAAAAGTGCGTTTTCTTCTTGTTGTTGTTGGCCAGGTTCGTAATTATCATTGTGATGACGAGCGTCGCTCTCTTCAATGATTTTTATTTTTAGTTCTTCCGGCTTTGGCAATATGTCGCGAGACTCTATAGCAACGCGAAAGTTTTCGTACTCTGAGGAAAGGCTGTAGAGCATCATGATAGTTAGCAAATCCTCATTTATGGTGACATCCATGTCAGCGAGCTTATCGATGGTGTCCATAAACTTGTTTAAGTGTGTACGAGCATCACTGCTTTCTAGTTTGGTCAGAATAAGTTGCTTTAATAATGTGGCCTTACGAGCAGGGCCTTTGCTCGCATGTATTTGTTTCAATTTGTACCACAAGTCTTTCGCAGTCTTACATTTCTTAACCTCTTTTAGTTGGGAAGGAGCAATGATTAGAATTAGTTCTGCCTTGGCCTGTTTATCTGCTTCGACCTCAGTCGTATCTGCTTTTTCGTCAAGCGGAGTTGAGACATACTTCCATAGCTTACTTTTTACCAATACAGCTTCAGCCTGTATTGCCCAAGTATCATAGTTATCCTTATCAAGTGGATCAATGTGATATGTTGCTTTAGACATATTTATAGCAAAAAAAAAAAAACTTACGAAAATATTTTCGCTATAATATTGCGTCGTGACAACTTTTCATTGTTCGGAACCACGCTCTGCTACCATATGAACTTTTGTAATGTTGAAAAGTTCTAAAACGATAAGAATAATATAAACATCTTGGTTAAAGCATATAAAACGTTGTTTTATTATAATTTTAAGAAGTACAAGTTAGCAGTTAAAACAAATATATATTTTCAGTGTTCTAGGAATAATTAACTCCAAGTAACTATAGCAACCAAACCATAGATTGTAATACCAAAGAGACGACATCCATAGGTACAGTCTCTTTACAGAAACCTTATTTTTTAGGCCTTTTTGAATGATTCCAAATTTGAATTTGAACAAATGAATAAAAAACAAAAGATTTGCGCGGCATTGCTATAGCGAAGGTCGAAAGTTACAATTTATCTTCCATAGTTTATGGTAATTTTTTGTGTCAAATTGAAGTTTTAAAACACGTTATTAATTAATTTCGATTTTATACTACTAAATGCATCATGCGGCGGCGCCATTTAACTAGAGATAAAATGTTAAGGGCAGTAGGTATGCTCCAAGCTGGGGCTACTCAGCTGAGTGTTGCTGAGGAGATTGGAACAAAACAAAACGTGATCTCAAGGTTATGGTCACGTTATCGTGCTACCGGTGAAGTGGCTGAAAGACACCCAGGCGGGAAGCGCATAACCACCCAGCGACAAGACCGATTTTTGTAAGTTTCCGCTAGAAGACAACCAAATGTTACGGCAATGCAGTTGGTTCAAAGGCTCCAGTCAGAGCACCAGTCGTGAACATTTGCTCTGGGAAGAGAACCAGTGGTCTGCGGTGCTGTTTACCGATGAGTCCCGATTCGGTTTCCATCCCGATTCAAGAAGAGTACGTGTATGGCGAGTTTCTGGTCGTGAGAGCCGTCTGCAACACCCTTAGGAAGTCCATCCATACCGCGGTGGGACAGTTATGGTTTGGGCGGGAATACGTATTGGTGGAAGAACAGATCTCGTTTGGATCAGAAACACCATGACCGCTGAAACATACCGTAACCAGATGCTAGTACCAATAGTCTACCCCCATCGACTACAAATGGGCCAAGAATTAACGCTCATGCACGACAATGCCCGTCCGCACACAGCGCGAGTGGTGACCAGCTGGCTGCAGGAGCACGACGTGTCGGTCTTAAACTGGCCTGCGCAATCGCCAGATATTATTGCATTTACAAAATTTTAGTAACTTCTGCCCGCGGCTTCGCGAGCGCCACGATCTTTACATGTGCGAAATTCCACCCGATCTATTCACTAGTTTTGGCGTTGTCTTCGGCCAAACATTTTCACAAAGACACGGCACAACGACACAAACTTTCGCCTACATAATATTAGTAGGACTTTAATTACATTTTTTATATTTTATGTATTATTTTTAGGGTTTCTAACCCGACGGGTGAAACGGTACTCTATTACTAAGCCTCCGCTGTCTGTCTGTCCGACTGAATCACTGTGTCTGAATCACTATCACAGGTTTAGCAGTGAGTTAGTTAAAATGTTCGCTAAGGTAAGCCAACGATTGCTATCTTTTTCGATTCATAATAGTCTGCTAAACTGTCGCTTACTAAAATAGGTAAGCATAGACCAAAGAAATATAGGAAGTCTAAGCTCCAAATGCAAACCATAGACAGGCAAACCTCATTGGTATATTACACGTTCAATAATATCGGCGTGTCACGATAATATTGATAGTATAATAAGCCGAATCGCAGTATCGTGATATTATCTAGAAATCTTATGATACGCGATAATATTGAAAATGCGCCTCGCAATATTCGTCTGTCAAAACTAACTAGCAGCGTTGCCGGTGCGGATCTTTTTGGTCTGTTTTGAACTTTTTTATACCTATGCGGACCTTTAGCGGACCGTAACTCTGCGGATTTCTTCGGGCCAAAACTCTTATCGACTGTATATCACTTTATTTATGCATAGTTTGCACTGTAGTAGCAGAGAATATTATAATAATACTAACTTAATAGCTATAGTGAGATATATGCCGTCGTATTTTAGTTAGTTCCTCAAAGTAAGATAGATTGATTAACTCTGTATTTTACCTATTGTAAATGATTTTGTATGGTTCAGCTATGGTATCTAATCATGCCACAAGCATTCGTTTCAAGTTACCACGACGTAATTTCTCGAACGGTGTGCTGGTTCGGTTCGGAGCCAGTGGCGGCGGAGCGTGGGTTAGTAAATAGGGCGGATTTCTACCCACTTTTTATGATCTGGCTGTGCTTGTGAGCTTCCGTTGTCACCCCTTCGGGTTTGAGGTGCCAGGGCACCCCAAGAAGTGCCAGCATGGCACCCCTCGGAGCTTGGTACCCGAGGCGGAACCGCGCGGGTCTTATTTATACTAGTTTTTTTGTAATCGTTCAGACGTAACCGCGCGGTTAGTCAAGCCGGGATACAAACCACGCGATTTGAATTCGCGCGATTCCCGCGAATCTAAACGGGCCCTAAGATATCGTAGACTGAGAGAGGGACATAGTAGTAAGCATAAATCCTCCATCTAGGCCTAAGATCAAGCAGCCTACTTATACATACTATACTACCTTTTTGGCAGAACCGATGATATTATTTTGAAGTTTATGACACTTCATACTGACACTGGCAGTAGCAAAATAAAAGCAAGCGGCATCATTAAAAAAAAAGTTGAATTGTTTACTATTTGGAGTGGAATAACTTGGCGGTAAATTGGAATGGAAATAATAACGAACTACTGATTGATTTCGGCCATTTTTTCACACTCTAGAACACGTAAAGTAGGGGTCTGGGTTTGCTAGAGTTATCGAGCTGCTAACTAGCCGCAAACGTTAGAAAACGTTAGAAAACTATTATAAATAATGTTTTTTGTTAACAAAGCACTAGTGAGCCTTTAGTGGTTCGCGATGTAAGCAATCATTGGCTTATCTTAGTGAACAGTTTAAGTAAGTCAATACTAAACCTACAATAGCGATTTATTATGCATAAGGCCGTAAGAATATAATTTTGCAAAATTTATAAAAAATAGGGGCAATAAATTAGGTAACACATTACAATATTATTATATAGCTAAATGCGTGCGGCTATGCCCGCATGGTTGATTTAACGTTGTTGTTTTTTGTAAATAATGTTTATATTAGTGGCATTGGCATTTTGATTGATGTATACATAGATATTTATTTACTGTTTTAAGGAAATTTTATAAACGGATAGGCGGCGGAATAACCCGAAAACTAAATTTGATGGTAAGCACATCACTAGCACAGACGCTAAATTTATCTCTGCTAATTATTCATGGTTTTGGACATTATTTGTATCCTAGACTCATAGGAACACATGAACTAGATTGTTAAAATGTTGTTACTACAGATTTCTAGTAATAAACATAATTACTTTAACTTTTATACTGAGGTAAAAACTTACGCATGTAATGACAAATCCGGGAATTTCACTCCACCTTTTGTCCTTCTTGAAGGACTGTACACAGCGGAAACCGACATATTTTCACTTTTTCAACAAAGTTTTAGGTAAAACGCAGTAATTTCTTAGAATTTCAATAAAGTTCATCAGTCTTACCACAACTTTGAACTAACTAGTCAGTTCCAAGTAGAGATGAGTCCGGTATTCAATAACTAACTCAGTACCTGTTAGCATGGTCCTAAAATATCTAACGCTATTGTAAAATCCGCATACCGCTAGGGAATAACTGCAAAGCGAGCATCGCGCCTAACCGACCATGAGCCATAACTACCCAACGCTTCAATAGCTATACTTACCTAACTATTATCTACGCATAGGTACGAGCGGACCGTTCACCCGTAAAGTTATGTAGCTGCAACAAGTATTTGGTATTTCTAACCAAATCGGTTAGAATTATATTGGGTCGAAATCAGGACAGGTATAGAGTATTGTAACGTTATTGGGTATCAGTTGGAACTAGCGGTATTGAAACAAAATACCCAACTAATAACCGGTAGCCAAAATATCTAATAACTCCCATCCTTATCCAAGGTGACACGATTGACACTGACAGTACAGTATAGCTATACGTACACCAGCTATCTCTTTTACTCATAGCTTGACTCCGAGGGATAAATAAAGATACACGACAACTATGGTATACATAGTTAAAAGACCGGAAATGACTTATGCTACCTTTACCTACTTATTTCTCTATGCTGTTTACCCATACAAAAGAAACTGCCTGTTGACGTTGACGTCACACTTGATGGTTCCAATATGGTGACGTTTTTAATTTCTTCTGACTTATCGAATTTTCAATATCTAACTTTATGATGATAAATTTATTTAAAAAATCTTGTTTTAAAAGGTTACTAACCACTCAGGCGCTGCGGGCTGTACTTTGATACCCGATGCGCACGTGCCAAAGCGATGCGGGATAGGATCCGCGCCGCCAGCTGATTCGGTTACTAGTGGTTGAAAAATGTTACTCATTGGATTTTAAGACGTGACACTAGCGTTTAATCGATTGAAATTGATTCTCGTTGGACATCACTGTTGCTTAAAAACAAAAACTCTATGGTCATAGACAAGAAATTGGCCACACTATTGCCGTGAAGTTTTGAAAAAGTTTGTTGTGAGCGTGCGTTTTCTTTTAGTGTTTTTACAATGAAGTAAGTATTTTCAAATAATAATATGTAAGAAACTTAATATTTAAGCTATGTGGATATAATCTCTTAACTTTGTAAAGAAGAATCCGTTCAAATTGTGGTAGAAAATATTTTTTGAAAATTGTTGGTGTTTTTTAGCCATATTTATATGGTCAGTAAATGCATCTATTTGTACGTTTACTTTGAAGATATTTATAGACATAAATGAAACCCTGCAGATTATTGTTTTCTTTCAGAAAATAGGAGTAAATGTAATTAATAATTCATTTTAGGTGCAATAATAGAAATCTATACCGCTGCGGGCTGCAAATGCTGCCCAAGCCGGCCGTTTAAAATGTAAAGTTGTGTTCAGGTGTATTCGACTGTTCGCTGGCCATTGACTTGAGTTGGGTCGTTTGTTTAAGTTATCATGTAAGTGTAAATCAAAGCTCATCAAGCTGTGCAATTGGTTGGCTTACAGATATTGACGTGTGGTGCCGTATACAGAACAATAAAAAAAAGGACCGCATATAAGTGCGAGCAATGCGAAGTTGCACTTTGCTTGGAAAGGTGTTTCAAAGAATACCATTCCTAGTTATTTATATTAAAGTAAAATGATTGAATGTCCATGGTTTTTATTTGCCTTTTATCTAAGTACCTATATAAAATGCGTGCGATACATTTCACGCATGACGTCATCTATCGAACAGCGCCCCGGATCAGAAATGTAGGTTTTTACTTGCAACGTTCAACCTGCCTGGTTCAGAAAAAATATCACTGTGAAACCACCTTTACCGTGTGACCTTTTAAAACGCTCCGGGCGCGAATCCATGCCCCAGTCCCCCAGATAGGTTTCTTTTGTTATTTTTAAAAGTGCAATAATTCAACTCGTTGACAATATTATGTAGTTTCTTGTGTGATAACAATCTTTCTATATAATATTATAATAGTGGTATGATATAAAAATTTGTGAACAGTGACCTAATGAGGCAGTTGGAGCCTTCAACGATTTTTATCAAGGTATTTACAGATTCAATTTTAAGAAATGTTATGTAAAATCAAAGAATATCAACTTTTTTGCGTTTTTGATCCATATTTGGCAGTCATATAGTGAGTAGTTTAAAAGCTACATAGGTTTATGTTTACGTTGCGCGCCGCAATGTTCGGTTGGAGATCCTAATTTGATAGCCTGATTTTAGGAGGATATTTCTTTTATTTTCTCTACTGGAGCTTAGTTTTTTTATCATTATTTGATTTTGTAGATTATTTGCAGTCTGAAATAATACGAAACCCACTAATTTAATTGTTTGTTTTCGGAAATATATATTATTTTCTGCAAGTGAATGAAAAATTTACAAAACTTTTTTTTTAAACGTGATTTACTTAAATTTAGCACTTGATTTTCATTTAGTAATGCATGTGGATATAACGCCTAACTAATCTATTTTATGAAACTAGTTTTAAAAATGAAATGCATTGCATGGATTTTTTGTAATAACTGCAAAAGTGCAAACCCAGAACGCGCTATTTGCGTTTGGTAAATTACCACCGCTCAGCAGCGCTTTAGGCCCTGTTTATTGCCGGGGCCATCGCCTGAGTGGCTAATGAATTGATTTAAGCAATAAAAAATAATCATTAATATTCCGTCTCGTCCTGTTTCGTTCATAAATTATGGTCGTCCTTATAGAAAGAGACACACCTTAGTATTCAGTCACTTTCAGAGCGCGGTTTTTGTATCAGAGATCCTTCCAGTTACAGAATGAATGCTTTCAAAACCAAAAATTGTTTCTAGCTTCTGTGCTTTGCTTCAATGATATTCTAGCAATCATATTTTTCAACGATATTCCTTGCTGCTTGCATTATTTCTAACTAGCAAGCTGTGATTTTCTTTTGTTGGCTAGATCGCACTTGTGTCATTATTGGTAAAAATTAGAATGTCAAGGTCAAAAAACATGCGAGCCGAAAGGTCAATAAAATAGGTCATTTCATTTTTGGCAGCAAAGTGGCAAACCAGACACACATTGCCAATGACAAAGAAGTCATGTCATTTCAGTATTTTCCAGCGTTGCCGGTGCGGACCATTTTGGTCCGTTTCGGACTTTTTTCTGCCTTTGCGGACCATGAGTATTTGCGGACCTTTTCAGACCAAAAAACCTATCCAAAGGGCCTCAGTACATCCCAGCGCATACCTTAAGATTTGAAAAAACATCACCCAGTACTTATGAAAAATGCAAGGAACTATGGCCCAATAGGCTATAGTATGTCCAGTAGGACAAATCCTTAAAAAAATAGAACTAAGGTTATTTCTCAGGCTATTTTTTTAAGTAGGAAGGACTACAAATTTTTTAAGAAGGTTTTGTTTGTTTGTTTTTTTTTGGTCTCGCTAGTTTTAGCATTTGCCATTTTCATTTTGTTTTTAGTAAAAAAATTGGGAAACATTTCGAACTATTATAAAAACCTACTACGAGACGATACAGGACAAGGATCAGGAGAGTTAAGATAGGAAAATTATAATAGGGGAATTATTAATCAAACATACTTTATTCACTATATATTTATATTATTTCCTTTTTCGATTCGTTGGTAACTTCATCTTTTTGCGGTGAATGAATGGAATGGTGGACTGTAAGATTTTGCAAATTCACGTTTCACTATCGTTTGAAATTTGAATAAATTTTATGAGTACTAGCTAGTAAGGATCATAGATGTATTAGTACTAAAGGCATTACATCATACGTGGTTGAATGTTATTGCGTGACTTAGGGAGATAATATAGATAAGTGGATAGATCCAGTTTATATAGAATATCATTGGATAGATCCAAGTGTTTTATTTATTATTGCTTTCAGTACATATTTATTAAACTACACTTGCGAGCTATAAACTGGAATCACTTCATCGCTGGTTTTTGCAGACCATATTTTACAGTTTCCATGCAATAAACTGTAGGTTGTGGTATATTATTTTAAAGATAATTTTATTAGCTATCAAACTCTTTCGATATCATAGCGAAAAAAATGTTCATCATATGTCATGGAACGTGAAAACAAAAGACATAAATTTTTGGAACGAAACGTCAATTTTTTCAAACTCCTGAGTCCCTATAAAAACTGGGAATTTATGCAATTTTGTCATCAGTCCAATATATCACGTCACTCAAAATACTGGAATTACAAGAAAATGGAAACCACACCAATAGAAGCCGCTCAAATCGTCACCCTAATCCAGCAAGGGTTCTCTCAGCGTACTATCGCTCGACAGCTTCATCTGAGCCAGTCCTGTGTCTCCAAAGTATACAAGAGGTTTAGAGAGACTGGAAACTTAGGCCGAAGACCAGGATCTGGACGACAGCGATGCACTTCGGCGAGAGATGACCGATTTATTGTCAGCACTTCTCTCCGAAATCGATATCTAACCGGCGTTGACGTCCAGCGGGAGCTCGGAGAAGTTCGAGGGAGAACTGTCAGCGAGTGGACAGTGAGGCGAAAACTCAAAGAAGCTAACTTGACCCCAAAAAGGCCAGCAACGGACCCAAATTTTCTACAGCCCACCGACAAGCTCGACTTCAGTTTGCTCGTGATCACTTAGATTGGGATATACCTACAGCAATGGAGCCGAGTTTTGTTCGCGGACGAGACAAGGATGTGCCTGCATGGCAGCGACTGTCTACGGAGAGTCTACAGGAGACCGGGAGAGCGATACACACAATGCTGTATAGCGGAAACAGTGGCATATGGGGGTGGGTCTTGTATGATGTGGGCGGGGATTTCAATTGAAGCTAAAACGGAGCTGGTATTCGTACCCGGTGGAGGTCGGGGAGGAGGACTAACCGTAGAAAGGTATATCAATGACATTCTGCTGGGCCATGTACACCCTTACGCCGGGTTTATCGGCGAAAATTTCCTGCTAATGCACGACAATGCCCGCTGCCACACCGCTCGTGCGACTAGACAGTACCTGGAAGAAGTCGGGATTCCCACAATAGACTGGCCAGCCATCAGCCCTGACATGAACCCTATCGAACACCTGTGGGACGAGCTGAAAAGGCAGGTACGAGGAAGATCTCCAGCTCCGGCGTCAATAGAAGACCTAAAAACTGCTCTTACCGAAGAGTGGCAGGAAATTCCACAGGATTCCATCAGGAAACTCATTAGGTCAAACCGTTAACAAGCAGTCATTAGGGCCAGGGGGGCAATACAAAATATTAAGCGGGAAATAACAAAGATTTTAAATAAAATTTTGATATTTTCATATTACTTCTTATTAATTTAAACATCCACAACTTCGACCTATTGTAATAATTCACTAAATGAAGGTAGGAAACTTAATTAAATTTAAATAATTTTTATACCATTCGAAAGCCAACAAAATTTCTTTTCTATTATTATACACCAATCTGCAGTTTATTCCATGGAAACTGTAAAATATGGTCTGCAGAAAGCAGCGATGAAGTGATTCCAGTTTATAGCTCGCAAGTGTAGTTTTAACAGCATGTGCATATACGAAACAACCTCAACTTACCGTCATACATTATACTGGGTACTTACTAGGGCATGTAAATACCGGGTTGTTTAACAAAACCGGTTTTCGGTTTTATTTTTCGGTTAACCGGTTAAATCGGTTTTTCAGTTTATTAACATAAGTATCTTAGGACAAAATAAAACCATAAAATTTGAATAAAATGAACTTATTAATTTGATATGCAATCACCAATCAAATTAACAAAACAAAAATAAACACTTGCTCTAATAAAGTTATTAAAATTAACAATATAGTTATTCTAAAACATTATGATAGATAAGTCATAAAAGTTACTAAATGATTTTTTTTTTTATTTGGTAGTATTAAAACTCTCACTTACTCAAATAAAGCTACAAATCTACAAAATAGATATCTTAAAACTTTACAATAAATCAGTCTTAGAAACTATTAAGTTTTATTCCCTTTCTTATTCGGTAGTAATAAAACTGCCTGTTTCTCTCTTACTCAAATAAAGTCTACGTTAGTGTACGTCCTTTCATCCGCGGTCTACGTCTCATAAACTATAAAAGGTAGACAACTGAAATATTGACAGGATGTGTATTGCCGCGATTAAAAAATATATAAAAATAATATAATTACATAACGGGCGTTAGACTCTTAACGCCCATACCGATCACCATAGTAACTCGACGACGTCGTTGGGCGAGGTCAGTACTAGTACGAGTACTTTTTTCGAATAATGAAACCGTTTTTTAAAGTTTCCTTTTGTGAGATGGTACGGAACCCTTCGTGTGTGGGTCGTTTCGTACTAATCGCAATAATAAAAAAAATAAAACGTTTATTAATTCAGACAATTACATCTATAGGTATCAAATCTTAGAAAGTTTATAATACAAACACATAGATGCAAGGAAAAATATCATAGAATTAATTTAATTTATATAATAAACTTGTTTAGTATAAGGGTTCATTAGACTTGATATCCAGTGCCTTTGCAGGCTACTGCAATGTCTGTCTCCCAGAACCCTTAGCAAACTATTGGTGCTGCCCAGCATCCTGTGTCTAATGCTTCACATATTTTTAATGGCTTTGATATCTGTTAAATGACTTTGTACATACGCAGGATATCTTGAAGAAGGCGTTTATTTATTTATTTTATTTTAACAATTAGGTTAGCCTACAGCGAGTACACCAAAACTTACAAGGTAGTCATTTACAATTTTACATAATTACTGAATATGTGATGCTAAGTGTACCAACTTCTTACAGGCCGACACAGCATGCAAGCGCACAGCACAGCGTTACAAAGCAAAGTGACAAAAAAATCCCGATTTCTTTATTCAGTTTATAAATTAAATAAATACGGTAATCACTAACTGCAAAATAAATACATATGCATAGCATCCTAAATTTGTTTCATAATTGCACAGACCTAAGGGTGACTATGATTTTTATTATAAGCTTTTCATTTGTGATCGGCTATTTTTAATGGCTTGTGTTGTAAGTAGCCTCAAAGGCAACCAGTCGCCTTTCAGATTTTTTCATCGCCGATTCTAATCGTGAGCAGCCTCAGTGGCGATAAATCACCTACGTTGGCCACACTGTTTGCGAGTTCAAACGAACATTTCGACCGCTTCCCGTAGTAAACCACAGTGAGCGACGGTGGCGCCCAATGCACCTATGCAACGCCGCCGTCGCTATCTTGCTTTACTCAGTTAATAATAATAGCTTATTTGCATGATGACAACATTCAGTAACGACTTTCATGCGGTCCAAAGTTTGCCGAGGTGTTTGTTTGAATTTTTGTATAGATAACGCATAAAATGTTTTAAAATAATTAGGTGGATAAGATATTGTTATGGTCGTTTTAAATAAAGTCCGCAAGGCGTAGTAGTTTGAAATAAATTTGTCATTTATTACTAAAAAAAAAACAAACGAAAAACCGGTTATTTTGACAAAAAAAACGGCGAAAAACCGCCATAATATCAGTCGGTTAATTGGTTTTTCGGTTAATCGATTGGCAATTCGGCGTACAATTACAAGTTACAATTCAATGTTATTTCTTATATCTAAGTCAAAATAATAACGTTTTTTTGTCTCAGTCCTTTAAATATACCTTGTCTCTCGATTTTCAGGTTATCCTCTCGATATCTTTGTAGTAAAATGTATTCAAAAATAAGAAAAATAGACGAAATTTATTGAAGTTCTCATAGATAAAGCAGCATACAGTAAAATACATAAGAAATACTTCATATCCCCGCTATTGAGTATTTTTGTACAAAATACAAAAACGGACCTTTTTGTCATATTTCGGACCATATTTGCATTCGGATCGGACCTTTTTGCGTTTGACTGCCGGCAACACTGGTATTTATATTTTCAGTTATAGCTAGTATTGTACTCTCTTTGATTTCAGTTCAGTTCAGTGGTCTCGAACCTACCGATTTTCGGTATTTCTACCGATATGGGCCCTGTTCTACCGAAATGCACGATTTTCCTACCGACTTTTCAGATCTTGGTTGTCAACCCTTTTCATTTATCTTTAACGTTACGGGAAATCCCTTAGAGGGATTCCCGCTGGGGAATTTACTTGTCTTTATAAAGAGAAATATGGATTTCACTTTTTCATTAATTTTCATTATTTCGAAGACAAAGTATCTTTAGTTTTATTGTTGCAAAGTACCTCCAAAAATATTATGTCTTCTGACGAGGAACCGAGCACAAGCGCCAGTGAAAAAGAAAAAAATATCTACAATATTATAGAAACCTACTCAATAACTAAGTTGTTAATTTCCCAAACATTGTTAAAATAAAATAAAATAATAAATAAGAATGGGAAGAAGAATTTTCAGGCTGGCTGCAAGATAGTAAACTTAAGTTAGGCCTATTGTAAGTGTTGTAATAGGGATATTACATCAGTAAAAGACGCATAAAGAAACATAGTTCTTCTACCACAAGCACACTTGGTGTCATCAAAGAATATAAAATCGTCATTTACCGTGACAAAAACTCAATAAACTGATGCACTAATTAAGCAAGCTAAATATATTTATGTTTTACTAAGTACATGCCACTCACTACTTACATTATTGACGACCTCAGTAGCGCAGCGGGCGAGGGTCCACCTGCGACGCAAGAGGTTACGAGTTCGACTCCCGCCTCGGGACAAAGTGCAAATGCAAAATGACTTTTTAATGACGTTAATTATTATATGCCTTACAAATAAATTCAAACATGACCGCGGCTATGGCCAAAGAATATTGGTATACCTAGTGAATTTTTTTTTATTATGTTATAGTGTGTTTATTATTGTGTAGTCTGGTTTTTTGATAAATAAACGAATTTAATATAATAGGTATTAATTTTTTTTGTCATATATATTTACCGATTTTTCTTAGAAATATACCGATTTTAGTGGGCAACCATACCGATTTCGTACTTTGACGTTCGAGACCACTGGTTCAGTTCTCGAAATTGTAAACAACTAGTTTAATAAAATTGGTGAAACAAAAACTGAATATTATATATTATATAATAAATCGAAGAATTTGGTTCACGGAAACTAAGTCAGAGCTGAGTTGAGTCAACCAAAATATTAACTCCAATAGCTCGACACGGAAATTTATAATTTTATTCATCAACCAGGCAGATGATAAAAGATTTCTACATAAACCCCTATTAGACCTTGCCAGAATATTTGGATACCTAGGTCAGGTAATCGAATCATCATGAAATGTGTATGGGCCCAGCATGTCAAGACTGCATCAAGGAGATCTTTATTTCAACGTTTTGAAACACAAAAGCTATCATACACATGTGACACTCGTATTTTAGGCATTGAAACTTCATGTGACGACACCGGAATTGCTATTGTAAATGGAGCTGGCAAAATTCTTGGTGAATCACTATTTTCTCAAAACATCATACACTTGAGATATGGAGGAGTTAATCCAGTGGTAGCTCATGAACTCCACCGGAACAATATAGGCAAAGCTGTAGAAGAAACTCTGTCAAAGGCTCACCTTAATATTAAAGAAATTGATGCAATTGCAGTTACTACTAAACCAGGTTTATTAATTAGCCTACAAGTTGGTGTAAAATATGCCAGGTTCATAGCTAAAAATCATGAGAAACCTCTTATACCCATTCATCACATGGAAGCTCATGCACTTGTAGCAAGAATGTATGGTGATATCCCGTTCCCATTCTTAGTTCTACTTATTTCAGGAGGGCACTGCCTTCTGTCACTTGTAAGAAATGTAGATGACTTTCTCTTGTTAGGTGATTGTTTGGACAATGCACCAGGGCAGGTCCTGGACAAAGCAGCAAGACGGATGAAGCTGAGAAATATACCAGAGTATGCAACGATGGCTGGAGGAAAAGCTATAGAAACAGCAGCAAAATTATCAAAAAACCCTGAAATGTTCAATTTCACAATGCCATTGTTGAGATACAGGGACTGTAACTTCAGTTTCAGTGGATTGAAAAATTCAGTAGAAAAAAAGTTGTTCATGAAGGAATCTGAGCACGACATTGTAGGTGACCAAATCATACCTGAAGTATATGACCTTTGTGCAGGACTACAGTTGGCCATCGCTGAACATTTAGCACATAGGACAGAAAGAGCTCTATTATTCTGTGAGAAAAAATGCCTTTTAGGAGAACAAAAGAACATTGTTGTATCTGGAGGAGTAGCTTGTAACAACTTTATCTATAACTCACTTAAAGTTATTGGTGAAAAATATGGATACAATGTCATTCGGCCACCCCCAAGGGTGTGCACAGATAATGGAATAATGATAGCATGGAATGGCATGGAAAAGGTTAAGAAAAAGTGTGAAACAACTTCAAATATTTCCCTCTCAGATGTGGAACCAAAAGCACCTTTGGGAAAAAGTATCATAGAAGAAGTTTTAAATGCAAATATACCAGCCAAAACTACAAGATTAAAAAAATTATATTATAGCTAATTATTTTCTATTATTGATTCCCTCTCTTCCCACAACAAGGCACAATCCTTAGCTTATGCATCTCACACCAGTAACAAAGGAATAAAAAGCAGAACTTACATATTTAACAGATTTATTGATTTAAATAATATGCACATTGTTCTACATTAAATTTAAATAGATAGGTGTTGATCATCATGCATGAAGACAAGGAGTTTCAGTTCTTAGCTGCTTGGGTAGCTGAAAACAAAATAAATAATATTTAGTGACTTAATACCAATTATAGTTCATAAGCACTCCATTACATTCACAATGAGTTTGCACAGATTCTCTAACTTTTAGATTTCCTAAACAAAGAGGTTAGAAAAAAAGGCAAAGATAACTAAGACACAAATACGATTTGTTTTAGTTGATGCACATAATCACAAACGGTCACAAAGTTAGTTTAACTTGTCAGGAGTTCAGGCACACTCTATTCTAATTCTAACACATTGTTATAAATTAACAAGGTTCTAATTTAAGTTGGTTAAATTGAAAACTAAGAGACATCACTTCTTTTATTAATCCTAACTAATACCTTAAACCTTAGTCCTTTTCATCTGTAAAATTATAAAAAACATTAATAGTTAAAAAAATGGGATTCTGCTTTACCAATTACCCTGCCCAAAGAGAACATTGATTTTAGCATAGAGATAAAAAATGATGGAGCTTCATTAATCAAGTTCAAATTTTGAGGGCATCATTCCATAAGGAACATTTATCCACATTTCAGGAACAACAAAAACTGTCAACTTCATGCAAAGATGAAGATCAAAATGGAATTTTCTGAATAGGTATTCCATGACTACAATAAAAAACATAATGGTCCTTATCCAAGTGGTCTAGATTCCAGAATAACTAAAACTGTCGTACAACCATATGTCTATATGGTTCGATAAATATTTTGAAATATTGATAAGTCTGTGCATGTGTGAAATCCTATTTCCGTGCATCAAATACTTTTACTCAAATCATATGATGAGGTACCAAGGTAATTGTGCCTGTCTAAATTACTATTGAGAAAACCAGGCATGATTGATACAAAACTAATAATTTAAGCTTATATCTGTGGAACCTCTGTAAGGCTCATCATTTTTAAATTTTGATCACATGTTTTGAATATTATGATTAATAATTAAATAAAAGACATCAAGATTTTAATGGTGAATAAATAATTGGCATTTTGTCAATACGTCCCTATGGAGTGAGTCTCGATTTGTAGTTATGACTATGGGCATTGGACACATTTAGCGCCCCTTCAGTGTCTGATTTTCCTTTTAAGGGTAGCTGAAACTTACGTGCAGGTTTGCCATTTGCCCAAGGGGTGATTTTGATAAAGGAAGCGTCCCTTTTGGCGGCATCAGCTCGGTGCTCGGGCTTCAAGGCCTTTCTGAGTGTCTTTGCGGCTATGTTGGAGTAGTTTATGTAACTGAAAAAATAACCTAAGTTAGTACCTCTGTATTGAACACTTTTGCAACGATTTACGAGTGAAAACACTTACTTTAGTCCAGCTTGCCTCCAGGCGCTCATTTTGTTAGTTTTACTTGCGAGTAACTTGAAAAAACCCAAAATTTCAAAACACTGCCGTGCATTGATTTACTATTGGTATGACATAACCAACCAGTGCTGCCAGCCAGTCGACTCGAGTCAAAAGTAACCAAACCATGATCAAAAAGAAACCTTGTATCCATAAAAAAAAAACTTACATAATTTTCATTCCCGAAATTGAAGTTAGGAACACAAAACAAATCAAGACAACGTAAAGCCATACAACGGCGAGCGGAGCGAGCCACCGAAATTATTGTTACTAGTTAATGAATAAACGATGTGCGAAGCGAGCTCGAACATTTTTATGATCTTGCTATTCGTGTGAGTAGCCATTGCCACCCCAAGAGGTCCCAAGATGGGCCTTGGATCCCTCACCAACATGCCTTCGTATTATTCTACTTACACCGTTTTCCACTCTCCTCTATGGTTTTAAAAAACAAATTCACTTTTTGAAACTTAAGATATGTAGGTGCCTACAATACAACTAGTAATATATTTTCAACGAGCAACGCACGTCCCAAAAATAAACTCAAATAAACAAAACAAATCAATCACTCTCTGGCCGAAACCGGAAAGGCACGGAAATTACTAACAACCGAACCGGAGGAAGATACCATTGTATGAGCGAGTAAGTAGTACATTTTTTTTATTGCGGTATTTATAAGTGCGAAAGAGAAACACATGTTTTTGCAATTATATAGAAAAGATTTCACAACTTTAATAGAAACCTTTTGTGGCGTGACCAGAAATCTTGCTGACCTAAAAAAGACCTAAAAACTTCCTTTTGGAACCTTCTGGCAACACGCTGTTCCAAAGAGAATGTGTACCGACAACATAACCAACGAAACCCACGATGTATGTACCTAATTCGGCATGGATTATTTGCTAGAATATGTCACTGTCAAAGTCAACTAAATGTTTTGACAATATTTGTGCTGCGATGCGCTGCGCTCCGCTGCGAGCAACTTGAAAATACTGCAATCGTCGTCGACTTTGCAATTTTGTTTTCTGCATTTCCTTTTTCCTGTGCTCTCTTGTGTTTTTGAAACAGATTAAAATAACTTCTTCAAAGTTACGCCTATCGATCAAGTAAATGATTATAAACTCTGTGTCGTAGCCGTAGGTATGTTCTCTTCTCTGACTCATCTAAAACACTAATACGAAACTGCCATCTGAGTTGGCATCTTCAACTTAGCTAAGAGATGTAATTCGTTACGGGTACATTATGTACCTACACCCATCCTACACCTATACATATTTGCAGATATTTTCTAAACCCACAATAATTTTGTATAATGATGCCTTGACAACAAAAATAAACAGCTGGCTTGCATACAGCTGGCATTCTATCCAGTTTACACAATTTATAAAGTTTTCAGAAATCCAAAATGGACCCAGCTACAGATAGTTTGTTGGAGCAGCAGAAATTAAGTTCAAAGGTGACATTAGAGGAGCATAATTTGAAGTCAAAGGCTCCTGGAGTCAAGTTAGACATCCTCAATGAATGCCAGATGTTCCTCAAGGCAGAAGATGGAGGCGGGGATGCTCAAATTAATATGAATGAAAATATTGGTAACTATCTATAGGCACTGCTAATTTTAATTTCAAATCCATGATTCATATTTAAACTTATTTTAATAAGAAATATTTTTTGTCATAAGGTCCTAAACCTGTCTTGAAGAAGGAAAACTCAACTGAATCACAAATAGTCAATTCCAATCCAGAATGTGACATTGAAGGTATGGTATGATTTTATAAAATAAATAATAATTAATGCTGGAAAAGACACACAGTGTCATCAAGCCCCAAGCTAATCAGCATACTAGATGATTGATATAAAATACCCAGAACAAATATTTACAGATTGTAGAAACATACTCCAATAAAATCCAACAGAAAAAAACACTTTCCCAGGCTTATAATGGTAAAAACACTTGCCCATGGCTGGGAAATAAATGTTGTAAAATTACTACACTTAATATCTGCTTCTTATACACAAAAAATTCTAGACAATCATCTGACACTTAAAATGAGTATGAAAGAAAAATACATGACTTTCCCACAGCTACATCACACCTGCTACATTACCTCTCACTTATTGTTAGGGACAATGAACATTGATTTTCAATAAAAGTGTGAGATAAAGAGCTTACATTGAATAAGTGCATACCAAATTAACAATTCAAGAGATAGCTAGAGAATTCTGCTATCTGTTAACTATTCGGCTGTTAACCCTTAAATGACATTTTTTTTTTACTTTTTAGTGGAAACAGATACCGTTAAAAAGTTTCGATCTTTTCATTTAACAACCATTCTAAAATCCTACTAATATTATTCAAAGTTTGTATGGATGGATGTATGGATATTTGTTACTCTTTCACGCAACAATTACTGAATCAATTTGGTATGGATATAGGTTGGGACCTGGAATAACATATAGGCTATTTTTTATCCTAATAAAACGCGAGCGAAGGCATGGGCAGCACCTAGTTCCAAATAGTTCCAGAGATATAAAAACTTTGTGTGCAGTTAAAGTGACATAATTTTTGACTTGTTGTTGAGAGTAACTAATCGCTAATATGTGGGTTAAATTACTTTAACAGCACAGCTCAGTGCAATAAGAGTTTTTCATCAACTAGGATATAAAATAAGTGACACAAATAAATCTCAACCAATTTTTCAAATGTTGTTTGAAAACCACTTTCCGGAGTTAACAGCCTTTTAGTTGACAGACAGTAGAATTGTTTTGATACATTTTTTAATTTTTATAAATCTATACTAATATTATAAAGAGGAAAGATTTCTATGTAAGTATTTTAAAAATTCTTTCACCATTAGAATGCTACATTATCACTGATAAGCTATGTCCTGCATTTACTGTATGTTTATGCCTAAATGTTTAAAAATTCCACCCGTGCAAAGCCAGGATGGGCCGCTAGTACATAATATACACTTTATTACATATCACGAAAATACTAAAATACAGGAAAATATATATAACAGAGTTGCACAATGGGCAGCTTTATCACTCTTCCAGACAACTTTGGAATAGAAAATGAAATACATTAGGTACTTTGTATTTTAGTATCTCTAGCATTATTACCGCTCTGCTTAGCTTAGGCTATAGATGACAAGTTTCAATGCATTTTTTTTATTGTCGAATTTTTTACCAAAACTAGAACAAATATTATCCAAAATTTTTAACATTATCATTCAAAATTATATCTTCTAGTTAACTCAATTTTTTTTTTTTTCGAATGGATTATAATGCTGTTGACCGCAGATGGCCATGACAGCGTTACCGGGCTTTTGGCGGGCGCAGAGGGCGCCTCGCCGGTAAAATTAGGTTGGGGCGACACGCACAAGGGCCACCACTTAGGTGCGAGCCTCGGCTTGGGCTGTCGCCAGATGCTACACAAGAGGGTAATGGAGGTTTCGCCTAGGTGCACGAATGCACCTAAGGGCGGAAGCAGGGAATCTTCGACCCCGCATCCGGCGGGGTCGGTTTTTGGTCGGTTGTGTAGTGTGCGGAAGCGAATTGGTTGCCGTCACCTCCGGGTTAGCGGCGGTGATTGGGTCAACGGGGTCACCGAGAACGTGTCTCGGTCTACGGAGGAGAGTCATTTAGCTCCAAGCTAAGCAGAGCTTTTGTTATAGGTTATTAGATCACTGATATACTTAATACATTACATATTTTTATTATACATAGAATACACCCAGCACACCCTGAACAAATATCTGCAGATCATACAAACATTTGTCCTAGCCAGGAATCAAACCCGCAACCTCCTGCGTGTCGAGAGGTCGTCAAATGAATGAAGGTTGGATTATTTAGGAAGTTTGCCATTCATCCCTTACAAAGAACAATGAACCACTTCCTACGTCTAAGGCTTCTACGGGAACTTATACAATAATTATGATGGTCGGTAGAAAAAGTACTAAAGGTTCCCAATTCTCTTTCAGGAGTGCCTGAACTACCAAATGATGATGGACAGTTCCCAGAAACAGTGACTGTGTTAGACGAGCCCAATGGTGGGAAAGTGTATATTGTGGGCACAGCTCACTTCAGCTTGCAGTCACAGGAAGATGTAGCGAGGGTATGTCTATAGATAACAGAAACAAGCGTGTTACTACACCAATTGATCGATCGATGGCAGCTATCGACGTTGATCCACGTCAATGGATCTGTGAGGTAGCTTTGGTTGATCGACGAACACCGGTCGACTAATCAATCGATCGATGGTTGATCGATGCCGGGGGAACAAACCAACTTGTTTGTATTATTTAATTGTTTTGTAAAGTGTGCAATAAAGCATTTTCTATCTATATTTCTTAAGAACGGAATGGATAGCCTTATTCCCCATACAAACGTACTTTCCGCTTCATTTGGAAAATATGTCCCCGATCTTATTGAAATTTTCCATATGAATCAGATGAAAATTAGCTATGTTTGCAGCGGTTTAGTTTTTGAAAAAAACGAGATATTTAAATGAGAGCGAAACTAATTTCGACTACCAAATCGACTCGTCTTCAAGCGATTTTTTATGCATGATAGACACCTTTATTCGAAAATCTGTCGCGCTGCAAACATCCTAAATATATTCAACATTATAAATAATCAAAAATATTTTTCAAAATTAATCGGAAAGTACGAAAATATATCAAAAAATGGTGCCAACACCAAGAACACGCACACAGCCACATGACAGCTTCGTATTAGATGGTTAGACGCGCTTTCTCACTCGTAGCGCACCTCAATTCATTCTACGTGAAACAACAACAAATCCACATGGGAAAATCCCTTTCAGTTTGGGAGAGGTTCATAGCCTTCTTAATGCGTAAATATTAAGGAATTAGAAGTCGGTTTTTAGTTATTTCAAAACAATCTAGTCGTAATTATATTAATCCATTGTCATTGTTTAATTGCAGGTTATACAAGAAGTGCAGCCACATATTGTGATGGTGGAGCTATGTGAGCAGAGGACTAACATACTGCTCCTTGATGAGGAAGTTATACTGAGGGAGGCCAAGAATATCAATATTAAGAAAATAAGGTAATTATGAAACGCTAGGATCCCCAACAGAACACTTAAAAACTAGTATGTATTAAAAGATAAAAGATTATTTACTGTAGAAACTGTGTACAAAGAGATCCGTGGAAACAGCAATTTGTGTGACGTTCAATATTTAACTTTAATAACTAGGAAATTTAATTTGAGGACAAAGTTCAAACTAAACTAGTAAGTGACGTTTTCGCGGCACTGACTTCGTTATAACACTTTGAGTGCTCAGGACATAGAAGTTTTTTCATTATTCCATTGCGGCTCGCTTCGCTCATCGCAGTGAGCGAAGCGATCTGTGTTGTGTGCTGTGTTGCTCTGATCTGTGTTGTGTGCTGTGTTGCTCTCAGTTCGCACAAGATATTTGGAAATTATTTTCAAAGTTTTAATTTATTATAATGATAACATTTATATTTATAAATATTTTTATAATTCCTTTCATCGTCATCATGATCATATCAGCCCATACACGTCACCTGCTGGACATAGGCCTCCCACATACGACGCCACAAATAGCGGTCCTGAGCCGCCTCCATCCATCGACTCCCTGCGATAATTCCTTTATGTTTTAATAAATATGTATATATTTTGATTGGTTCAAATGTTTATGTTTTTAACCTGGTCTGTTTATTCCCAGAGCCACGATCAAACAGAACGGAATGATAAACGGCATCATGTACATCTTGCTGTTGAACATGTCAGCACACTTCACGCGCGAGCTGGGGATGGCGCCTGGAGGAGAGTTCAGACGGGCCATGGCTGAGGTGAGTGCTTATTCTACTTTGGGAATGTGATAAACCCTATTTTGAATTATCTTAGTTCATGTTCCAAATTAATGTAGTTGAAATCTTTGCCCGTAAGTTATGGAACGTTTTTGATACTTGTAATTTTAAAGTAACGCGGTATAACTATAGTTACTTACTCATTTGGAAGTTATTAAAAACTATCGTAGTTATAAAAGTACCACAAATTATATTTTGTTTTTAGTTTTAGTTTTTTAGATTGAAGTTCCTGACTCATGGGGTTACTAACGCAAAAAATAAAAAAAAAAACAGGAAAAAGAAAAGAATAGCGATTCTTAAATTACTGAACAAAAGTAGACCCCCTTTTATTTCCGATGCTGCTCATTTTGAACATATTTTGTAGCACCTATTAAGTATAATTATTTACATCAAATTAACATTATTTATTGTATACTACACTCGTTTCTATTGGAACCACTGCTAGCCTCGGATTTAAGCTAGTTTAAAGCAACCCACGATCTTGCAAATGTCGTCGAACCATCCTAATCGTAATATTATAAATGCGAAACTGTGTATGTTTGTCCTTCCGCGCCTTGTCACGCCCTAACTAAGCAACAATCAACTTGATTATTGGCATTGAGTTATTTGAAAGGATGGAGAATGGAGACTAAACTTTTTGTCGTGGTAACACATAAAATTACCATAGGAGATTTATGGGAATATACGTATAATTATACGAAAATTCGCCCTTCCTTCACGGCCTAACAAAGCTACCAATAGACTTGATTTTTGGCATAGAGACAGTTGAAAGGACGTAAAGTAACATAGGCGCCTTTAGGTCCAGAAAAACATCAAATTCCCAAGGGATCTCTCGGGACAGGAATATTGACCTTTTTATCCCCCTAGAGAAATGAAATTCGAATTTTACGCGGGTGAAACCGCGGGGAACAGCTAGTTACATCTATAAAAGAGCCCTTATTAATTTTATTTAAATTGTAATTTGTCCCTATCAGGCTAAGAAGCTTCCTCAATGTCACATCCACCTCGGCGACCGTCCCATTAACATCACGCTGCAGCGCGCCATCGCATCGCTCTCCTGGGGACAGACTCTGCGCTTCGTCTGGCATCTACTCACCTCCAATAAGACTGTCAGGTAAGACATTATGAGGTTCCAGTATGAGGTCTTAAAACTTGACCAAAAAAGCACAATACATAGAGTCACTTGCAGCCGCAGTAATATCTGTCCGCATGATATCATTGACAGTTTCTAAATAAATAGGATTTTATTTAAATAAGAGCGCAATATAGTGGGGAGACGTTCTGTTGGTGCCACAGAACAATAAAAAATTTACAAACGGGGTCTAAGTCAACATTATACCTACCCAAAAAAAAAGTAGAGCATTGACCGAGCGGCGACAGACAGTTGACCGCGACGCACGTGCGATGAAACTTGAACTCTGTCCGTCTCGTGATCACGTATAGCTCTGTCACTTTCGCATAGGGGCGTGGCGGGCCGTCGTCGGGTGAGGCGTCAATGCATCAAAGAGGTGGTCGCGGCATTTTGGGATGGTTTGTACGATAAACTAATAAGGCATTAATTGTAATAAAATTAAAAATTCTTCAAAAAATTTAATATCCTTTCTGCCTTTTGTTTAATGAAAGGTAATCTGTAGCAGCAGGTGAGTAACCTCCAGCGGTATTGCGCACCAATTTAAATAACATCCTGTATATTTTGAACTTTATTGTTGAACAGCGTCGAAGAAGTGGAGAAATGTAAACAGAAGCACATGCTGGAAGACATGCTAGAAGAGATGTCTGAGGAGTTCCCGACTCTCAAGCAGGTGTTTGTGGCTGAGCGGGACCTGTTCCTCGCGCATTCACTGCAGGTCGCCGCCAACTCACACACCGCGAGACGTGAGTACTGTGGGGGCTGAGGGTCCCATACACACGTCACCAGACTTTTCGAGTCCACAGCTGGACATACCACCCTCCAGCGCCTTATTGGCTCCTATCATTAGGGGGTAATATCATAATTCCCAAGAGTCACTAAGGGTCAAGGCACATTGGTAATTTTTCTGGTTATAACGACCATATTTTAGAAAAATAAAGGTTAGGGCCAACAAAAATGTTAGGTTGTAAGAAGCACTTCTTTCGCCGTAGCGCAATTTTAAATACACAGAACGAAAGAGCGTAATAAATTATATAAGGTTGCATCAAAAAGTAATTTTGCCCTAAAAGGTCTTTACGCCCTTTGTTTCGGAAGCAGTCGATTTATTTTATTATCTTTCACAGATCACGAGCCGTGTCGGATAGTAGGCATAGTGGGGATAGGCCACGTCGGTGGCATTGTGGAAAACTGGGGGAAGGTGAAGTCTGAAGACATTCCTCCGTTGCTCATGTAAGTAAATCAGCCTATGCTTGTCTATTGCTGAACAAAAGCCTCTTAATGAGCGCCTTACCGCCCCGTGTTCACCATCTCCAACATAGCAGTCTTTCCATAAGTTATAGAAAGTAGGTTCTATTACGATGGCACAGATTTTATAATACTATACTAGATGGTTAAAAAGATAGAACAACCCATTCAAAAGAATTAACTTGATGCTTGAAACAAATAAATAAAAATACAAGATTAAACAAGTCAAAGCGTTGTAAACTTTTACTGAGTCGCGTTTTAGTCCTTCGCTGAGAGAAATGGGTCGATGAGGAAATCCACGGAAATCTATTAGTCGCAGCTAGTTCATAGTTTATTTATTAAATAAAAATATGTTACATGTCGATTCTTAGATTATACCTTGCCTACAAAATTATCTAAATTGTAGCCACAAATACATTAAAATAAAAATGAATAATAATTATGTATTTTTAAGATAAAAAGACACTAAAAATTATAAAATAATTCTAATATACAATTAATTCAAATAGTAAAATAATTCATACAATATAAGAAAAGTAAATGTCATTTTGAGCTTAGAAATTCGTCAAAGCTATAAAAAGTTTGCTCGATAAGCCAGCGTTTTAGGCGGCGCTTAAATATACCATTATTTGCAGGCTTTTTTATCAAATCTGGTAACCTGTTGTACACCTGTGGTCCCATAATATGAGTCAGCTTCGACGACGGCTAGTATCATGTCTGTGGTGGTGTCCTACTAATATTATAAATGTCAATGTTTGTGACTATGGATGTCTGTTTCTCTTTCACGCAAAAACTACTGAGCGGATTGAGCTGAAATTTGGGACTTGGAATAACATATAGGCTATTTTTATCCCGATAAAACGCGGGCGCAGGCGCAGGCAGCAGCTAGTAAAAGATAAATCTAAAAAAATATAAGATTAAACATGTCAAAGCGTGCTAAACTGTAACTGACTGGCGTTTATATCCTTCAACGAGGGAAAGGGGTGAATGGGGAATAATTTCGTTTGTCCATGTTGTGCTGTCTATAACTTTAGTGTTCGTTCTAGAATTATACCTCCATGTACTTGACATGACATTTTAGTATCTTGACTTAGCATTGTCAAATTAATGTCCAAATAAAACGAGTCTCATATAACGGCATCTCTTATTTTCTTGTTGTATTTAGATGAATTTTATGTATTTAAATAAGTATATAAACTTTGTTGTCGGGGCTTCTGGACTTATGGCCGGCCTACTGCCAGTTCTGTTTGCTAGAACATGTATCAAAAGGGCACCACAAGGGTAGGTAAATAAGGAAAAAAGACAAAAAAATCCGAAAACAATGCTTTTAAACAGACATGGAACGAGTAGTGATTCACCGAGTACTCGGCCGAATACTCGGCTTTAAAAATAACGCGGTAGCGGGCGGCGGCGCGCTGTTATTTCCCTTACACAGAGTAAAAGCACGATATTGCAGCTCGACGAATCTGTGCTCGGGGAATATCCTTTGCGCGGGAAAACCCTAATTTCATAATTTGTCAACTCATTTGTCACATTTGTACGAGTAATCACGTAGAAAAGATTACGTTCGTGTGTTTAATTAATTATTTTATTAATTACAAGAAGTAAATAATGATAAAACTGGCTTTTTGTCTTTATTTTCCCCTGCAATATAATTGGGGCCGAGTACTCGGCCGTTAATACTCGATGCTCGGCTGAACCCTCAAAAAAGGCCGAATTCGCCGAGTACCGAATACAAACCGAGAACTCGTCCCATGTCTACTTTTAAACCCTTATTATCAGCTATTTATATGATGCTATTAAGGTGGGGGTGAGACACGGATCTTTTGTTAAGGAACTAGTCAATTACTATTCCTGTTTTTTTTGCGAATAACTATTTATTTTTTGGAAATATAAAAACAACATTTATATATACAATAAGACATTTGATCCACAACCTTCTGCATCGCACTTCCCTCACTGTCCCAGAGGTCGTCAACCATCCCACCACATCAACCCTTCCACTGCCTGTTGCAGGGTACCGCCGGTGTCCCGTTCGACGCAAGTTATGCGTGTGACGGTGCGCGTGGCGGTGTTGGGCGCGCTGCTGTACGGCGCGTATAGGCTGTCGCGCCGCTTCATCTCCTGAGGACTGGGTAAGTTTTACACATTTATTTTTAGCTTTTACATCTGGTACTCATTTTGTGTTGATTATGGCTTAGATTTACTTGAGAATGCAGTTTTTGGCGGGATTCGATATACAGTGTGTCCCTGGATAAAGTGCAACCCCGAAAGGGGGTGAAACTAGATCAAAAATTATCGACAAAAAAATAGAAAAAAAAAAGATCGTATATACTTTATTGATGAATTAAAATTATTATTACTTACTAATGACTCTATTTAATAAAAAAATGATTTCTTCCAAAGTAGTGGGTCTATTTTGTTAAAATAAAAACCATAATCATGTCAGATATGTGACGATGACGATAAAATAACAAATAACTCACAAACGAGTGGCTATCGTGACTTGAAGTTTAATTTTTGTATTAAAATTACATTTTTTATGCTGTTTTTTTTCAATAATCTCCAAAAATCTTAAAATTACACACTGTATGTCGAAGGCTCGATATATTTGACTTGATATTTTATCCCGTGATGTGATAAATATGTGATAAATATAGGATTTCAAATCCGTTTAATTTATCATGCAGTTTTTTATACAACCATAGCCGTACGTTGCATGAGTTTTCATCATGCATCTGGCAAGTTCAGATTTCAATAGCTTTATTTATTTAGGCTTAAAAAACAAGCATTATAAAAATAATTTTAATTTTTAGAACCAACTGCAACTTCCGTTGCCATTATATAGAGACAAAAAACTATAAATTTTTTTTTTTTTAATTTATCAAAATATTTCAACACAAACAAGGTTTGTAGTTAACCCGCTTCCAGTCTCTTCAGTTTCATTATATTAGATTGATAATTTTTGACCCTTAGCGGCCACACGGAGTAACTAGTAACCCTAGGCTCCGAAAAAGTGAAATCAGAGGTCTAAAATTGATATATAAATTTCAAAGGTTTAAGACCGTTACTTGTTTTACAAGACATCTGCCGGTAGTAGATAAGTGTGAGATGTGACTCCATTACATAGAGATATAGACTTCATTACGCGTGGTGGCGCTTTGAGGGTTCGTTTTCTCGACGTGGGGTAACTAGTTACCCAGGTGTGGCCGCTAAGGGTTAAGAACGTATTTGTGTTCCAGGGCCCACACACCCGACGAATTGCTCAAACACCTGGCCACGACGATGCGCATTGAATTTACTGATTGGTGTTCATTTCTCCTATTTGCTTATTGCACTAAGTTTTATGTTTTAGAGTGTAAAATAAAGTTAGAGTAAAAGCAGAGATTTTTAATTTGCTAGGTTTATATTAAAGTCGATTCTATGCAGCATTAATGGTAAAATAATACGATTATAATATTTGTTTAAAGTAAAACAGACTGAAGTGGATATAAGCATAAGTTATATAATATATAGTATATAATATATAGTATAAGTTTTTGATATTAAAATTTACGATGCTGACATACAATCGACCATTACAAAGAATGTATTGAGTTTGTTTTTAAATATTTGCGTTTATCTGTGTATTATATTTTATTTGAAGACAGTGTGATAGATGTATTTAAATCAAAAATATTAAGTTACTTTAAAAACGGAGTTCCGTATCTTGGTTCAGAGTAGCCGGTTTTGGCTGTAAATGATTATACACACTGTTTATTTTTTTAACACATAATGTGTTGCTGAAATGACTAGTCAGTGTATAAGTGTGTATTTGAAAGCTTGGATCAAAAATAAAAACATGGTTTTTATTTTTGATCATAATAATTATGTTTATTTTACTTAAATTAATTTTAAGAACATTCTGCTTGTTATTATTATTGTTAAAACATCTAAAATAAGATAAGGGAACGTTATCTATTAAAATTAAATATCGAATTTCGATAAATAATAAACCTTGTTACTTTAGATAGAATTGCATTTTATTTTGTTCTAGTTTCATTGTTGTTTTTATTAAATAATAACCTAATCTTAGCTTGCGTTTCAGAGTTCAAAAATATTGAAGCCTCTTCACACTCGCGCGCGGATTACGCGCGAAATATGAGTGTGGATCCGAGTCGCATTTTCTTCGCGGCTTTGCGTCGTGTCCGCGAAACGACGTTCCATGGCGGGAATCGAACCCGCAACCTCCTGCTTCGTAGGCGGAGCTTCGGCCCCCGCGCCACATTTAATAAGTTGCTGTTTTTTAATAGGTTCTTATAAAGTCAGCCTGTATGACCTACGCGGTAGGAATTCGCTTTCCCGAGCGGCAGCCGTCTGGGTATGCGGTAACGAATAATGTCTCGCGAATCTTAACCAATAACCTTAATCTTAACCGAACTTTAACCAGGCAAGGGTTACTTGTTCAATAATACACCTGGCGGAAAACCGCGAAACCGAGTGTTCCGCTGCCGCACTGGATAGCGAGTACCTACCTCGTAGGTCTGTCAAGTCTGCCTTAATAATGCTTACTGAAAAGGGCTAAATAGGTACTCATCATTGTAGAGCTTGTTGGAATGGAATTATTAAAATGCTTCATGCACGTTAGAACTGGGTAGAACTGTAGGTCAAGTATGTACTTATGTACAGGGTGGACCAAAAACCTCTTAACATTTGATAAGCACGTTACTTCCGCGCGGATGTGGGTATCAGTACGGGGATAACCACATCCGCGCGGAACGGCCAATAGGCCGTACTCGCGTTTATTACCCTCCCATAATTAAGGATTTATCGCAATGGTGTCATTCAACGGAGCACAACGTGCGCTTTCCGTTCGCGAGTACTATCGAAACGATTCTGCGACCACGGAAATTTTGTTCTCATTACAATATTCAAACACAAATCACGCTCCAACAATCCACATGATTCAGAATTAGGTGCAGATGTTCAGTCGACGGGTTCAACCTGAACTGAACCGGACCAAGGTCGTTTATATATCCAGAAAATATGGAGTGGGTACGTGAGTCTTTACAAGTTTTTATGAAGATCAGAGGAGCCGTCCCGTTACTGTCAATACAGAACGATATGTTGCGATGCTACTGAATTTATTTGCATGAGGGTAACAGGACTTCAGGCTTCAACCAAAGACCTTGGTTTCAATAAGATGGGGCAGCATGTCACACTTCCAACGACTATAGCAGCAGCTCGTGCGCGTGCAGCTAAGATTAAGCAGCCTACGTAGGTGTGTATGGCGAGTAGGCTCTTGTTCGGTCGACGAGGATAAATTAATAGGCCGGCCACACTATGCTCCTCGCGCTGCCGCGATGTTGCCAAGTCAGTCCACACACTACTCACGCGATTAATCGCGACGCTTCTGCCTGTGCTTTAAAATGTATGTATGCGCTGCGCGAGTAGGTATGTGGCCAGCCACTCGCGCTTCCTCGTCAGTATTGTATTCTCTTTGCTTCTACTGCCGGTCCTTTGACTCGCGCTCAAAAAACCGAAAAAATCGGGAGAGATGCGCAGGATGAGGAGCATGACGAGTCACATGGCCACACGACGTCTCTGCCTACTTTCCTCGCAACTTCCCATACCACTCGTCGAGTGTGTGGGCGGCCCATCAAAGAGTATACAATACATACGAGCGGCCCATGAAATCCTCGTCTACGGATCGACGAAACTAATGAAATGTTTTTTTAATTGTCTTTGGGCGAGACGTCTGGTGGATACATCTCGACGAGTGTGTACGCCCCGATACGCCGCCATTACCATGGTTAGTGAACTCTGGTCTAAAAGTCACATTGGTCACAACCGTCACAAATCTTAGTTGTCAAAAAACATTTTTTCATCCAACACATTTCCTCAAAATGGATAATCCGCGCAACAAAGTTTAGACAAACATAAATTCCAAGTATGATGTTCTGCTACCAAAATTCCTCGTAGAAATATGATAATCCATTTGACCCGACAGTTATTAATCAAACGCATTGAAACTTTAGCCCTTCCGAAAGTTTCTAAATTCAACTGTAAGTTAGCTATATATCTACCCAGTATCTACCTACAATTTTCCTTTTTTCTTTGGTAGATGTAAGAGCTTTTATGAGAACTCGTCAGGGGATGTTCTCCATCCATAATCAGTCTTATCATAAAACATTGTTTAATTCGGTTTGAAGGTTTTTGAGTCACATGAGCCCTAGATATCGTAGGTAAATAGACCACCGTGTAGAACAACACGACCAGTTTTCATCTTCATGAAGTGTCTCAAAGTACCTAAAGGAAAATAATGAGCATAGGTAATATTTTGCCATTACAAGTTGTACTTTACTCCCTCAGTTGTAAACTCATTTCGGCCAAGAGACTATAGCCGCCCGGTAAGTTTTGAACTACCCCCGGCGGCCACCTTTCTACAGAATGACAATGCTGCTACAGTCGTATTGCTCGGCACGGTGCACTTCAGTAAACAGTCTGTCGAGGATGTTTCCACGGTCAGTGAAATACGAACCTATTTTTACCTTATTTAGTAGATGTTCAGTATTATTATTGATTGCATTCATACAGTCATCAGGTCTTATTTATTAGGTGAGTAATGTGAGTATTAATAATATTCACAGTGTGTACCCATTTAGGATGTTGCAATGGAAGACCAAACTCTGACAAACTTGACAGAGAATGAGGAATAACTAATCACGCACGGCGCCATCTGCTGGTAACGTTAGTAAATTTAATTGAAGAAAAAGAGTATGGACAGAAAATTACTTTTTGTTCAGAAGTTCACTCGACAGATTTAAATCGTAATTAGTTAAAAATAATAATAATAATCGTTATCGACTGGTGGCGCCTTATATCTTGATTCGACATATACATATGTATATATGTAAATCCTATAAACACATTATTTTAATGTTTACAGATAGTAAGGGTGTTGAAACCGAATGCAATTTTTCTAGAGCTATGTCGCAACCGAATCCCACTTCTAGAGTTGGACGAAAAGCAGTTTTTGGAAAATGTAAAAAATTTCGATTCGGAAAAAACCCAGGAAGCAATCAAGTAAGTACCCTACCTACTTATTTTAATATATATATAATTAAAGAATAGCCAGCTAGTTTTTCAAGGAGATTAAAAGGCATTTTTTCCCGTTCAGTAGTTGAAGTACATAGGTACCTTCTCCTTTGGAGTCGGATAAAAATATCTTATTTTAAGTTCAAATTGATACCACCATGCGTTCCTGAAAAAAGGGTCTTGACAAACAGACGGACCACAAAGTGATCAATGTGATATGAGCACATAATAATATATCACTTTGTTGTTCGTCTGTTATGGGTACCAACCTTTTTGAGGTAGGGAACCCTAAAAGTGTGGCGATATTAATTAATGTTGTTATGTTCAGACAGACGATAAAAAAGCAAGGCATGGTATCTGGCGTCATGCATGCAATGTACCTGAAGACGAGCTCAGACATTGCCAAGAAGCTGGGCGTGGCGCCGGGAGGGGAATTCCGAAGAGCGTTTCAAGAAGTACCTACTTATTTATGACATTACTAGATTCAGCCAGCGGTTTTGTACGCATTATTTCAAGATTCGCGGCATAATAAAATACCTCAAATTGCTTATTTTCAACTTTGCCGGATGTTACATCTGGTAAAGTTCAGGAATTACTCTATCCGTCATATGTTTCGAAAACACGAATTCATAAAATTTTGTCAAATCAGGTCTCGAACTACTTTTATGCAAAATTTCAGCCCGATCCGTAAGGAGTTTTAGCAATAGAACAATAACTATAGGTCTATGGTTTTAGCATGAAGAAGTTAAAAACATCAAAGGTAGCAAACATCTAAGCCCTGCAGAAGGGATAATGGCATTAACCTGGAAATGCTCACGCATATCGTACTGCCACGGGGAGACAGTACGATTATGTGGGACTTTAACCCACAAAAATCCTCAGGGTGTTCCGTTTGTGGTGGGAACACGGGAACGTTTTCTCTTCCGCGAACCCACCGCGGCTGCCCAATATGTCGGAGCACCCCCCTTCGCGACGCACCAGAAACACATGATGCGCCGCAACCACCTCGGGGACCTTACCCTGCCAGATGGGCCCCGTGTCCAAACGCCCCTAGGTCCCCTTGCGAGGGGTAAGTCGAGTGGCCCCGCCTGCCACACGGTCACAGAGGACAGAGTGATAAGGTGCGTTAAGGGGGTTAAGGGTTCATAGTAAAGGCCCAAATAAAATGGCGGCAAAGATTTATAATAAAATACCTGACGAAATAAAAGATAATTCTGACATTAATTTTAATAAATTATTAAAGGAGATTTTAATTAAAAAATGCTATTATACGATTAATGATTTTTTTGACGATAAGACTTTGAAATAATGTAAACCATCTTCTGACTTTTGCAACACCCTGACCGGGTACATAATTATAAGAGCGTTAGAATAGTAAGATATTCATGTAAGCTTTAATTATGATACAATAAATGAATTATGAATTAAGGCGTTTATCAGAGGAGGTCTATGTCCAACAGTGAACCAGCATAGGATGTAGAGAAACGTCTGCCGATTCTTGATTGGTCGTTTAACAATTTAATGTAATGCTCGACTAAGCTTGTGTGATCTTGTAAAAAGACACGTAAAGCGATTGAAATGGTTATGTACCTATAATAATAAATAAATAATACTGTGACAATTCACACAGCATTATCTAGCCCCAAGATATGATATTTGTTAATGTTTTTTTTTTATTTAATAAGTTTTAAAACGCTTTACCTACGCATGAAAGCTTGCTTAAAATTAATATTGTGTAGGATAAATGTATACCTTCTACACTAGCTTTCTATTACTCGCTAGGTATGGCTATAAATAAAGATCTTTTAAAATTGAATGGGCGATTCTGCGGACTGCATTTTTCTGCAACAAGCACAGCAAATAAATAGAAAGATCTATAATTTTTTTATTTGTGCTTCAGACACAAATTCTACATACATACAAATTGATTTATTATTTATTTATTTAGCAACTAATACGATTTAAATTAAATAATTACATTAATTATGTATGTACATATATCTAGATAAAAAAAAATACATTACACATTAAAATTATTCAAATGAATTAATAGGTAAACAAAACATCAAAAACTAAGTACCTATGTATCAGAAATTCAAGTGTAATAAATTGAATTTGCAGATGAAGAAAATCCCTGGCTGCAAGTTGTTTCTCGGCGACCGTCCGATTCAGATCACGGTGGCGCGCGCCTCGCAGACCCTCAGTGTGGTGGAGATGGCTCAGCTCCTCTTCCAGTCTAGCAAAACCAGGGGCACGAGAATAGAGTAATTAATAAAGTTGGCGTTTAAAAAAAAGACCTGTAGATAGATACCCCTCATGGGAGACCATCCATTCGCTGGACCGATGACATCGTAGCGGTGGCAGGGAGTCGATGGATGGAGGCGGCTCGGGACCGCTATTTGGGGAGGCCTATGTCCAGCAGTGGACGTGTATGGGCTGATATGATGAGATAGATAAATCTTTATTGTGTGTATCCACACAAACACAAAAAACAATACAGAAGGAAATATTGTCAATCTATGAAGTACAAAGGGCGGCCTTATCGCTTATCGACCGATTTATCTTATATGTATATAGATGGCATGAATTTTTAACGGAGAGGAGCAAGTTGTTCATGGAATGGCATGTCCAAATAAGCACATCTAGCTAGTCTATGCCACTTTAGAGCGGCCAATTGCTCGAGCTATTTTTAGATATTGTGAAATCGTATCATTCACACAGCATAGCTCCAAGATAAGCAGAGATTTTGTTTTGCAGCATCATCATTTAGCCTGTTGTCATCCACAAGTGAACCCGGAGACCCGGGAATAGGTCTTATCGAGCCTCAAAATCTTTGGGCCGTCCTTTTAGTATTATTGAACTCGCTAACTCTTTGTTATGGGTAAAATCCAGCAGCAATAGGGATGTTTCCTAGGTAAAAAAATAATAATTGTAATTAGTCCGTCAGATTATCAAAAAAATATTGATCATATATTTTTTTCTTTATTAAATCAATCAAAATTGATACACTTAGCGAACATCAAAGTTCGGGAGAGGCTCATGACGCCACTTCGTGGTAAAAAAATGTACCACAAGGTGTGACGTCACGCGGAACTTCAACGCACCATTCTTCGTAATTTTTAACCGACTTCAAAAGAAGGAGGCTCTCAGTCCGTCTGTATGTTTTTTTTTGTATGTATCTTACGCGATATCTTCGCCAATTATGGACCGATATTGAAATTTCTTTCACTATTGTATAGAAAATGATCCCGAAGTGGTCCCATAATGTTTTTATCGAAGGGGATTAGTATTTATCCCGCAAAACTTAAAATAAGTGTAAAAGTAAGGGAACTTGAAGTCGGTTTATCGTTTTTTAAAACACGCCATATTATTTGTTTAGTTGACAAAAGAAAAAATACGTATTGAATATTTTTTGGAAATGTAAATGATGGACTAAATAGATTTTTTCAGGAAACTAGCCGATTGTGATGACGAAACTCGTTGACACGAGAATCATAACGTAGTAGAATGATCGGATCACCCTCTTACAAATACACTTGCGAACATGGCAATTACTTAAAGTTTTTAGGACGCATAAGAACTACCTCTGCTTCAAACCTTACGTATTCAGCATAAAGTTCAATTTCCACAGTCCAACCTCCCTTGAAAAATACAAGGAGAAAGGCTTCGTCCAAGAACAGCTCCTGAAGAAGACGGAAGAGATACCAGCTCTGAAGAAGATTTACCACGTGTTTATAGACGAAAGGGACAAGTGCCTCGCGTATTCCCTGCAAGAGTGTGTTCGTATCAGTAAGTGTCGTTTTACAAATTTCTGTTTTCTTCTTCTCCCTCCAAAAAAAGGGGTATTTGGCCATAATGACTACGCTTGGCAGGTCAGATTCAGATTCTGTGACTTTATTTCTTGAGGGTTACAAGATAAGCACTTAGGTAGATATTTAAAATTTTATACTATACTAGCTGACCTGCCAAACGTTGTTTTGCCTTCAACCCTTATCACTTAGGGGTATGGACCATAGATAGTAGCCGATTCTCAGATCTACTGAATACGCATATAAAATTTGGTAAAAATCGGTAAAGCCGTTTCGGAGGTAACTAACATTGTGCCATGGAAATTTTATATATAAGATAAACAGCGATAAATATAGAAATTATTATCAAATAAGTTTTTTGTCCACTAGTGAAAGAAGTGAAAAAGAAACCGCTAGCACATTTTTATTTTTCCTATCTAAATATAATGAAATTTGTATACATGTCATTTTCAGCGCAGAACGGAGCGACATCAGGCTAAGCATTGACATTATTGATGTAATCATCTATGGAGTCAGAATCAGAATCAATAACTTTATTTCTTTAGGCTTACAAAATAAGCACTCATCCACACGCCATCCACTCGATGGACCGACGACATCGTAGCGGTCGCAGGAAGTCTATGGATGGAGGCGGCTCACCGCTATAAGATCCGTTCAGCTGCTTTGTCGTGTAAAATAAATATAATAAATAATGCCGGACAATCCACACAGTATCACCTGGCCTCAAGCTAAGCACAGCTTGTATTATGGGTACTAGGTGACTGATAGATATACCTACATAATAAAATAAAATACTTAAGTAAATATGTATGTAGTTTATTCACAACAAAACAATTTTATTCTCGCCATGGAACAAAAATCTATAGGATACTTCTCGTTAACCTAGAATCATAAAATTTGGCAAGAAGCAAGGTCATAACTATACAGAACCCTCTGGGTGCGTGAGTCTGACTCGCACTTGATGTTTTATTTTATTTTCAGTTGAAAAACCGCGCGTGCTGGCTGTTGTCGGAATGGGTCATGTCGATGGGATTGTTAAATATTACGGCAAAATGCGGCAAGAAGATATTATCCCGCTACTCATGTGAGTTTGTCTGATATTATTTGGTTACTGTGCCGTTTCCATTAATAAAAATCTGTTTATTATACTCACAAAGGTAAAATAAAAGTAAGCCAAGAACAAGTATCTTTGGCGTGATCAAACTTACCGGATCCATTAGCTTTTTTCTTATTCCGATTGATCACGTTATCAACCGAACCTATTTGGCGTGATTATGTGACGCGTGTTCAGTTTCCGTGCCTTGTGATTAACTGGGACATACCCGTTTCTACCACGGTCCACAGTTTCAGTTACTTTATTGTACCATAGGAAAATAAAGAACACTTGGATATGTCAAATTTAAATACATTCATACAAGTAATTATATTATCCAGGGTTTTGAAATAAAAATATAAAATAAAAGATAAATAATAAAACATATCAAAATTATCGGCTGTAAACCAAATAACAAGTCTTGTTAGTTTGTGAGGATCTAGACATTGTGCAGTTACTTCTTTTAGAACTTATTATAGTTGCACGCATGTTTTACTATAAAAACAAGGTTTGAAACTACGAACTTTGTTTTTATAGTAAAATATACTTTAAGGGGTACCAACCCCTAAGGGGGTGAGAGGATTAACTAACTCCCTTACCTCCGTACTAATATTATAAAAGTGAAAGAAAAGTATTTCTGTCTGCCTGTATGTCT
This sequence comes from Eupithecia insigniata, assembly GCA_947859395.1. Taxonomy (NCBI): domain Eukaryota; kingdom Metazoa; phylum Arthropoda; class Insecta; order Lepidoptera; family Geometridae; genus Eupithecia; species Eupithecia insigniata. Next base: position 1,729,615 of record OX402000.1, read on the forward strand.
GTTACCTTTCACGCATAAACGGCTGAACAGACCTTAATAAAATTTGGCAGGGAGGTAGATGGTATCACGGGGACGGCCAAAGGCTACTTTTTATCCCGGAAAAGCTAACAAAGCTGCAATATAGTTTATTACATATGTATATAATTAATGTTTTATCGTTGTTCCAGAGTTCCGCGCGAGCCGGCTTACAGAAGCGTTTTAAGAACAGGAATCAAGTTTACCTTTTACTTTTTAGTATTCTCTTTCTTTTACAAAGTTATTTTTGGGTGACACGTTTTTAAGTACAGTGTATGTCGTATGAACTGGATTCTATGTAACATTATGGGTACTGAAATCTATAAAAACTTATTAATAACCGAATAATTGTATTTGGGTCTCACTCACCACATCGTAGCGGTCGCAGGGAGTCGATGGATGGAGGCCGCTCAGGACCGCTACTTGTGGCGTCGTATGGATGATAGGCCTATGTCCAGCTGTAGACGTGTATGGGCTGATATGATGACGATGGGTCTCACCCATCGACCTAGGTATTCGCCGATGGAAAGTCTCCCCGTATGTAGGTATACAGTCATACAACATTCAGCATTCGTGTCTTTCTATAGTACAAGTGAGGAGTCAATGTTTCAATAGGCATAGGTTTTAGTACGAAGTACTTGTTACTTAATAATTAGCCGTGTTTTAAAAAACGATAAACCGACTTAAAATTCCCTTTTACACTGTTTTTAAGTTTTGCGGGATAAATACTAATCCCCTGCGGACGAAATTTTTATGGGACAAACTCGGGATCATTTTCTATACAATAGTGAAAGAATTTTCAAAATCGGTCCATAATTGGCGGAAGGCCGCGTAACATACATACAAAAATAATATAGTCGAATTGAGAACCTCCTCCTTTTTTGAAGTCGGTTAAAAACGTACGCAGTTGGTTTATTAACAGCTTAATAAAAAAAATTGACTTGTTGCTAACATTTGCTGCTTTGCTAAAACTAACTGTAATAAATAAAGTTTTGTTTATTATTTATTTATTCGTCATCTTGTACCCTCGAACATGTTTTTAGAATCTTGATCCATGTACCTAATCAAAGTAGGGACGCCATTTACAGCCGTATGTCGTATATTTAAAATAAAAAACTTTATTTGGTTCCTAGTTAGTGAAGTGGTTAACACTTTCGTAGCCCAAGGCATAAAGACGTAAGTACCTATTATCCTATGTTATCTTTGACCTACCGATTAAGGTTCCATCGCAGAGTTGGAATCATAATCCTCATCCAACTCTGATCTCCGGTTTGATGAAGGCACATAGGTAGCCGAGCTGTCTCTTCGAAGATTGAAGAAGACCAATCTTTCCGAGTGCTTTTTTTGTAAGCCTAAACAAATCTTTAGGTCGGTAGGTTATCTCTACGATGTCTGTGAAACAAATAAAGTTAGGTACCTATTGATTCTGATTCTGAGTCTAGGCATATCATTGACACTGAACACGAAAGAATTATTTTATATACATTGTTACTAATTGTTACACATAGGTACTAGAGTAGCCTGAACTCTGTTTTATTTTCTTATTGAGATCGCGGCTGAAACGCAGCATCAGTTCGGAAGGACGATGATGATTTACCACAGAAATAGGCGCAGCTCTACCATGTCTGTGTGATTTACGTAGTTATTGTATCTTTGATGATGATTACGGATTAAGCATAGATATTTTTTTCCTTGAAGTTTTTAATGTGTTCTTTTATTTTGTCTATGGGTTGTATAATACGCTCAGGGTTTTAAATGAAACCTTCGAATTAATAAAAACAAACATCACTCAACGTCAATAAATAAAAATAAAACGTGACGTTTAATTAAAAGTCAGAGCCTTTCGGAATCCTTGTCCATTCCCAAAATTCAGCCCAAAATGGATCTTCTTTTAAATCAAGGATAAAATAACAAATCTACATACAATGTTTTACTTTCAAAATCGTTTGTAAAAATATGATAAATCATTTGGCACGACAGTTATCTAAACAAATTGACATTTTTACGGCAAAGAAGGTTTCTAAATTCGACTGTAAGTTACCATTTTCCGTTATTTCTCTATAATACCTAGAGACCATGTAGAGACAAGATATTCAAACCGCCCGGGCCTGCAGCTTCCTGTGTATTGAAATACCTGCACTGTGATCACCAATCCTGCCAAGTGTGGTGAAACTCTTTGTTTGGGGGAGATACAGAGGTAGACGAAGGAACTGCTAATGAGGGGAAGAGATAATTAAAATGCTGTATAAGTTTAAGCCCATCTGAGGAAGTACCGACGTAGGTATTGTTATGATTTGTGACCTAAGCAATAAGTTTTTTTAATCGTCAATAGAACTTCGTTTGACCACATCTCACCTGATGGAAAGTGACGATGTGGCCGACGGTGTAGGTATCACGAAGGTCTAAAAGACGTGTCTTTTGGATATTCACTCTTGTCTTGAAGATACCCAGATTGTAATTGGCCGGAAAAACAAGTAGGCAGGGAGTTCTAATCCTTAGCGGTGCGAATGATGAAGGTGGAGGAAAATCGCTTAGTACCTACCTACGAGTGGATGGTATGTATATCCACCAGATAAGGATAGCAATGTGCCGTCTGTCTGCTTGTAGTAGGTAATCTAATTTTGACTATATTTCCTCAGTTACTAAGTCTTTGGGTTTTCGGCCAAGAAGCTTTAGCAGTTCAGGCTTGCAACTACCAGCTTCGGCGACCTTGCTGCAAAGCGACAATGCTGCTACAGTCGTATTACTTGGCACAGTGCACTTCAGCAAGCAGTCGATTGAAGATGTTTCCTCGGTGAGTGACCACGCCACATATATGCACGTGGTTGAAATCGGAACAATTGACGCTAAATCAATCGATCCTGGAACGTTTTTCTTTGTATAACACCGCTATAGTACCTACTCATTTTGGAAAATCTGGCTGATCGCACTGAACACTAAAAGCGGTTCAGCAGCGCGTCGATACATTGATTATAAATAAATAGCTCCGATCTAAATACAGCAGCGCCTCGATAATCCGAACACCCATAATTTATACCCTGATCGGATGTACGGAGCGTTTGGATTATACCTATGTGTGTATTTTTAAAGTCGTTTGGCTTTATATTAGGTACCCTACAAGGTTTTTTATGATTGAGAACATGTTTTGATTTTGCAAAATTGTTATAAAATTCAAGTATAATTCTTTAAATCACACTCTTTTATATAATTCTAAGTACTTTGACGAGTATAGAACCTAGGTATTTAGCATCATAGAATAGAATATTTTTTTATTCTAAAATTGTGTGAACATGAAGGATTAAATGAAAATACCATCAACAATTTTATCCTTTTCGGACATACAATAATTAGTTTTACAATAGTTTAACAATATTGATAAAAATACAATAGTAACCAATCAGGCAGATAGGTAATTGCCTGTTTTAAATTCTTTTACATTATAGTGAACATTGTTAACAAGCCATTTCCTTTATTTAAGTTTCAATATGTTTCCATCAAGTTGTTTTATCTGTAGTGGTAAATGATTAAAGACCTAGCTGTTATATATGTGCTTTTGTGGAACATACTACTGTTGATTTGAGGTATGTATAAATTAAATTTATATTTATTTCGTAAGTTATCAGATCTATCAGATTTTTAATTAAAGAAAGTTAAATTATTTTTTACAAATAAGCAGATTACTAAAATGTATATCCCACCCTTACCTCATCCCTGTACGACCCAGTTAATGTTAGAACATCGTCTTTGAAAACATCACGCAAAGATTGGGTAGGTACTCTCTAAGTTATATATTGCTCTAATACATTTTTTCCATAACATAAACCGATTGAACATCAACTGAGTTTCCTCAAAAGATCACTCCGTAGCCCGTAGCATAATTCAAGGAAAACGTGGTCATAGTCACAGTCTTTAATACGCGTTCTTTGCTACCATTTTTGACGAAACATTACTTAAAATATGGAGAGCATAAAAAATGCTTTATCCTCTGTTTTCGCATCAGCATTTTTACTTGAATATAAATATAATATATAAATTATTAAAAAAACAATACGTGTTACAATGTAAAATGTACTTATAAACTATACACAGTACTACGAGACTGAGAAACAGCGGTTGCGCAGAAGTCGTTCGGATTATAGAGGCGTTCGGGTTAGCTGAAAATCGAACTACAGACGCCCTGCTGTAGATATGTAATCAGCCGATACCGCAACGACAATTTAAAGGTCCTGTTTATTTCACAGATAGTTAAAGTTTTGAATCCAAATGCTATTCTGGTAGAGCTATGTCGCCAGCGAGTGTCTCTTCTGGAATTGGATGATAAGAAATTCTTGGAAGATGCTAAAAATTTCGATTCGAAAAAAGTCAAGTAAGGAAAGTTTTTACATCTAATTTCAATGTCTCATCGTTGTAAAGGTATCGTTTAATCAAATTCAACAACCAACTGCTTTTCGCGCTTTAAAGTCTAAATGTAGCTGGACTGTGCCGGTCTTGTCAGGTCTACGCTGCACGACCTGTGACCCAAGATAACCAGCCAATGAAGCCCCGACGCTGTGACAAACCGAGAAATACATAATGGCGTGAAGAGTGACATCTATTATAAAGGGGGACGCTAGAAGCTCAAGGTTGAGATGCGTGGGAGAAGTCATTGTCCAACACGGGTTCACAGCTGAATCCATGGTATTCTGTTATTTGGGCTTAAATATCCACGCTTATGGTTGGCAGGCGGATTGGTAGGTAGGTACTTAATACAGGGGGTCACTTCTGGGTGATACTTTTCACTTATCGTGATACTTTATCGAGTTATACTCATTATCACGGGATAAAAATAACATGTGATAAATATCGAGTGGTAGGCCAAAAACTGAATTCTCGTGCGACTTATCGAGCAACTCATCAAAGAAAAACCCTCGATAAATATCGAATTTTAGATTTTGCAGAATACGCTTGATTATCCCTTATGGTAGGTTACCATAAACTCGGCTCTTATAACATCCACGGTCTGAGTTATAGCCCGGCCACACGCTCCGCATGAATGCACAAACCAGTTTGCGCAAGCAAGGTGGAGCGTGTGGCCGGGCTCATCTTTTTCTGCCTGTTTTTTTTTGTGTTTGTGCAATCATGCATTCACAAAAGTTGGAGCGTGTGGTCGGGCTATTAGAGGGGTCAATTCTTACGCGTGATCACCACGGCATCACCGCGACACAAGGTCCATTGATATGATGACACAGACACACAACAAAAAAAGTTGGGTCTGCGACGAATCAGACTATACTTTTCCGATCCGATTTGCAGCACAGAAAGCTAATTGCAATAATTATAGTAATATCTCTTGGTCCAGGCATGCAGTGAAGGGGCAAGGCTTCGTGTCGGGCATGCTCCATGCGATGTTGCTCAAAACATACGCGGACATCGCCAAGGAGCTAGGCGTTGCGCCAGGGGGTGAATTCAGAAGAGCATATCATGAAGTAAGTCATTATTTATAACTTTATACAAGCTGGTAGGTTTACTAAGAAAAGCCTGTAATGTTTCCCCTGAATTATTTTCACGTTTGTATTATTTACATTTCCTTTTTTCTTAAATTTTAAGTATAAAAATATAGTTTAGTTTTCGTCATTAAAAACGATGAACGAACGAAACGATAAATCACTTTACATCCATGCCATAGGGTTGTGGAATGCATTATCAGAGTCGACGAGAAAAGTACTATTCTTGCCTGTTTTTAACCGACTGCAAAAAGAGGAGGTTATCAATTCGTCTTGTATGTTGTAATCGTATGTGTGTATGTACAATAAGTGTAAAAGTAAGGGAATTTGGAGTCAGTTTATCGTTTTTTATAACACGCCATATTATTAAAACTCGCGTCAAGGAGTTTTTCCTTTGAGAAAAGTGAATACCTATTGGTACTTGGACTATTTATTTCATCACCATCATCATCATCAGCCCATACACGTCCACTGCTGGACATAGGCCTGCCCCGTACGACACCACAAATAGCGGTCCTGAGCCGCCTTCATCCATCGACTCCCTGCGACCGCAACGATGTCGTCGGTCCATCGAGTGGATGGACTCCCATGTAGGGGGGGATTTGCCATAATCACCACGCTTGGCAGGCGGATTGGTGATCGCAGTGTTGGTGTTTAAAAATACTCAGAAGGAAGCTGCTGCCCTTCCTCTGGTAGGTTCCCTTAGTCGGCTTTTACGACATCCACGGGTTGAGTTGGAGGGGTCGATATTCCTACGCCGCGACCCCACGGCTATTTATTTATGTATCTATATTTAAGTAGGCTTATATTTCAATTTATATTTTTTTTTATCTAAAATCATCTTTGGTACATACTCTCCATGCTTTTAATAAATGCCCAATTCTTTTTATTATTTATTTATTTAATGTTGTTTTTCTGTAGTAATAAATATTATTGTACTGTAATTATAAGTCCAAATAAGAGTGGTACTGAAACTGATATACCTAATTGTTTTATCACTTGTCTCTTACATATCTTGAACAAAAATATTTATGTCTCTTTGCAGATGAAGAAAATCCCCGGCTGCAAGTTGTTTCTCGGCGACCGTCCAATACAGATCACTATCGCGCGCGCCTTCCAGTCCCTTAGCGTATACGAGCTGGGGCAGGTCATGTACCACCTCACCACTACCAACCCAAGGCCTCTAGAGTATGTACATATTACATTCATATCTTACAGTCCCTTCCAGTCCCTTAGCGTGTAAGAGCTGGAGCAGGTCATGTACCACCTCACCACTACCAACCCAAGGCCTCTAGAGTATGTACCTATTACATTCATATCTTACAGTCCCTTCCAGTCCCTTAGCGTGTAAGAGTTGGGGCAGGTCATGTACCACTTCACCACTACCAACCCAAGGCCTCTAGAGTATGTACCTATTACATTCATATCTTACAGTCCCTTCCAGTCCCTTAGCGTGTAAGAGCTGGGGCAGGTCATGTACCACCTCACCACCACCAACCCAAGGCCTCTAGAGTATGTACCTATTACATTCATATCTTACAGTCCCTTCCAGTCCCTTAGCGTGTAAGAGCTGGGGCAGGTCATGTACCACCTCACCACTACCAACCCAAGGCCTCTAGAGTTGTATTACATTCATATCTTACATTGTCACGTCACGCCCATTATAAATGTTACCGGGTTAACTATGAACCTTGGGTATGTTGGGAGAACACTAACGTTTCATCCCTTATCGAGGGATTTGTTTAGGCTGAGTGCGGCTAACCATTAGTAACGCCTACAAGTGGCTCTGACGGAAGACCAGCGTGGGTTGCTAGCTTGCTAGTCAACTCATGTTGAGGAAGAGCCAATTTATTACATATCTTACATCGTTTTAAGAGTACCTACATGTTTCTCTTGGATGGATGTATGGATATTTGTTCCTCTTTCACACAAAAACTACTGAACTGATTGAGCTCAAATTTGGTATGGGTACAGTTTGGGACTTGGAATAACATATGTACAGGCTATTTTTTATCCCGATGAAACGCGAGCGGCGGCGCGGACAGTAGCTAGTATTCTAAAATCTTCTATTTTATTCCATTAAACCTCCCCCTAGATATGCTCGTGACTTTACCTATACCTACTCTAAATTGCTTCGCTAGCTCGGGATTTAATAACGGCACGTTCAACAAAACATCTTTTACCCACTTGTTGAACTAAAATTATTTCTCGACAGCTCACGTTCACTAGAAAAATACAAAGACAAAGACTTTGTGCAAGCGCAGTTCGAGGAGATCACCCACGACGTGCCGGCATTCAAGAAGATATTCCACGTGTTTGTGGACGAACGGGACAAGTGTCTCGCGTATTCCTTGCAGGAGTGTGTTCGTACTGGTGAGTACCTCATCATCATCATCATATCAGCCCATACACGTCCACATGCTGCACATAGGCCTCCCCCACGACGCGCGACGCCACAAATAGCGGTCCTGGAGGCCTACTCGGAAAAAGAAAATCGAAGTTTCTTTTTCGTTTTCGTGCAAAACCAACTCTTATGTCGCTTGCATAAGATTAGCGTTTGCATGAAAAATATTCAGAAATTTCGTTTTCGTTTTTACGAGTACGGGCCCTGAGCCGCTTCCATTTATCGACTCCCTGCGACCGCTACGATGTCGTCGGTCCATCGAGTGGATGGTCTCACATGTGAGGGGTTTGCCATAACCACCATGCTTGGCGGATTGGTGATCGCAGTGTTGGTGTTGAAAAATACTCAGATGGAAGCTGCTGCCTTTCCTCTGATAGGTTCCCTTAGTCGGCTCTTACGACATCCATGGGTTGAGTTGGAGGGGTTTTTATTGGTACGCCCCCACGGCTCCACGGCCAGTGAGTACCTACAACTACTTAGGTATATTTTTACCACTGTTCCGCTTATTCCCTGTCGTAGATTTAAAATGAACATTCCATGTTCTGTGGCCAACTAACTAGTGGCGCCATCTATTTCAATTGGTGATCGTTTACAGCTATATAAATTAAAAATTTAATAATTCGGAAATTATAATGATCAGAATAAGTAAGAAATAAAATAATAATAAATTTATTATTTAGTTTGAAACCTGTTTTTATTTTGCATTATTATTTCCAGTTGAAAACCCGCGAGTGCTTGCTGTGGTCGGAATGGGTCATGTCGAAGGCATAGTCAAATATTTTGGTAAAATGCGCCAAGCAGATATCATCCCACTACTATTGTGAGTTAGTCATGTTATGTTATGGACACGTACCTTGTCAATGTCCGATGTTCTAATTCACCTCTGCCCTGACCGACGAGTTGGTCAAGGACTGCAGTCGTTTACTACGACCGTCTGGTATTCTGTATGCGACACACTGAGGTTGGGTGTCTACCTAACCTCAACTATATATTATTAATATTATTATAGGTACTCTTTGAACCTCAATGTGTCGCATACAGAATACATGTCATGTGCAATGAGAAAAGAAAACCCTTTATTTATTGCTGTTAGTACACCTAAGTACGCGTTCGCATGCGAATTAATTATTATTAATGCGAAACGACTGCGATGGCGGAACATCTGTGGAACGTTAGTACACTGCTGTTTTTTTTTGCAAAGAACTGACCATCATGTGACCATCTATCCCTGTCTTTTATTTAACCTTCCTCCATGCCACCTCTTTTTTGTACGCATTTTTATAATCTACGTGCCTAGTTGCATATATTACGGGATGAATTCGAATTTAATTTCAGTATTTTCGATTTTCATATTGCGAAAATCCGTCCTCAGCGACAGATCGCATGCGGACGCATTGCGTAGCTAAACAAATGCGAAACATCTGCGTCTGTGTAAAAGCTATTTCGCATATAAACCGACAAGGATGCAACCATTTAATCTAGCTCAATGCTCGAGAGAGACATAGCATGTACGAAACTCTGCCATACAACTGACAGTTTGTTCGCAGTTTCGCAGACGCATGCGAACGCGTAGGTGTACTACAGCGAGAAGTACAAAATTTTGTTTGTTTTATTTTATAGGCAGTTAATCTTTCTATTAAAATATCAAAAAGTTTGTTTTAAGGGCGATCGTCACGGGTTGGCGCGAGTTTCAAATTAATTTTTGAATTTTTATTTTCTGCGTTTAATAAAAAATAAAATTAACGGCAAAGTAATTGGCGCAAATATTGAACTATTTTATATATACATATATAGGGTATATGAACCTATCAAAAACCCAACTTCTTATTTAATTTTGTTTTGGGAGCATTTGGGAAAATGTAGATTTTTAGCCTTGTTTAGTCCAGTCGCCTCTATAGTTTTCACAACAATAAACTAGATGTCGCTAGTAAAAGTGAACCAACTCTAGATCGCGCTGACGAGAACGCACGGTCTAGAGGTATAAAGCTTTTCTATGAACCAATAAATTGAGTCTATTCCGTGAGTTCAAGGTGTTTTATTTCTAATACCTCATCAGTACAGAGATTCGGGATAGGACTTAAACATTGGTCCTTAACGAGCCTGATGATCAGTACTGCATTTTTCTTGAGTTGATCTGTGCTGTGGATCGCAGCGGCAAAAGATCGACTATTCGGAGTCGGTGGCCACCATACCACCGACTTATGCGGGTGCGGATCTCTGATCCCCCGTGACTATCATCGCTCTGAGCTGATTACCTCGGTCAGCTTCAGTGAGCGCCGCCGCGCAGTGGATTTCAGTGCAGTGAGCGGATTATCATTGCCGCAAAACGGTCATCGACCCCGTTCCCTGATCGTGCCTACGCGACGACATCCGAGACCCTAGAATCCCAGAAGAGGACGAGTACAAAGCCGGTGGGCGGAAAGTAATACCTTCCACCGTGCTCAAAGAGAGTTCAAGGCGGAGCAGAGGTAGTGATTGGAACTACCTCCCCCGCATCACATGCGGAGCGATTTAGTAGAAGAGTTCAACGCGGGCGGTCGAGGTAGTATCGGAACTGCCTCCCCCCGCACCACAGACGAGGCGATCGATTCCTATCTCCCCTGCGTGCTGGAGATAGACGACTGCTGGCTGACGCGAGGATACCTGCCAGCAGCTCCGAGTCATCACAGTGCGTAGGTGGTAGCTGACAAAACTGTAAGTACTTTAATTTTTGTGTAGAACAAAACATTTTGCGAGTTCATGTGTCGTGTTTTTATTAAGTTGTGTTGGGTGAAGTTTTTTATGCCTACCTGCACCTACCAGTTCGGTGTAGTGTAGTAACATTTGTTTTGTGTTAGTTTAGTAAACTTTTAAGTGGTTTTTGCAGTGCAGTACGTACAATCTTAGTTGATACCTACCTACCTGCTCAATAAATATTATTAAATTCGTGGAGACTTAGTTTATTGTAAATTAATTAGCCATTGTAAAGACCTACCTAGGCATGTATGTATGATCTAGCTAAGGAAGATTATTTGTATTCTCGTATCCTTTCATAAAACTTGTATATTAATTTGTAATAAGTAGGTACCTAACTAATTAAAAGTTATAAGTTTAAAATGGATCTATTCATTAGTACACAGGACGAACTAAGCAAATCCATTGAGAGAGGGCTAATCAATTTCAAGAAATGTCCCATAGAAAGGCTCACCTCAACTTACATAAGTTCCAAACTTGAAATTCTAGAAAATGATTGGGCACGGTTCCGAGAGAACCATTATAAACTGTTTAGCAAGTTTCCGAAAGAGGATCTATGTAAAAGCTCTTACGTCAAAGATGAAGTTATTGAACAAACTGAAGAAAGCTACTTGATGGGTAAGTGTTATATGAAAGATACGTTGGAAAAGATAACTGTAAAAAGTCCACCACCAGTATCGAGTTCCGAGATGAGAAGTTCAGCCTCTTCGTTATTTAAGTTGCCCAAAATATCAATTCCGCATTTCTCTGGGAAATACGAGGAGTGGACTACGTTCCGCGACCTATTTGTGTCACTGATCCATAGAAATGCCTCCCTTGATAATGTACATAAACTTCATTACCTAAAGGCTCATCTCACTGGCGAGGCAGAACAGCTCATCAGACACACTCCGATAGCGGACTCGAACTACACACGTTGTTGGGAACTCCTCGAAAATAGATACAATAATAAAAGGTTTTTGTCAAAATCTATTCTGAACAAACTGCTCAAACAACGTGCGATGGCAATGGAGTCCGCTTCGGCATTGAAAGATCTTTTAGACACTAGTTCAGATTGTTTGAATGCTCTCAGTTGTTTAGGTGTACAGGTGACTACATGGGACCTTATTATCGTTCATATACTTAGTTCAAAATTAGATTCAGAAACGCAGAAACAATGGGAACTTTCGATCTCGAGCCCCGACAGGAACATGAATGAGCTGCCTACCTTCGCCCAGTTTAAATCGTTCTTAGAAACCAGGTTCCGAGCGTTAGAGTTTGTTGAACCCGAGAAGCAAGCACACGTACAGCGTAGAAGTAGTCAGAATCAGCAATCAGTCATAAAGTCTTTCGTGGCAACCTCCGAGATAAAAAACTCAAATACAATGAAGGTACCTACTCCTTTACCTTGCGAGTTGTGCGCCGACAATCACAAGATCACATTCTGCAAGCAGTTTGCTAGACTAAACCTAGACCAGCGGCGAGAATTCGTAACGAAAGAACGAATGTGTTCTAACTGTCTCGGTGGAAATCATAGAGTTCAGAATTGTAGAAAACCCACAAGTTGTCGGATTTGTCGAAGAAGACATCATACTCTTCTTCACATCCCACATGATCAGACCAGTTCTCCAAAGGCCAAAAATGATGTGATATATTCATTTCATGTACAATGCAAAGAAAATGAGTTCATAAAGAAAATTGGGGAACTAGAAGAGCAAATTCCAAGCGGTATATCCATGCTAACTGAAAAAGAACAACAGTGTGAAACATTATTAGCACAGACTATAGAGAATAGAAATATAGTAAAGTCGCCGTTGAGGGAAGAACGGCCAGAATGTATGTATGGTAAAGCTGAGAACATAATAAGCAGAGGAAGATTAAAGTTGCAAAGGTGGAATAGGAATAATGAAGAAGTTTAAGAAAATATAAAATTGAAGAGTAGAGTAAAATATAAACCAAATAATCACAGAAAGGTAAAATTCAAGATAGATCATACAATAAAAATATTAGGACCTGGACAGGGTGGCAATTCATTCATCATCTTGGCGGCTAGGCGTTCATTATTAATTGAATTTAAATTGTCATTTAAGAATAATTCAGAACTATGTTGCTAGTAAATAATGTAGATCTTAGATTCATTCGTTATCATAAGAGTTCAATGTTTAATTTTGTAGTGTTTTTGTTATTTTGTTAAGGACCTAGCATATTAGGTCCTTCGCGGGCGGTATGTTTAGTCCAGTCGCCTCTATAGTTTTCACAACAATAAACTAGATGTCGCTAGTAAAAGTGAACCAACTCTAGATCGCGCTGACGAGAACGCACGGTCTAGAGGTATAAAGCTTTTCTATGAACCAATAAATTGAGTCTATTCCGTGAGTTCAAGGTGTTTTATTTCTACAAAAAATACCTCATCAGTACAGAGATTCGGGATAGGACTCAAACAAGCCTAAAATCTCTTATTTTCCCAAATGCTCCAAAACTACCAATGAGCCGAAGTTAGTTTTTCATAAGTAAATAGGAAATGGTTTACAATTTGCGCCAACTTACTTTTCCGCTAGATTTATTGCTTGAAGAGAGCAGAATACATTAAAAACTACAAAAAAATAATCTCGTGCTAACCCGCGACGATCAACCAATTAAAGTAACATTTCAATAAAAATATTCATGCCCTCGCATGATCGTGGACAGGCGCAGGGACTCCAAGCGGTCGGTAACCTAACCACATCACAAGGGACACCAATCAGTCGTCTCTCTCCTCGGTCGAACACACTCGTATAGGTATGTTAAACTTGCAGAAAATCGCCGTAACATGTGTGACCGGATGCCATGCGGAGGACATGAGTATCCTCTTCTAATTCCTGGGACATCAGAAAAGAGGTACTACTTAGGTTTCCATTACTGCAGGAAACTATTAATTCCGCACTACTTTTTATCATAAGGGTCAGGCTTACACTGAGACCCGACGCGCGACGCGCCGCTACGCAGCGCGACTTACACTGAGACCCGACGCGCGACGCGCCGCTACGCAGCGCGACTTACACTGAGACCCGACGCGCGACTCGCCGCTACGCAGCGCGACTTACACTGAGACCCGACGCGCGACGTGCCGCTACGCAGCGCGACTTACACTGGGACCCGACGCGCGACGCGCCGCTACGCAGCGCGACTTACACTGAGACCCGACGCGCGACGCGCCGCTACGCAGCGCGACTTACACTGAGACACGACGCGCGACGCGCCGCTACGCAGCGCGACTTACACTGAGACCCGACGCGCGACGTGCCGCTACGCAGCGCGACTTACACTGAGACCCGACGCGCGACGCGCCGCTACGCAGCGCGACTTACACTGAGGCCCGACGCGCGACGTGCCGCTACGCAGCGCGACTTACACTGGGACCCGACGCGCGACGTGCCGCTACGCAGCGCGACTTACACTGAGACCCGACGCGCGACGCGCCGCTACGCAGCGCGACTTACACTGAGGCCCGACGCGCGACGTGCCGCTACGCAGCGCGACTTACACTGAGACCCGACGCGCGACGCGCCGCTACCCAGCGCGACTTACACTGAGGCCCGACGCGCGACGTGCCGCTACGCAGCGCGACTTACACTGGGACCCGACGCGCGACGCGCCGCTACGCAGCGCGACTTTTTATTGGGATTAAATTTATTGATATTTATTTTAAATACCTATTTACGGAAAAATCAGCTAACAAACTATTTGGACAGCCATATATGTTTTGGGCGGCTATAAAATATTAACCATTAGCAGAAGGTAGGTACTTGGTCGGCAACTAAATTATTTTTGATCGGTAAATAAATAGCTGTTTGATCAGCAAAGTTCAGCGGTGTCAGCAGAATTAATTATTTGATCAGCAGAATTTTACTTTCGCTAAGCAAGAGATGTAGATGCATATATTTATTTATTTATGCACTCCCAACAAAAAATAACATAGCAAGCGAAACGTTACAAGTAAGTGGTATTATGTCTAGTATTTTTTAATTAATGGGTGCCACAGCATGTACCAATTATGGGCATACTAATCAAACATTGCAGAGATAGAGGTGAATAATTATAGGAAAAAAATGTGATAAAAGAGAAATAATAAAGATAGATTAAACAGAAATATATAGGTATACAGGTACTGAATATTATGATATTATGAAATTAGAAGGTAGGCATGTAAAATTGAGAAGATTTGTTTTTTGGCCCCCTCTGTCATTCTGGTTTCGGACCTTTAGGTCGAGTTCACGATGCGTCTCGTGACGACGGCGTAGACGACGCGAGCGACGACGCCGCGATATGTCGTGTCTTGCAGCGGCGGGCGGCGCGGTAGCGCGGCGGTGCGCGGTGCGAAACTACTGGCTTCTTGAAGCATCATCGTCGCGTCGGTCGCTTCTCTGTGTGAACTGATCCTTAGTGCTCAAATGCAGACAGGGTTATAAAATAAAATAGATTTGTTACCTTTGTATTTGCGCATCTACTGTTGGTGGCTTCATGGGTCAGCCATTTTTATTGAAATACTCCTGAGCTTATGGCCGAATGCTCAAATGCAGTTCAGATTTAAGCGCGTCACAAGCAGCGATTTTTTGATGAAAATATGTCGAAAATTCTTCACTTGAGCTGTGTTTAAATCTGAGTTGCGTTTGAGGATTCGGGCGTTAGACTCCTAGATTTAAAGATTTATAAAGTGTTGATTATGTCAAAGGCCCCTTATTTTGGGGAGGCAAGTTCAGCAGTGGATGTAGGTATGTGTGATGAAGAGATAGCTAATTAGAAACTAATGCTTGTTTTTGTTGTTTCAGTTTTCCACCTAATCCAATCTCTAAAGTCATTTTGTGGAAGGGAATCAAATGGACGTTTTACTTGTTCTTGTTTTCCTTCTTATACAGACAGATTTTTGGCTAGGGTGGTTTAAAAAAAAATTGTATGATGTCTCGTTTTTGCGTAACTTGACAATAAAATAAATAAACTCCTGAACAATAAAACAATTTTTAATTATAGGTTCGGGTTCGTCCCTGGGTACGGGTAGCTTGCCTTTTTGGCACGCTTTTTTCCGGTATAAAACGTTGCTCGCTACAAACGCCAGTTTGTAGGCAACGTAGATAAATAAACAAAATGCAAAGGGTCCGGTAAGTTTCCATCACTTTACGTAGGTAGGTATAGTAGGTACCAGATATTCATTGGGAGTTGGCGTATTTTTGATTAACGAGAAGTCGTGTTTTTATTTTATTTTATTGATTTAATTCTCAATATCTCTATTTTATTTATCAGTGATTTACTAAGACCGTGATAAATATTAAAGTGGAAACAGATTCTCAAATAGGTAACACGACTGCGTTCTTTTTTGCCGCAATATAAATAATTAGATATAATTTGGAAAAAAATCTAAATCTACAAAAAATATCCAAGGCCTTTAGAGTTTGTATAGATTGTATGAAATGCGATGTAATTATTTTATTTTTGTTCACGTGACACTACTAATTTTTTTTACACATGGACGTAAAATCCGTCGCAAAAGGTTAACCGTTCACGTTTTTAAGAGATACAAAACATCTATTGCTACTCAACAATAGATGGCAGGGCCGTAAAAAAGGCATTATAAAAATATGTACACCTACCTACAGCGTTTCTCGATATGACAGGTAAGTGTTTTGTCAATGTCACTGTCATCAAGCCATCTTTTGTTTTTGTTTACCTACTGGTATGTTCTAGTCCATTTTTTTGGTTTTTCATCTAAAAATGCAGAAAATATGTATTATTTACTTTCTCGTGCTCTTGGATAATATTTCCAATGAAAAAACTTCTTGTGGTTGTAATATAGATCGCTCACAGACCACGCAAAACAGAGAAAACGTTTTAGAAAGTTCGCTAGACGAAGGACAGTGTTCAGTTGATAACGAAAAAAATAAGTATCAGACTTTATATGAAGATGCTAGCATGATACTGATACCCGAGGGGGAGTACCAGCTAGGTACTGACGATATTATTATTGAAAACGATGATGAAGGGCCAAAAAGAATGGTTTCAGTAAAAAGCTTCCATTTAGACAAGTATGAAGTATCCAATAAGAATTTTTTGAATTTCGTTACCGAAACTGATTATAAGACTGAAGCAGAATCTTTTGGAGACAGTTTTGTATTTGGGATATTTTTAAATAGCACTTACAAGGATTCATTGAAACACTATAGGGTGGTACAGGCGGAATGGTGGTATAAAGTGAGCGGAGCAGATTGGCAGCATCCTTATGGGCCAGACTCACATTTAACAGGTACCTACATAAACATATTTTGTTCCTTCAATGGTCCTGAATGGATGACTAGTACAAATTCAGCTAATTTTATCTATGGAATATAATTTTTCAGAAATGATGGATCACCCCGTGATTCATGTCTCATGGAGAGATGCTAATGCATACTGTAAGTGGCGGGGGGCCCGATTGCCGACAGAGTCTGAGTGGGAGGCGGCCTGCAGGGGTGGACACAGGGACACCAAGTATCCCTGGGGGGACAAACTGTTCCCTGGCAAGAAACACATGTAAGACAACTAAGAAACATGTTTTAACACCAAAGTTTTCATCTTCGCAGAAAATTATATTACAAAATAAGCTGTAATACAATTCATTAACAGCTTATAACTTTGAAGGATTCTTTAATAATAATAATATTTTTTATTTATTGATATTTGTTTGGTTCAGCAGGTGTATTCATTACAAGATTCAGGTATTTATGAATCAAAACCAGGTTTTGTTGCTTCCGGAGCATTTTTATTATTAGAGATTTATCAGTAAATGTAAATGTCAATGTATGCTCCACTATATTGTTTTTATAACATTTGCATTCATAGAAAATGGTTTATGATTTAGGGTAAATCACTTTTTCTTGCAGACATCAGAAAATATTAAAAGCCGCAAAATATATGATATTTGCGCAATTCAGAGTTCTGCGAAACTAGATATAAATTGAATGAAAATAGCCCTGTATATCAGATAATTTATCTACAAAAGGGGCTATAATATTATTCTTATTTCCAGGGCTAACATATGGCAAGGTACATTCCCTCATCACAATTCAGCTAGAGACGGGTTTGTCGGCACCAATCCGGTGCACATGTACCCGGCCAATGACTTCGGACTCCACAACATGGCTGGCAATGTGTGGGAATGGACGGCCAATGCATGGGCTGATGACAAGGTTTGTAAGGTCTTTAAAATTGATTTATTTCTGTCAGCACAAATTACATATTAGATTAAGTCAGATTATATAGGCCTTGTGCATAAGCTCAGTCACCCAGTGAACTATGGAGAGAGCTATGCTCGGAGTGTCTCTCTACACAATAGAATCTGGAATACGGAAATCTGTAGAAGAACCAAAGTTGTATCTTTTCAAGTACCTTTTCATTGGTCGAGCATTATAACAGCGAAGTTTGAAGCCTGATTCAGGCGCTTACCTTCTCACTAAGTGCCTATGATAGCCACTTTACCTTTAGTGTTCATTGTACATATATCAGGAAAGCGCGTAGTCATATCAATCGAAACTAGTTGTAGACTCCACTTTTGATATCAATCTTTTCTTGTATTCTGAATCAGCAGGCTGAAGTGGCGATGGGCAGGCCATATAGCTCGTAGAACCGATAACCATTGGGGAGTAAAGGTTCTCGAGTGGCGATCGCGAAGCAATGCGAAACGGAGTGTCGGAAGACCTCCCACGCGATGGACTGAAATTGTGGCGGTCGCAGGGATTTGTTGGATGGATGCGGCTCAGGACCGCTATTCGCGGCGGCGTTTGGGGGAGGCCTATGTTCAGCAGTGGACGTATACGGGCTGATGATGATAAATATAAGGCTCATCCTCAACACACTGGCGATTTCAATGCGAGGCGATTACGCAGCGAGCACGCAGCGACTACGCCGCGACGAAGCCGCGGCCGCGCTGGTTTTGAACACTGGCGTCGACGGCCGTATTCACGCCTAGCTCGCTGCGTGCCCGCGGCATCGTTGCGGCGTGCAAGCTGCGCAATTCGCTTTGAAATCGTCCGCAATTGGCCAGTTTGATAAGACAACAGATTTTTCTAAGTTGATGGGGGCCGTTCAGGACCGCTATGTGTAGCAAAGTATGAGGGAGGCCTATGTCCAGCTGTGGACTTGTGTGGGCTGATATGATGATGATGATAGAAACTTAACTATGTGATACAGCATTGCCCAGGGCACAATCTATCATTAAGACAAATTTCCTTTAACTGATGAAGTCTTGAAAAGGTAACAAAGTTACTTTATTACGTTATTTTGATAGTGACGTCAAAATCTATCCAGTAATAAATCAAATCGGATATGAATAAGAGAATGGTGTGTTCTGATGTCGTCAAAGCTAAATTAGTTGACAGCAGTAAAATAATGCCGTCCCTTTCATAATAATCGAAATAAAAAAGATGGCATCATTCTTAGAGATTTAGCGACATCTAAATTAACAATCACTGACTTAAGTTTGATTTATGACTGGTAGATTTCCTATCATTTACATTAATCATGTGTCATAATTCCAAGCAGATAAGAGCTGGACCGTAGTCGGCTTTAATCCATTCTTTGAATCAAGCTTTATTTATCATGTCATGCAAATTAAGTAAACTTATGATGCATAATATCTTTGACACTCCTTCAAATATTTCTCAATGTGCTTAGGCAGTATGATTACTGCTAGTGATTTCAATTTGTTATATTAAGTACCCAGTTTATTATGCAACTATTGATATGTGTCTGAGAGATGTAATCAGCCTTTGTAATAAATTCTCGTTAATAATAATGCAGGCCTCACTCACTTATCTATTAAAATGAGTTACAAGCAAAGAAAATGTTTCAAGAACTTAACAGTCTCGTGTGCTGTGTATTGCTAGTTTACAACAATAATAAATATTTGTAGAATACATAATTATTTCCTTACCGTAATATTTTAAGGGCCTACAATACCTCACCATTGTGTTGGGATTTCACGTTCATATGAGCGGGACAGAGTAGAACGTCATAACCGCAAAAATAATGTTTTTGTTTTTTTACGGTAAAAATAATAGTAATTTTGAAAATCTAAAACACACACCGTCTGCTTTATACTCTGATTGTTTACTGTACAAAGTATCAAGGCTTATTTTAACGTATCTATTGAATAGCGACGGTTTAAAGTACAGTTTAGAGTGAACTTTGGATTTTTTTTCTATCGAGAAAATTTCAGCAGCTTTTTGCAGCGAAGCTTACGTGCGTTCGCATCGATATACAGTCGCGATTCAACATCTGATACAGAAATGCCTGTGCACACGCGAGCACTCCTCTCCACTCTTCGTTCCCCCGATGTCGTCGGAGACGGTCGCGCGTTTGCATCGATATAGTCGCGGTGTGATCGCGCGCTCTGAATAAGCTACTGCGCAGCCACTGGCGCGTACACCCGAGATCATAAATATTTGCGCGTACTATACTAATAATTTATTAGCTATACGGCTAACTTTGGTTTAATCTAAACTTAAAATTGCATAGAGTATACAATTCGTGTCAATTATGCTGTTAGTTTCTTATCAAAGTTTTTATTAGATTTGTGTAATTTTGCTTCCTTTTGTAAAGTAGGTATTTTTCTCTTTCAGAGTCAAGAGAAGGTGAAGAAAGGAGGTTCGTATCTCTGCCACCGTTCCTACTGCTACCGCTACCGTTGCTCTGCGCGGTCTCACAACACTGAAGACAGTTCTGCCGGCAATCTTGGCTTCCGGTGTGCTAAGTCAGTGGAGTAGATACCATCATGGTTGTTCATCTGAGCCGAACGAGGACGTCCACTGAACAAATTCCGGCGTAGCCCGCATCCAGGGTTTCTCGCGACCAACATCAGTGCCCTAATTCCACTAAATTAACCAGCTTTACCATAACAAATGGTATCGTCTCACGCCCGAATACTCAAACGCAGCTCAGATTTAAGCACGTCTCAAATGAAGAATCTTTGTCATATTATTTCCATTAAAAACTGTCGAACAATCGGGACTAGAGACGCGCTCAGATCTGAGTAATCGGCCGTCAGAATGACTAATTTTGGCGTTTTAAGCTCCGCGCAAACGAGCCACCGACCACAGCCACTGGTGGCCAGCGACAGCCACTTAACATACTTTTTCATATATTTTGTATAGACGCGCCGCATACGTGTAGCCGGTGGCGGCGACTTGCTACAGCAGTGTCCGCGACGCGTAGCGCGCGACAGCCACCGGTGGCTGTGGTCGGTGGCCCATTTGCGCGGAGCCTTAACTTTGATGAAAGAAAGAAGTCAACTACAGATGGAGGGACGCGTGTTTAAGTGTCAAGGCGAGGATCTTACTTATGCTATTCATTAAGTAAGATACTTAGTTCATTTTTTATATGGACAAAGAAAAGAACAAATGTAGGGTATACCAATGCAGCTTCTTCGAAAATATAGTTTAAAGGTTTTTTTGTAAAAATGTACTTAATTTATGAAATGAATTTATTGACAACATATGTAGGTAGCTATTTATTAAGTTTTTAATTTGATCATGTTCCTTGAAGCAAATAGACTTATCTAATGTTAGATTATTGCATTTTGTAATTTTATACCGAGATTTTGTTATTAAAAAGTTAAGATTAACTGCCATGTAATACAAATGTTACCTACAACTAATTTTAAGGTAATGTGAAATAAAAAAATAAGTTCTTATGTAATACTTATTATTTATTTGCATAATTTGTATAAAAATTACTTTAAATTAATTGATTTCCACAATTGATTAAACAGTGTATATTTACAAAATGGCGAGCGTATGACTGCCGACCGTGGGGCCGGCCTTTGTTCGGATCACTACAAGCTCCTTTAATATAGTAAGTACAAAGTAAAACGGAAGACTAAAACAAAAGGAAGATTTTAGAACGCTATCGCTACGAAACCCGTTTGGTATAAATAAAAGATAAATTAAAACAAAATAAATAACACAACCACTTTGCGTCTAAATTATTCTTAGCTATACATTCAAATGAAGTACAAAATATACATACAAGTACATACAGTTTGTTTGTACTAACAATAAGTGAAATGGTGTACGCGGTACACAGTAGGGCCTTCCACGCGAGTGACAGGCGCGTCAATGTTACTGCTTGGCAGTATTCATTCACTGAATTTGTTCTAACATTAGCTAAAATTGCTGATAACTAGTTCAAGATGCCCAAGAGAAACCACATTAAGTGGCGGTACAAAATTTAGCCTATCATAAAGCATTCC
This sequence comes from Eupithecia insigniata, assembly GCA_947859395.1. Taxonomy (NCBI): domain Eukaryota; kingdom Metazoa; phylum Arthropoda; class Insecta; order Lepidoptera; family Geometridae; genus Eupithecia; species Eupithecia insigniata. Next base: position 1,751,483 of record OX402000.1, read on the forward strand.
ATTGTCATTTATGAAGTCGATGGAATGCATATTGCAATAATATATTTTTCTAATATTAATCTTATTGTAAGTCTAATTTGGATCAAGTCATTTTGTTGTGCTTTCTTGATTCTATTATAAAATATTCCATTATTAACTATTAAATACATTAATTTGTATTGAGCTTGTAAAATGTATTCTAAAAGTCACAAATCACTCTACAGTATAACAACAATTCCATCTAACAATGTTACTAATAGTATTTATTTATGTACATATTCTTTATGGCAAGGCACAAAAATGTTGACTTATATATTTTTCGGTGGCAGATTTCATGTGCTCTTTCAAGCTACTGTGAAATTAAAATTTCCGTGAAAAAATTTACAAGCTCATTAGGAAAATCCTGAACAGTCTAAATACAAGCACCGTATAAACAGGGAGTTTTAAAAAATTCTAAAAGCAACATCGCTAGAAATTCAGGTAATAAAAACGCTATGCGATCACAAATCTAGCCATGTTTATAGTAAAATAAAAAATACACCTTCGTTACTCTAACTCCAACCGTATGTACACTAGATAAATCACATTTCTACTTGTCTAGGGCTATCGCGGACGCGCGTCCGCCCCCTCACCCCTCGCTACAATATAAGGCATTGGTGAGTAGGCTTCATACATTACTGCCAATAATTCCATATTCAGAAAAGTGCATCCAGCACCGCACCCCTGGCTGCCACAATCTTTATTTGTATGGAGCCTACTCGCTTCACATAGCTCTCATCCCTTTCAACCAATAAATAACGTTGGTCGATGCTTCCCAGTAGACCCATTTTCTCTGATTCAGCCAGTAAAAAGCGAAAACGTTGTCTAACTCAATGTAGTATCTTTAACAATGTCTTTAGCTTCAACACTGAATTGAAAGATAGCACAGTAATGGCGCTATATTAATCAACACGATTCACGTAGAATCAAGGAATAAAATTTATTTTTCTATAGTTCTGCTTTGTTCTGAATATATCAACGCTGCATGTGCGTAACAATATTGTAGTGTTCACAACTGGGTGTCGGAACAGTTGCGGGTAGGAATCACAGAATAGGCGGTAAGGGCGACGCCGGCGTCAGTTGCCAGCCGGTAGCACGGTTCGTGCGCGAGGCATATTGCCGTTAATGTGGTGCCCGTTGGTGAAGCCGTTCTTTATTGCACCATTCTTGTATGTTAGGTCTTTGATTTCTGTTGTTTCGGGTTGCGGGGATTTCGATCGGACCTGCGACAAAAATGGATTATTATTTAAAGGAGTATTGATTACGATAACGGTGAAACAAGGGGTGCTAAGTATCCTCGCCAGGGGTCCTGCTATCTAGGAGGCCCATGTTTTTTCCCTCAGTGGACATATTTTAGCTGTGATAATGATGGGACCATGATCCAAGAAAACAAGGTCTGCTCCTCCGGTAGTGGCTCTTGCTTACGTCAGTTGCCACTTTATTTCAACAAAATGTAGAAGTTGGGAAACAAATGTGATAAGCGTCAATTGAAAAATCAATAAAAAATAACAATCGTCACTTATGTTTGTTAAATCAGTCAAAGCAGCGTAAGTTACGAGTATATTAGACTCTTAGGCTCCGCGCAAATGGGCCACCGACCACAGCCACCGGTGGCTGTCGCGCGCTACCACCACATTTGCAACAGTGTCAGAAGCGAGTGGCCGCCACCGGCTACACGTATGCGGCGCGTCTATACAAAATATATGAAAAAGTATGTTAAGTGGCTGTCGCTGGCCACCAGTGGCTGTGGTCGGTGGCTCGTTTGCGCGGAGCCTAAACTAAACCTGTTTATTTACCAATTATAATTGGTAAACACAAAACCACATAGTTAACCACATCAGATTGATGCAGGTAATACAAGGAGTTCGGGGAGTTACGATTTTACGCTACTGGTAACACCAGGAAACAGATTCGTCTTCTCATTCGCCGACGGCGCTGATGACGTAAGCAAGTGTCACCCACGTGACCATCGTGTCTAGGAAGACCATACCTTGTTTTCTTATATCACGGATGGGACGTTGAATGAATATCAAAATTATATTTCAAGGTGGGTAAATTTAGACAAAAGAAGAGTTTGTAGCCTCATGAAAGTAACATCTGCTGACCTACTGATATATAGCTGTCAAGGACCAAAAGTTCGTCTCCGATATTTCAAGAAGAATTTACGATACCGCCTAGACTAGATAATGCATATTTTTTTATGGAATCCTGCAAAAAATAACTTGGCAAGCCAAACATTACAAGTAAGCGGTCTTATGTCTAGTATTTTTTAAATTATTGGGTGCCACAGCATGTACCAATTATGGGACAAGGAATCAAAACTTGCAGAGATAGAGGTTAAGATAGGAACATATTGATACTTTGTTAAAATCACCACTGTAGTTTGAAGGTACAAACCAAACCAGATAATAAGTTGACAAATAATAGACACCTAAAAGTGAAAATTTACCTTCTGCCTAGGCCGACTCCTGTAAGACTGGTTGTAGAAGTCCTTGAAGAGGAAGAAGAACATGACAGCGTGCATGCCGATCCACCAGACGAAGGCGCGCGGGTAGTCGCATTCGATGAACAGCAGTTGGAACGCGTGCACCATTATACCGATGAATTGTGCCTGGAATATATTACGCACTAATATTACAAATAGTTACGATTCGATACACTTTTTGGCTACCTTAAATTATATAAATACATTTTTAATTAAAATCGATGATTGTAAAACTTTGGCGGTGATAGTTTGCATGCAAACTAACATTAGTTGTGGGGTATTTCTAAAGTTCACGTGGATCAAATCGCGAGCGGGTCAGCTGGTAAAATTATCTTTGTTGGCTTAGAATAACTTAGTACAGGTCGCGTCACGGTTTAATAGCTCGGACCTTGCGTTGAAGTTGATGCGCAGAAGTCGATTTTTAGATTTTTACATCGCCTTACATCTGCGCAGAACCCCCCTTCACTTTCGTCAAGCGCTATTAAACCGTGACGAGACGTGTATAGGCTACTTTTTGGCAGAAACGATTTTACGTTAACTCATTCACTGCCAAACCTCTGCGGTGCGGTGCGACGCGCAAGTGCACGCCGCAGCTGCAGGAAGAGGAAGTCGTTCATGTGCGTGCGTCGATGGCAATGAAAGTATTAATATTTTATAGGCGAAAGTTTGTGCTCTTGTGGCCGAAGGCAATGCCAAAACTACCGAATGGATCGGGCTGAAATTTTGCACACACTGAACTTGGAATAAAATACAGACTGTTTTTTATTCAAAACGCGTGTGCAGCCGCGCGCTGAAACTAGTAATGTAATAAACTTGAACTTGAAGTGAAGTGGGACACTCCTCGGCAGTTAATAAATTGATATATGGATTGAGCAAGAGACGTTTACAACCTGCGGAATGGTTCGGAGTGGATAAAGTTAATGGATTCATATTCGCATCGAGTTATGAATACGATTAGCTTGCTTCATACTTTAATTATTCTTACAACACCTTTGTTGGTTACCCTTGGCTGGGAACAATATTGCGTAGTATTGTATAGTCCATTTCGGACGCAAAGCGAAATTCTATGATACATTTCTTTTTACACGTTCAGGCCTGTATGCTGAGTGTGAACTGCCATACTGTTTACTACAAAGTTTGCGTAACTTTATTTTCTATGGAATTCCTGAACAGCGCTCCAAGCGGGAAGTTTTCGAAAATAAGAATTCCATAGAAAATAAAGTTACGCAAACTTTGTATTAAACAGTACGGCAGTTCACACTCAGCATACTGACAGGCAAATAAATCAAATCATTAATTAGCTACAAGACCTACTCTTTTATTTTTCGTCTTTTTGTTCGTAACAGACTGTTGCTACAAATATGTTCTTAGACCCGTTGATAATTTAAAAGTTGCGCGCATTTTGAACCAATAAACGCACTCAAAAGGGCATAATATCAATATCAGTTGTAGGATGCCACAAGCCCACCACCAACGCTCTATAAGCCGCAGAGGAGGCCAGACGGAAACCGGGATTGAAGAGTCTCATAGAGACATCAAACCCGTCCACATAATATTTGGACGTATATTATATTCCTTGTATATTATAAAAGCTGAAACGAAGCCGTCAATCGCCAAAAATCCTGCTCCGGTACTTCAAGGAGCTGGGCGTTAGGGCCTGGTTAGGGAGGGCGACAATGCACAATACACTCCCTTGCGAGATGTCAGGGCAGATCCCAGTTCCCCCTCTTAGAATTATATTAATGTATACACTCATGGGGAAATTACTCCACTATAAGGCTCTCTTCCAACAATGTTACACTTAGCGTATGTATATCTGTCTCCGGGTCGTCTCCATACTTTAGTCTTCCATCATCCGCCTTCAGATCTCAGAATCTGGACTATTCTGGACTGATCAGTAAATAGTACGTTTCATGCGTTCCTCTAAATATGTCCATGAGTATAGTTATCACCTGCAGCTTAAAGAATGGTATTTTTTGGCAAAAAGTACAAAACTCACCATTTGCAGCGTAGTAACGTACTTCTTCCACCAGAGATACCTCCTCATATGCGGGCCCATCGCAGCCAACATGTAATAACTGTACATAATGATATGTACGAATGTATTGAGCAGTCCGAAGAAGGTGGAGTGTCCCCCCGGAGTGAACTTCACCCCGAACCAGACAGACATCGGCATCACCCCGTGGTGGATCACGTGGAGAGTTGATACGTGGTCGAACTTCTTTCTCAGGATAAAGAAGAACTGGAATTAATAATTATTTATTTTAAAAAAGTACAAGGTACATCAGCTTAATTATATCTATTCGTTTTCCAGGAAGACATCGCTTTTACTGAGCTTTTAGTAATCAGGCAGTGCAAAAGTATTTCTGTGTATTTTACAGAATATATTGGGCAATATATGTATAATACTTTTACACTACAACATGTTTTGCACTATTACACCGCACCATCAATGAGGTAATCTTAAAGTGCATAGTGATGCGACACTAGCGCCACTCTTTATTTTTTCCTTATATTATCGTTATGGAAAAGAATTACCAAAAGTTCTCACCGCCGATTGATAATGCCCAGTATAAACTATTTTTCGATACCTGCAGCAGACAATGCGAGCATTTACCAGAAAATGGTTTATAGCGTTTAGTGGCCACCAAAAGCAATAAACTATTTCTGCAAATACTAAATAAAACAAAACTATTACAGAAGTGTCGAAGAATAGTTTATACTGGGTATTATCAATTGGCGGTGAGAACTTTGGTAATTCTTTTCCGTAACGATAATAGAAGAAAAAATAAAGAGTGGCGCTAGAGTCGCATCACTATGCGCCTTAATAAATTAGACACAATATCATTGGTTTGGTTTTACCCGATCATATTTGCGTTATTTTGGTGACGTTAAATTTGGTGAAAAAAACGTTATTACAAAAATAAAAGTAAATATAAGGAATTTCTTTATATTTATGTAATTACAAATCAATAATACCTACTTATACTTAAGTTAAGTACTTACAGTATCAAAGAATTCTGTGAACTTGGAGAAGTAGTACCACCAGCATACATTAACCATCTGTTAACATTAAAATCGGACGTTAAAACACATTCAAATTTCCAACAATTTACATATTTTTTGTTTAACAAATAAAACTTAAATTATGCAATTAACCCTTGAACCATGACAAGCGAACTTATAAACCTGATTTTGCATTAAATACAAAATCTGGCTGCATAAAATAATATGTTCCTGCTCACTTTATTTTAATTACTGCGCAGAATAAAGCTCATTAAAGATGATTACATGCTGATTTGATTTAATGACTGCATAATTACCGATCTAGACAGATCGGTATGCAGACGCATATGATGTGGTTTTCTATTTAAGGCGCATAGTGATGCGACACTAGCGCCACTCTTTATTTTTTCTTCTATTATCGTTATGGAATTACCAAAAGTTCTCACCGCCAATTGATAATAGTCAGTATAAACTATTTTTCGACACCTTGTAATAGTTTGGTTTCATTGAGTATTAGCAGAAAATGTTATTGCACGCATTGTCTGCTGCAGGTATCGAAAAATAGTTTATTCTGGGTATTATCAATTGGCGGTGAGAACTAGGTAATTTTTTTCCATAACGATAATAGAAGAAAAAATTAAGTGGCGCTAGTGTCGCATCACTATGCGCCTTAATAATATATTAGTCAAGATCATTATTCCTAATTCGTATCTTGGCGGCCGATTAAATATTCAAGATCAAATAGTTATCTTGCAGCATTTTCTGCAGAATGTCAAGAGCAGAGACTACAGACAAGTTAAAAACAAGCATAATGCATTACAGGTGGCTTATCCCGTATCGTCGAGTCTCAAAGGTCAAATATTCAATTAACTTTATTAATACCTACTTAAAGTTTTATGAATAAAGTAAACTTGGTCGACTAGTCATGATTCTCAAGTTCGCATTTAACTAATATAATTTGATAAGTAAATTTAAAATCCATTCATAATTAATCTCGACATGGATTATGAAATTAATCTTATCTTCTTTAGGCAACAATCATATTAGCTAAGCTACATGAAATATGATTAACTAATACTTATAGTTAACGATTGTGAATCAATATGTCATATGAATTATGATTAATGATTGTTAAATGGATTACTGGGCGGATGATACACTCATGTTCCACTCTGAAATATCTACAACTAGCACCGATAACTAGTTTTGTGATAAAGTTGTGATATATTCCAGAAATGGTAATCATGATTGCATTGGTTTAGTAAAAGCAAGGCTGAGGAATGAACGATCGTGGGCTATGGAATTTACAATGGAATGGGCATGGTTGTTGTTATGTATACACAGGGACCGCGGGGGAGGGTGGGTACCAACATATCGGGGTCATTGAACTGAGTCCGTCCGTTGTAGTTAGTTGCCTGAAGGGCAGGATGACGTCAGAACATGGGTGAACACAGGAACGTAACGAAACGTCTGGAGGATGGGGGCAGTATATTAAATAATTCACCCTTATTGTTTGTGGATGTTTGGAGTGGTCCACCGGCTGACATTGATAGTTATACCTGCCTGTGAACCAGCCTGAGAACCCGATCTGAAACAACACGCCGTTACCGGGCCAATGAGCAACTAGGCAACACTGCTTATACGTATCTACAGGAGAGGTCTCTGGGTACGAGCCCTGGGTTAATCGCCGTATACGTGCATGTGAATCATGTTAATATCAATATCGGATACTGTTAGTTCTCGGTTAAACTAAATACTTATTAACTACATAATTAGACCCATTTATACCTTTGTACAGGAGAATATTTACACTTGCCTGAAAAAAAATGTCTATTTACATGCGAGATTCGGTTAGTGCCTCTGGTCGGGCCTGCGCTATAGGCGAGGGCCGACCGTTCACTTACTCTTTTAGCCCTGGGACTGTCTGAGTAGTCCACTGGTTGGCATCGAAAGCTGTAATGATTCAGCCAGCCCCCCATCAAACTCTGGGCATGGCAATTTAAAAAGTTCTTAGAATTTGTGAAGCAAATACTATTATAACATACTTATACACTAAGATATAAGTATGTTATAATACTAACTACGTATATTATAATATTTTGTCAGTATAAATAACTAGCTGCTGCCCGCGCCTTTGCCCGTTTTATCGGGATAAAAAATAGCCTATATGTTATTCAAGGCCCAAACTACACCCATACCAGATTTCAGCCCCATCAGTTCTGTAAGTGAAAGAAGAACAAACATCCATACTCACAAACTTTGACATTTATAATATTAGTAGGATTATTACGAATTTTTAGAATACCTTATACAAAAATATACGTTAACTCAGTTTACATTGTACAAATTACCCATAGAAACTACCAAAGTGCCTGCGCTCGTGTTATTATTGTGTATGGTAAGACAAAGTACCTTATCACTGTAAATCAAGAAGACCCAATTTAATAACAAGAATCTATTTTATGTACCTATACTTGGTTATTTCAAAAATCTCATTTTAACCTGATTATACACATAGGTCATCCTAAACAAACCTGCCCCCCTAGCATGGGGATTTATCTCTAGGGTAGAATAGACAATAATGACATCGCATCACCATAAATTGCGTACATTATTGAAGTTGAAGGAAAAAATTTCAAATAATTTACGCATTGGATGACAAAGTGACGTAATTTTTCTCTATTCTACCCTAGACAACAATCCCCGTGCTAGGGGGGCTGCTGGTTTTAATTCATAACAATAAAATTTATAATCTCTGACATTTAGGTAACAAAATTAAAAAGTCCACTATCATCATCAGCCCGTATACGTCCACTGCTGAACATAGGCCTCCTAAACGACGACGACACGAATAGCGGTCCTGAGCCAACATAATCCCACAATAATAATAAAAAATTATGTGGAAATTGTTAGAAATTTACGCAAATTTATAGCAGTATGTAATATACAATAGATGTTATGGCGCGTGTGAACAAACACTCATTATCACAATGCCATTTTTTTTGACAATTTCATTGTGACATTTTTAAAATAAGTTTCAATTCCTCAGATCCACAAAGACTACAAAACGTTTCTCACATTTATTAAATTGTCTTTAGACGCACATTTTTGGGATGTTTATTTCATCTGAATGTTTTTAACTGTTCAACAAATTGACATAAAATTTGCGTTGTAAAATTTGACGGCCGATGTGGCGCGGCGGGCGAAGGTCCGCCTGCGACGCAGGAGGTTGCGGATTCAATTCCCGCCTTGGGACAAATATTTGTATGATCTGCAAATATTTTTTCCGGGAGTTCTGGGTACTTTCTATGTACATTAAAAATATGTATATCTATCTAAAGTATTCTATTCAAATAGACATCAGTCATCTAGTACCCATAACACAAGTTCTGCATTGCTTGGGACGTGATTATGATGATGTGTATTGTTTATTTATTTTTAATAACATAACTATACACTAGCCAAACTCAATGTAGAATGTTTATAAACAAACCACCCATACTTAACCTAAATTCACTCTTTTGCCGCGTCTTTTTATACACAATTTACATTACTTGCCGATTTGAGATCCTTCCTTCAAGGAATATTGATCTGAAACTCTATGCCAAGCAAGTGAGTTTTAGTTACATGTGTCCTGGTTTGGTAAAAACATTCTATATTGTTTTTGACTAATATTTTTAGAATACTACTTTTTGGCTAGTTAGCATCATAATAATTTTGGTGTTAAAAATTCCGGGTAACTAATGAAAAAATAACTTACCTCATAAAACAACCATGCACTGAACACAACTTGTAAACCATTGTATAATATAATTAAAGTTTTTATTTCTAGGGGTTTTCTGTTTTCCATAAACTTTGGACCTGCTACCTGTAATAAGAAAAGTGTTTTTAAGTGTAATAGAGTACTAGGATAATTAAGCAAAGCGGTAGGAACTTTTAACCTGATAGAGGGTAATTTTTTTTTGTCTTTATTGATAAACAAAATAACAATCAAATAATATAAAAAAATTAAACTAGTATTTACAATTGAAACAATTGAGCCAACTGCAGACTGTTGCAAACAATCTACAGATAGCTCAACTGGTCCATATCAATACCAGTCGGAAGCGTCCCCAAGACGCTGGCTGCATTGCCTCGCTGTATGGCAATGCTAATGCGCTGCGCCAGATACTCACCAGCTCTCGGGTCACGCGGCGCTTTGACCAGCCGTTCAGATTTTTTTTTTACAAACTGTCCCTGGATCCCAATCCCATCTATCTATCAGTCCATGCATATCTGTCTATACCTAGCAGTGGGAATAGTTAGCATCCCATAGTGGGAAGTAACATGTAGATTGGAGTCTCGAGACATACTTTATCAGATTTGTTAAAAAAAAATGAAGAGAAGTATACATACCTTGACTAGATAAACATAACTTATACATATGAGTAATGTAGGCAATGGTGAACTCATTAGGAACCATGGATTAGTTCTGGAATCTGAAATAAAAATTAAATCATTTATAAAAAAATATATGAAAGATAAAATAAAAACAATAACCAAGTCATCTTTAAATTTTAATGACCGGCCTTTTGCTGGGAATCATACTAATAAAATCTAAGGAAGAAATCGCCGTCAGCGATAAGGCCGCCTTTTGTAATGTTTATTTTTTCATTTCAAAGTGTTTTTTCATTCATTCAAATATGCTATAATCCAAGAAATTACATTGTGTATTCTTATGAGAGCGATTGATAGGGCCTATAAAATTATAAGAATACAATCAGATCTAATAAACATTTTCAGTATAACAATTACTTGCTGGGTAATATCAGTTTAGGTATATATTTATATGGTCTTAGCAACAGCAATCAATGCAGATAGCTACCTACTCTGTATGTTTATAAAATTTACAAACAATAAACATCTTGTTAATACAAATTGTAAACAATTGCTTTGCTAATTCATAACTTTTCATAAGAGTTTTTAACAACAATCATTGAGTAAACTAAACAGCTGTCTAAGTGGGTTGTCTATTAATATCTGAGGAAACTGGAACATACAAAGATCAGCTCTTGTAATATGTACCTTATTATGTCACTGTATGATCCAATATCTAATTTTGTTGAGGCAGGTGATGTCTTACAATATTACTCATTATAGATTCACTTATATACAAAGTTTTGAACCATCAGATAGGATTCTATGTAAATGGTATGGACAAGGCAGAAAATAATTGATTTTACAGTTTTTTGTTATTATTTAGCTAAACAGGTGAACTTTATCTAACAATATATCTCAGGTTTTATAGTCACAGTTTGCTCAAAAAGCATAGTAAATCCTAAATTGGGTATTAACAACCATCAATTATCATGTGAAATTAAACTAAATTTATAAGAAACCCGGCTCCTGCTTTATGTAATAAATGTTAAACATAAAATCACATGGTTCACATATTTTAAATATATGAACACCAACTGGCATTATAATGTTGTAACTCAGGTTCTCAGCAGCAGAGAACAGCTGGGAACGACTAGGTTGCGTTATTTATAATGGTCAAGGAGACCCATGATATATATGGCTCATTGTGCATTATGTATGTACTCACCTCCATATTTGTCCATATAAACTTGCATATTGTTATAGTACTGCAGCAATAACGCCATGGTGACAATATCTGAAAGACAAAATCTAATCTAAGTGCTTATTCATTGAAACAATTGAAATAATTGTGACATGCAACATCAAGGAAGTTGTTAGGCCTATGATTTATGGGAATAGGAACTACCTGTTTGACGACGCGAATAAATTAGGTCATTTGCAGCAACTTAACACATTTCTGATTCAATTGGATTTGTTTAATAGACTAAAAGTAGTAAAAAACTAAAATTTACATAATTTACACGACAAAAAATAAGATAATATGATAGACGTAACTTGGAGCACTGAACTGAACTGAACTGAATCGAATCGTTCGGTTCGGTGACCGAGTCTGCCCGTATGACAGATTGACAGCAAAATGACAAGATTGACTGACAAGCTTGCCTTGTCGCTGGTTTGTTGAAGGAGGGAGGAGGTAGTATGGCCACGGTATAATATGGGGTGGTGGGGTCGCGTCGGTCGTCGTCGTGGCCGTCGTGCGTGCGTGGCCTCTCAAACTCAACTCTCTCTCTATCGATTCTCAAACGCGTCGTGTCGTCACGACGACGACGTCGCGTCATCGGGGGGCTAACTTCAGGTTGTCGTGCGTGGTGGTGTTTCTGTCGTCGTCGGGTCGGTCGTCGTCGCCGCGCTGTCCACCACAGATTACAAATTCCTGAATTAATGGCAGGGTTGTGCACGTAAACTGTGTTGACAGATTACGTCACAATCTAAATGGCGCGGCGGGTTACTCCCTCGGCCGACAACAGCCGGCAAAGACAAACAGCGGTCCCACCTACCCCGCTTAAAAATAATTGGCGGTAAATTGAAAGGATAGGTAGGTTAAAAAGAGACAGTAGGCCTCCCTGTCTCTGGCTGGGACCTTTTGTGTATTGTATAGCAAGCACTTTAGGTCTCCCACCTTTTTTAAAAGTAAATAGAGTATATTTACTTAGTAAAAAAAACGACATGTAAAATAAGAGTACATATCTAGTACGTACTATTTATTTAAAAAAATAAACTTTAGAGCGGTAACTGGCTGTAAAGTCTACGGCCAGAGAACTATAGCAATTAGCCATAACGGCAAGTTTCACAGTTAAAAATCAGGATTTTTAGTGGTGGAGTCCAAAATGGAAAGAAAATATAGACAGAAGTTATACCTAACAAGGAGCGTAGTAAGCAACATTTAGTTTTAGACTTGTACTGATACTGAGAGACTCAGACTTGTAACGGATGTTGCCCAAAATGGCAAGCAAGCGAAGAGACCCCATACTATAGATAGACTAACTAGATCATATAATTCATTAAATCATAGATTACCAATAAAATAAAGACTTATTCAATCTCTATTTCTTTCACGAACAAACTGTTATGTGCAGAGTACGACAGCTTAAAGGCTACTATAGATACTACATGCACGCTATACATTAAGTGATGTGCCATTTCGATGGGCGTTTTGGTTTAAAAGATCTGCAAAGGGTAACGTTCCACAAAAGCTCCGCAGAGGTAAAGCTATATCCGAAACGGAGCAAAAAATGGCAAACCATTAATTTTTTCTTAAAAAAAATATTATAAAATTTATATTCGCCGTTTTATGTTGCGTTCAAAACGCAATTAATCTCATATAATAACACAATGCGGTCTGTTTCGTTTCACTCAAAACGTCTGTATAAAATAAAAACTTTAAATGCCAACTATCCTATCCGAAAGAACACAAACAGTCCGTTTAGATAATTTTTTAAGTAAGAGCAACATGTGCACTTTTGGCGTTCCACAGGGAAGTACTCTAGGTCCAGCTCTATTTTTAATATATATAAATGAACTATGCAGTATGACTGTACCTGGACTGGATCTTCTCATGTTCGCTGATGACACAGTGCTTGTTGTGCACGAGAAATCTTGGGAAAAGGTGGAGAGTCTGGCGGAGGACTGTTTGAATGTAGTAAGCCAATGGTTAGAAAACAGTCTTCTAACTTTAAATACGCGGAAAACAGACTATATACATATATGTTTTAGTAAGACTATCGGTGGAAATTCTAAGTCTCATATCTCTATTAAAATACATTCCCACCCATGCAATCGTAATTATATCCCTTCACAATGTAATTGCTCTATAATCGAACGAGTCCCTAGCACGAAATACCTAGGTGTCATCATTGATGAAAGGCTCAATTGCAACGCTAAGAAGACTTATCTACGTTTTTAGAAACTTAAGATCGGTCGCCGACCGCAACCTTGCTATCCAAACTTATAAAGCTCTCGGAGAATGCATGGCATCTGCGCCTGGGGTTCTGCTGCGAAAACACACCTTATAACAGCCGAACGCGCGCAGCGTGCTGCCTTAAAAGTTCTACTCTACCTCCCATATAGGCACCCAACTAACTACTCTAGTCTACGATGAAGCCGAAGTTCTGAGCATTAGAAAACTTTTCATTTTTGAAAGTGTCCGCCGTTATCACCGTGAAGCTACCCCGCCACCATTTACTTTATCCCGGCGGTGCAAAGCTAAATGTCCTATACCACGGGTCAAGTCAACATTCGCCCAAAAACAGTACACGGTAGTTGTACCTCAGCTACATATATAACTTACTAAACATAAAGTATGAAGTTAGTAGTGCTAGTTGCACTAATGAATTAAAAAAATGCATACTGACGTGGTTGAAAGAGTTTTATTACGAATGTTTTCGTAATCAAACTCTTTCAAACACGATTAGAAATTTTCGACTCTATTTTTGTTTTAGAATTTTTTTAAATCTTTGTTATTTGTTTTAACTTTAAAGGTTTTTTTTTGTTGGTTGAAGAAGAAAATTTTATACAGCTCAGTTAAAGGTTTTTTTGTTACTATTTTACCCTTATACATTGCATCCTTATATAAATAATTAGGTCTTTTATTAGATTAGTATTTAAATCTTTGATCACCATCACCATCACCATCATCAGCCCATACACGTCCACTGCTGGACATAGGCCTCCCCCGTACAACGCCACAAATAGCGGTCCTGAGCCGCCTCCATCCATCGACTCCCTGCGACCGCTACGATGTCGTCGGTCCATCGAGTGGATGGTCTCCCATGTAGGGGGGGATTTGCCATAATCACCACGCTTGGCAGGCGGATTGGTGATCGCAGTGTTGGTGTTTAAAAATACTCAGAAGGAAGCTGCTGCCCTTCCTCTGGTAGGTTCCCTTAGTCGGCTTTTACGACATCCACGGGTTGAGTTGGAGGGGTCGATATTCGTACGAAGCGGCCCCACGGCTTATAGACGGCTATAGAGTTCGTTAGCCCGAAATAACGTACGATACTTTATACGGGAGGCCTTAAAGCACTTGTGTAGTAGGTAGGTACTTACCTACTTATAATAGGAATAGTTCTAAGCATTTTACGCCACATATTTGTATGTAGAACGGAGTTGGTAAATAAATAGCCAGTGGTAAATTGTAGGTACACAAGTATTTATTTAGGTCAAGGTCAACTAAATACCAATGTATTTTTCGGTCACCTATCGTACCTTATATATATATATACGAAGCTAAAATTTACGAATTTAAGTTTACAATTAATGTTAGGCGGCAAACTTCGTTCCGCCTTCGATCAGAAATGGCGTTGACAAATTTAGGGGAAACGAATTTACTGCATACCTTTTCTCGTAAATTTTCTCAATTTTGTTTAAGTTATTATTCTGCTATTCGGGGCGGAAACAAATCCAACTAATCAAAGATCATGAAAATCTACAGCCGTTTTCTATGGGGTTTTTACTTATACAGTACCTGGGTAGGTACTTAGGACTGAATACTAACGTTGCTTACCTTATAGTGGTCTTCGAGGCAAATTACGCTGTGGCTGTGCCGAATACCTGTAAAAAATAAATAAAGGTGATGTAAGTAGATAAATAAAACAAAAATTATTATACTTATTTGCATTGCAGTTTCATAATATTTTCCGCTTTCTACAGAACATACGTAATGTGCCGCTAATTCTAAACCATTTTATGAGCCCATGATAAAAATAACTTCAATTCGATGATAGATACTTTTGAAACATTATTTTGTTCTAAACATCAACATAGGTACCTAAACCTACTATTACCAAATGAAAAAATTAAAATTAAAATTACTTTTCGTTATTAATTTTATAATAATTTATCCTTGAAACTTGGTAGTAATAGTAGGTATGTATTTATCAACAAAGAAAATTACAATCAATTCTTAGAAACAAATAAGAACTTGGTAGTATTTACAATAGTAATATCGTGACATAAAGATTTGTTTACTAAAAATGTACATACCTACCTACATTGTTTCAATTGTAAATACTAGTCCTTATTTGTTTTTAATAATTAATTGTAATTTTCTTTGTTGATAAATACATACCTACTATTACTACCAAGTTTTCCTTTCATAAGTTTAAAATAATAGTTTAGTTATGTCGATTTTTGTTGTCTAGCTTAGCTATCTATCGAGACTGCAAGGCATCTCACCTATGTATAGTAGGTAGGCACCTAATCAGTAAATTTCTTCCTCTGTGAAGCAATGATAAGTACGATTTCCTTGACATTCAAGTTAATACACCGAATGACGTTAAGCTATTGAATTCTCGTTCGTAGAAATTCCACGGTCACTGTTGTAGGTACCATAGTATACAGGTATACAATAGGTAAGCAAGATACCATCATTGGTCAAGAATGAATCAAACGTTATATGAAACAGGTTTTATTCGATTTGGTGGATTTTTAAAACCGTGTTATCGATTTTTTATTGTCTAGCTAGACCGAGATTTTGATAAAAAAACTGCAAAGTTTTTTAGTTCGTTTAGCTTATTTTTATAAAAGGGACTACCTTTTTTTTTATTACCGTCAAATAAATAAAAAAATTGTTAGAACGTACCTACCTACGGAATCCCATCATTCGATATTTTGACAGTTCTTGCCATGTTTATCGAGTAGATATAATATTGCCAGAATTGCCCTCAATTTAGAAGTAACATCTCTAGCAGACGCCATGACAACCGTACCTTTATGGAAAGCGTGTTGGCGTAAATTTTAAATCGCAAGTATTTTAAATTTTACAGATACTATAGGGCCGTTTTGTAATATTAATTTGTTTACATGCCATGGCATATCTAAGCTATATCTACCAAAATATTTGGGGCCAGATGACGCTGTATAAAAAACTCCAGTACTTCCTAGGCTGTGTAAAAATAATCATCTGATGCTCTAATTAGTGGTTATTGCCCAGAGCGCTTGATTATTATCAGATAAACAGGTAGTACCTACATTTTCTTACTGTTTCATAATGTAATTCATAGAACAGTTTCCGTTTAGCAAAGCAGGCGAGCACACACAATGGACACTTACTCCTTAACAACGTAGGTAACCGAGATTTCATAGATTGTTTGGTGCTGCTAGCATAATTATGTACCTTATCTATCTAACATAATGAGAATCTAAATGGGTGTTCATAGGTATCACACATATGAAATATACCGTATATAATCACGTAGTTTATGTCATGTTTTTACGAGTGGGCGAAGGTCCGCCTACGGCGTAGGAGATTGCGGGTTCGATTCTCGCCTCGGGACAAATTTTATGTATATCAGTCATAGTCAGTAGTACCTACCCATAACACAAGCTCTGCTTACTGGGGGCTAGATGTTGGTGAGTTGATTGACCAACATTATTTATTATCCTGTTCAAACAAAACTCAAGCTTTTTTTTTTAATTTTCTCTTCGAACTCAGCGTTTTCTAGGATGATAAAATTATATTTCACTTCAGGGCCCATACTTTTAAAAACCAAATCGAAGTTTCTGATTCTTTTTCATGCAAACGCTAATCTTATGCAATAAGAGTTGGTTTTGCACGAACACGAAAAAGAAACGTCGATTTTCCTTTTCCGAGTAGGCCCCTCTTTTCATTCGTAACGCGTCCCGGACGGAAAAAAAACTTGTTTACATGATTTTTTTACTTCTTTTTACACAAGATTAGGGCCCGTCTCGTCCACGCTGTCGTCGCGTATATTTACGACTGTACCCTGTACATATGTAACGATATATTTTACGCGATGGACCGACGACCTAGTGAAGGTCGCGGGAAATCGCTGGATGCGGGCAGCGCAAAATCGGTCATTGTGGAGATCCTTAGGGGAGGCCTATGTCCAGCTGTGGACGTCGATCTGCTGATATGATGATGATGATATACTTTTACATGTAACGACGTACTTTTATATGTAACAGAATAAACTATTTTATTTGTAAATATTAGTTTACAGGTCAGGTGAGAGTTCAAACAACAAAAAATATATTTTATTTATCATCATTGATTATTATTAATTATGAATTGAACTTTATTATATCATATTAATTGAAAATTATTCTATTATATTAATTAATCATTATTAACCCATATTACTCATATATTCTTTCACTTTATAGAACGCCTTACGCTACTGTACTTTTATATGTAACGCTACTGTCCACGTTATATAATGTAAAGACCTTACTGTGCTAATTCATCATCATCATCATCAGCCCATACACGTCCACTGCTGGACATAGGCCTCCCCCGTACGACGCCACAAATAGCGGTCCTGAGCCGCCTCCATCCATCGACTCCCTGCGACCGCTACGATGTCGTCGGTCCATCGAGTGGATGGTCTCCCATGTAAGGGGGGATTTGCCATAATCACCACGCTTGGCAGGCGGATTGGTGATCGCAGTGTTGGTGTTTAAAAATACTCAGAAGGAAGCTGCTGCCCTTCTTCTGGTAGGTTCCCTTAGTCGGCTTTTACGACATCCACGGGTTGAGTTGGAGGGGTCGATATTCGTATGCCGCGGCCCCACGGCTTAGGGCGCGGCACTGTGCTAATTGGTAGATACTAATAATGTAGGTCCATTTTGTGACCTATTTTAACACATCAGACGTGTCTAGATAACGCAGAACTACCAGTTGGAGATAAGGAACCTACGTTTACCACGTTTGTGAGGTAGGTATGTCGTGCTATCAGACGTGTTATCAATAAAATCAGCTGATAAGAATTTTAACTAGAAATTCTTATTTTCAAATTGTTTGATGGTAGATTATGTTTAATTATCTCATTGTCTGTGTCAACACAGGTTTTATAAATAAACATTTAAAATCGGTCGAGGTTCTACTACATAGTTTGCTCTATCAATTCGGTCAAAATGAGCTGAACAAGATTCGTTCTTACTATTAGTTTTTTTTAATTACCTTTCATTATAATTTATTTGGTGGATATGTATAAACCTGAGGGGAATTCCCTATACCTACAGGAGTAATTTGACCTAAATCTTATACATAATATATATTATAGTTAAGTATGTAGTTTTCGTTTATTAAAAGAAACGGATTTTAGTAAGAACCATGTTTTTCATTAGTTTTTCACCGACTTCAAAGGAAGGAGATTATCAATTCGTCTGTATGTTTTTTTTGTATGTATGTTACGTGATATCTCCGCCAATTATGGACTGATTTTGAAAATTCTTTTACTATTGTATACAAAATGATCCCGAAAGGGTTCCATAAAAATTTATCCTCAGAGGATTAGTATTTATCCCGCAAAACTTAAAATAAGTGTAAAAGTAAGGGAATTTGAAGTCGGATTATCGTTTTTTAAAACGCCATATTATATGATATTGCGACGTGAAAGAAAGGATGCTGTAGGTATTTATGTACAAGATATCGAGATATTATGTTTGTTGTCATTAGTCTAGCAATCGTCTAAGTGGGTCATTGGCTGCCACCGCTGCACGTTGCGTACCTAACGTTGTAAATAGGCAGCTAACCGCATGTTTATGGAAAGATTGGGATGTTTATTAGATGAGGACAAACGACCAACTCCTTACAGAATTTGCGCAGATGAGCCCTCTGACCTTACCTATTCTTTGATGTGGACCCAAATACAAAGCGGTAGTCAAAATGCACCTTTCCTAGTTCCACCCCATGCTAATGCGATTTTTACTCTTAAAATGCGTAGCTGTGGGGCGTATTTTCATTTATAAGCCACAACGTATAATTAATACGAGAGTTCATTAAGTTCGGTGCAAAGATACTCTTAAATTTTTTGCTGTCCACCATAAATCGGTTCGTGAAGTTACTCAGTCTTGACTGAAAACTATTATCGTCCTAGGTCGGTACTGTACTGACATTAGGGTTATTCACAAGTTTCACAACGTCTCGCGTGAGACGTACTCAGTAGCAACGTCTCACGAAAAGTTTTACCAACGTCTCACGAAAAGTCAGAGAGCTTCATAATACAATCTACAACATCTATTAGCACAGAAGTAGGTACCTACTTTACCCACAGCACCCTACAC
Organism: Eupithecia insigniata; assembly: GCA_947859395.1. Classification (NCBI taxonomy): domain Eukaryota; kingdom Metazoa; phylum Arthropoda; class Insecta; order Lepidoptera; family Geometridae; genus Eupithecia; species Eupithecia insigniata. Next base: position 1,770,936 of record OX402000.1, read on the forward strand.
GTAGAGCCTTCAATTACCGACGTGTTTTTCTTCTTGTGGTTGGTTTTTATGTTTTGGTATATTTACTTGTTTTTTCTCTGTTGTTGTATTTATTCCAACCAAATAAAATTGAAGTAGGTAGGTTCTTATATTTTCCTCTGAGCAAATCTTTTTAACCTACATACTTATTATGTATTACTAGGCTTTCTTAAATATGTACATACCCAAGTGCATAAAAATATATTCATATCATATTATACTTTAATAGTCAGGTTCATGAAGTACGGCGGAAGTATTTTTTTTGATTACAAGTGAAAGGAAGGTTCAGTCATATTTAATCGGAAATATAAGGTAAAAACATATTTATGTATAAACATACGTCAATGTTTGCAATGCCATACCTATTATTTACATCATCATCATCATCATCATCATATCAGCCCATACACGTCCACTGCTGGACATAGGCCTCCCCCATACGACGCCACAAATAGCGGTCCTGAGCCGCCTCCATCCATCGACTCCTTGCGACAGCTACGATGTCGTCGGTCCATCGAGTGGATGGTCTCCCATGTAGGGGGGGTTTTGTCATAATCACCACGCTTAGCAGGCGGATTGGTGATCCCAGAGTTGCTGTTGAAAAATACTCAGAAGGAAGCTGCTGCCCTTCCTCCGGTTACCTTACGACATCCACGGGTTGAGTTGGAGGGGTATTCGTACGCCGCGGCCACACGGCCTCTATTACATTATTTACATACCTATTCGATGGCAATACGACAATTTATTATTCAATAATCCACTTATGACGTTCCATTTTCTTAATTTATGAGTGGTTTTGGAATGATTGTCAAGGGCAGGTCCTCTGAGTTAAACTCGAAAAATAAAGGATTAAAATTCACAACATCATCGCGACATTTTGCAATGCCTAACTTAGACGTTATACGTTATACGACGATACCGTTTTACTAGAAAGTAATTTACATAAAATACGTGTCGTCGTTATCTTGGATTGATTGTTACAATTTCGACTTTGAACGGACGTGAAAATTAAACCGGTAAAATTCCGTTGCACTAATTAATATTTTAATTAGATAAGTAAGATGGCCACCGAACTCTGTTTCCGCTTCTCTGTCTAAATTATACGAAACTAAATTATATAGAGGGATTAAAATAAATCTTAGGATAGGTATCACTTATAATAATTGTACATTGGCCATTTGAAAATTCTTGTGCTCAGCGTACCTATATTAAAATAGGTAGGTAAGTAAAAATAGGAGGAGACGCTACCGCCCCTACCGCACAGTAGTGTATGGCGGCATGCAACCGCGCCCTAAGAACATGCCTTCCCATACGATCAACTCGCTCGGCAGGCGGACTGGTGATTGCAGTGAAGGTGTTAAGAATGCGCACCATTTTGTTAAAAGGATAGCAATAGGATGTTGCGTTCATAGGAGCGGGACAAAGCATATCTTTTTGGTGTGAAAAAGAAATGAAATTTTATCGAATTACAAGTTAATTAAACAAACAATCGAAAAATGAAAATACTTATCAAGAAATACTTCAAGCTTCAAGCAAAATTTGTGCAAAACATGTATTTTTCAAAATAATATAATATCTAGATAATGTTCACCAATCGTGTTTTTACAACACGTAATCCAAGATAGAAGTTCAAAGTATCATTTCCCTAAATTTGAAGGTAGTAGCATTCACAGATTCAGAGATAAATAACGATTTCGAACACTATATTGCTTATAGCACACACACACTTAAAGCTTCACAGAACGAATCTACTGCCCTTCCTCTGGTAGGTTCCCTTAGTCGACTCTTACAACATTCAAAGAGTGAGTTGGAGGGTCAATTCTTACGCCACGATCGCTTCTACATGAATAACCCCGTCGCAATATTCACATCACCAGCCTTTAGTCGTCATAGTCTCGTGGGAATTTACGTACTAAGATTTACATTATTAACTTGCACATGGTGGTAATAAAAGTAGGTAGGTACACAACGTAGTGTTATATACTAAGAGGTAGGACGTATGCTGTTTTGAGGTACCAACATCGGAACGTCAAAACAGCGTACGTAGATGGACCACATATAATATGTTTCCCGGTTTCATCCCCGTTAAATTTGCATTTCATTTTTCTAGGGGGATAAACAGGTTTTTTTTTTCGTAAATCTCTCCTGGGAATTTCATGTTTTACCAGAACAAAAAGTAGCCGGTGTTCTTCTTCATCCTTTTAACTAACTCTATCCCAAAAATCAAGTCGATTGGATGCTTATTAGGGCAACAAATAAACACACTTTTGCATTTCTAATATAAGTTAGGATGTGTGTCTGTCTTGCATTCAATAAGATCGAGATTACCTATTACTGTATAGGCCATTATCGGCAATTTCCGGGAATAAAATCGTAATGTTGCTTTAAGGTGCAAAGTTATTACTTTAATTCTGGTAAAACATATTTTTAATCACAGCTCTACATTATTTTATAAAAGAACTTAGCAATATTTTAAATTATATACTATTAGTAAAAAAATTGCTATCTTTTGTTATGAAAATAAACAGGAAAAGTAAGATAATTTAGAAGTTATTTGCAAAAAAGGTTTTTTTATTTTTATTGTAAAATTTTCTTTTTGTACATCTTATATATAAAATTTCCATGTCACAATGTTAGTAAACGTACTCCTCCGAAACGGCTTTACCGATTTTTACCAAATTTTATATGCGTATTCAGTAGGTCTGAGAATCGGCTACTATCTATTTTCCATACCCCTAAGGGATAAGGGTTGAAGGCAAAACAACGTTTGGCGAGTCAGCTAGTATAACGATATTATTCGCTGGTGACCACGATTACCACAGCCAATGACCACAGCCTCTCTGTGTGTATTATTTTATTTGGTCTGGACACCCACTAATGCTATCATCACTACATAGTATAAAACAAAGTCACTTCCCGCTATCTGTCTGTCTGACCCTATATATGGTAAGATCTTTAAAACTACGCAACGGATTTTGATGCGGTATTGAATTTGTAGGTAGAGTGGTTCAAGAGGAAAGTTTTTATGTATAATTTAGTACCAGCATTGCACCCTTGAGAAGCCGGAGCGGGTTGTTAGTATAGAATAAATCACCATTTGATGGCAAATGGCCATGTTAGAAGCAATTGACCATCACAGATAGAATTGGCCAACATTAGTGGTTCATATGCTGTGACTTTGTAGGACCAGGATCCTGACCGCTTAAGTTTACACAAAGACTTATCAAGTTGGGTGACATCATCCAACTCTTACGTTCCTATTTGTTTGTTTGACTATTTAGAATCACTCCGAAACATTTTTTATGTGAACCATTTGAGTATCATATAGATCTATATACTAGCTATGTACTCACATGGTATTTAATAAAGCAGCGAGCGTCATCAGATACTTCTACTTCCTATTAAAAATACAAAACAGGATCGTCCAAGTGTATGTAAAAACATTAATTTAATTGCCTTATCAATCTAATATACCTAAACATCTTTATTGTATGACTTAACGTACGTAAGCTAAAGAAGGGTGCTGTGTTTAAATATTTCGGCTGTCCACCCCTATCAACCCTATTTACAACTGTTTAATAAACTAGAGTCTGCCCACGGCTTTGCACGCGATATTGGAATAATACGTAGCCTATGTGTTATTCCATTTCTAGCTCTTTATATGTGCAAAATGTTAGCGCGATCCATTCAGTGGTTTTGCCGTTATTTTCTGCCAAGCATTTTCGCAACGGCATAATGACACAAAATGTCGCCTTTTTAATATTAGTAGAATAACATTAGCCAGTCTGTGGTAGTACTTTATGCGCTCGTCTATGATACAATTATTTTTTCCCTAATTCAATCAATAAAAAACTATGAAATATGTAGAGTCAGTTTACCCCATTTACCCTGAAATAGTCAATGCAATAGTCCGTTGAAATAGCCCCAGCCCCCAGCAAAGCTCTCCCTCCACGTCCCTATGGCTACGTCGTAGCATCTCGTAGCGTGGAAGTTTGCTACGAATGCTCAAGAGAAGACATAAACGCGCACCGCGACTATCGCGTGCTACAAACAGGAACTGTTTTTTGTTCCTGCTACGAATGTATGCACTTTGAATTTTAATGGAAGAATAACTACCTTATTTATATTTATATCAACGTTTATAATGCGGCTTTTTTGATATTTTACGTGTGTGCTTTTTATAATCTTTGCTCGTCATAAGGACATAATTTGTAGGTAGGTAGCACTAATGTTAATGCCTTTTGTGTTTTATTGCCTACAACATTATTATTATGCACAAAGCGGTGGTCATTCGTCATTTGATACACAATTACCAGAAGCAGTTCTAGACATGAAAAAATGTCAGTGAATCAGAACCAGAAGAAAATAATTGGAATACAGAAAAAACAAGTCGCTGGGGAAATACATTATTTATTATTCATTTATTGTCTTTGTATACTCTGTATTACCGGATGAACAATAGATTACAACGATATAATCTGTTCATAACTAGCGGAACGCAAAAATCTGTATTTTTCCTTAGCCCGTGTTGAAAGACCGGTTTTATTCAGGTTGCTTATGCTAAAATTACACATCAATGTATAAAATTTTCCTTTGATTGTACCTAGTCCATCATCCATGGCAACTGATGTCAATGACAGTCGTTTTGCTAATCCAATTATATACCTGCTTTTGGTCTACTTAGTTCTATATAGATTTTAGATAGGTAGATAAAATGCTCAAATATCCAGTGTTGCCACCTTTATTTATTTTTATATACCTATTCTGTCTTGTGTGCCCATCGCACACTGCACATTTGAGATCGTGTCTGCCACTTACACTACTCTGGTTCTGACTGGAAACCAGCGCTCTTTCGCGAATTACACTAGGTTTTTGTATTAGATCAACAAGCTGAGCTGAGAACCTTTTATACCTAGGTACATACAGGCGCTCGTCTGCTTGCTGAATGGGATACTTATTGTTTGTAGGTATGTACAGTACATAATGCTTACCTACTTATTATTAAGTACTTAATTAATGTTCTGCTGTATTTTTTTGTATGTCTACATGTTAAGTCTTATGTAGTATTATTTATATTTGGTATATATTATTTATATACCAAAGTTTGGTTGTGTGTTATGTCGAAGATAGAAAATTATTTATTATTTATGAATAAGAAATAATTTAAAATTATTAATTAATAATTTTCTTTCTTTCTTTCTATGACAGGATTTGGTAAAATTGTATCCGTTTTTAAAAGCCAGTCTAATAAATTTATTAGTGAGAGAAGCCACAAGCAGAAACTTCTAATTAGAAGCTTCTGCTTGTGGCTTCTCTCACTTGGTAGATAAGAACTAAGAACATACCTTTCTAAACCTCAAGTTATGAATTTACTATTCCCCGCGGTTTCACCCGCGTTAAATACGAATATCACATCAAGTAGCTGATAAACAAAAATAGACAAAAAGTTGCCTATGTTAAACATAAAGGATAAAGATACATTTATGTTACTCATCCCTTCAACGAACTCTATGCCAAAAATCAAGTAGATCGATTGCTTAGTTAGGGCGTGAAGGAAGGCCAAACAAACAAACATACTTTCGCATTTATAATATTAGTAAGGATAATGGGTAAGTAGGTACCAAATATTCTCTGAGGCCTATTCTGCTATAGATAAAAAACCACGCACTATTGCGTGTAAAAAGCTTAGCTTATTTAACTTGATCTGGTTTCGAGTATACCAACCGGTTTGAAGGTGAAATAAACTGTTTATTGCAATTTACCATTTATGTTCCGAATGGCTTACCATGGCTGTTTAGATTTACATGGTCGCTACAACTGCATTACGGAATGGATTGTAGAAATGAAACTCTGTACTCGAGCTAAAATAATAGAAGTTTTCTCTCCCTCGTTTAAAAACAGATTTTACGTACCTTGAGTTCGATTTCGACGACGTAATTTGAAGAGTAAATATGAAGAGTAAAGCTTTACAAAACCTAACCTTCGTGTTAAATCCTCATATGAAAAGTAAAACAGTGGTAGCCTACCATTTCTCAGTAATTTCTCAATTACTAGGTACTACGTACTTTAAATATAAAGTAACTATCAGTAAACCAAGGCGTGTATATCTGATCAGAAACGTGCAGCGCAATTTCAAAAACATTGTACAGGAATTTCGTTTCTAGTAATTTATATTTGCCTTGAAACTATGCAATGTGAATAGAGTTAATTGGTAAGTAAACGTGGGAGTCATTAGCATCGTGTAATGAGTAGAGAATGAGCTCTTTGTTCGGTGTCCACTTATTTTCATGGCAATCGCGAGTTGCTTATAAAATGCTTCCTTTTACAAACTTACACTTAAATCTAGGATCCTAGGCGTAGGATCCTAACTGTAGGTTCATTGGAGAACTCTGTAATGTTATTTCCCGTTTTAATAAACGAATTGAATTGAACAAAATTTAAGGTTTATTTTATTATACACGTAGTGCGTAAGCACTTTGGGTAATCACCGAAATCGGAAACAAACAGTTTTGGGATATCATTGAATTTTTTTGAATAAAATCTTTTGACCAAATGATTACCAAAAGGACCGGTCTAAATATAACTAAGTTCATACTTATACGGTGTATCTAATAAATGAAAAATTAAATGCTTTTCGTAGATAGACCAACGCGAGAGCAGCTGGAGAGTTTTGATTATTATTTTGAGAAATGTCTTGTGTATAGTCAGGAATAATTGTTGGAAATAAAATACTTTTATTTTTTTTCCATTATCTATTATTAATAACGTCAATAACTAGGTAATTTCCCGAAAATTTGGAATGTCATATTTTTTTTTTAATTTAGCTTATTCATTTAGTGACACCCTCAGGTGAGCTCTGTTGAATATTTTAAAGTTGGCTCGAATGTTCGTAAAATTATCTGCCAATTTGTTAGACAGGTTTGAAATAACTAAATGTAACTTAAAACGTGCAATATACAGGTAATAAATCATTTATCTACTAAAAAGAGATTCAAAAAGCATTGGAAAAAGTAAATCATAGTAAAGTTTTCTTTGTAGGCAAATTGAAACATTTTCTGACCTTGTGATGTGATTCAATCGCGCAAACTAGGTACCTACGTAATAAGTGCTAATAGATGAACTCACATTTTGTTTTCTCCGACGATTGCTTCTTCCGATAAAAGCTTCTTCAATGAAAACATACGTTTTTCACCAATTTTTTACTCGTTTTTCCATATATATTTGCCGGGCCACAACGATCCAAGGCGACTACAGTATGCTTTATATTATAATATTTATAACAGTTAGTAGAAAACCATATCCCTTATGGCAAACATGTGACTTATACCAGTTATAACATTAATAATCAGCCAAAACAGGTTGGATACATAATGAAAAAAAGTCAAAGCTAATTATTTTGCATATGCCTACAAAAATCTCTAGCATACGACCATACAAATCTAACTAGAGTCAATTTTATTAGATCTTAAGCAATAGTAGCTCATGGTTACTCCGTTCGTGGCTTCCTTACAAACGAGGAGCTAATTTTGATAGGCAGTAACGAAGTGCCGTCGTCCTGCACTTGACCTACTAACTGATTCTATGCGCCGGCGCAGCTCTGAGCGATGATAACATTCCGTGTCTTGTCACTGACTGTAGAGCTCCTTACAACTCTTGTTTAGATAGATAACACTATAGTTCTGGTTCTTATCGTTATACTTTGTGGAACTTATCGTTTCTGATTTAAATTTTGTTTTTATTTCAATACTACAATTTTCTTGACATAATGAGAACGGCACAGAAGAGGATTGAAGGCGGCCTATACACGGCAATGGTTGATATAAGGCTGTAGTAACAACAACCACTACTCATTATGAGCACATGGCTGTAACGATGACGATGATACTTATGAATGTGCGTCATCATCAGCAGCGTCATCATCAACAACCAGTCCGCAGTCCAACCGCCTTTACCAGTCCACAGAGGTTTATAAATAATGAAAAATAAATATAATCAAATTTCATAATGAATGTAAGCGGGTTAACTACGAACCACACATAATGAATTCGTCAAATTACGAAAGTGCAAATGGAATTCGTTTTCTTAATTTTTGTCTTTTTCTTTCTTCAATAAAGGTTTATTAATATCTACGATACGGCCTTCTCTCAATGAGTTGAACACGTCAGTAACTATTACTTGAGGAATTTAATTATTTATTTTGCTCACATACAGCTTAGGTCTTAATGTTAGGGTCTTATTTATATACTATAGTTACGGTTAGTACCTATATAAATGCCTTGCTATTACTTTATTGCCTTTCTCATATCGAAGATTTCGACAGATCGTAGCAAGTACCATTCAGATTCGTACAGTTCCATTTGACATTGACATTGGCTCATGGTGATGGCAATATTATGACACAGTACAATGCTTGTACCTAACAATAAATATCGGTAATACCTACTCAGGAACTACCGAACTAAAGCTAAGAGTAAAAAAAAAAATTTCTTGCGAAATACAATCTTTTCAGGTATTTCAAAAACATATAGGGTACTTCATTACTGCTTAATAATTTGATGTTTATTTCAATAATTTGATGCTTTTACAAAACCGGATTATTACCGTGGCATAACCGACTTACGGCCGAATACTCAAACGCAACTCAGATGTAAGCACGTCTTATGTCGCAATATTTTGACAGTTTTCAATGAAAATCTGTCAAAAAATCGTCACTTGAGTCGTGCTTAAATCTGAGATTCGTTTGAGTATTCGGGGGTTAAAATTCTTTTATATTTTCATTGTTTTTTTTTATATTAGCCGGACAAAGTATTCCTTCGGATTTTTTTTTATATTGGACCATTTGTTGTACAAAATCAAAAGAATGAAAAGCGGCCTACAAGGAAAAACGTTTCAAAAATATACATAGGTATAATATAAAATATTTTTGAATATGACAATGTCTTTATTGACAAAGAAAATAACAATCAAATAATATAAACAAATTAAACTAGTATTTACAATTGAAACAATTGAGCTAACTGCAGACTGTTGCAAACAATCTACAGATAGCTCAACTGGTCCATATACATATATATTTTTGAATATTATTTTCTTTTATAGTAATTTGACTATTGCGAAAATTTGTTTTGTATTTATGTTTCTTTGTATGTAGGTACATATATGTATGTAATGTAATATAGCTGAAAGTATTCTATATTAAATTTAAACGCTTTAATTAAATTTTTTATTCAATAATAGTTCCAAAACCAAACACAGGTGTTTTAAACATGGTAGCTCTTACACTCAACGACAAGTGTCATTGAACCGGTAAACCTAGGCGTTTTTTAGCATTAGTTATCAAAAATAAAAACTGTGTATCAACAAGACAGACTTAGGTCGGTATAATTTATGGCGGTATTATACGATAGTTTATAATCTGGGTGTGGCGATCTCGGCGTAAAAATAGTCCCCTCCATCTCAGGCCGTGGATGTCATAATTGCCAAATAAGGGAACCTACCAGAGGAAGGGCAGCAGCTTGCTTGTATTTATTTTTAATTATGGCAAAAGGCCCCCTTTGTTTAGGGGAGGTACTTCCAGCTGTGGATATGCGTGCTGATGAGAGAGAGTTCTAGAGTAGCTCGAGAGCAGTTCTAGAGTAGTTCTAGAGAACTTCTAGAGTAGTTGTAGAGTAATTCTAGAGTAGGTACTAGAATTCGCTGTCCGTCCGATATATCATTATAACATAGCCATAGCCGGTAATGGTGTGTGTATTTTTTTCCTGAAGTGTGCGCAAACCAAACAGAGGTCAACTAACAGCGACATTTTAATGTATTTTTTCCCTTTTTAATTCTAACCTTAATTTCAAAAAGAAAACATTAACCGCTTAATACAATCCATTTTCTTATCGTGAGAACTCGCCGTTGAAAATATATTTTTATCGACATGCAATCTGCTGGTTTAGCAGTAGTTCTTTAGGCATGTTAATACTGTAGCATTTGAAATAAATTGTTACTCGTTATGTTTACTCTGCTTTGGGAAGACCCGAGAACTATTGCAGACCTTTAAACGTAGAAAAGTTGGGTATCTAGGACCTGTTTGAGCACATGCTTTGGCACGAAAGATACCAACTGCTCCAGGTTATTATGAGTGAGGGGTAAACGACGCGTCGGCAGACGAAAAAAAGTCGTGGATGCGGAACATCCGAAAGTGGACGAATATCAGCGTGGAAGACCTATTTCGCTTGGCGCAAGATCGCGAAAAATTCGCTGAGCTCACGACTAACCTCCAGTAGTGGGGAGCCACTATTAGAAGAATAAGATGTTTTATGTGGAATTTTGGATTATGTTAGGCAGTAGGTACGGCTTCCTTTATATTTATATACTAGATGCGGCCGATGCTGTCGCTACCAGATAGATCTCTTGAGTCTTGAGCAATACACGTATGTATGTGCTCGGAGGACTATCCTTGCCGAACTGGCACCACTTAGATAATTTTACGTCGATGCAAAAATGCCATTGATGATGATTATTGATGAGGTACAGTAAGCATATGCTTTCTAGGTTACAATATGTAGGTACATATGTACATTATTTTGTGGTGCTACCAGCTAAAGATTTTTGTAATTTTACTTGAGTCATTATTAATTTTAGCATGTACACAATATTTTAACATCAAATTTAAATAGCTAGAAGGGCATTAGGAAATGTGAACGTTTGGGCGTTTCTAAATTATATATTCAAATAATATTGGAAATCTAATTGGTCGAGGTAGAATGGACCTTGGATTTCTTGCAAATGAGAGATAGAAAGACATTGAATTTTATACGGTTTGGTTATTATAGAGGCACGCGAGGAATGCCGAGTGAGCTGTTCTGCATAGAACTACAGATTGGAGGGTAGTACCAGGGTCAACAGAGTGTCGAGGCCTGTCCATACTAAGTGACCATAGACCTCGAGTTAATTTTACATTAAACATTAGGAAGACATTTAGAATAATAGGGCAATTAATATGTTCATCTTATTAATTTAAGGATAACTAATTTGAATGGCATAAACAAATTGTATTTATTAATTAGCAATAAAATTTATCTTTATACAAAACTTAACGGTTATTTGATCTTAACAGTCAGGTTCAAAGACAAAACTTACGGTTTTCCGTAAACCACGCTGTTATACATGATGAAATTCAGCCTATCAGATGATAACAGAAGTTTTTATTAACAAAGAAATTTAAACCAATTAGAACTAGTAACTGCAGGCTATTGCAAACAATCGACAGATTGCTCAACTGGTCCATATCAATAACAGTCGGAAGCGTCCCCAAGACGCTGGCTGCATTGCCTCGCTGTATGGCAATGCTAATGCGCTGTATGGCAATGAAAATCACCAGCTCTCGGGTCACGCGTCGCTTCGACCAGGCGCTCAGATCATTTTTTGAAAACTCGGAGGGTCTCGGTACCCCACGGACCTAGGGTCTCGAAACCAAGGGGAGCAAATGCGTAGGCTCTGACGAGACCTGCATATTTACAATAACAGAATGCACTATTGCAGCTCTATTTCTATTTAAAACTTCTTAATATTAAACGCAAATAGACATACAAAATACCTATTTTACATTTTCTAAGGTACCATTAAAAGTGACCCCAAAAGTAGTCAGATAAATTATGATATCAATTTTAACCCTAAAAAAAATGATAAGGCGATCATCGCGATGACGGTGAAATGCACTCAATGAGCTTGCGCAATACCCGGAGGCTTGTCATGCGACCCTGAACTCAATTGCCGATGGTTTCGCAAGCGCTGGTGGCGGGCATCATCCTCGTGGTAATGTAAACATTTGCAGGCGGCGAAGCGGTGAGCGAGGCCGTAGGGGACGTGCTGACTTGTGCTGCCTTTAGTTATACTGGACAATACAGCATGAGGTACAACAACAAACAACACCTTAATATCAGTTCCTATTCAGCTTGGACTAGTGAAAGGTATGTGCTGGTTTGGTAAACAATTTCTTCAAATTAGAAGCCGAAGCAGTAGTAAATCAGCCTTTCTAAATTGGCAGCAAGTATAATTCAAAACGATTTGATGGTGTTGCCTTCCATATTACATCTATATTTGTGCTTTCGGTTCTTTCTATTCGTATTTTTTTTTGAGAAGTGGTTTAACGGCTTTATTTCCATATAATTATTAAGAGGTCCGGTGTAAACGTTAACCACGCCTAAGTTACCCAATTGTTTTGTGCCTTCGGGTCAAATAACGGGCTGATATAATTGTGGGTCAAATGATTGTCTCTCTAGGTTCACATATTCTTAGGCCTTGCGGTATCGATCATTACATTTATGTAGGTATACTTCCTACGAATCCTCTATACGTTTATTTTGTTGATTTGTAAATTATAGATATAATAAAAGTCCCGGAAAATCTAAATAACGATCGGTCCATTTTCTTCTTATCGCTGTTTCTTAATCAGTCGGCTGGTCTAGACTCCTAATTTGCTTGACGCGATTGTGATTATTTAATCAGTGTACATCATTGTCACTTTAAAATCTAATTAAGTACGATATGAATCGATCGATTTAACCCACGGAGTAATGAACGATAAGGATTTAAATGCTGCTATGTTTATTTATCTGCTCGATTTGATCGGCTAAGTAAAAGAATGCGTTGGACAGGTCGTGAATGCTAAACAAAACCAAACAACCATTATTATTAATGGTATATTGACATTAAGGTTCTATTGAAACAGGTAGAGACCATGAGAGCAATGTAGAGTAGGGATAGGATAGGTAGGTTTGGGGGACTTTGCTATGAGGACAAGACAAATATAAACATTTGCAGTCACAGAGGCAGTAGACAAGGTCGCTGTGGACGTGATGGCCTCTTCATCACACCCTAAACTACACAAAACCGGAGGTCCATCTAAGATAACTGCTCCGTTTTAAAATAAATCCCTGTTTAATCATTGTAAAGTTGTAGAAACGAAAAATGTATAAAAATTTGCGAGATTTTGGTAGGTAGGTATTTGTCTGACTTCAACAAATGTGACCCTGGATTAATGGGTTGGGTAGTTTATGCGATAAAATACGTAAAAGGCAGTTAAAATGCTAATATGTACTTATATTATTTATTAACCTCTGTAATACGAGGCGGTAGAATAATAAATGGAAACTGCTAAAATGCTAAATGTTCACCTTCTTTCGGTTTTATTTTGGACTCATCATTATTTTGATACTTAGTGCATGCGATCTTCGAGTTTCTTGTGATTACGTAAAATTTCATAGATTATTATTACCTAGACAATCAACCTTTCGATTGTCTAGGTAATAATAATAATCTGTCGCGAGGGAAATATGTCAGCCAGATAGCATTGATAAAGAATTATATTAATACTAGCTACCAGGTTGTCTGGCAGATATCGCTCTTGAGCGATAAGACCGCCCATTGTCACTTATGTTGTTTTTGTCTAATTTGTAAACTGTTATCTAGTTTTAAGTGTGCAATAAAAGTATCTTCTATCTATCTATCTAGCTGCTGCCTGCGGCTTCGCACGCGCTTTTCATGTACCCTATGTCTGTCCCCGGGATACCATCTACCTCCTTGCCTTTCATTAGAATTCGTTCAGCCGTTTAGGCGCGAAAAGATAACATACAGACAGAGTTACTATCAAATTTAAAATATTATTATAAGCAGTATTCATCTCTTTTTATCAGCAATCTACCCTCGTTTTTTTTTGTTGATATATTCATTTTATTTATTATTTTCTTCGTTCATCAAGGCGAGGAACGACAAGTCTTTTAAACAAGCACACGTGCCCAAGTCTACCTACATACAGTTGGTACTAAGTTCACTGTTCATTAATAGGTATATACATATATATATATATATATAGAAGAGTGGAATGCACATACACCATACATAGGTATACCTAGGTAACTAGTCTCCTGCATTTGTACGCATTTAAATCAGATATATAATGTGCTAAGTACATATACCTACATAATTTTCCGCATATTTGTTGGTCATTGAGATTACCATCTGTAACCACGTGATATATGGCTATTTGTTATATAAATGAAACAGTACATAGGAGAATTGTTTTGATTTTGTTATGACATTCTTTGTATTTTATATTTTTTACAGTCATCATCATCATGCTCGTATAGGTCCACTGCTGAACATAGGCCTCCCCCAAACGACGCCACGAATAGCGGTCCTGAGCCACCTCCATCCTACGACTCCCTGCGACCGCTACGATGTCGTTAGTCCATCGAGTGGGAGGTCTTCCCACACTCTGTTTCGCATTGCATCGCGGTCGCCACTCGAGAACCTTTACTCCCCCAACGGTTATCGGTTCTACGAGCTATATGTTTTTTATATTTATTTTTTATAGTGTATATCTACGTACCTATAAAACAACGTCGCTTCCCGCTGTCTGTCTATCCCTATGTATGCTATCTTTAAAACTACGTAACGGATTTTGATGCGGTTTTTTTAATAGATAGAGTGATTCAAGAGAAAGGTTTATATGTATAATTTAGTATTATCATTGCACCCGTGCGAAGCCGGGACGGGTCGCTAGTCTAACCATAAAATAACATGATTTGTTTATTGAGTTATGCACCTATTGGGTTTGAGCCAACATACTTAATGTATTGTATATGTATTAAGTAGGTATATTAGGCTATTTGTGGCGTCGTATGGGGGAGGCCTATGTCCAGCAGTGGACGTGTATGGGCTGATATGATGATGACGATGAAGTATATAAGGTTCTTATGTAGGTAGAGACCTAACAGTTTGTAGGTATCTAGTAAAATATAATATAGTTAGGTACTTATTGACATTACATATCTTAATTACGCAATGTATTGTAGGAATTTGTGTTTGTTTTGTATATTATGTAATACCTACTTAATTCCTCTTATGATAGTTACTTTGATTATATATACATATATCTCTACATAAATATATAGGTATATACTTTTGTCGGTAGATAAGATACCTAATAATTAAGTCTATATAATTCTTATTAACAAAAGAAGGGATCGTTATTATTAATGGAGGGCTTTGCCCCGTTAAGGGACGGATATAATTAACATTTAATATAAATAAAAACAAAATACCGGCTTCGCTAATTCCTCATAAATTCCATATCCGGAACAACAAAAATAAAATCGGTCATTAAAATGACAAAGTTCTGTTGTACCTGACAACAACATCAAACATCTAGCGAATTGAGAACTACTTCCTTTTTGCATGTTAATCATCATCATCATCATCATCAGCCCATACACGTCCACTGCTGGACATAGGCCTCCCCCGTACGACGCCACAAATAGCGGTCCTGAGCCGCCTCCATCCATCGACTCCCTGCGACCTCTACGATGTCGTCGGTCCATCGAGTGGATGGTCTCCCATGTAAGGGGGGATTTGCCATAATGACCACGCTTGGCAGGCGGATTGGTGATCGCAGTGTTGGTGTTTAAAAATACTCAGAAGGAAGCTGCTGCCCTTCCTCTGGTAGGTTCCCTTAGTTGGCTTTTACGACATCCACGGGTTGAGTTGGAGGGGTCGATATTCGTACGCCGCGACCCCACGGCTTACGGCTTTTGCATGTTACTGACAAGTAAACAAGAAACCTAGGATAACATGATTATATAAAATACCTATAAAAAATGTAAATTTAATTGATTTTACATAATCTACCCAATATTTAAAACAACAGAATAAAGATTATTTCCTTATTTTCATATACATATTTACTGTACACACTAATCCACATATAAAAATACTATACTTAAGTATACATATACGTACTCGTATATATGAATATTAATTATGGTTTCAATATATGTAATTGACGACCTCAGTGGCGCGGCGGGCGAAGGTCCGCCTGCAACGCTGATGGTTGCGGGTTCGATTCCCGCCTCGGGACAAATGTTTGTACGATCTGCAAATATTTGTACCGGGTGCTCTGGATGTTTTCTATATATAATAAAAAATATCTATCTCTGTAGTCTATTATATTATGTATATCAGTTATGTAGTACCCATAACACAAGCTCTGCTTAGCTTGGTGCTAGATGATGCTGTGTGAATTATCCAGCATTATTTAATTCATAGAAAATAGAAATAAAGAATTTTATGTACTTTATTACTCTTGAATTTTATGTACCAGTGACTCTATAATTACGTTTACACATAACTGAATACCACGAAATAATATGCATATTTGCACTGTAGGCATATAAGTTAAGGTCGTAAGCATATAGTTAGCGTAATATATAATGTCCACTCTTACTAAATTCGCATAAAATTATATTTGTTGCGTTAAACAGATACCTTCACGAAATTAATAAAACTCTATGGTGATTCGCGTTTAGTTATTAACTTATGTGGTTGTATTATACTTTATGTCAAATTTTGTTTTCGAATGCAGATAAGCTTAGCTTTTCCGAGATAAAATAAATAATTTGGACAGTGCACACAACATAATATATATTATTCATATACATATAGACAGATATTTTTTTATTATACATAGAAAATACCCAGAACACCCGAGCTAAATATTTACAGATCGTACAAACATTAGTCCCAAGGCGGGAATCGAACTCGCGACCTTCTGCGTCGCAGGTGGACCTTCGCCCGCCACGCCAAATCGGTCGTCAAGAAAATTCAAAAGAATTGTCTATCTATACTAATATTATATAGAGGAAAGTTTTGATTGTTTGTTAGTTGGTTTGGATTGAAAAGGCTCCGCAACTACTGAACCGATTTGAAAAATTATTTCACTGTTGGGAAGATAAACTATCCCCGGGTGACATAGGCAATATATTTTAAAAAAATATAGGTATCTTGAAATTTTTCTTAAATACCCGTGCGAAGCCGACATACTAACGGGCGGCCCGCTAGTATGTCATAAGTATGCAAAATTTCAGCCGACCATCTTTAAATCCATCGAAAATTCCCTATTTAATGTAGTGTGCGAGAATGTGAAGATTTCTAATAATCACTACGTACATAAATCTGTGAGTATCGCTTACGGTCATATTAGTTTGTATTGTTTTGTATGTAGAATGTGCATGAATATCTTTTAATTCATCCAAACCAATGACAATTGTGCGTAAATGTTTCGATTCGATGCACTACATGGTTCATTGTTCTGCAGAATTTTTTGCCCTCAGAAGATTAAGGTCCTAATGCGTGCATGGAATATCAAATAATAATAAATATAATTTGGCTGATCTATTATTATAATATCGGTAAAAATATTAATTCTGTTAGTAATCTCCGGTACTATGGTCCAGAACTTGTCCAGTATAAAAATCACTACATATTAAAAAACAAAGTTCCCGCCGCGTCTGTCTGTCTGTTCGCGATAAACTCAAAAACTACTGAACGGTTTTCACCAATCGATAGAGTGATTCATGAGAAACGGTTATAATTTTTCAAGATTTTGTGTATTGTTGAATGGGAATTGCCCAGAAACTTTGCCCAGAAAATGTAAGAGTTACGTTAGCCCCAGCGTTTTATAGGTACTATTTGCTAAACACGTTTGCAATAACTGTCAGTTATTTGACTTGAATGACAGGATGAGTATGTCTGTCGGGTCAGCTAGTATAATATAATGATAAATTGTTGTAAGTGTCGGAAAAAGTCAAGCCGCCTGGGAGCTTTCGGAGATCGCAAACGGTGCCTAATCTCAGATTCAGATTCATGTATTGGTACAAGAAAATATACATGTCAAACATTTCAATCAAATGGAGAAGGTACACAGTACAATCATAAATAAAAATAATTTAAAAAGAGTAAGGATTATATACAGTCAAAAACAAGTACATTAATACTAACAATAATAGTAATAATTAATATATTGAGGTAGGGTTAGCTAAACACAAAAACTGTTCCACTGTCTCTCTTTGAGATACATATATGCTCTAATACCCGTGCGAAACCGGGGCGGGTTGCTAGTTATTTATATAAGGTAAAAACTTTGCTTTCATTTTATCCATTCAGAGCATATCTAACAATTTAGCAAAGCTGCTGGCAGGAACTGGGCTATGATGAAATCAATAACATCTGTAACCTTTGCTTTTCAAGGCTATGAATGTTATAATTTTCTAACAAACGTATAATTTCCTCATCTTAATTTGTTATTCATCAATGTAATCAGCGTAAGATGGATGGCTAGTCTTTTTTATATGGGCAGTTTTCATTGAGATTTTTTGTAGATTTCAAGTACGTTTCGTTTCGAGTGTAAACATTCTTTTAAATATTGCTTAAAATTGTATCCTTTTGTAATGTTGGATTTCTGGTATTTTTATTTTTTCATACATATAAACCAGTACCTTAAAAGGTTTCACTTCCTCAACTTCACCTGCTATTTATTGAACGTATTTTTATAATATTTTTTTATCATGCTGTGTATAGTTTCGAGTTGTGTGTATAATAATATTGTATGGATTATTATGATCTGAAATAAATGAATAATAATTAACCGTTTCCAATTAAAGTTGCTGATGACTCTACATCCAGTAGAGTGGCGACTATACACACCAGAGATTCTATACGGAGTAATGTCCTCGTATCACCTGTGTTCTTGATCTACTACTGTCCCTAAGAGCATGCTAATGTGAGCCATACACGCTACGGTCTACCGCAGAGTTACCTGTGCAGGTTTGTAAGTGTAATGAATAAAAATTAAATGGATAGTTTATTGGCAAAAGAATCATTTAAAAACAATAACATACCAAATATATCAATTTGTCTGATATTAAAGAGAAGTATTATGAAACTTATACAACTCTTGTCCAAAAAAAAGTTGGTCTCAGCTACCTACACTAGACTGAATAGTCTGCAATATAGGCTGTGTACCCGTACGATGTTACATGATAATAATTCAAATGATGAAGTCTTCAATGAGAAAAATATATGATACATTAAAAACGTTTTTAAATTTTGATAGATTGCCATGATTCTAATTTTGCTATACATATTTGTTTAAAAAGATTTCCAAGAGATTCCGTGAGAGGTAAGCGCACTTCGTCGGCCGCGTGTAATGGGGACATTCCGGTGTACCGGAGCAGTCTTTAGTTCAACTTGAAAAAAAAGATTTTCGACCTTGCGCAGGTTCAAAAAACTGTCCAGGTCTATTCCCATCACGCTCCAGTCTACCTGCGCAGACATACCTGTACAGGTAGATATCTTCGGTGACCGTAGCGTGTGTGGCTGGCATAATGTAATCTCCCGTCCTGCCAGCGGCCACCACGATGACCTTACGTCACGCGGCCGTGCTGCCTCTACGTTAAACGAATACGCTTTGGGAATACTAACAGCGCCTGAACGCCTTGGCGCATCCTTGGCTTCAAAACGGAGCTCCTTTCTTAGATTCTTTACATTACATTTATAAAGAACTATCGGTAATCAAATTTGGATGAATGATTGTTGTAACAGCCCCGTAGGCAGGAATGTCACCGCCTATCATTGCGACATAGCGACACCGAGATGTTGTATGGGCTGAGGTCGATATAAAACAGGTGTACGAATTGACTTCTCTTGATCTTTATGTTGTGACCCTCGATCGGATACCTCTCGCTCTGTTCGTTTAGTTGCCTGTGTTTTTACCTATATGTATAGAATTTTGCAGAGCTGGATATTTACCGTGTTTTACTTGATGGCAAAGTATTCGCTCGATTTCGTCACGCGGCGGTTAGGTATACCTTCGTGAGAATTGATAGACAATAGGGTGTTGAAGTCGCCTGCGTGTTTTTAATTAGAGCTGGATGGTATCCATAGTAGGTACGTGTCATCGATAAAGCATAACTCAAATTTAATGTTCCGAAGATAAGAGATACTAACGCGTTTATAACACGTTTGGAACGTGCGATTTTTATGATTATTTTTCTAAGTACTTACTGCGGTAAAAGGGGTATAGTCACTTTCGTAGAGTTATGTGTATTTACCTGTAGTCAAGGGTAAGTCACGTCCTGGGCACTAACACTGGCGAGGAGAGAGAGAGAGACATGTGAGGGGTGCGGGGAGATAGGTCGCGTGCGCGGGCGCGGCTGTCTGCGCGCTGGTTGCGGGCGTACTGGCGGCGCGCGCGCCGAGCTCGCTTATATCACATCGGACCGCGAGCTCCTTCAACTTGACTTCGGATTCTGACTTCAGGTTTGAGATATTTCCCATAAGAAAAGATTCACTTAATTGAGTTTTTTTTTTAAACTTTAAAATAGCCGTGACGGTAATCTTAAAGTACTAGCCACCACCGACGTAGCCCTTGGATCTTGTAAGAAGCGACAACATACCAGAGGAAGGGCAGAAGCTTCCTACTGTGTATTTTAACACCTCTACTGCGATCACCAATCCAACTGCCAAGCGTGGTGATTATGGCAAAGTCCCCCTTGTTTGGGCAAGGCACGTCCAGTAGTCGACATGCGTGCTGATAGGCCAATAGGCCTAGCTTAGTGCGGGATAGGCGAGATAGGGAGTGGAGATTGTTGTCATATAGAATCATACTAAATCCCGTAACAGCTTTCTTGTAACTAATACAAAAACAGTCCTTATTATTGTTCAATTAAAATCTAGAATTAAATTCCACTATTAGTAACAAAACAATCTAAAAAAGACATTATAAAAAAAATAATCTACTTCTAAATAAACATACAACAACATTAACACATTAATTTATGTAATAACATATAAACATTCCTAGATTTTGGATACTAAATAAGACTGTATTGTAATAGCCGATATAAATTAAGTTAGCTTTGGTTGTGATACTTAGACTATGTCCTGTATTACTGAACTATGTGAAATGTTTATAAAACTAAGCTTTATTTGTGATACCTACCTCTCAAGTTGCATCATCATCATCATCATCATCAGCCTATACACGTCCACTGCTGGGCATAGGCCTCCCCCGTACGACGCCATAAATAGCGGTCCTGAGCCGCCTCCATCTATCGACTCCCTGCGACCGCTACGATGTCGTCGGTCCATCGAGTGGATGGTCTCCCATGTAGGGGGGGATTTGCCATAATCACCACGCTTGGCAGGCGGATTGGTGATCGCAGTGTTGGTGTTTAAAAATACTCTGAAGGAAGCTGCTGCCCTTCCTCTGGTAGGTTCCCTTAGTAGCATGAGGGTTCCTAATACCTAGCCCCAAAGTGAAATATGTATTTAAGACACTGTACTGTATGTATTAGGATTTCAAAATAAATACTTGAATATTCTTATGTTTGGTTTTGAAACAATTGATGCGTTGCGTTGAATCTTTTTGTTGCTGTTTGTGCCAGGTCTCCACCTACCAAATTACTTATACAGGGTACCAAATAGAAACTAGGTTGTAAGTATAGGTAATATACAATACCTGCGGTTATACATAATTTCAACTGTTGATGCTTAAATACAAAAACAAATATCATAAAATTGCCGTGTCGGCCAGCTTATAATTTTCATTCCCCAAACTCTTCCCTCGAGAGTCGTAATAGGCGACTAAGGGACACTTATCCAACGCGGGGCGGGTAACAGAGCCCCTTCCAGAACATCATCAGCCCGTATACGTCCACTGCTGAACATAGGCATCCCCCAAACGACGCCACGAAACGCGGTCCTGAGCCGCCTTCATCCATCGACTCCCTGCGACCGTTACAATCTCGTCGGTCCATCGAGTGAAAGGTCTTCCTACACTCCGTTTCGCATTGCATCGCGGAACATACCCAATAACAACCTACGAATGCATTGAGATCCCAACCCTTATGCCTAGCGTGAGGATGATGGCATTTCTCTTTAATGGTAAGAGCCAATAAGTCGATGATCAGAGCCCCAAGTCCGTTTGACTTAGTACCAAGACGTGATCGTTACGTTCTCATTTTTGTATGGGATTTGCGTAGTTCCATGTTCGCACAATAGAGGCGCTGTACTACTAAATCCTATAGATAAAGAAGACGTCACGATCACTTCTCGACAGACGTAATCGTGACGTCTCCTTTTTCTTATCATTGTCGTCAACCGGACTGGTCCCTCTGGAGAGCCCAGCAGTGAAGTACTAAAGGCTGTTCACGTGATGTAATTAATAACACACCTAATCAATTTAACAGCAGGCATGTGCAAACAAATGACGGAGATAAATGCATTTTTAATTACTTACTCATAAATCAGGAAATAAACAATCAATAACAACGTGAACATTATTGACGACCGATGAAGCGCGGCGGGCGAAGGTCCGCCTTCGCCCGACGCCGCGCCGCGTCGCACGCCCCCACCGCCGCCACCCCGGTCGACGCACGAAGTTGCGGGTTTGATTCCCGCCCTGGGACAAATTTTTGAACGAACTGCAAATATTTGTTCCGGGTGTTCTGGCTATTTCTATGTATATGAAAAAATATCTATCTATGTAATGTATTGTAGTATATCAGTCATCAAGTATCCATAACACAAGCTCTGCTCAGCTTGGGGCTAGATGATGCTGTGTGGATTGTCCAGCATTATTTATTTATTAATATAACTACCGTATATAAAGTCTTCTCTACTTTACGGAGTTTCTAAAGTGCGGTCTCTAGTGTTTGCTTCAAGGAGCGTTTGTTAACAAGATTTACTTGCAAACACTCTGTTATGTTAGAGAATAAAAAAGATATAAAACTTAAGTTATTTGAAGAGATCTTAGAAGTTTCTGTTCCTAGTTTTACTATTTTGATGTGATTATACACAACTACTTGCGAGTTTCATTAAAGATTTGGACAAATGCAAGTTGCATTCGCGCAATAAGACTTAGAGAGAGTAAGAGTTCTCAAAGAGATGGAGTCATGATAATGGCTGTGGGCTGGGACGAAGTCGCAATAGAGTCCCGTTGGCCCCATGTAGCAATAGTCCCGTTAGCACATTTTAGATGCGAAATCCTAAAAATAAAAGAAGAATCGGTTTATTTACAACTCTATCCATCAGCAGTGTAGAGGTACGAGCACGTTGCGTCACAAGGAAGTATGAAGTTAAACAAGTCAACAAAAAATTACTCCGGTTGAAATGAACGCGAACATTCGGCAGGGCACTCGAGTTCAAGTTCAAAACTGTTTAATGAACTATTTTACGTTAGTTTAACATATGTAAGTGCTGAATCTTGAATGTTTTAGCCAAGGAATTAATATACTATACCTTTTGACTGTGATTTGACAACTGTTGTATAGTTATTTGAAAAAAGGTAAACTCAGAAGAACTAGTTTTTCCTCTAACTTGCACTAAAACTTTAACTAAGAATGTTTCCGTGTGTTACGAGCATTACAACAAGAAACGGTAGGTAACTTTTTAGGTTAGTTCAGGGGTTCCCAGACTTTTCAGTTCACGGCACACATACAGATTTAATATTTTGTCTCGGCGCGGCACCCAGCAGTCGTTAGTACCTACTCGAAAGAAGGAATAGGGAACATCATCATCATCATCATCAGCCTATACACGTCCACTGCTGGACATAGGCCTCCCCCGTACGACGTCACAAATAGCGGTCCTGAGCCGCCTCCATCCATCGACTCCCTGCGACCGCAACGATGTCGTCGGTCCATCGTGTGGATGGTCTCCCATGTAGGGGAGGATTTGCCATAATCACCACGCTTGGCAGGCGGATTGGTGATCGCAGTGTTGGTGTTTAAAAAATACTCAGAAGGAAGCTGCTGCCCTTCCTCTGGTAAGTCCCCTTAGTGACATGACATCCACGGTTTGAGTTGGAGGGGTCGATATTCGTACGCCGCGGCCCCACGGCCCTAGGAATAGGGATACTAGGTATACTCTAAAATTGAAACATGCGCAATATAAAGCTGTTTTTATATTTTTATTTACACGCAAGAAACATGTATAATTTTAAAATAAGATATAAAATACAATGACTACTAAATCAATGTGACGTGTGAGCTTGGTGGGTGCACACATTTTTTCAAAGCGCGGGACAAGGTTGACGATCCACATTTATCTTTGACCGATATTTGCTTTTGATTACAGCTGAACCTGAAAATCCACCCCCAAATAAATACACGTTGCAAAGGGAATTAGATTTTTTAATGCTTTTGAACTCAAATTGGGCATTCATTTTGGACCGATATCCAAATTTCACCAAATTGGAACATTTGAATCTTGTTTTTAGACTGCTGTCGCAAAAGAGTTAATTATGAATCTCTTCCTCTTGCGAACGGAATTCTAGTGAAGCTTGTGCATGGAAAGTATTTCGAAATCCATTCTGTGAGCTTCAAAAGGTGTTCTGTGAACAGAGATATTAAGCTTTGTGAGACAACAGGCTGGTTGGAAGCCATGTATTTATGCAAATGCGGAAAACCATCATATCCGCGCGCGCGATTTCAATTGTTTATTTTGTAGCCCGGGCCCTCACGACGTGGGGCGGCCGCCGCCGCGCCGCCGCGCGCCGGCGCCCCTCTATACTCTCTACGGCGCGCACCAGGGCGCCGCGGCCCACATTTTGGGAACCCCTGGGACAGTTAGTTTAGACATCTTCATTTTTCGAAATACTAGTTAGCTAGCGTGTCAGTGCTACGAATGGTTACGGCACGGTGGATGGCGGCGGCGGCGGCGGCGTAGCATTGTAATGTTTTACTTGTAGGGAGGGACATTTGTCAGGGTAGATTTAAGTTACACCGATGTTATCCGGTAAAAAATTAGTATATTTTTCCAGTACGGTAACGGTCCGCTAACAATACTTTACTGAATCCAGAATACTGTCAGTAGTGTGAACTCGCTCCTACAGCTACATACGCCATCACGGGAAAATAAACGGATCCTGTAAAACAGACGCTGTATGAATGAGCCCTTAAATGGCCGTACTTCTAGCGGCCGCACTACTTCACAGGTAAGATATAAGGCCTCCACCTGAACCTGCAGTCATATTAGCCATACTATTACGAAGGCAAAGTCGGGCTCTTAAGCCGGGTACTGACTGGTGGTGTTACGGGACGTAATGAAACGTGTTACACAGCGAGCCTCGTGCAGTCAGTACGGGGAAAGAAAGCACTCGCAATGAGCAACGAGACGGATTTCAGCATACGACGTAATGTTTCATGCTCGCTGCAAATACATTACGCCCCGAACACCGGTCAGTAGCTTTAAAACCAAAACGAACTGACTCGCTCGGAATCCGTTGGCCTTCTAACATAATTTTTAACATTGACTTTTAAGAACTTTATTACAACGTATGTTATACCGATGCGGCGGCGGTCCGTATTTAAATAAAATCGATTTAAGCGCTCACAAAGTGGTCCGTATATGCGTTAGCGCGTCTACAGTTGATGGTGACGTCATAACCAGCGCTATCTTCGCGCTCACAACGTCCATGTTATTGAGCATGGTCGCTGTGAACGATCTGTCAAATTGACATTATGCATTGACACTGCTTGTCATTCGAGATAACTTGATGCAGTAAGGCTTTTTTAATTCGAGCCCAATGTATTTAAAATTGTTTGAAGAAGTGGCTGATCCATATTATTTTCCAAAAAATTTACTATAAAATGAAAATTTTAAAATCAACATCAAACTATTGAGGTTATATTTACGTGAGCTATGTGAGCGCGCTCAAAGCCGTTCCGTTAAACATAGTCCGATATCTGTCGTAAGCGTGCTAAAAGAATTCGGACCGACTTTGAGCGCTTTTAGCGCTGATATAGGTAGTCTTGTGAACGATAAACGGACCGCAGCCCCTCATTGGTTGTTAAATATGTAACTCTGGAATTTTAAGTCCGCAAATGTTTAATTTTCAACCAACCTTTTGTTTGGTCTATTCTTTGGTCATTCGTTTTCATGATTACAGGTACTCTTGTACAATTGACTCGGGCCAAAACCACATTATTAATGCTTTATTATTTCAGGAGCATGACCAACCCGATTTCTTTTGAAAAGATGCAACACCTACCTGAAATATAGTTTCCTACAAAATATGGCGTGTTTTAAAAAACGATAAACCGACTTCAAATTCCCTTACTTTTATATTTATTTTAAGTTTGCGAAATAAATACTAATCCCCTGGGGATAACATTTTTATGGAACCCTTCGGGATAATTTTCCGTACAATAGTGAAAGAATTTTTAAAATCGGTCGTTTATTGGCAAAGATATCGCATAACATACATAAAAAAACCATGATGAATTGAGAACCTCCTCCTTTTGAAGTCAGTTAAAAATAGATATTCATTCTGGTACTTCTCTTAATAGTCCTCAGCCGCATGTGCTGCACAGATTTCTTCTATGAACAAGGGTCAATCCATCATCATATGAATATTTCAATAGGCTTTCTCCCGGCCGCTGTGGACGCGAAGCCAGGCAGCGGCTCCGTACACGGCTCTTACTATCTCTTCCTGTACCTCGTCAATTTTCAGACACTTCACCAAAAACTTATTAATGACTGCACAATCCGTTGCTTAACTAATTGTTTTATTGCAAAAGATATATTAATATAATTTGTGTAAAAATCAAAACATGACGCTTAATCATATTCAAATGGCGAAGTTAAAATAATTGATTTATTATATTTTATGCACGGTAATGGTTACTATTTCTTTACTTACTTAAAATAGATAAATTTGTATACAATAGATTTTATAACGACAAAATACGTCAATGCATATTGAGTTAGTAGGTATAGTTGATAAGTAGGAAGTTACGTAGGTACTCAAATATAAATAACTAGCTACTGCCCGCGCCTTAGCCTTCGCGTTTTATCGGGTTAAAAATAGCCTATATGTTATTCCAAGTCCCAAACTATACCTATACCAAATTTCAGCCTAATCGGTTCAGTAGTTTTTGCGTGAGAGAGTTACAAATATCCATACAAACTTTGACAAATATTAGTAGGATTATTTCACGAAGTTAGTTGTTTGAATTGAAGACAGTTTTGAAATACTGAAAACGATCTATTATATACCACTAATTGTTTACTTATTTTTAGAATTTATTATTTATTTTATAACAAGCTGCTGCCCGCGGCTTCGGATGCGCTTTTCTATGTTCGTCCCTGGGATATCATCTACCTCCCTGCCAAATTTCATTATAATCCGTTCAGCCGTTTAGGCGTGAAAAGGTAACAGACAGATAGACACGAGTTATTTTCTAATTTATAATATTAGTAGGATAGGATTATTTAATAATTATTTTTAGAATCTATGAATTTCTAGTAGTGACCGACCGAACCTGGATTTTAACCCGAAACCAAAACCGAACCTTTTAGGGTTCCGTACCCGAAGGGTGAAAACGGGACCCTATTACTAAGCCTCCGCTTTCTGTATATCCGTCTGTCCGTCCGTCCTTGTTTTAGCGGGCTGTATCTAATGAACCGTGAAAGGATAGTTGAAATTTTTCTCATTTTTTAGATCTCTGGTTTACGCCCGTTGCCATGGAAACTATGTATTTGTTACCAGTCATTGTGATAATTTGATTATTTTCAAAAACCTAAAATAAACGACTTCGAATCCCTTACTTTCTCACTGGTTTTAGGTTTTGCGATCTTTCATTTTTATATATGTCAATAGTTTTAATTTGACATAAACAACAATAGCAGAAACAAGGAATTTATATACTAACTAGTATTTAGATTACTTGAACAGGAAGAAGTTTTAGGTTAAAAAACCATAAAAATGTCTAGTCTCGTTGACAAAGTAACAGTCAAATAACTTTGATCTGAATGATTTTGAACCTTGAAAACGAAGAGTTACAACATTATTTGCTCTAACTCAGTGTATTCTGTCTATTGAGTTTCAAAAGGTAATATGTGCTTGTGATCAAGTTGAAAACCGACTAACATTTTCAAACCGTCACTGTATATTACCTACCTTAGCAAAAACGTTTATCTATTTAATTTGTAACCAAAAATGTATTTATGATAAATATAAATTGGTTCCTGCTCAAGAGTTTATACGCATATAATACGATTTTGCATAATTAGATAAAAAAAATATGACTACTCCTACGAGCTTGATTGTTTATCTTTTTGCCTGAGACGCAGAAGTGGCTGTTTATAAATCTTATTTAACAGTATCCTATAAATGTAAAAGTTTGTGAGTACGGATGTATGAATGTTTGTTCCTCTTTCACGCACTACAAAACTACGAGCTGATTGGGCTGAAATATGGTATGGGTATAGTTTGGGACCTGGAATAACATATAGCTATTTTTTATCCCAATAAAACACGGGCGACGGCACGAGCAGCAGGTAGTTGATATATAAAGAAGGATCAAGAAAATTCTTTTTAAATTATTTGGTACAAGCCCGCGGAGTATAACTCTATTTACTCTATTTTTACAATCATAAAGAAATAAATGGTGTCAATGGTTAAATAAAAAGAAGCCCAGACATAGTGACACATTCCAATGGTATACAGCGAAATCTCGACAAAATAGCTTGCTTTCATGGTTTTGCATGAACGAGTAACAAACATCCACCCTTTCTAGTAATTTTACGGATATAGAGCAGATTGAAGATTCAAATTGCTTTCAATAAATGGAAATCCAAGAAGATTAGCGTGGCCGCAGTTTCGTCCCATTTTTGGCCGAACGTGGCCAAATCTGAAATCAAAACCGAACTTCGGTCGGACAGTTTTTTTTTTGTTTTTCTAGACTGACAAAATTTAGCTATTAAAGATATCTAAAAATAAAAAAAACTATATTAATTTGTTTAGTTTAGTGATTGACCATCTGTATAAAAGACGATCAATTATGTACTAAACTAAACGATGCTTGCATTACCCGATCTCCCGTACCTATTCTTCTACAATACAATATAATATAGCGCTCTACATACAATATACGAGTACATAGTGTAGAAGGACTATTATTCTACATTTTATTTCAAAAATTGAAATATAAATTTCTAAACACGTATGTATGTATCTCACCGATACAATGCCACGACATTGCCTATTGATTTCATCTCCAGTCATCCGAGTTGCATAGCTGATAGTTTTGATGATAGGATTGCGTAGCTGATACTTTACGCGCTCAATCCGCAGATCTTAGTGAAAATAGAGCTACATGTTTTAAATAAATAAATATAAATACAAATCTACAAGGTCAATTAAGTTAGTGAATAAACTCGATAAACATGGAAATATTCTTTACTAGCTGCTGCCCGCGCGCCTTTGCACGCGTTTTGTGGGATAAAATAGGCTATATGTTATTCCAGGTTCCAAATCAAATCAGCCCGATAAGTTCAGTAGTTTTTGCGTGAAAGAGGAACAAACATCCGTACACCTATACTCACAAACTTTGTCATTTTTATTATTAGTATACTTGATAAAAGCATCTAGCTAGGTGTTGGGGAAAACTAGGCTAATGTAACCAAAAAATTCTAGGCGAACCTTGCAAAGTCGTTATCATGGCCAAGACGAAACGTAACAGAAAGGTTGTTTTGCTTATAAACATTTTATCAAATATCTCGTTTTATAAACTGGTTTTATGTTGCCAAATAATAGTACATTTTACACCTAGGCGAGAACGTGCCTAATTCCTATCGAGTGTGTCACTTAAAACACACGAGGTAGGAATCGCACTTTCTGCCGAGTGATACATAGTGCTTTATATATACACCTTCGAGGAAAATAAAAAAAAGAATAAATATTTTATTTCTGGCGGAGTCCTAAAACTTTCACTATCACTCGACGACATTCTGTAGAAATAATAAAATTGCCTACACTACACCAAATTCAAAATGAGAAGAACTTCCCGCGCCAGCCTTTATCACCTGGGTTCTTTTTTCAAAATATTGTTCGGAAATCGGAAGAGTAAAAACTTTTTGTCGTTTGACCTATTATGAAAATAACCATAGCCACCGGCCGATATTTTAGGGTATTAAAAAAATAACACGTTAGAAATGGATTTCCATACAGTTTTCTCTCCCGCTAAAACGCGTGAGAAATAAAATTCCATAGAGTTTTTCTTCTCGGATTCCTATACGCCTGCAATGGACTTACTTTCTATCTTATATTTGGAAAAGGAATAGGCAACTTTCCGAGCAGGTGTAGTATAAAGATGCGCCTGTTCACGCAGCCATATCTTCATTGAGTTCAATAATGATCTTATCTACCTGGCAGAATAACCACAAATTGGAGGAAGCGTAATAGGTCTACCACAAAAGTTTTAAATCAAATAATGGAGAGTATTTTATATATTTGCTTTGGGTATTGACTAAAAGAGAATTTTGACTTTGCTCTGTCCATTAAGCCCATCACAGACGTAGCTATAATGTATAGTAATATACCGAGCTATAAAGCAAGCAAAATAAACAATAACAGTATAGATAGCTTGGTGTCGTCATAGAAATCAATTATAGCCGCGTGTGCAGTCACTGGAATTTTTTTATAGAAAATTATAACGCGCTATGCCTTACTATGATTCATAATCACTATATATTATAGCAACGTCTGTGGTGCGTTTAATGACAGGCTTGGTGCGTGGTTTTAATTCTTTGATACGTACTACCAACTACCAAACCTACGTACTACCAAAGAATTAAAACCAAGCCCGTGGTTCTTTAATAAAATGGCCCCCTACGTAATGAACAGAGCAAAGTCAAAATCCTTTTTTTAGACTATACCTACCCAAAGCAAATAATCTGAATAAAACTATTCAGTGGTTTAATATTAGTAATTTATTTGAATAGCTCATTAATATTTAGTTTAATTGTCACACAAGAACAATAGTTGTCTGAATCAAATACCTTAAAAACTAAACAAAGTAGGTAGGTAAGGCTAACTACAGACTCAGTCAAAGATCTAGAAACCCGTAGAAATCCGTTATCTTAGAGAATTCGAAATCGTTTTGCATAATATCAGCATATTGTCACAACCTAGACGAAATATCTCGGCATCATGTCGAGGTTACGAGGAATGGAATACGGGTGAGACAAGAACTGTGATATCCGTTCCGCAATCGTGTGACATCTAATTGAACAATTGATATGACACAGACAGACAGCAGGCAGTATATTTTAATATGTGGTGCGTTTGTGAAGTACTAGGGGATAAATCATCATCAGCCCGTATACGTCCACTGCTGAACATAGGCCTCCCCCGAACGACGCCACGAATAGCGGTCCTGAGCCGCCTCCATCCAACGACTCCCTGCGCCCGCTACGATGTCATCGATCCACAATACTAGGGGATAAAGTTATATTAAAATTGACTAAATATATTCGATATAAAAAAAAATATATGCGCTGTGTAGGCTTTGCAGATCTTGCAACGCAGACATAAAGCGCTCTGTTACTTTGATGACTTTGTCCTTCTAGTCAAAATTCGGGAGCGGCGGCCAGTCTTAACTTGAGACTGGCCAGACATTTCAGGCAAACCAGAAATAATTTTGCCATGGGGTAGATGCAGAGTTTTTTAGAATGTGGGGCCAACGTGGAACGCATCATACTTTCCTATTATAGACATTACGAGTGTGAATGCCGTACAGTAGTATTATTACAGTATATATTATAGTATTGCCACAAGTGGACAAAAAATTTAAGTGAAGAGAATATCAATAAAACCTTAGATAGATAGATAGAAAATTCTTTATTGCACACTTATTGATAAGAAACACAAATACAAAAAAAGACAATTTTAAAACTAAGTTACAAGTGGCGGTCTTATCGCTCGAGAGCGATCTCTACCAGACAACCGTGGATGGATAGGATCGTTGGATAGTACTAGGGGATCTGTGTGCTTGTATAGATTTAATAAATAAAAATACTCATAATAAATATTATGCCTAAAATAAACTACATATATAAATTTATATATATATATATATATATATATATACATTTACTTATATACATAGGGACACAGGTATGCGTTCAATGACAACAGCCTAAATAGTGCTCCTTCACCATGGTTTTGAATAGTGGTAGCGACTTTGCTCGCCTCACTGAGACTGGCAATGCGTTCCATAGTTGTACAGCCCGGGTAGTAAAGGAATGGGCGAAGAAAGAAGTAGAGTGAACAGGTACTTGAAGTATAAAAGTTTCAGAAGAGCGCAGAGAAAGAGCGTGCGAATGATGGAGAAAGGTAAAAAGCTCTTTGAGATAAGGTGGTGCAGAGGCGTAAAACAAGATATTAAAGAGAAGAGAGAGAATATGAGAATTTCGGCGAAGCCGTATAGGTAACCACTTGAGCTTCCTGCGAAATTCCGAAACATGGTCATACTTGCGCAAGCCAAATATGAACCTTATCCCGACATTCTGCAGGCGCTCAAGTTTGTCTAACTGTTGCTCAGTTAGATCAAGAAAGGCCGAATCGGCGTAATCAAGAACTGGAAGGAGAAGAGATTGTGCAAGAGAGATTTTAGTGGCAATAGGTAGAAAGTTACGCAGCCTTCGAAGGGAACCTGCTGAAGCAAACATCCTACGGCTGATTTCAGATATCTGCGGTCCCCACGACAGATTTCTATCGATGAGGATACCTAAATTTTTCACCGTTTTGCTTTGCCCAACAGGGGTCCCATCAAAGACCACAGTTGGTAGAGTACCCCAATTTATCCGACCTATCATTCGAGAGCTTCCTACTGTGATCACTTGCGTTTTTGAAGGGTTGACTTTTAGACCAAAGCTGTTGCTCCAGTCCAGGATACGACCTAGGTCTTCGTTAATGGCGGCAATAGCACACGATAGCTGATCTACCGTAGCCTGCGTGTATATTTGGAGATCATCTGCATAGAGGTGGTACGATGAAGTTATGTTTTGAGATATAGAATTTATGAACATAGCAAAAAGAAGAGGTGAAAGAACGCCACCCTGTGGAACGCCAGCAGACATGTCGCACCAAGACGAGCACTCATCATCAATGCGAATACGCTGCCGACGCCCATGCAAGTAACTGCGAAACCAATCAGCCACTGCTGGAGATACGTTGAGAGAGCATAATATTGCAACTAGAATTTCAAAATCCACATTGTTAAAAGCATTGCTAAAATCTAGCCTTAAATTTAACCTTATTTCTTATTTGATAATAATAACTATGTTTATAGTATAAAATTTGACTTGTCTAAGTGATTATTTTGTAAGCCTAAAGAAATAAAGTTATTGATTCTGATTCTGATACAGGTAAGAAGTATCATGTATCCTTCATCATTTATTTTATTGAGCTGTAACTATCTGTGTAGTTTAAGTTTTAGATAAAATAAATAAATAAATAATGCTGGACAATCCACACAGCATTATCTATCCCCAAGCTAAGCAGACCTTGTGTTATGGGTACTGATATACTTAATATAATACACTACATACATAGAATGTTTTTATTATACATAGAAAATATTTGCAGATCGTACAAACACTTGTCCCGAGGTGGGAATCGAAGCAGCAACCTCCCGCGTTACAGGCGTACCTTCGCCCACCGCGCCACAGAGGTCGTCGAATACAAGTCATCCCTGTTATAATGTATCTATGCATCCGCTTTGATGACCCATTCGCTCTTATCATCGCCGTATTATATATATATTATGTACTTACCTTATTTTTCCTTTGACGTTTGTGTTGTCATTAATATAACTGGCCGGCTGAGATCGCTGCAGCATCCGGTTTGACGGGTTGTGAACCTACTATTTGTATGAGTGCAAATATTTGTAACGCACTTTATACCAGTTGGATTATGTTTACCATCCTAACGAAAACAAGCTTTGACGACAGAGATTTTAATACTTGAAACTACAAAATGAATCTTCTTACAAAATGAATCATTATCATCACAAGCATGTGCTAGCCCAACGCTGGACACAGGTATTAACAGACGTACCATACGACGCCATTTTATGAAAAGGATAGGCATAGGAATTCGCGTTCATAGGAGCGGGACAGAAGAAAGCGTCGTAAGCGCATAAATCATGTTTGAATTTTTTTAAGGTAAAAATAATAGTAGCTTTGAACAATCCTCGCCTGCTTTATATTTTGTTTGTTTACTGTACGAAGTATCGAGTCTTATTTTAAAGTATTTATTGATTAGCGATGATTTATTTTACAGTTTAGAGCGAACTTTGGATATTTTTCTGTAGAGAAAATTTTAATGTAATCGTATTTTCGAAACACTAGCGTTCGAGCATCAATCCTAAACTATAATATAACATATATTGATTCCAAAGTAAATGCTTCAGTATTGTGGAAGATATGATCGCTAAGAGAGTTCAGGTATTACTGGCTCTTAAGGAGAGCCATAACGCCCTGTTTTCAGCTTCCCGTATCCAGATCGTCAGACCATCTGCCAGATCGCCAATCCACCCGGCCTCAGGGTTCTACACTACGGATGCATTGGTGTGGAACAAGATGTGGAACCAAATTGATTAATGGATTAGACTGAAACAAGATGTGGAATCAAATCCATTGATGGATTAATGTGGAATAATATGTGAGATCTTATCCATCAATGGATTAGTTCAGTGGATCAGAGTGGAACAGGACCATTTCTGCGTTGCTGTGTCCTCTCAAGAACACGTTGGTTTATCCCGGAGGTGGAAGGTTCTAGGGAGATGCTGTTTTTCCGGCCAATTACAACCGGATTCTCTGCGAAACAAGAGTGAATAGGTATCTTCTAGACTCCCACTGTCAGTTTCCAACAGAAGAGATCGTGGTTAAAGGAATGTCTATTTATTATAAAATGTATACTAATATTATACAGAGGTAAAGTTTGTGATGTTGTAGGGGGAAGTCTCTGGATCTACTGAACCGATTTTGAAAATTATTTACCCTATAGAAAGCCACTTTATTTGTGAGTATTCAAATATTATAATAAATTTGAAAGTAACTCTGTATATCTGTCTGTTACCTTTTCATGCCTTAACGGCTGAACGGATCTTAATGAAATTTGACAGGGGATGTAGATGGTATCCCGGGGACGGACATAGGGTACATGGAAAGCGCGTACGAAGCCGCGGGCAGCAGCTAGTAGGCTAGTAAAAATGTTTATCGCCCAACGAAGTGGGCACGGATCAGCTAGTATAAAATAAAGAAAATATGGCCAGCTCTATGCGTTCTTCTGTTACAGTATCAAGACGAATGACAACTACATAATGTACATAAGTATTCAAAGGCTGCAACCACACAAATGGTTCAACATACCAACAACCTTCCATTAAAAAAATTACATTAAATTGATACAAAACAAGTGATTCTGCTATCAAAAACAAATTAAGTGTGGTTATTTAAAATGTTACAACCAAGTTCTGCCTTTTTGCTTTGTTTCAAAATGTTGTGGTGAAATAATTAATGACAGTTTTAAAACTCCTCTTATTAAAGTATATAATAGATTTTTTTATATAATTACTACAGCGTACCTATACACGAGTTGACAACAACGGGAGAGAAACAATATCGTAACCATAAGCTACAAAAATAATGCCGAAAAAATCCTCACAGAATTTTTCCGACTTGTGACGTGTTTTATCATGTTATTTTTTGCTTTGTTAGAATAGCTATAGTTCTATCTCACACGGTATTGTTAAACACCTATCAGTCTGTGTACATATCAGCAATAAATCAATAAAAACATCGGAACATTTTAAACAGGTTTGCTAAATCCCTCAAAATATTATTTTTATACTAGCTGCCCGCGCCTTTGCCCGCGTTTTATCGGGATAAAAAATAGCCAATATGTTATTCCAGGTTCCAAACTATACACCTACCAAATTTCAGCCTAATCGATTCAGTAGTTTTTGCGTGAAAGAGTAACAAATATTCATACATCCATACATACATTCATACAAACTTTCACATTTATGATATTATATTTCGAAGTTGGTAGATTTGTGTAAATTACCCAAGTAGGTATGTATAAAATAACTGCGAATATGAAAGGCACAGGTCAATAGTTAATTGCGTGTTTAAATTTGAAATTTATTTTTGCTTTATTGCAAGTACCATTCGCAGAATGTACGGAATGTTATAAAGTTAGCCGGAAAAGTGTGAGTCGGTCTCGTGCATTCTGAGTTCCGTACTCACAAAATCTTGAGGAGTATTATTTACAGAAAATGTTTCTTGGTAAATCAAATAGAAGCAATACACAATTAATCAACTTAAGAACTAAATGGCAATGAACGGTCTTATCGCTCATGAGGGATCTCTACCAGAAAAACTGGAATAGAGCTTTGGATAGTACAAGTAGTAGCCACTACCCGAAACAACATCAACGTTAGGTACCAACATTAAAAAGCTTCATATATAACACTTCTGTATCTTGAAAAGACTTTTGTCGATCCGGTCTTTGCACTCACCTTGGAAATACTTTGGTTGATTTCGGCTTTGCTAGGTCTCTGCACTTATTATTTTAATTAGCAGCAATGCTGACATTTGATTACTGATGTGTTTACCATCCAAGTGATAACATATTTATAAACAATGCAGGTAGGTTCCCATGAAAATCTACGCTGAAGTTCATTACTCCGAGAGAATATCCTTCATTAACAAGTCTGTCTATGACCAAAAATACTTGTCATGTAGGTAGGTACAATGTGACCTCTGAAGTACTATCAAAATAATACTAAACGACAAAAACTATATCTATATTTGCCTTATATTATTAGATATTCTATGCTAACACGTTATTTATACGATTGCTTGGAAATTTCCGTCAAAGTGTACTTTCAATTTCTCTCTAAAACACTACAATACAAGTGGCGTCTGTCTATGACGTCATCGATGCACGAACATCGACATTTACTGTCACTTTGACATTTGCTGTCACTTTGACCGTAATGGTGCCTAAGTATAATTGTGAGACGAATGGGACAATAATATTTTAGTCTTTGATGTCCCGTTCGTCCCACTGCCTACTTTGGTGGGACGAACCGGACATAATAATTATGTCCGGTTAAAATTGTTTGTTAAAATTATTTTAATTCAGACTATTATTATCCCATTCGTCCCACAGGTGGGACGAAGCTGGTGGGACGAACGGGACATCACCGATCTTTAACCGGGGAATTTTGTATTGGTTATTGATAAATGATTTTTTTATATTTGTTTATTTTTTAGTTTTTATTGTATTTGATTATACTCCACCGAACTTCATATCGAATTTGTGCAATTTATAAGGAAAATTTGTAATTTCTAACAAATATGTGCAATTTCGATATTGAGATCTAATATCGGAAATCAGTATCGGAACTGAAAACCTTCCGATATGCCCTAGTGCGTAACCTCTTGGAGCCGTAGGTAATATAAATCAAACTTCTATGTCAACGCAATCAAAAGTTACAGCTGTTTATGTCCAATTTTTTTGAAATTTGCAAAGGAATCAAATGCACACAAAACTTATAGGGTACTTCCCGTTGACCTAGAATCATGAAATTTGGCAAGAAGCAAGGTAAGTAAAGTGAAAAATCCGAAAACCGTGAATTAGTAGTTTATTCACATAAAAAATAATATTTGATTCTCGCCATAGACCGATTACCTACAGGGTACTTTCCGTTAGGTTTTCCAAAAAGTTGAGTATTCACCTCGTGCATAAATCTGTTTTCGTCTTGCGCGTGATTCAATCCCGCACTCAGGAATCTAGATTAAATCACGAGCGAAACAAGGGATTTCTAGAATCCTAATCCTGAATTTAATGAAGCCCGTGCCTAAGACACTGCCTTACGTACTACAAGGTGTATAAATTACTATTACTATATTTGATATACTTACTATACTATTTTTTTAACTTTATTGACAAATAAAATAACAATCAAACAATATAAACAAATTAAACTAGTATTTACAATTGAAACAATTGCGCTAACTGGAAACTGTTGCAAACAATCTACAGATAATCTCACTATACTTGATAGATTGTTTTATTTGAATAAGTATTGGATATTTTTTTCCCTGGGATACTTTTTACCAACTGCTAATTCGTAATTGATTTTACAGATTGTTAAGATTAATGTTCTTTCGTTTTTTTTTTTACTTCTGTTTATGTGTTTGATGATCAGGTAGCATAATAAACAACCTTAATGCTTGGCCATGAAATTATTATTATCTTCCCGTTAAGTATATCTGTAGGTTATTTTTTATAATTCGATCCTAAATAAATGTTTGACCTAATCACAAAGATGCTTTATGATGTTAATTAACTAGATTATTTATCGGGTATTTATCGCGTACCTTTTGTTATATTTTCCCCTACGTTTCCATCGCGTTACAGCGATCGTGGTCGCGGGTCGCCCCGGGAAAATATAACAAAAGGTACGCGATAAATAATCTTTAATAATTAACTAGAGCCAGTCAGGTAGATATCATTAGAATAGGTACCTAGACATTTGTAAAAAGGAAACCCAACTAAAAATAATGGCGAAAGCTGGGCGAAAGTTTGTGATGTATGTATCCTATGTATGATATGTCGTTGGATGGAGGCGGCTCAGAGCCGCTATTCATGGCGTCGACGTTTGGGGGAGGCCTATGTTCAGCAGTGGACGTATACGGGCTGATGATGATGTAGATGTAAACTTGGTACTAAATAATGGTATTTTTTCAGATAAGCCAGGGTTAGGTTTGAAAACGTAACTTGGAAAATCGGTCTGTTTTTTCCTGGGCCAAAGGGATACCTATAGATATAAGTAGCGAAGTATAAGTAACTGTTATAGTATATCTTGTAGTTATGTAAGTAAATATAAAAATACACATTAAGTGCATTGTTTAAAAATTAAATTGACCAGAACACGTAGAGAGCTTGCTTTATACATAAAGGCAAGTGTTTCTTGTTGAACTTTGGCTTTTATAGGGCTATGTACAAAAATTTACCTTGAGATATTGACAAACTCCTGTATTAAAATAGGTAAGGAAATGAAAATAAGATAAAAACAAAGGTCAATTCAAAGTTCAATGTAAATACGAAGAAAATAAGAGATTTGCCAGTCTCTCCGTGGGTAGCTATACAATATGTAGGTGGGTTCCGAAAAGCCCATTATGCCGGATCGACTTCAAAATTGGTACACGTACGTTTTTTGACCTCCTGAGTGCAAATATGAAAACGAAAATTGGCGCGTTTTTTTAATTTTTTTTGTTTATTAATGAATAAAATTACAATAAAATAATAGAAACAAACTAGAACTAGTATTTATAATTACGCAAATTTGTTATTCGAGGTCAAAACTCAAAAAAAGTCAATTTTTGAGCGGCTTTTCTAAGTTACCTGTTTTAACAACAAGGTACAGATAAAAATATTTTAAAGAAAACTTGTAGATCATACAAAAATGCATATTTTATGTTCTATGCAGGCATATGGGCTTTTCGGAACTTTATCCAAATAGGTAACCATTTGTCCGTAACATAAATAAAAAGCATACCTGATAGTTCTTCATTATTGTTTACACTGACCTGACGCAGTAAATAGTTATGTAAATATTAGTTCAGCTATTGATAACTATTTGTATTTGATGTAAAAAGGTCGATAAGTCCATTACCAGTGAATTTTAAAGTGGTTCAATGTTTGGCCAACATTAAGAATGTCAAGTTGAAGCGTCGCGTCGCCTCAAAGTCATGGCAAATGTATGTATTTTCAATGACCATTTGTGCCTTGAGTGACACCTGATTCATTCGTTTTTCCTCAAGGCATGTTGCTATAATAAAACAAATTATTGTGTAGGTCATGCCTGAGGCAATAAAAAATTAATATAGCGTGTTTTCAGCAATAACTGACTTACATTTGACTGGAGGTTACCCCAACTGCCTACTTTTAATTTGAAACTTAAGTAGACAACTTTTTTACGGTAATAGGTACCGAATAGTTTTTAAACATAAGTTCTTAGAATATATACAACACTAGCCTCTGTATATTTTCGGTATAATAAGTAGACTATTTTTATTCTACAAGTACACTAAGTTACATCTCTAGATGTAACTTAGTGTACTCTGTTCAGTAGTTTTGGAGATCCTGGGTAAAAAAAAATTACTTTTCACAAACCTTCGGTCAAGGAATTTATATACTACCAGTATACTATTGTATATAAATTCCTTGCTTTCAGCTTTATAATATTAGTAGAAAGGATGACATAAATTTTTAAAAGTGCTTATTTTGTGAGCATAAATGTATAAATTTATTGAAATCTGCAATTTGACGTACATATTGACATTAGTAACCTTAAAAGGTTACTAATGTCGATATGTACCTTAAAAGGTTACTAATGTCGATATGTCCCTTAAAAGGTTACTAATGTCGATATGTACGTCAAATTGCAGATTGCAATAAATTTATATCTTTATGCTTACAATCACACAAAAATCAATACACACAAATACACAATGCAATCATGTGTTTAGCGGTCTAACGTTTTTGTCTTGCAACGGAAATCAATTACCGAGCTCATCCTTACCGAGGGAAATCCACTCTGGAATCTTACAGAATTCATTTTGGCTGGCATCCCATTTTGGCTTTTGCTTCTTAGGTCCAAGTTCACCGTTGCAATTGAACGCGTTCACTATACGATAAACTCAGTTTATCCCTTTAAACATGCTAAGCAAATTTTACCGACAATAAAGTTGATCCGGTTGAAGCGCTAAACCTAGGTCAAGAGCTGTCATGACACACAATAGGAAACCGAGATATGAAGTCTGTGAACTCGATCAAGCTGAACTTTTCTTTTGTTGTTCTTAGTTTTGGCAGCAAACGGTGAAATTGGACCTTATAAAATTGGAAGCAGATCCTGAATGTTCATCACTTATTGTGACATCATAATCAGTCCAAAGGTGAAAAAAACCTGTTTCCTTCCAATTATCGAATGACGCATTTGCTAACGTATTTATTGATACCTTTTTGTTTGATTATTACTATGGTAGGGTACTTATTTTGCTTTGTGTGAATTTCCGCGAGAGAATAATAACTCATAATGATCAGTTAATACATACAAATTAGAGACCTTGGAAATAAAGGTATAGATAGGTACCTATCAGCACGAAATATACTACCTAAGTCAAACTATCTTCCATGTAGAAGTCCCTTATATTATTTCCGAGAGAGATTGAAATTCTTTATTTAACTGTCAGTGCAACCAACGACTGGTTAACAATCTAATTTTCTCATGAAATTTTTTTAATACCTATCCTTAAATAATAATAATTTAAGGATACACATTACATAGTTCATTAATTTATTTGTGATACATAGGTAATACAGGGATGTACATACATCAAATTAAGAGCACTGTGATCTACCATTAGGCGTACATATTTTACACAATTTAGAAATAGAGCAAATAATGCGATGTAATAATAGTGAAGCATAAAAAACAAAAATTCTAAGGATTGAAAATAATTTGTTTACCAATTTGAGAATAGAGTACATAGCACGTCACATACATTTATTTAATCGTATGACACATCATCATCATCATCATTATCAGCCCATACACGTCCACTGCTGGACATAGGCCTCCCCCGTACGACGCCACAAATAGCGGTCCTGAGCCGCCTCCATCCATCGACTCTCTGCAACCGCTACGATGTCGTCGGTCCATCGAGTGGATGGTCTCCCATGTAGGGGGGGATTTGCCATAATCACCACGCTTGGCAGGCGGATTGGTCATCGCAGTGTTGGTGTTTAAAATACTCAGAAGGAAGCTGCTGCCCTTCCTCTGGTAGGTTCCCTTAGTCGGCTTTTACGACATCCACGGGTTGAGTTGGAGGGGTCGATATTCGTACGCCGCGACCCCACGGCTTATGACACATACAAGTTCAAAATAAATAGATAAATTTTCTAAAACTAGGTACACAAAAATCCATATAAATTATTAAATTCTTTAAGATCCCAAGTGCGGGCATAAGCACTATAATATCAAAAACCTTATGAGATGAGTGCTACGCGATTCGTAGTAGTCGCTACGAAATCATTCCCGTTACTTCAACCCTCTACCATAATGACTAGACAGGAACATAATAGATCGGAAACTTCCGAGGGGAACTTGGAAGTTCCCCTCGGACCGGCTCAAGGTCGCGATATTAGCCTTCACGTTAAATAGAACACTCAGTCCATTTCAGTCGGGCTCGCGGGCGTCGCTGACAGCCTGACTGGGATAGATAGAGAGTATTTTGTTTAACATGAAGGCTAATATCACGATCCTGAGCCGGTCTGGGACGGAAGTTTCCGCTCTACTATGTTCTGGTCTACTCATATACCTACGCAGTCTACGTTATTTTGAAGGGGCTACGTCAACACGTACGTCACTAAGTCGCGTCGACTGGACTGACACGGCAAAGGTCCGGGACAAGTGACGATCTCATTTCTCCCGTCCCTCCGGCATT
This sequence comes from Eupithecia insigniata, assembly GCA_947859395.1. NCBI lineage: Eukaryota > Metazoa > Arthropoda > Insecta > Lepidoptera > Geometridae > Eupithecia > Eupithecia insigniata. Next base: position 1,813,152 of record OX402000.1, read on the forward strand.
GGAGGCCAAGACATACTTCGGTTCAATGTGGCTAGTAGGTCAGTTAGAACGTCAAACGTCATGTGTAGGTATATATATAATGTTATATGGTGGTACATAGGTCCCGCCATCTGCGTTTCTCTCCAGGACAACCAGACGTAGGGCGCATTAATAACCATTATGTATCTTGTGGGTATTCCTTCCACTCGTACTAAGCGGTTCTCCTACTTTTAACGTTTAGTTTTAGTTTATTTATTCAAGAACAATTACATTGTGTATGAATATACGGAGAAATCAATTTGAGGTATTATAACATTGAATAAGAACACAAACTAAATAAAACAGTGAAATTTATTTATTATCCAGTTCATTCTTTGTTGCCAACATAATAATTACTTTCGAGTGATAAACTCGTCAATTGTGTAAAAACACACCTTCAGCAAGAGTTTCCCTAAATTATTCATGAAAATATTTGGATTGTCAATTGCTTTCAATTAAGTTGGGAGAACATTAAATAATTTTACTGCCTGATACCTACTGCCGTGCTTTACTACATTAAGCCTCGGATAAACCTCGAGCGATAGGTCTTTTCTTCTTGCCATGAGTCGTTTTGTTCTCTTCTCTGCATTTTCATATTTGAGAGCGTTTCATACAATGTCCACCAGGACAACTATTACCCCCAATCAACTTACCAATCAAGTATTATCGCCGTTCGTACGGTCAAGGTTTGGAACTCGCTTCCTGCTTCTGTTTTTCCGTTAAACTATAACCTGGGTCTCTTCAAGACTAGAGTGAATCATTCAAGAAGTGAGTAGTCTAGAAGCTATCTATTCATGTTGTAATTGTATTACCTTGTTTTCCTAACTAAAAATAAATTAGATTTATGTATGTGTACGTATTTATATAAAATATTTATGTACCTATACATATATGCATCAATAAAATAGTATGTAGGAGTAGGTATTTAGTTTCCAAATTGTAGTTTGTATTGTAATGTATTAATTTACTTTCAAAACAGTAATTATTATGCACGCAGATATTACCCCATATAAAATGCAACAGTCCTATCCATTGAAGGTTGTTTGGGAGAGATCGCTCTTGAGCGGTAAGACCGCCCGTTGTAGCTTATTCGTTAATTATTATTTTGTAAATTATTTGTAAGTTAAGTGTGCAATAAAGTAGTATCTATCTATTCACGCTAGGTCTAGAATCTAGACCTCCATGACTCATCGTCGGCCATATCGTCAATTACTATCCAGGTGATATAGTGGTCAAACGTAGGTCTACGAAAGATATTTTTTTTATTCATAATTGGTATGTAAGAAAGTCAAGGAAGTGAAGGTACCCATAAAAACAGTATCATTCGTTGTATACGTTGTGTATAACACGTTATATAATTAATAAATAATAATAAATAATGTTGGACAGTGCACACAGCATCATCTGGCCCCAAGCAAGCAGAGCTTGTGTTATGGTTACTAGATGACTGATATACATAATATAATATATTACAGTCAGCTCAATTGTTTCAATTGTAAATACTAGTTTAATTTCTTTATATTATTTGATTGTTATTTTCTTTGTCAATAATATATTACATAGATCGATATTTTTATTATACATAGAAAATACCCAGAACACCCAAGACAAATATTCGCAGATCGGACAAACATTTGTCCCAAGGCGGGAATCGAACCCGCAACCTTCTGCGTCGCAGGCGGACCTTCGCCCGCCCCGCCACATCGGTCGTCTAATTGTTTAGGTACTAGATACATTTCATAAGCAAATAAGGCAATTTTATGCCACCTTGTTGTTAGATTATAAATTAATCTCGAGCAAATTAACCTCCTGTATATAATCATATATTTATTAGTACCCAGTGGTTTTATCCAGCTTGATATCTTGCAAGATAAGCTTAGTTCATCAAACACTAGATAGCAATAGTACATTGTTCATCGAAGCGAGAAAGACCGATTCCTAACGTGTGTGTCATTTGCCTTAAAACACACGAGGTAGGAATCGCACTTTCTGCCGAGTACATATGTAGATAGTAAAGCACTATCTACACCTTCAGGAAAATAAAAAGCAGAATAAAACTTTTGTTTCTGGCGGTGTCATAAAACTTTCAAGAGAAACTTTGAGTGATACTCAACGACATTCTGTAGAATTAACCAATTGCCTACACCAAATTCAAATTTAGAAGAACTTCCCGCGCCAGCCTTTATCACTTGGGTTCTTTATTCAAAATATTGTTCGGAAATCGGAAGAGGTAAAAACGGACGTGGATTAAAAACTTTTTGTTGTTGAAAAAATAAGAACACGTTAGAAATGGATTTCCATTCACTTTTCCCTCCCGCTAAAACACGTGAGAAATGAAATTCCATAGAAGTTTTCTTCCCGGATTCCTATACGCCTGCAATGACCTACTTTCTATCTTATATTTGGAAAAGGTATAGGCAACTTTCCGAGCAGGTGTGGTATAAATACATTAAAGGATCTTTTTTGAAAATTGATCCAAAAGCGGAAGATAACAATATCATATAGCGGACTCGGAGTAAAAAAATATTGTTGTTTGACCTTTAATGAAAATAACCACAGCTAATGCCTGAAATTCTGAAAAATTAAAAAGGTATACATGTTTGAAAAGGATTTCACATTTCTGTGAAAGAAGTGAAATTCCATAGAGTTTTCCGCGCATATTAGTAGGCCTACAATGACGTAGGTACTTTCTACCTCATGTTTGGAAAAGGAAATATCACTTTCCAAGCAGGGGTAGTATAAAGTATTGTTCCACCTATCAGCACTCATATGTCCACTGCTGGACGTACATCCCCCAACGATTGGTTATCGCAGTAGACGTGCTAAAAACAAGATGCCCTGTTGTTATAAATATTCACGAGTATTATTTATCACGTATGTTACCTATTTTTCCCGACGACGTTTCAACAGGCTTACACTCTGTCGTGAATATTATGTAATAATGTGTTCAGATCGCGTAAGTTTAAAAAACTTTAAGATGCCCTAGTCGACTCTAAGTATTGTACAATCAATAATATGGCGTGTTTTAAAAAAACGATAAACCGACTTCAAATTCCCTTACTTTTACAGTTATTTTAAGTTTTGCGGGATAAATACTAATCCCCTGGGGATAACGATTTTATGGGACCTCCTCGGGATCATTTTCTATACAATAGTGAAAGAATTTTCAAAATGGGTCCATAAATGGCGGAGATATAGCGTAATATAAATACAAAAAATAAAACAACATACAGACGAATTGAGCACCTCCTCCTTTTGAAGTCGGTTAAAAACTATAAAAACGGTCTTAATATTAACACGGGTGATAAATAACTAAGTAGGTAGGTACTATTTGGTATTTGACTTCGAAATCCATACGTTACCTATTTTTTATATGTAATTTGCCGAATCTGATTATTGGATTTCCGTGTGCTTCATGTTTGTAGCCATAACTACAAACATCGTTTTGTTGGGTAACATCTGTATTCACAACGTGATTGAGCAAACTTCCGCACACTGATTTGTTACCAGCCATCAAATAATCACCACAAAATGCAGTATGTACATTATATGACCTTTGTAATATAGATTAGGGATTTTTGAATACATATTATATTACCTTTGTAATATAGATTAGGGATTTTTGTAAATTTATGTAAGTGCTTTGGGGCAAAACCATAGTATTCAGCGCGCGCAGACCTCCCCTAAAGAACATAGCATTGTGATCTTTGGGGTAGGTCTATGGTAGACTTCCCCGAAGGACCATCTACATATGTCCAGCAGTAAACGTCTTTGGGATGAGATGTTATTTTTTTATTTATTTTATGCATAGGTACATAAAATAAATAAACCAATCCGCCTGACAAGCGTGGTGATTATGGCAAATCCCCCTCTACATGGGAGACCAACCACTCGATGGACCGACGACATCGTAGCGGTCGCAGGCAGTCGATGGATGGAGGCGGCTTAGGACCGCTATTTGTGGCGTCGTCGTACGGGGGAGGCTTATGTCCAGCCGTGGACGTGTATGGGCTGATGATGATGATGCATAACATAAATAAAAAAATAACATCTCATCCCAAAGACGTTTACTGCTGGAAGGACTAGTAGGAAGTAGGGTGTGTGGGACAACCTATATCCTACTAATATTATAAATGTCAAAGTTTGTATGGATGGATGTATGGATATTTGTTACTCTTTCACGCAAAAACTAATGAACCGATTAGGCTGTGGTATGGGTATAGATTGGGACCTGGAATAACATATAGGCAATTTTTTTTATCCCTATAAAACGCGGGCGAAGGCGCGGGCAGCAGCTAGTTAATAAATAATAATCCTCTCTTCGTCGGCGTCGCTTCTTTACTATCTACTACTACTACGTACCTACCGAAGCGCCCGTAATCAAAAATATAACTTTTTTCCCATGTCAGTGTTTAATTTTAAGAATTTGATCTTTTCTAAGTGTACATTTATTGTATTTACGGAAATAAAGATTTTTGATTTGATTTGAATATTTATCAGGAATCCTACTAATATATTTAATATTTATAATGGCGAATAACTGCAAATGAGTATTTGTAGATCAATACTCATTTGCAGTTATTCGCCATTATAACATCGGAAGTATTACAAGGCAAGTCGTGGTTTACAATTTGATAAATATGTAGGTACTTTATCATTTTCACTTCATAATTCCATATACGTCCACTGCTGAACATAGGCCTCCCCCAAACGACGCCACGGATAGCGGTCCTGAGCCGCCTCCATCCATCGACTCCCTGCGACCGCTACAATGTCGTCGATCCATCGAGTGGAAGGTCTGTAATGTAGGTACAGATCGCGACACGGTTTTATACCACTGACTTTGATGCGCAGAAGTCGATATTTAGATTTTTACACCGTTTTACACCTGCACTGTACCCCCCTCCACTTTCGCCGAGCGCTATTAAACCGGGACGAGACTTATACCTATTTATTTAGCATGAATTATTGTGCCTCTACCTACGCACGCATTCAACTATAATAAAAACAAGTAATTTTTTATGTTTTTCCTTGTTACGTTTTAAAAAATCTGGTCTGGTACATTTAATTGTGTTTAAGGTGTGTATTTCAAAAACCAGTATCAGTCTTTATCAGGGATGTTGTGGATATTCGCATGCGCAAAACACTTTCTATACCTAGGTACCTACTTGGAAGATTTTGAAACTATCCTTTCACTCACACAGCAGATATCAATTCCATTCAAATAAAAAAAAAAACAGTCCAAACTAAGTACATCTTTATAGATTGCTCAAACTATTTATGTATATTATTATATCTGCCTTACAAATTTCAGCCACGAGATTTCGTGATGAGTTGTTGAGTGACCTAACTTTGACTCCGCACCATTGAACTTTAGGATGCAAATTTCAAAAAACTTCGAACTTCGTCGTTTCTGTTTGTTTTGTTTTGTGTCAAGATGTTCAATGTTTCTTGTTTTAATGGCTCTGCGTCTGATCGACATAATTTTGCCAGTGTCCGTACCAAGGAAATTATATACTTTAGTGTATTAAATTCCTTGGTTCGTACCTACTGCAAAGGTCATATATATAAAAAAACCTTAATGATAAATAAAAAAATTCAAAAGTTTAAAAATACACCCAAAAGCAGCTCCAAAAGATAAAAAAGAATTATTTACCTATGCTAAAAGTTTTGACGGGCCAACAGTTGTGATTTTGAAGTTTAGTTTAGTTTTGACGTTAAATAATGAACATCCCACACATTCAAACTTTGACATATTAATTTACCTAGGTAGGTAGGTCCTATCTAGATACGTAAGTACTTCGTTACTGTAGGTAGGTACCTACCTACATAGTGTTATTAATATTCAAAGGTGAATGCACCCCACCCCGGTGGGAAGGAAATATTATGGAAGTAAATGGAAAAAAGCTTGAGGTAATTTAAGGCTCAAGGGCAAATTGCCTTACCTAAGTTAAGTTTTTTAAATAGGTAGATTTTTTAAAATTTAGGTACTTACCTACAAACCTGCTTCATCAGTAATCACACTAATATTATAAATGCAAAAGTTTGGATGTTTTTTATTTCTTCACGCCAAAACTACTGAACGGATCGGGCTGAAATTTTGCATAGATAGGTACAGTTCTAGGCCTGGAATAAAATATAGACTACGTTTCATCCTATAAGTCAGTTCCCATGGGATAGAAATAACTTAAATATATTTCCATAGAAACTACGCGTGCGAAGCCGCAGGCTGTAACTAGTCTTTCAATAAAAATTAAGGTCCTACCTATGGTAGGTTTAGGTGCTAGGTACCAGGGCGCGCCGATCTGAGGCTTTTTACTCAAACAACGTAAGCAATTGCTTTTGTTAGACTCGTACCTAAAATCTTAAAACATGATTATAATAATAATGTTTATGTGCCTAAATTGGCACAAATTGTCATAAGATGACAATTATACACAAGGACGTACCTAGGTAACTAACCACAATCATGCCACTAAGTTGTTAAATCGCCTGGGTTACCTAGTACCTACCAAAATTATATTGCGTACAAGCTAATACCCGTTTCAATCGTGTGGTAGGTACCTGGGGGCCTACTCGGAAAAGGAAAATCGAGGTTTCTTTTTAGTTTTCATGCAAAACCAACTCTTATGTCGCTTGCTTAAGATTAGCGTTTGCACGAAAAATATCAGAAACTTCGATTTCGTTTTTACGAGTATAGGCCCTGCATACCAGGACGATCGTCGCAGCGTTAGAATTGACCCCTCCAGCTACCTCCTATATATTTTACCACCACGGCGATCACTAATATTTTTTTTAGTCGATAGACCATCGCTTGACCACAATCTCACCTGATGGAAAGTGACGATGTGGCCGATGGTGTATCACAAAGGTCTAGAAGACACCTATTCTATCTTGTCTTGAAGAGACTCATATTGTAATTGACCAGAAAAACAGAAGCAGGCAGCGAGTTCTTTTCCTTAGCGGTGCGAATGATTAAGGTGTGGGAAAACCGCTTAGTACCTACGAGTGGATGGTATATCCACAAGATAAGATAATCTGCTTGCCAAACGTGGTGATTCTGACGAAACCCCTCTTCTTTCGGGAGGCATTTTCATGTTCAGCGGTGGACTATGTGCGCCTGAAGTAAAAGTAAACTTAAGTTATAAATAAATTATACATATATGCATATATATAAAGGTTTATGGTTTACAGAGTAGGTAATTAAATATCTAATTAGGTTCATTAATGTTTTTGATAAAATTACCAATAGTACCGTACCTACGTACTCTGACCGTAAACGTATCGTTTCATCGCTTTACACAAGTTAAAAATTGTGATTTGACCAAATATCAAAGTGCTTTATTTCCTTTAGAGCTTATAGGACTCTTGGACACGTCACAAAATTAAAATGACTTAAGTAAAATAGGAAAATAAAGTGATCACTTTGATTTTTTGTTCACTTCAGGTAAAGTAAAGAAGCGAACAAGAAACCTTTACCTTGTTAGGTTGTTCGTTTTCGAGTCAAAGTCGTCCCGTGCTTTTTTATCTTCTAGATAACCTTTGTAAGGATGGATGTATGGATATTTATTCCCCTTTCACGCAAATACTGAACTGATTGGGCAGTTTGGTAGTATGGGTATAGTTGTGTAGGTCCCAACCTGCAAGGCGGAAGCGCCGCGAAGGCGCGAGTGCTGCCCGCGCCTACGCCCGCGTTAATAATTAAATAATAATAGCGCTAGTAATTACATAAAAATATAGAGGAAAGATTATAAAATGGTAAAAATTATCACCATAAAATAAAAAGTACCGTTAAGCTAAGTTAAAACTCAGCAGTACTTTATCAAACAGAAAAAAGGAAAACAGTAAAGTTAACTAAAACTGATACAAAATAAGTAAAAACTTTTCGGAATTGTACGCGCCAAGCCGTAGGGATCAAAATTTACCTAACAACTACTAGTAGGTAAATGTTGATGCATCATATCTATGTAGTACTTACGCTTTCATACCTATGTATACTTTTTCGCACCCTTATGTTGTCACGTTCCGCCATAACATTATCTAATTTGTGGTTCCGCTCCGAAAGATATACATATAAATATAGTCTTCAAGGATAGTGTAGCTATTAGTGAAGTTCTTTTCAGAACCAAATCGGGCCTGTAGTTGCGGAAATTACTTATTACAAACTTCCCTCAATTTAATATGGCAAGGAAAGTTTTCAGGACGTTAGTCTCATGGACGAATAAATTATCCTCAAAGGAAATCCCAAAATTTTCCGCCCTCTGTGCGACATCGGAAATATACCTACTTTGAATATGACGTACATTATGTAAAATAAAAGTTGGTTTAATAATCTTTTTTTTTTTAAATTAACCACGCTGACGTCACAAATGTGTCGTTACTGGAAGCCTACTTTAATCCGGCCGCAAAACTTACCGTGTCATTCTCGCTTAGGTAATTTACAAAAGGGCCCAGGGCCCATTTCAGACGAATTTTATGACTGACTATTTAATAGATTGTTACATACCTATAAGTAAACCATTATAAGAACCAAAATGTAAGTGTCAAGTAGAATAAATTATATACTTTATCATTTCAAAGGGAAAAAGCAGCTCAGCTTCGTGTTAAATTTTGTATTATTATTCGATTAGAGTATCGATTAATCGATAAAAAAACGAAATTACGAGTAAAAAATAAAGTTTCGTTTTATAGCAGTCCTCCAGTATACCAAAAACAAAAGAGGAAAGGTGTTTTTTTTGAGAAGGGCGAATATGGCCAAACCCGAAATCACGAGAGTTAAGTAAAAATTCGTGAAAGGAGTCACACACTCGATTCATAAGGAAACTATAACTGCATATTTAGATTTTTTAAATTCTTTATATAAATAAAGAATTATGGTTACTACTAGGTATATCCCATAAAATATTAGGTTAGTAAAGTACCTATAGGTGTTTCCAATAAAGGGCTTATTCCACTAATCCCCTTACATAATCCCCTGCGAAGGGGATTTGTGGAGTTTTTGTCCACAAATGCCCTGCCGGCTCATAGAGGAGATACGCAGGGCATTTGTGGACAAAAACTCCACAAATCCCCTGATCCACTTATTTACACCGTAAGTAAGTATCCAATTTTGAAACCAAATGCAAACAACGAATTATGTAGGTAGGTACCTACCTACCTAACTCTAGAAGTAGAACATAAAATATTATAGGTACATACATAGTAAAGCCTAAGAAAATTATTATAATGAAAAGGTTAATTATATTTGTTTTAGTATTATTTATTTATGCATTATAAGTAAAAAAATCACAGACAAAGCTAAACATGTATATACATTCTTTGAGATTACCCCCCAGTGCGAGGGCGAGGGCTAATGTTTTTGTTATTATTATAGTGGGTAACTATAATAATAACAACAAAAACGTAAAGTTGTAGGTAAACTACCTATGTATGTTCGTAATTACTTATTTATTTTTGTGAAAATATCAAATTATACAAGGAACTTAGAGAAAACATCGGACTTTCAAGGGATGTTCTAGCTTATGCAAAGACAATGTAATGAGGTTATATTTAAGGTATTTTATTATAGAAGTAGTATCTAAATGTAAAGAAAAACAGCAAACAATTGTAAAATCCTTTATTATAATCATAAATAAACGTTGCAAAAGAGTGAAATCGCAGCAGTAATTTGAGCAGACCTGTTTGACAAATGCCGTACATTTACACACACAAAGCGTCAAACACAGTTCACATGATTCTCATAAATTATAATACAAAGTCGGCCAGCTTCTGGGTGTCTACTCCGCAAAACGATAGCGAACGTATCGACATCTTGCCGAAAGAAGCATATCGACATTCGTTATGAAAGTCTAGGTCGACAGAAAAGAAAACCCTAACGATACCATAAAATTAACCTGTTGAGTTGCCTTGTTTTTTCACATGTGCCTACTATTAATTAAGAGACCGCTATTTTAAGTATTTTGCTTTCATGTTTGTAATTTCTAGTTGCTTTCTATAACTAAATGAATCAAAATAGAGGCGCTCCCTCACCGCGAGCATTTGCCTGTAATATCCAACGCAACGATCAGATTTTGGACATTCTGTTGTAGACGAATCTGCTGATTTTATAATGCCAGAAAAATTGGCAATCATGTTAGACCATACATTACATACGAATGCTCGCTGTAAGGGAGTGCCTTTATATTTGAATTTGATAACTTGACAGCTTTGTTCCGAATATATCGCAATCGATTTGCGAAGTAGTCACCTTGTATGTACTATAATTATCTAGATCGGTGATCTGGCACCAGTTTCTTGCGTTAGTACTCTGTGATTTATGATTTGTAAGGCTTAATGCATGTGTTACTTACATGCATTATTAAACTGATAAGCATAAATTTGTAAAAAAAACTTACATACTGCTTGACTCTCAGGTCCGCAGAGCATTTTGATTTAGATTAATATGCATTCTTTGATAGTAAAAAAACCTCACATTTGGTATTTTTGTTACGCAAGAAAGCTCTTTGATATCCATTATAAAGGGGATTTTATTTTAAAAAAAACGTACGCAAATATGAAAAATAATTTAACAAAAAAATTGATTCATAAAAGACTAAATATTCTGTAATTGATTTATCAAAATACATTTTATAGCTTGCGAGAATATTCTTACAAAAATGCTTCGTGACGGAATAAAATACAGTAGAAAACTAGAAAATCCTTGTGCAATGCACTCGATACAGAAAAGACAACACTGGATAATGAAATAACATCTTGGTAACATTGTATTTTTCGTTCTTATACCGGACGCGAGGGACCATACAGTGCACCTTGCAGTGCACGTGTCGTGGACCGCGTTCGGAAATAGCAACTTCCTAATAAAATCCTATTTACAATATCCGTTTACCTCATACATCCTAATAACATAATTCCGTAACTAGTTATATTCTTATATCAAATATTTACAAAACACAAATGCCCCATCTCGCAGGTACCAATGCAATTACAACCCTCACGCATTGCCATAAAGCTTTAAGTATTTCAACCCAATAAACTCTATTACACAAGATTCCAATGAAAATTACAAAGATCCATTAACGATGAATAGTTCTATACATTTTGTACTTAAGATATACAAGGCTCTCACAAAATGTATGCTAAATCAGAGATAGTGTCACTTTGTGCATAACTTTATTATTACTTTTAAATATATTATAATTATAAGTAATATTTAACGGTTCGATTGTTCTCGCGTGCTGAGTCAACCGTTCTAAAATGCACGTCGTTACTTAATATTAGACGCAATCTAACACTTGGTTTTGTTCGTATTTTAGGTGAGGGCTTCTAACATGGCTAGTTTTTCTTGGTTTTAGATTGTTGAAGGTACAAAGTGGAAGATGCAGGTTTGGTTTTATAAAGAGGGTATATAACTTCAGAGCGCAACAGACAACGCAGATATTTTGCATTTATTTTTATTTTTATGTATTTCTTGTATGTATTATAGGATCATGGACGACAGCTAAGGTTCTAACTACATAATATATTAACTGAACGGAATCGGATTCTTTCTCTACTATTTACCAATGTGCATTATGCACATGGGTGTATTTTCGATAACCAGCTGAAATGAGAGAAAAATATCTGACACTTTTCATAGGAAATCGCATGCACAGCGAGCAAAATGTCCATTGAAAACTGTCAAAATCTGCTCTAGTCGTCCGAAAACACACCTTGTATCTGGGAAATTAGGTTTTCTCTTAGCCTGTCAGTGATGCCACGATGATAGTTGAAGAAGAATAAATACAGAAGACTAGCCTTATGTTTAAGCTACAGTTATAATAAACGAAGCCATATAAACTGACCACTGCAGTATTGCATACAGCCCCGAACTCAGATTTAAACACGTCTCTACTCCCGATTTGTGGACATATTTAATTAATATCTATAACAAATATCGCAACCGTGCTTAGACTCAGACAGACGGACTGCATTACAACTGAACTTAACTAATACTTTACTTAATTACAGTCTGTGTAGAGCCCTAAATCTGAGTTGCATTGGAGTTTTCGGGGGATATTCCCGCGGAACAAAGACCAAACCCTGCAGTATTACATAGAGTTATTCTAGAAACCAAGTGCTATTGAACCGAACACCGCAGTATTGCATAATTAAGACAACTAGAGGCACTATGAGACAGGCCGCCGGCGCACGAAGGCATCGGCCCCGGAGGACGCGTATGAGCTGGGGACGTCGGATTCTTCTTGCTTGTAGCCGTTCTTTCCGTTTAGGGAGCTGGTGTTTTCGTCTAGCACGGTCTGTGGACAAAAGTACATTTATTAACAAACTTACTTCTGCTTTTTCTGGAATATTCTAGTAGTAACCTTTATGTTATTCTTGCTTAACGTGCTAGAACGAAATCTCAGCCCGATACTTCCTGCGGTTTTGGCGTGGAGCAGTACTAAATCATCAACCGTCGTTATTTTCGTAACAATAATACGTCATCCACCCATTCAATGTGACGGATGACGATACCATTGGTATGCAGAACTATCTGTGCCCCAGGATTGTTACTATTCGTTTTACTTATGCAATTTTAATCAAGAAAAAGTGTCAAAGGAGCTGAAATCATTTTCACGTAAAACATGAATACCTACTCTTTTTCAAACTCACGGTGTTTTACACACAGATGATTTCATTTTTAGTTCATTCCTTCCAGTAATTTTCATCAGAAGTTATGCTAATAATCATCACAAGAGGTCAGACATATGTATGTATCTAAGTTAGGTGTACTCCTAACTACTAGCTAGTAGGTATATCTATACGGTATATCAAACATGTGCTATACTATTTATACTAACTAGTATATCTAACTATTACCTCTTCGGTCTAATGACGTGAATACCTTAAGCAAATGACGAAGTTACCTAAAACACTATGTACTGATTACTTTTTAATATGTTTTGATTGGTAAATACTATTGACTCTAATCGTGTCAACAAATAATGTTTACAATCATTAAAGTAGCCTGTTGATGACCGGACTGTGACGCAAATTAGAGAATCCGGTAGTATTCTTTACCAAGCAATTGAATTGTACGAAGACTAAAAAAAAACCTGATGAAAAACTATTGATGTGAGAATATTCCATACATCGACGGCAAAAAGTGCGGAAAATTATCGCTATATTTGTAGGTAAACAACAATTATGGTCTTTATAAAAAGGTTTTGAGAACGAGGATGTAGTCTTTAATACTGGGGCCAATGATCTGAGCGAAGATTTGTGGCGTGCGATTATTCCATTTGAAGTCTGTATTTTTTAAAGATTTCTACCTTCTTCATTTAAAAGGAAAACTTAAATAAATTGCAATAAAATAAATAAATTTTTTGAGGATTCATACAATAACAAATCAATTGCATTACCTGTATCATGTGGACCTTACATCAAATGACTTGTCAATGCCGTGATTCTTTAAAATCGCAAAGTGTACCTATTCCAAAATTTCTCGAAATTACATTCATTGATCATCGTGAATTTGAGAAGACGGCAATGACCTGCGTTGCCCAACCTGTTTTAGAGCAGTGACCAGAATTGAGGCTGTATTCTCGCGGGTCAAACGAAAATATGCATGGCTGTAATCGTCGCATACATTGTGTCTTTGGACATCTCCGGCCCTATTTCCAAATCTAGCTAGAAAGGTCTTATTGTAAATTATGTTGTTATGCAATAGCTGATTTATGACTGTGAAGCCTTTATTGTGAAGACCGTAGCTTTTCTTAAGTGGAACCGGGGTACAACATGGCCCCATATGCAAAAAAGTTATCTGTGAAAAGTTATACTTAGTGTTATATAGTTACAAGGTTTTATTTAACTGCTGCTTAATTATGCTGTGTGAATTTTCCAGCAATATTTATTTATTTAACTTGCAATGTTACTTATGTTTGTTCGGGTGGAATCTTGCAATTCACTATTAGACCAGTTATCCTCAACCGATTGAGCTGAAATTTGGCATACGTAAGTTCGGTGACAATGCAATGTCATGGTACCATCGAGCTGGTCTGATGATGGAAACCGAAGGTGTCCATAGGAACTCGTAAACGAAACGATTTAACCACGTCGAGTTTGGGTTCGTTGTATCTGTCTTCCGAAGCACTTTGGTCCTAGATGACATAAAAGCTCGTATATTATAAGTTTTTATAAATATTAAAAAAATATTAATTAGAATTGTAACGATCTTTCGTTACTTTTTATAACGGTTAGAAAGGATTTAGAATAAATTCCTATTATGAGGGTTGCAAACCGAAAGCTAACTTAGTTTGACTTGGTACGCATAACTGACACAGTTTCGTCAGATAAGTATAAAAATTAGGTAAGCTTAGCCTTCGGACAAAAAATAGACGACCTATGGGATTGCGATACGGAAATGCTTCGCAGAAATAATTACAAAATATTTAAGTCACCTAATCGATAGATCTGTCGATAAATATGCCAAGTATCTGTAGAAAAGATTACGTATCAAAGTTCCAACAAATTCACGTTTTATACGTGATTATATACAATAACAATATAAAATTAGCACCTTCGAAGATAGCATTCATGACGAACATCATAATTATGAATGAACTACACATTAAAGTAATGATTGATGATGATTTTTTTATCGGTGTCGAGTAAGTAATTATTTTTAATCGGACATTGACTGTACAGCTATTTATTTATAGTTTAGGTATGTGCGATGGATGGAGGCGGCTCAGGACCGCAATTTGTGGCGTCGTACGGGGGAGGCCTATGTCCAGCTGTGGACGTGTATGCGCTGATGATGATGTGTAGTAGATAAAAATAAACGTTAATAACTGGTTAATTTCGCAAGTTCTATTGCTATACATATAAAAGTAAGAGAAAAAAACTTTGTTTCTGAACTTTGCTGTTTAGCTAGTCATGGATGAAGTTTAATAGCAAGCCGTATAAATATTGTTTATTAAAAATCCAGCCCATATCAAAGAACTTGTTTCTAGTTCTGGAGTCTATGGATTCATTTTTATTATTGTTTATACATATATTAATAATAATAGATTAATGTAACATAGGCCTCCACAAACGACGCCACAAATAGCCTGGACCGCCTCCATCGACTCCCTGCGACCGCTACAATGTCGACGGTCCATCGAGTGAGAGGTCACAAACTCCGTTTATTACTTTTTATTATTACTAACAAGGTAATGGGGAGCATGTGTTCAACTGTGGACCGGTACTGGCTGTAGATAGATAGAAAATTCTTTATTGCACACTTATTGGTAAGAAACAGAAATACAAAAAAGACAATTTTAAAACTAAGTTATAAGTGGCGGTCTTATCGCTCGAGAGCGATCTCTACCAGACAACCGTGGATGGATAGGATTGTTGGATGCTACTACGGGTAGATGAGGCATTGCTAGTCGAATTTCAGTTCCCACGAGTGCACCATAACTTTATTAGATTTTCAGTATTATGTTAAGATCATTTCAATAAAGGTTGAACTCGGCTCATGTTTTGTCCTCGTTTCGACATTGAAGGTGTGTATTAGTGTTGTTAAACAAATAAGGGCTAACTGCTACCCTTGTTACTATAGAATATTTGATTTAAACGATTTTCTTCTAAAAACGGTATCTCGATATCAATATTTGATATCATCATCATCATCAGCCCATACACTTCCACCGCTGGACATAGGCCTCCCCCGTACGACGCCACAAATAGCGGTCCTGAGCCGCCTCTATCCATCGACTCCCTGCGAACGCTACGATGTCGTCGGTCCATCGAGTGGATGGTCTCCCATGTAGGGGGGGATTTGCCATAATCACCACGCTTGGCAGGCGGATTGGTGATCGCAGTGTTGGTGTTTAAAAATACTCAGAAGGAAGCTGCTGCCCTTCCTCTGGTAGGTTCCCTTAGTCGGCTTTTACGACATCCACGGGTTGAGTTGGAGGGGTCGATATTCGTACGCCGCGACCCCACGGCTTATATTCGTACGCCGCGACCCCACGTATTTGATATATGTATGTACATATAGGTAAAATGTTATAGGTAAATTGATGAACCCATAATTTATGAAATGTTCAAATGTAGGCAATATTTGCTGTCATTTAATTCTATTGTCCTTGCAGATTGCAAACTTAGAGACTTTGATGTTAAACATTGTTTCCTTTATTCGGTTTCATAGCTTAGCTTTGGAATAAATATTTCAAAGGTAAATGACAAGCCTGCGATATCTTGATCTATTATAGGCGATAGCTATATCATTAAACATGCCACCCGCTTGTTCCGGTACACAATTGTACATTCCTAACTCACCACCCGACTGGAAATTGGCCTACCTTTTCCCTTTAGACATCATGATCCTGAGCCACTTCTGTCCCAGTCATGATTTTACCCAACTCGTTTGCTATCTCTGTCTAGATTCTGTGCTAGAATCCCAGATATATTTTGTAAACAAAGGTGTTACAAAACCAAAGATTATTGTGTAAAATTTATTATGACATTTATCACCGCCGCACTGCGTCGCCTGCGCGCCAGCTGCATCAACCTTCTAGCAGTGATTGCTGAAGATGTAAACGGCCGACTCCTGCGGCATTGGGTAGGGGTGCATTCGGTGCTTGCGACCTACACCTGGCACTGAGTGCATACCTGCCCATGTCAAAGGGGTTGCTTGATAATTTATGTTTAATTGTATATTTTTTCAAAGTATTATGTAAGTTTTCAATTATTGTATTTACTGTGTCTTTTCATATGGACCACCATTACGGGTCTGAAATAAATGATTTTTATTTAATTTTTTATCATCAGATTAATTTACTTGTTATATACCGATTTCGCCTTGTAGAAATCGGTGAAGACATGCAGGTATCCGTGCATACTTAAAACCAGAAGGTCATAACTGCCTGGTCCCCCCCCCCCCCCCCCCCCAATAAGTATAAAAATCGCAACTCACCATACAGAAGCCGATGTTCTTCGTCTTTTTCCCCGTCTTGTTATATCTCGCCTTGTAGAAGTCTGTGAAGAGGAAGAGAAACAGGAACCCGTGCATCGCGATCCAGTAGACGAACACATGAGGGTACTGGCAGGCAGGACGGAACAGGACTTGCAGCTGGTGGGAGAAGATCAGCACGAACTGAACCTGGGGGCAAACGTACACATTTATAATAACTTTCAAACATAGAAAGAAAGAAAAAAGATAATTATTGTTTCTAACATAAAATGCAAGAGTCTACTATAAAGTACGACATTGCTTTCTTCTCCTTTGTTTTGTCTAAGTGCTTATTTTGTAAGCCTAAAGAAATAAAGTTATTGATTCTGATTCTGCCAAATAAATTATTGTAAACTAGCTGACCCGACAGACGTTGTCCTGTCATTCAATTCAACCTTAAAATTTATATATATATGTATATACCTATGGTTACATTAGAAAAGTTTATAATAAAGGTAGTCGCTAAGTTTTCTTAAATTTTCTAAGTTTCTGCGCAATATTCAAATTTTTTTTATTGTCACAACCTTTTACGTAGTATTAGAAAATATTCATAAAAAAGTTGAATGAAATCGGTAGAGCCGTTCTCAAGTTATAGCGTGACCAGGAGAAATAGGGGTTCATTTTATAGATATATGTACATATAGATAATAATATTAATTTTTTGTTTTAATTATTGTGGTGTTGTGTTCAATTTGATTAATGAATTCCTGTAGATTAATGTGACTATTTGATTATTATGTACCAATTTTATGGACCTATGAAGTCTGAAATATATATAGATTTTAATTTAATTGGTTCACATGGTGGATTGGCCTGCCCACTAACACTTCAGCAGTGATAATTCTATGAGTTATGTTCTGTGAGATATCTTTGGTTCTTTTCAGACGCATTGTACCAAATCCTTATCTCGAAAATAGTCTATGGATACGCCAGTAGTCTACACCAACATGGCGGCTTTATCAGATCATAAAGTATAAAACCATAAGCATATACCATGGTCAGACTGACCTCGCCATGGAATAAGAAGTTACCCCTATCTATACGATAGGGATGTTCCGTGTACCAAAGCAGATTTTTTTTGCCTTGTTTTATAAAAAAATTAAACGACTCGGTACCATCGAGAAACTAAACTCAGTGCTCTATACATAACTTGTTATTCCTTTTTTTATAAATAAAAAATGCTAAGAAATGCTAAGGAATGCTAAGAAAACAAAAAATGCAAAATGGGGTTAGATAATGTTGTGTGGATTACACAGCATCATCTAACCCCAAGCTAAGCAGAGCTTGTGTTATGGGTAGATGTCTGATATACATAATACAATCCATTACATAGATAGATATTTTTTAATATGTATAGAAAATACCCAGAACACCCGAAACAAATAGGAAACATATCGTGCAAACATCGGTCCCAAGGCGGGAATCGAACCCACAACCTCCTGCGTCGCGGCCTTCGCCCGCCGAGCCTCATCGGTCTTCGCTACATACGCCATAGATAGACTATGTTTAGTCTATCTACGGCGTAAGCATGCTGGTTGTATAACAACGCGACGTTTAGTTTTTTAGTTAGCTAATTAAAGTAATAATCAGGGGCGACTATTTGTATTATCCGGTCGACTTTGATAATAAGTGCATAATCGTACCATTTTATTGCCAGCTATAATAATCAAAATAATTTATATAGGTAGGTACATGGATTATATTGTTATATTTTTCCAAGAAACTTGTTTGATAGTAATCAATTTGTTATTATATATTATTAACTAGCTTTTAGCCACAATGCAAGCTATAATAGATACAATAATAACAAAAAATTCCATCCATCCAAACATAGCATGGCAATAAATTGTATTTCTGTACTCGTATCATCAATAGGCAGAGTTTGTAGGTTTGTTTGTGGTTTTTTAGTCTGATTTAAGAACTTAAACGTGGCGCTTATTAAGTGCACATTTTATACAGGGCCAGTACACGTAAAAAATAAGTTTCTGAATCGTTTTCGAGCAAATGCTATCCTAGCTGATGACATATCATATAGGTATGACATATATGTAGGTATGACACGAGAAATAATGAAAATCTTCTGTTTTCGTTTTCATAGTACGCCCCCAAGTACCGAACGAAACCGCGTCTAAAAGTGCTACAATAATCCAGAGTAACGTAGTGGAAAATATGTTGCAGAACAGCATTTTGTCCAATGTATATGCAAATTATATGTATAGTATTTTTATTAAAACAGCAAAATGACCAAGCATAAAGGTACAGTACGAGTGTAGACTCTATAACTTGAACTATGTAAACTAGTTTATAAGTGGACAAATACCTTGAGAATAATATTATTTATTTAGATGTCTGCTATTAGATATGTTATTTAGCTATAATTGATTCAAAGATTCCGCGGTATTGCAATGCGCTTAAATTACTTCAGGGGCAAAAAAATCTAAATAATGCTGGACAATCCACACAGCATCTTCTATCCCTAAGCTAAGCAGAGCTTGTGTTATCGGTACTAGGCAATTGATTTACTTTAATAACAATACACTTCATGGATATATTTTTATTGTACATAGAAAACACCCGGAACAAATATCTGCATCTAACAAATATTTGTTCCTAGGCGGAATTGAACAGGCAACAGCCTGCGTGAAAGGCGGACTTTTCCCCGCTCCATCACGCAAGTCGTTGAAACCAATACCATCGCACTAATAAGTATATTAAAAATGCGAAACTTTGAATGGATGTTAAGATGTATGTTACTCAAAACTTTTTAAACTTACACGTTTGGTTAATTAAGTCGCCCCGTGGCAACGATCGTTGTAACGCGATGGAAATGGATAGGAAAATATTATAAAAGGTACGCGATAAATAATCTATAAGATGTATGTTACTTTTTCACGCCAGAAGTACTGAATCAATCTGGAATAACATACCTATATGCTTTTTATTCCGGTAAACCACGTGCAAGGCCGCGGGCAGAACCTACTATAAACATAATAACACTCAGTAAAACTAACAGACAAAGTGTCAATTTTATTCAAGTACAAAATAAAATCAACTACATATTACTAGTTCCATAAAATGTTTAGTTGTATAGTTTCAATAAGGGACAAAACCTTTGAAGAACTTGTACCTATTCAAACTAAAAGGCGTGAATCTATTGCAGAAGTGTTTTTACTTCGTAAAATAATTCCTGTAATGTTTCGATAGCGGTTACGTCTTTTTGCATTATTATTTTAATAAGTAGGTATACATAGTCTGCATGTTATTATCCGTCTTGTTTTTTACAGATACATTTACAGCAGCGCGGAAAGCTGTGGGAATCCCAAAGACGTCAAACCAGATATATCCTGGGGTTTTTGAAAACCTGTATTTAGTTTTTGTTGTAAATTTTTATTTTGATTCAGTTACCTCTTATAGGCCTTATCTGCGTCATCCTTGTGGATTGCGAGCATTATTTATTAATTTATTTATTGCCAGTACGACCTTCAGATACACAAAAGCTTTCGGATACCTATAAATAGTAAATACCAGGTTTGCGTAGACGTAACTAAAATTAAAATTCAGACAGTAATCATCAGTAGGTTTTTTCTATTTATCATAAGAAATATATACATAATATGTATATATTTCTTATATATACATAATATGTATATATTTCTTAACTAATATACTGAATAGTAACCCCAAGCTAAGCGGAGCTTCTGTTATGGGTTAGTACCCATAACAGAAGCTTCTTTTAATTATATTTTTTATTTCAAAAGGAAAACCTTCCATAAATCAAATAATCATTTTTGATATGAAATTGTTAGATGGCCTTTGCCTTTGTCAGGCGATGAGCCAGCGGTGACTTTTCCATAATAATAAAATCTATATCATAAGCTAAACCAGAAAGCGCCATCTAGTTACTCACAACGGCTATACTCCGCGACGTAAGCACCATTCGGTGTCTAACAGTGACAACTCTCCGCGATCTAACAGTTTTTTCTTACCATCTGGAACGGTGAGGTACCATCTCTTTCCCCAGATGTATTTCTGGTAGCGGGGACCTAAGGCTGATAACATGTAGCAGAACTATATCACGATAAGCCATCTAGTATCTAACAACGGCAACTCGATCTCGACTCAAAGACAATAAGCGCCACCTAGTTTCTCACAATCACAACTCTCAGTGATCAATCACTCTTTTTCCATCAGGTATTTAAAACTTACCATCTGGAAAGCGGTAAGGTATTTCTTCCACCAGATGTATTTCTGATAGCGGGGGCCGAGCGCTGAGACCATGTAGTAGAAGTACATCACGATGTGCACAAACGTGTTCAGCAGAGCGAAGAACGTGCTGTGACCACCTGGAGACAAGGAAACATATGATTAATAAAGTTTGCCTGGAAGAAGTAGCTTCTAAGCGATAAGGCCGCCCATTGTACTTGCTCATGTTAATGTCTATGTTTTTTATTTAACTTTATGGTGTTAAATAAAGAGTTTTGTATTGTATTGATTAATTATCTACATATATATGGCACGAAAGGTGGTATTGTTGGTGATATGGTACCACAATATCACAAACCATTTTCTGCTAATTCTAAATGAAACCAAACTATTATAGAGGCGTCGAAAAATAGTTTATACTGGGTATTATCCACTGGCGTCGAGAAGTTTTGGTAATTATTTTCCATAACGACAATACAAAAAAAATAATAAAGAGTGGCGCTAGTGTCACATCATATTGATTTCTGGACAATTCACACAGCATCATCTAGCCACAAGCTAAGCATAGCTTGTGTTGTGGTGATTATAAACAAATGTTCATTAAATTATTTAACTCTTAATTTCTAAACAGACTGTGAATAGTGCAGAGTGTAACAATTTTGCAGCAGCACAAGCGGAATTTTAATTATTTGCATAATAATCATTGACTATGTAGGGTAGGTATTTATTAATTCTTTTTTAGTTATTATTATCGCTTTTAATTGTATCATTTTATTGTAATTCATGTATAACTAGTGTTATTTGAAATGTATTTATGTACTAGCTCAAAAAAATAATAAAATCATAATAGCCTTTTTTCAGACAGGCGAATAAAATTTTGTTTTGTAAAAAAAAAAACGTTTAAATACTTTTGGGCAAAAAAACGACAGATTTTCAAGTAAAACTTCGCTCTTTGATCTTTAGAACTAACGGTCAGTAATTTGGATAACGGTGTATTAGTATAAAGATATACGGAACCTACTTTATGCATAATCAAATACATAGTATGTATAGCAAGGTGAGACTCGCTGACTTAACTTGTTTTGCGAGGTCAATAAATCCTAAAGGACGCATTTACATGGCAACCAGGGTGACTTCGACTATATAGCAAACAAACTGCAATTTAAATACAGATCACGTGCATTTTATTAACAATTTGTGATGCAAAAATCTGTTTTAAAAATCAAATTTTATTTGTGCTGATAATTTAGTTAAATTTTGTTTTTTTTTGCAGTCGTAATTTAAACATTTTGAGTTAGACAACACATTCTGTTTGTACTCATAATTTAGCCTAAAAGTGGTGTCTTTAAATTGTTGTGAGTTTAAGATTTCTTAAGTAGGTCTCTAGATATTTCATCTGTAACAAAATTAAGCGACATGAAGTGCGTCAAAGTAGATTTTCTGCACCGGTAAACACCTGCTGACAATAAAAATGCGAGTCAGTGCGAAATAGTTTTTTTCTACCCTTCAAGATTCAATGGAAAATTTTGGAGTTGGATACTGCGCATTTAAAAAATAAAAATATGATTGATGTTATTTGCGGTCAATGGCATTATGGGTTACTATTTATAGTACATTTTTTACACTAGTGTTTGTGCAAAACACCGGTGTATCTACCTAAAAAGACATAGCGAAAAAGCGTATGAATTTTATTGTATTTTGGGTGTTGACTGACTCGTAAGTAGCTGTTGAAGTTCAAGGTCTCCACAGAGTTGTAGGTAGGTGCTAAAATGAGCATTATGTCATCTGTGGTTCTTTTAAAGATAGCGGACGATCGTCACGGGCTGGCGCGCGTTCAATATTTTTATGTGGTTTTTAATGTTTTCTACGTTTTACAAAGAAAAAACGAATGGTATAGTAATTTGGCGCAAATCTTGAACTATTTTCTATGATCATAGCATAAAACCAATTTAAGAGAAGACCAAAATAAGAGATTATGATATTTTGATTTTGAGAACATTTTCATTGGGAAAATTAGATTTATCCCAAATGTTCCAAAAAACTACCAATGAGCCGAATTTAGTAGTTTCATAAGTTAATAGAAAATGGTTTACAATTTGCGCCAAATGAATTTTTCGGTACCTAGTTTTATTCCTTAAAAAAAGAAGAAACTATAAAATAATCTCGTACCAACCCGCGAATATCATCCTTAATGAGGTACTGACGCGATAGTTATAGATCTATGTTTATAAAAGTACTAGCTGCTGCCCGCGCCTTCGCCCCCGTTTTATAGAAATAAAAAATAGCCTATCTATGTTATTCCAGGCCCAAACTATACCCATACCAAATTTCAGCCCAATCAATTCAGTAGTTTTTGTGTGAAAGAGGAACAAACATCCATACTCACAAAATTATACATTTATAATATTAGTAGGATGGTTCTTTCTTGACTACAGAACTGTGTTGACGACCTCAGTAGTGCAGCGGGCGAAGGCCCACTCGCGATGCAGGTGGTTGCGGGTTCGACTCCCACCCGGGACAAATGTTTGTACGATCTCCAGATCTTTTTTCCGGACGTTCTGGTTATTTTCTATGTATTTCAATGTGTTAAAAATATCTATGTAGTATATTGTATTAAGCATATCAGTTTTCTAGTTCCCCGGACACAAGCTGGCTGCTAAGCTTGGGACTAGATGGCGCTGCGTGAATTGGCCAGCATTAGTTATTTATCAGTTAATGTTACTAAAAGCATCACCCCCTATTTTTTTGTTTCATGATCTTTGTTTTATACATTATCACACGAAGTTCCACGTGATATATGGCTGGCTAAAATAATGTATTCAACAATAATGGAATTGTGAAACAAGTTGAATAAATTAATATTTACTTACTTCATTATAACTTAGCAGGTACACGGATTTCAAAATGTTTGCTAAACCAACGCAGGAACTATGTGATAATTAAAATTAACGTATCGTAAATGAAGTTACGAAAGATCTAATAAAAATATATAAAATTTGCCAGTTCCTGGTCCAATATACTCATAAATAGTGACTATAAAATTGCCTAAGCAACTATTTAATTTTTATAATTATGGACTTATTTTTAGCTTTGCGCGTTTATTTCATGAACAACAAGGTAAATAAGTTAGTTCGCTAAATTATCGATTGGGATCTTGGAAAAAATCGAAAGAGCAAAGCTGTAAATCTCATATTACATACATAATAATTATAAAAGCGATAATAATTGTGTCTGTTACCTTTCACGCATGAACAACTGAATGGATCTTATGGCGGTTGTATGGGGCACACTAGCGCCACCACCTATTTTTATATATTACATTAGGTTACAATACATATCCAATGTACAGTTTGTGAAACCTATTCTAAGCTTTTTTTAATCCCCTGAAATACATACATTAGTTTCGTATAAATTAGACAGAGAAGCGAAAACAGTTCGGCTACCAAGAGCAGCTTCGCTATTTTGCATAAGGGAAATAAAATAAAACTATATTATGGGCATTAAAAACAGCTTATGATAGATATCACAAACAGTACAATGGATTTATGTGTAGATGTGTAGTCGTTATAAGTTCTTGATTAACTATTTTTTATGGTAATAGTGTTAGTTAGTAGTAATTAGAACTGTAACAAACTAGTTTGCATCTTAGCTACAAATAAAGATTTTCATATTATTATTTTGTAATACTCGCAATCTCTTCTTCTATTTTGATGATGTGTATACATCCATTGGGTATTAATTTCGATGAGATTGGTAACCGCGGAATTCTACGAAAGGCGATATAAGCCTACCGATCTTGAGAATATTAAAATTTGGTTATGGCGAGGTCCGCATTAGCAAAATTATATTCGTGCGCGAGGTCCTTACTAGATCGAATATCTAGGAAGAGGTTATATAAATAGCAGAGATATAAAACGACGGAATAACCAAACTAAGAATGTTAAGTTCGGTTTTTTAAACTTTGCATTTATGAATCAAGTTACTCGTTGCACTCTATGAACGGATATTTTAATAATAAGTATTTTTACGCAACTAAGTAAGGTTTAAGGTTGTCTGGCCGCTCGTGAGCGATAAGACCGCCAATTGTCACGTTTTTTGTTACAAATTGTTTTGTTAGGTGTGCAATAAAGCATTTTCTATCTATCTATGTTAATTTTCGCTGAATATTTACAAATTGCAATATGCAGCGCAATAAATTATTAACCGATTTTTCGAAGGCGGTTAAAAAAGTATCGCGGAGGAGGTTCTATGAAATGAAATATTTATTGCATTTATGTTCGGTGTATACATAGTTTGTTTTAATGTATTTTCGCCGATTACTGAATCAATTGAGGTCCGATTTTGATGATTTTTTGAAAAAAAAAAAAAAAAACAATCTCTCTAGATTGATCCCAAGATGGTCCCAAGGATTGGAAGGACAAATTATGTATTTCCTTAAACTTTACATAATTTTTTCTAAATATCAACAAATTAATTTAAATATGTCGCCAAAAACCACATAATTGTTACTGATTTACAATAATAATTACGTGTTTCGCGCCGAGGAGACGCGTCTGTGGAACGACTTGTGGTACAAGGGAAAGTTGACGGCACAAGAGCTCGCGGTAGATCTCCTATGCGCTGGACGGACCAAATCAAAGCTGCGCTGAAGGGACCTCTACATGAATGCACCAGGAAAGCGGCGGTGCGGGAAGAATGGCGCCGGATCGTGGAGCGTGCCACTCTCCCTGATATGACGACCACGACCACTCTATTAAGAGTGTAGCGACTAAGAAGATATAGTTTAGTTTAGACTACCTATACTTTAATTTAAAGAAGTTAAGCTTGTAGTACGTATGTAATATTAAGTCTCTTAGATTTTCGTATATTTTGTAGAGTTCGCGCAAATCTTTATGAGCTCTGTGAAGTTGGCTTCAACGGCTGCGCACTGAACCGTAAATAAGGCGTTGAGGGGAAAGAAAGAGTGAGACGGGATATATCTGTCAAACCAGGGTTGCCAGAAAGAATTTTGGCGTATTTTTATTTAGTGTAGCACATTTTGTTCTGCACAAATTTATTTGGAATTCAATATTTATAGAATACCTACATAAAAACATCTTATACTCAATTACGGATTATTTGTTAGAATAAATTAAACTTTTTATATAACGTAATTATCCCAAGTTTGAAAATAAAATAATTATTATGTAGCAAATTAATTTATAATCTAGTTGACAGTATTGGTCAAATGAATGCTTTTGAGGACAATGACGCAGCAAAGTCTTTGACGGTTGTTCGGTGTTCGTTTCGTTGACTTGATAGTTTGTTCTTGCGATTTTGTGGAGTAGGTATTCCCTGATAGCTGTTTCTCTTAAACGTTAAATATGACTCGCGGGCGGTTTAACCTACTGAAAATTTTCAGTACGTTAAACCACCCGTGAGTGTTCGATGTCATGAGTTTCATGAGAAAAGAAGCCGATGAAGGTCTTAATTCAACCTCAAAATGGTACTTCAGCGGACTGCAGCTGCAACAGGTGTGTCTTTTATCACCATAAAAAGGATTTCTAGCCGAAGCCCGGAAGGGTCGCTAGTTGGTAAATATCACTTTTCTATTTGATTGTACTTGCGCAGTTTTGCTTCAGTGCCTAAGTTCACAGAGCTCATTAAGTTTTGCAATCACTCTACCTTCGGTTCGGCTTGGCACGGGTTTTACGTATGTTATTGGAATAAGATGATACAAAAGTTTAAAGTTCAAAAGTTTTAACATTGTATTATTATTATACGATATTATGGAATAACATACGTTTTATTGTTTGCATAACAACGCTGTTTGCATAGTTTTAGACCCTGGAACAATGCAAACAGCCCGATTGATTCAGTAGTTTTAGCATGAAAAGGTAACAATCACCTTTACATCTACGCTTTCGCATTTTATAATATTGTATTTGTGTGAGTAGTTAATATCTAGCGATGTCGGTCGGACATTAGACACGTAGGTAGGTACTACTTTCACCTGTTTTTACATCGGCCTTCAGTCCCTTATAAATATTAAGGTTGATCGTTTATTTTGTAGTTTTTAATTTATTCAGTAGATCGCTAAATAAAACTAGCGGAAACGTAATTTGCCGCAAAATTTTAACCATTTTCTATTAAATTATGAAAAAACTAACTTCGGTCCATTGCTATTTTTGGGGCATTTGGGAAAATAAGAGATTTTGTGAAAACATTTTCCTAACTGCTCCCAAAATAGTTAAGTTAATAGTAAATAAGTATTTTTTTGGTGGGTTTGTAGAAAATAGTTCACGATTTGCAGTAAATTTCTTTAATGTTCGATACACATATTGTTTTTACGACGCAGGAAAAAATTTAAAAACAAAAAATCATGAATCTCTCGCCAACACAAGATCATCCCTAGCTTTTAAGCGCAAACGATTACTGAGCTGAGTTTGGCCTTTTCGGGCTTGCGTCAACAAAACAATTAAGCAAGTTTTATACCTGTACAAAGATAATCGACATGCAATGTAGACCTAAACGAAAGCAAAAGTAACAAAACCAAACCAATGAACCCTGGACTTTTAATAAAATAATTCATATGACGCACGAACTAAAAAAAAGAAGATTAAGAAAGACCGGGTAAAAACCAATCGCTTTACGGTTTCAGGTTTTAGAGCAGTCTTATAAAACTCGCTGTGATGTTTTTTATGAATAAGATAAGAATGCCTTACTCATTTAGATTACGATATTTTATGGCAAATTTATTTCATTTATTTTTCCTAAATAAATTAATTAAAGAAAATTGGGTTAGAATCAGAATCAATAACTTTATTTCTATAGGGTTACGAAATAAGCACTTAGACAAGTAAACTTGTATACTTATACATAGTTATTAATATCAAAAAAGAAATAAGGTTATTGATTTACTCCTCACTTCATTTATTTTTGTTCACTATTGGACCAAGGAATATAAATTAAAATTTTTGTACGTTGACATCGTTCAACAACTTTTGACATCTATCTATAGTTAAAACTTTATTCAACTTATTCTCCCTTCGAAGGGGACAATTGTAAAATCCAGTCCCCAATCCGCAAAAGATTTTATGTCAAACTCAATCTAAATAGTTGACGAGATATATCATTCAGATTTCATCATTATTATTGATAAGTAAGCAAATTACGTCGAGCCAGTTCAAGTATAAACCAATAAGCATAATTTGCATTGCAAAGTGCGAATTTCAAGACTGGACAGACCAGAATACACGTGGTTTGATATACGCGCGTGTTACTCGCCTAGGGTTATGGGTGACCTCATAGGACAAGAAATTATACATAGATACCATTTATTAGTTTAGCATAATTTATAAAGGGTATCAGTGAAATGGTCAGCAAATTAAAGAGGTTTTGGTCAGCCAAAAATGGATTTTGCCAGCAGAAAAAATGAATTGAGCTGCATCTAGTAGTCGGCCAAAATGACTAAATTGGTCAAGAAGTATTTTGACATTGGGCAGTTATTTAAATATTAAAATTTCATATTAGTAAAGCAGCAGCAAATCATTGGTTAAGATTTTACAAAATTTTGCATGCCATATAATTAATTTTGATTTGCTAAACTTAATAAACCTACCTATAATATACTATAATCTTCTGCATCTACATACGTAAACGGTATAAATTTTTATTTTGTATAAATCTAACATACATAAAAAATTTTGTTTATGAATTGAACACGTTAAAATTTCGTACATGAAAATTAAATTATGTTCCCTCCAGCGCTTAAGACTGTTTCTGCTTAGCGAAAATATAATACTGCTGATCAAATAATTTATTCTGCTGACCAAAACATTAATTTTGCTGATCAAATAGATATTTATTTAAGAAGTCATCAAAAATATTTAATCGACCAATTATTTCTGATAGTTTATATTTTGCAGCCTACCAAAACATAATTACAATTAGAATTACAAAATTCTTTATTGTACACCACGAAGAAAACATTAAAGACATTACATATAACATGTACAATGGGCGGCTTTATCGCTTAGAAGCGATCTCTTCCAGGCAAACTTTAATAACATTGCGGTACAAATATTTTTTCCAAATTTTTGCTGCTAACCAAATATTTAAAATAAATACCAATAAATTGACTTCCATTTTATTATTAGCAATCTTGTACTGAAACGAGCTATTTAAAATCGACTTATAGAATAATCTCTTTTTAGTTGCTTCAATTTATTTTATTGCGGATAAGAGCACGGAAATAATTATTCGGCTTTAATTTCCGACTGATTGTTATAGACATATAGGTTTCGTAGGTAGATATTATAAAACGACAATAAAAGTAGTGTTGGGCCGGGTTTTTTCGTCACAGATGCCGAAATAAATGATATAGACTAAATTATAAGAGTCTATAACTAGAATACATACTATTCGCGCCATCTAGCGAGCTAAAACGAAATTGCTTGCATTACATTAAGTTCAATAAGAATAGATAGATGGCGTTATGTACCCGTTACCGCCAATAAGTTTAGAGTTTGCTCAATGAGATCATTGATGAATGGTTTCTTACGTCGATATACCGCGTATCCAGTGTCCGGGGGCCTTGAATAGCATAAGAGTCCTCACCTCGAGGATTTGCCGATGGATTTTACGAATTTGGTCGGTTCATCATCATCATCATCAGCCCATACACGTCCACAGCTGGACATAGACCTCCCCCGTACGACGCCACAAATAGCGGTCCTGAGCCGCCTCCATCCATCGACTCCTTGCGACCGCTACGATGTCGTCGGTTCATCGAGTGGATGGTCTCCCATGTAGGGGGATTTGCCATAATCACCACGCTTGGCAGGCGGATTGGTGATCGCAGTGTTAGTGTTTAAAAAT
Organism: Eupithecia insigniata; assembly: GCA_947859395.1. Classification (NCBI taxonomy): domain Eukaryota; kingdom Metazoa; phylum Arthropoda; class Insecta; order Lepidoptera; family Geometridae; genus Eupithecia; species Eupithecia insigniata. Next base: position 1,843,210 of record OX402000.1, read on the forward strand.
ACTCAGAAGGAAGCTGCTGCCCTTCCTCTGGTAGGTTCCCTTAGTCGGCTTTTACGACATCCACGGGTTGAGTTGGAGGGGTCGATATTCGTACGCCACGGCTTGGTTTTTTGTCGGTTAATTAGGTCGGTTAGTCAATATGAATATAAAAAACTCCTAGGCTTGAGACATCTTCCACCTGAGAGTTGATACACTTAGTGCATGGGACCTCCTTATCTCGCCAAGAGGATACCTTGAATTTCAATGCTAGTCTGGGATTGATTTACATGCGGCTTTGGTTTGTACACAGAACAGGGAAAGGGTTTGCTGTCTCTGGTGGAAAGGCAGCCTAAAAGTATTGCTACTTTGCGTCCAGATTGCGTTGTCATACAATACATTATTGGCACGAACTCATTCACTGCCCAGCCTTAACTGTGCGAGCGGGAGGACATCTGCGTAGTTAACGTTTAGGCAGGCTTATGGAACTAGTTAAAAGACAGAGGTCCGTATTAAGAAATCATGCTTAGTTATAGATTGAGGAACGAAATGCTTGAGTAACGTTTATGCCATAGAAGCGTTAGGGCCGCAATACACGGACTGCTCGGACAGTTAGCCATTGATCAACATACACGAACCGCTCTTGCAGTCATAGTCAACAGCTTGAAGCTGCCATTGATAACTGCTTGGAGCAGTTGAGACCAACTTCTCGAGAAGCGTACTGGAATGAAGAGCACGGGCGGGAACAGTCGACAGCTAGCTCGAGCAGTCAGTGGCCAGCCTGGCGACTGCTTGACCGCACGAACGCCCGAAGCAGTTGAACTGCTCGAGCGGTTCCGTGTATTTGTGTACGCACAAGACAGGAGTTTACTATGCAGTTGCAGCTTGGAGCAGTCGATAATGACTGCTCCAAGCAGTCCGTGTATGGCGAGCCTTACTCAAGCGTAGATCAATGACTTAGCAAGCTTTCATAATATGGACCATATGGAGAGCGTACGTACCGGGGGCGAACTTTAGCCCGAACCAGACAGACATGGGCATGATTCCGTGGTGGATGACGTGAAGAGTGGACACGTGCTGGTTCTTCTTGCGCAGCACGAAGAACAGCGTGTCGAAGAACTCCGTGAACTTGCTGAAGTAGTACCACCAGCAGGTGTTCGCCATCTGGAACAGAATGGTATATTCTAGTGATGCTAAAGTTTATTATATATAAGTAAAACTAAAATAAAGTGACCAATTCATTTCCTAGTTTTATTTTACAATGAAGTCGTCACTTTATTTCCATGTTTTTTTCAGAAATCAGTCAGAAATTTCAAATTAATATATTATGTAATACATAATTTGAAATTTCTTACGTGTCCAGGAGTGCTGTAAATAAAAACATTGAGGTTTGAGATTTAAAAAAATATTATGACTTGCCAATTATGTAACGAAATGTTATAAATATTATGTTTTTATTAACAAAGTATATTATTCACATATGTATGTACATCTATAAATCTGTACCTATACTACTTTTGGATCTCACGGAGACAAATAGCAATATATAGAGAAACGTCGAAGTGCATTGGGTTTGTAGCGATAGAGCCGCCCTTGTTCATAGCGATGAGCAATCTTTTGATGATATTGAAGATGATGAGAAGCCAATAGAACTCGTAATCAGTTGTGGATAAAGGTTGCTAGTTTGCCGCAAAAAAAAAAAAACAGAATGGTTGCCGTAGTAGAGATGCTGTAGGAGTGTGAATAGTGTGTTAAGTGTATGAGATGCCGGTTGTCTTGTATTTTTTATATATCTAGCGAATTTATAATTCTAATTCACAGGACCGGATAGAAAAGGCTGACTAGTTATATAGTGCAAGCTCAAGTCGATTCCAGTTCTAGGCAACGGTACACAGCGGAACCAGTCTAACCTTTTAGTTGAGTTTGAAGATACGGAGAGCAAATAACTTGCTATCAGAATGTCATCATCATCAGCCCGTACACGTCCACTGCTGAACATAGGCCTCCCCCAAACGACCACGAATAGCGGTCCTGAGCCGCCTCCATCCAACGAATCCCTGCGACCGCTACGATGTCGTCGGTCCATCGAGCGGGAGGTCTTCCCACACTCCGTTTCGCATTGCATCGCGATCGCCACTCGAGAACCTTTACTCCCCAACGGTTATCGGTTCTACGAGCTCAGAATTTTGAACATTTTGATATCATAAACGCTTATTTCCTTGTTTTAATGATAACACAAGGAAATAAGCTTACTCACATAAAAATATCTTAGCAAAGTAGATTTTGCCTATTATATGGCGATCATTTACATATTACCGGCTTTTACAAGGTTTTATTAATAAACAATGATCTATAATAGGACACAGATTAATGATTCAAAGGTCACTACCAAGGTTCGTGACTAAATAACGCGGACCATACTGACCAATATTTACACTAAGGTAGTGGGTAGGTACATAATACCTATATATAACATTGGTTTTAATAAATATGTAGATTTTAAGGTTGACGACTTTATGTTTAATGCAAATATTATGACAAGATTAATTTTAATACCTGTGTGTGACGTACATAATACTGAGTATACGGATAATGTACAAATGTACAGTACATATTTATTTTAGTGGCAGCCCTGACCTCTTAGTCTGAGAAGTAAATTTAATATTAAAACTTACTTTATAATTGCTCTATAAAAGAGCAATTGTCCAGATTTATCATAGTACCTTAACATAATAAAAATTTGGCAGCCTTGTAAAATAGTTACACTAAGTAAAACATGAACAATAGTAGATTGTTTTACAAGGGACTAAACCATCCCATTATATACGAGGTTGTTATACTCCCGAGCGTAGCGAGGGAGGATGACAAGACCGAGTTATAATGGGTGGTTTTGGCCAGAGTAAAACACTCTACTTTTCACTTCGATTGCGAGAAAATAAAACAATTCAAAATTAGACAATTTTCAGAAATTTTATTAAAAATTAAATGTCCAGTTAGAGCAATTTTGAATGTTTAGTGATATGTTTTTCCCGGGCAATTTTATTTCGGTTCTCTGTGATTGGGATGTGATAATATTTTGAGTTGATTGTTGTGGAGTAAAAGTTGGAGAGACTCGACTCATGCTTGAGTTTCCTGCATTATTAAGATCTGAGTGCGGCTTCAGCTGAGTTGACATATTCATCCAATCCCGCGATTTAGATGCTTGGGGTTCTGTAATGTTTGGTAGAATATTGATTCCTTCCGTAATCCGCTGCGTGACGTGATACTTGTTTTGTATAGAGTCCTCTATATAACCTTCAGCCACTTGATCGGACCTCCATCCAACGTGCCGTTTTAATGTCGTTATATTCGCACCAGAGTCCGCCAACAGAGTCGCGGATGTTCTGCGGAAACAATGGCCCGTGTAGAGTTCCGGATTTGGTAAATTTAGATAAGTGGCACAATATCTTTAGGCATGTTACCAAATTTGTTTTTGCCTATGACTTGCCTTGTGCATTTACCATTTTGATAATTTAGAAAAAATCTTCTCGTTGAAACATTAGTGGGACGTAACTCCTGATAGGCTTTAACTATATTAAGGTATTCTCCACTGATGACAAATTTACGCTCTTTGTTTGTTTTCGTGTTCGGCAGACTCACAGCTTGTAGGTTTGTATCCGTTTCTACGTCTTCTAGCGTTATATTGGCAAGCTCTATTCCTCTGCATGCAACGCTGATTCCATAAATTAAAGCAACCTGTTGAACAAAAAAATAAGTGTGTTAATAATCGTAATAACCTAGGTACATAATTTAGGTATGTAGGTAGGTATCTATTTATTTAGTTTGAGTAGAGTACATAAGTAGGTTACCTTTGTTGCCAAGTATTGTTTATTTGGAGCGTTATTTAAAAATGTTTCGATTTCTTGTGTCGTCAAGACTTTAGATTTTTTTGCCTTGTATCCAGTGGACAATTTCTTCAGTAAAGCCGTTAAATTTACATATTTTTTAATATCGACGTCGTGTTTCGTTTGCAAGGTCATTCTTAACATTGAATATGTGCTCCAATTGAATTTTTCGATAATTCATCAAAATAAGTGAGAAAAACCCTTTCTGTAAAAGAATCCACACGTTTCTCATCTCTCCATTTCATAAAATTTTCGTAACTCTTTAAATATATTCCACGTGATTTTGTCGGCAACAGATTCATAATTGTTTCTTTGCCCTTTTCTTCCAGTTGCATATTAGCATCTTCACTATCACTTGATGACATTTTTCACGTTCACAATTTGGAAGTAAAAGTCAGGAAGTTAAACGTTTGTGATTTGGAATGAAGAAAATTCTAGAGATTTAGCGCCAATACCATCTTTTTTTTAAAATCTCTATTTAACCCGCAACGAAACAGTTCGCATTCTACCGTGAAGGGAAGAATCAACCTTCATAAAACATCACCAAGACGGTTCTATTTTCAAAAAAAAAGATAGACGGAGCACCAAGAAGTCGAGTTTTTATGTAAGAGAACGAATGCTTTGTACGGGCTGATGATTTTAGACAAAAATTAAAAAGAAAAAATACTTTTTAGCCCGAGGTATTAAACTCGAGTTTAAGGCCCGCTAAGCTACACTATTATGATACACTTTTTGAGCAAGACAAGTGAAAATTATATTACATGAAAATATATTCAAATTCATCGTCAACTCATTGTAATTGGAAACTAAATTTAGTTTAATCAATGCAAAATAGTTAATGTGATTGTAATTAGTGTTATTTAAGACAATAAATGTTTTTCTATTCTATTCTAATGCAGGGTTAAAGGTCAGGACCATTTCTTGTGGTACTTTAGAAAATACAGTTCCTACATTCGTAGGTAGAAAATACGAACAGCAGGTTGATGACGGGATAGAGTGGCATCAATCTAGTTAGTATGTAGGTATGTTAATTATATGTACGTATGTACATATATGTAACTTTGGTACCTAAATGTGTATCTTTTTTAATTTTTTATTATGTAACACTGTTTACTTGACCTTAAATGCAAATGCTTGATTGTTGATCGGATTGTTTCCTTTTAAATTTTAATTTTCGTAACTGTTTTTCCTTTGTCCCGCTTTCACCTAAAACCTCTCGGTGATCAGCTACCCGACAGGAGTAAATTGAAAAAAAGAAAAAGAAAAAGAAAAAAACAGCGTTACGTGCATATTAATTTATTGCTTGTAGCAAAAGCTGAAGTTTCTTTTTTACCTTATTTTTAATTTTATTTTATCTAGTTCGACTTACTAATATATATATTAGTAAGTCGAACTGTAATTAGTATTTATAAGGCAATAAATGATTTTTCTATTTTATTCTAGAATAAAATATCTCGATATTCATAAAAAGCGACTAATTTTTTGTAAGTCGTACAAAAACATTCAGCGCCCAAGCATTTGAAATTATAACAACTTGGTTGCTCTCAATCAACATGATTTCACACAATATTTACACGTAATATTTGGTGGGTGAAGATGTAAAAGTCATTAAGTCCACTTTTTGCTGTTTTCATGTGACCTATTCCAAAGTTATTTAAAACTTTTTTATGTATGTTCGTCGATTTCTCCGTCAAACATATTATAATCAATAATAATAATTATTAGTTCAATGTAAATAAAATGAACTACATATATATAATTATTGAATTCTGACTAGCTAGAACATCGATAGCACTAGCAATCCTTTTTACCGCATCCCTTTTTTATTGCGTCATATTTTTTCGACCAATCAGAACACAACAGGCGGTGAGCGACTTCATATTAATCTGTGTGATTAGTGACAGAATTGTTTCGTAGCAAATTATCAGCCATTTCCCCTCTAAAGGATATGTACTCGATGTTTGGAAACCAGCTTGGTTCCCTTCGAAGCGGAGCGATGACAATGTGAAAACAACCTTTAGCATTGCGATACAGCGGGGCAATGCTGCCAGCGTCTCTCCTCACTAAGAGCGAGGCCCCATTAGTACGTTGCGCTGCGTTGCGTCGTCGCTGCGACGACGGACAGTGATTTTTATACTATCTATCCATTGCGAAGGCTGAACTGAGACGCAGCCAGTGGTGCTGCGACGCTCTTGCGCTGCGACATCGTGCGTCGTCGGAACGCAGGTGTGGCATACAATGCGCTGTTCCGTTGCGACGATGCGACGCAACGCAGAGCAACGCACTAATGGGGCCTCGCTCTAAATTAGCCTTTTATTATTCTGTATGTAATTTTTTTCTTGCCCCTCATAGTTATTGTTAGGTTTAATCGTTGCTTATGCTATATAAATAATTGTTTTTAGTTGCATATTAGAGCTCTCAACACTTTGTTCTCTTTTAATGTTCCATTTAATGGTGGAAACTTTGCTATTTTCAGTGTTAATTAAGTATTTTTTTAAAAATTCATTCGTTATGTGATTATGAAAAAGTGCATATCAATTACTTCAAAGCCTAAAAATTAGTTGGTAATTATTCCGGACTCATGAATCATTTGTCATTTGCCCTACATCCGGCTTTTATGTTAAGAACTTGTTATTCAAACAATTACATTGTACATAATTTGGAGCTAAGGAAATAAGAATTATTCTCAAAATTTTTGACTAACTCTGAATTATGTATGTACAAATTGAATAATGTAAAACAGACGATCGATGTGGCGCGGCGGACGTAGGTCCGCCTGCGACGCAGGAGGTTGCAGGTTCGATTCCCGCCTTGGGACAAATGTTTGTACGATCTACAAATATTTGTCTCGGGTGTTCTGGGTATTTTATATGTATGATAAAAAGTATCTATCTATGTAATATATTGTATTATGTGTATCAGTTATCTAGTACACAAGCTCTGCTTAGCTTTCAGCTAGATGATTTTATGTGAATTGTCCAACATTATTTATTTATGTATAATTTTTGTCTAAATGTTGTAGGATCATTCAAGGAATTTACATTCATTATAATGTACAGACAGACACACAAATACACATGTAAACTAGAGCCGTGTCAGCTGCGCCTGTTTTTAAACAAAACATTGTTAGAAAACCTAAATTAGGGTCGTGCGTGGCTCAAATGTTTTGTCTAACAAAAGCACTGAACGTGTTAGCCAAATTTAGTGGAAAAAATCCCCGGGAGCGGGGAATCGTTAAGGGGTTTGAAGATTTTTGTATGGACAAAGAACAAAAAAACAGATGTTCGCTATCTGTTTTTTTGTTGAAAACCACATTCACAATGAAAGTTATACATATATTTAGATAGAGAACAGTCATAAAAAAAATGCTCCATATCATAATGTCCTAAACCAAAGCGTCCGGTTTCTGAGATAATTGCTCTTATAATTTATTTTAATATCTCAGAAACTTTAGGAAATTATGTATGTTATAGGACAGTTTTGTTTGTATAAGTGTCTTCTATAAAAATATATAAATTCCATCGAGCCCCGCGATGCTGAAAAAAATAATTTGTTAAACCGATGTTAGGGCCAAAACCTTAAAACTCTTTCTCTCTCTAATTTTTTTGCACACCAATGTATATTGGTCAAACATGTTGGATCAAAAAAAAATATTTGCCATCTTATTTTTACATGTATTTCGCAAATAAATAACTTTTACTTTTAGATTTTGATCCTGGAAGACGTTAATATTTTTTTTACTGAACATTGCTCAATCTAAGTATTTTCAAGAACAATGTTTTGTAAAAATTTTGGCGCAGTGGAAACGCCTTTAAGCAACCTTTTATTCCTTGGAGGTTAAAAGTGTCAGTTTACAGGCTCATAATTCCTATCGTAGATCATTTATGTATATCGTAACGATACGTACTCGTAAGTAGGAAGTACGTACGTGTAAAACTTTTATAACTTACGCGTTTTGTTAATATATTAAAGATTATTTATCAAGTATTTTTCGCGTACCTTGTGTAAGGGAAAATTTTGCAAAAGGTACGCGATAAAAACCCGATAAATAATCTTTAATACGTCGGTGTACTATAAAAGAATAAATAAACAATAATGAACTGCGATTTAAACTATCAAGTACCTGTCTCTGAATGGAAGCACTTTGCAGATCACAAGTACTCCCATACACTAAGCAAACTGACGTAGGCATAGATACGGAACTGATACTGTTTATTTTTCTATCAATTAACAACCAATTGTGGTTTTCTTATTTACCAAACAACTTTGTACAGAAACGTATCTTGTTAATGTTATTTTAAGCTATTTTCTGACGTAAATAGGCAACATCGGTAAAACCGGATACTTTTGGCCTGGAGAACATCGTTCGTTGATTGAAAGGGAATTGGATCCACATTTTTTGAATAGCAAGATCAATTACTGTAGTTGATCTTGCTATTAAAAAAATCTGGATGGAGGCTGTAACAGCCTATACTAGTCTACTGATGGACACAGGCCTCTGATATGATTATTGGATTTCATCATTATGAGGGTAATGCCTATTATCCCCACGCTGGGCATGGGACACCACACTACCAGCATGGAATAGAAGGATTTACGTCAAAAACATCAATTACGAATTATCTCTTAATAAGTTTCTTAAGGCCGATCGTTTCGTGTTGGCGCGAGATTCCAAATTTTTATGTGGTTTTAAATTTATTCTGCGTTCTACAAGGATCAAAACTAATGAAAAAGTAATTTGCTGCAAATTGTTAACTATTTTCTATGAAGCTATGATGAAACCTACTTCGATTCAATTTTATTTTCGTGCAAAATCTCTTATTTTGCCAAATGTTCCACTCCATGCCTACGAATCGAAGTTAGTCTTTCATACGTTAATAGAAAATGGTTAACAATTTGCAGCAAATTAGTTTTCTGCTAGTTTTATTCCTTTTAGAACACAGAAAAGATTTAAAACCACAAAAACTTTGGAAATTCGCGTCAACACAAATCGATCTCTCTAGAAAATATTAGGTTATGAAAAATTTGATCTCTTTTTTTGTGTCCATAGTAAAGTACGCACTTAAAAAAATCAATAAGAAAGGTATTAATTAAATTCGTATCTATCCTGTCGTCATTATTCCATGGTTTCAATCAAGAAATCGCTTATCTAACCGTTTACTTGGTACGTATTGTTCGCGTAAGATTAAAAAGTCTAAAACTGTGATTTCCTCTACATTCAATACGACATTGTATGATAAGAAACGTATGGTGTTATGTTACTATAGTGATGACTTACCTAGATTTCGAAATCAAACCTCTGTGAAAACTTTTTTTAACCGAGTTGGAAAAAAGGAGGAGATTCGATATTATGTTCGGCAGTGTGTATGTTTTTGTAAAATACAATACAATAATTGTTTCCTATACACCAGAAAAACAACATTAAAGAGAGATGTTACATAGGACCCTTACAATGGGCGGCCTTATCGCTTAGAAGCGATCTCTTCCAGGCAACCTTTAGGATGGAAATAATTGTAACATTAAGAAAGGCAGGGGGTGTACCAAAGATGATTTAATTTAGTTTTTTTATGTATTGTACATATGTTCGTCAATTTCTCCGCCAATTTATGGACCGATTTTGAAAATTCTTTCGCTATTGTGTAGATATACTATGATCCCGAGGTGGACTTATAAAAATGTATACGTGAGGGATTAGTATTTATCCCACAAAACTTAAAAATAGTGTTAAAATAAGGGATTCGAAGAAACCAGTTTTTTGTAAAACATACATATGTACATGTATGTAGTGGAGATAGGAAACGGGATTGAAGATGACAGCGGAAAAGCTTAGTGTTGCGCTTATATCATATTAGTTAATCAAAAGTTATCTACTTTTCAGTTCCATTCTTTATCTACTCGACTTAGGGTCGCCGCAGGTTGTCATCCCACCGCTGGAGGGCTATGCTTAATAGTCTGTGTAAGGATCGCCGCACACGGACCACCGGCCACAACCACAAAACGCCGCCACCTGGCATATGTCCTGTAGTTTTCATACATTGCCCGTGTGCGGCGACCCTTAAAAATAAAATAAATAATGCTGGACAATTATGAATTGTCCAGCATTATCTAGCCCCAAGCTAAGCAGAGCTTGTGTTATGGGTACTAGATAACTGATATACATAAAACAATACATTACACAGACTACTAAGCATAGCTCTCCAGCCAGGTGGGATGACGACCTGCGAAATACATCAGCAAGCTGAAGACAGGGCGCTATGGCGCTCATTAGTGGAGGCCTATGACCAGCGGTGGACGTAATATAAGCTGATGATGATGAAGCATAGTTATTCACTTGCCGATTGCTCTATTGCATTCTGTTGAAATAACAATCTAGACCGCAAAACTTCCGTGTACATATTTATTGCATTACTTTATGAGTGAATTATAAAATTATATTATAAATATGCAAAAACGTAATAAAAAATTATTAATTGTTTGTTAAGTATTAAACGTAATAACTATACATTATTGTGTTACCGACATTGACCAAGTGATCTAAAAACTGGTTTTTGGGAGGATTTTTTACATTTTAGAATCCATGATATTTTAAGAAAACTTATCAAAAATCATAACAATAACAGAAAACACAAAGGTAAGCAAAGTTATCACTAAAAACTAAAATAGAAAATTCAACAACGCATAATCTCACATGTGTAGCAAAAAATGTTTTACTTTGAATTCGAAAACGAACGAAATATCGATTAAATGATGGATGAAAGCTTTCAAAACCAGAAATTGTTTCGAGCTTCTGTGCTTTGCTTCAATGATAGCAATGTCGTTAAATATTTTCCACCAATATTCCTTGGGTTTTGTAAGCCCTTTGTATACAAAAAATATCCAGGTTTTTGAATCGGAGTATAGAGTCCTATTATTTATTTACAAAGGGGTTACAAAACCAATAAAATATTGGTGGAAAATATATTACGACATCGGTTATCATCGGAGCAAACAATTTTTGGTTTGAAACTTTACATTTATATCTCGTCCGTATTCGTTCTTTTTCGATTAAACCATAATCGTTGCGCGTTTTGTTTTCAGGTAACAACAGGTTAAATTGTTAATTTTTATCATTGTTATCGGTTTTTTTTAAGTTTTCACTTATTAATGTTTTTGTTGACCTAAATATCTTAGATTTTTCCTGCCCTTATCCCACACTAGGTGGGGTCGGCAATAAATAGATAGATTTCTAGTCAATTATAGCGATAAAATATTTAGGTAGGATTATAGAAAATAAAGCACATTAAAAAAAAATGTGCCATACAGCATCTTCTGGCCCCGAGTTAAGCAGAGCTTGTGTTCGGTTTTTTTTGATGACTGATATACATAATACAATACATACATAGATATTATTATACATAGAAAATACCGAGAACACCCGGAACAAATATTTGCAGATCGTACAAACTTTTGTCTCAAGGCGGGGATCGCAGCCACAACCTCCTGCGTCGTAGGCGGACCTTCGCCTGCCGTGCTACATCGGTCGTCAAGATTAAGCTGAGGTTACCAGTTGGTAACCTCAGCTTAATCTCAAGTCTCGTCAAGATTAAGCTGAGGTTACCAACTGGTAACCTCAGCTTCATCTTGACGTCATGAGAAAATCTTCTGAACAAATGGTCTGCTCAAATTGAGGCTAAAATACTAAATTTTATCTGGATACAATACAACGTAGTATTTTGACATTACTGTAGTACTACAGTAATGTCAAAATACTACGGTACCCAGCTGGGCAATGTCGAGCAAAGTCGTGGGCAGAAACTAGTGTGTATGTAAAAGTTGTTTACCCTCATCGCAATAGGGCTTCGTGAGTAGTCTACAAGTTGACAGCTGAAGTTGTAGTGGCCCCACCATCCGCTTGCCATATACTGTGGACAGAAAATATCACTTTTAGTTGCATATTTCATTATTTTATCCTAGACGATGTCGTCCGGTCATCTGTCAAGTGGTATATCCTGCTAGATGGTCGGACGATATCGTCGGGGTGGCCGGAAGACTGTGGATGAGGCTCGCGCAGGAGCGAGTAAGCACGCGTGTAACGGACGATGATTACCTATTTATTTCCGTCCGACAATTAGATAGAGCCTGATGGTGGGACGATATCGTCGGGGTAACTGAAAGACTGTGGTTGATACGGGCGAGGGCCAATAACCTGGCGAACATTTTAACGTGTTCACTGCCGAGCCTCATTCGGGATGTGCGTTATGGGCACTCAAAGTGTTAAAATAAGCAGGAAATATGTATAGTGCTTTTTGCTTCTATTCATAACTCCACCATTTTTTTATCGTCAGTAGTACCTTTGTTTGACCACAATCTCACCTGATGGAAAGTGACGATGTGGCCGACGGTGTATCACGAAGGTCTCGAAGACACCTATTCAATCTTGTCTTGAAGAGACCCAGATTGTAATTGACCGGAAAAGCAGAAGCAGGCAGCGAGTTCTAAACCTTTTAGCCTTAAAAAAAATACTCAGTCCGTCAAAAAAATACTAGCTATGGCGGGAAGGAATAGATGCAGCCACATCGTAATGTTTTTTTGGGAATTCATTCATACAGGTATTTTTCTAAACAGTGACCTTATGGTCTTTACAGGTGACAATTCATCAGCAGAATATTACTTCTGACCGAGATTTTATCATAATTGCTAAGTTATTCAGACACTTCCTGCGCTATTTTGAAACCGGTTTTTAATTAGTTTGTGAATTATTAGATGCCGTTACAAAAGTATTTTTTCTCGTTTTTCTCCTTGACTACAAAGTTGTTCGGGCACCATCTCTTTTCCAGATCAAATTTAGAATTTTTGTAATCTTGAATTAGTAAAATATTGACTAGTAAACATCGAACCGACAACCGCTGTGGTAAACCTGTTCTTCGCTGTTACATACCTCATAGAATATCCATGCGCTGAATATCGTCTGAATAAGGTTATAAACAACCAGTACATTCCTCAGCTCGAAAGGCTTGCGGTTCTCCATCATCCTAGGTCCGACGACTTTGGAGCAGTACGCGTAGATGACACACGCAGCCAGGGTCGGGAGAGGGGAAGACATCATCGGCCAGTCCTTGACTCGGGGGTCTAGAATGTAGAGACGAGATGATTAGGCTTTGGTGAGCACAAATGGGGCTTATGCTTGAAAAGAATTATTCTTATGTTTTTATAACTATTCCTCAATCTATCGGGTCATTTCTTTGTCACAATTATAATGTATTATTAAGCCATGTGGCTTATTGAGAAAATGTGGGTAGTTTGTTGTTATGTAACAACAACACTATATACCTTTTCTCAACTAATTGTTTTTTCTATAATTGCTTTCTCGAATAATCGTTTTTTTTATGCTGACTTATTATGGCTGCAATTTTGGTGAAAGATTCATAAAAATGCTCTGTGTATTTCCGGAAGGAGCATACCTATAGGTAAATAACGACAGGTTACTATCATTATTCAACTATCAATGTGAGTTGTTATTCACATTGATATTTTTACTGTATTATGATTGGGGACGCTTCCGACTGGTATTGATATGGACCAGTTGAGCTATCTGTAGATTGTTTGCAACAGTCTGCAGTTAGTTCAATTGTTTCAATTGTACATACTAGTTATAATTTGTTTATATTATCTGATTGTAATTTTCTTTGTCAATAAAGATTCTGTATTATGAATACGATTGTTATTACGTCTAATTTCTAGAATTAGACGTAATAACAATTGTATTCATACGTTAGGTTAAGTGACCAGCAAGTTATAGGTATTATATTCACTAGTGAAATAATTTGTTACATGTAACATACATACATATATTATCTGCATGATTTATTTAAATGTAACTCACTGTTTATTTAAATTTATTTTATTGTTAATTTTAATGCATTTGCGTTTTTCTATTTTAGTTTATATTCAAACTTATTTAAACGAATAAAATTGTATATTATGCAAGCTCAATGAAATTGACATTTAGTAATACAATGTATACAGACTACTAGAACTAATTTTGCAGTGCGCATACAGGGTGTATGTACAAACTGAGCACTGAGCTATGCAAACAAAAATAAATGAATTACCTATGAATTATTTTCGTAAAACTGTAATTGATATTGAATGGCTCTACATCTATGACTCTGACTTCAAGTGATAAAATTCCGACAAATTTGTAAGAACAGGTAGAACAATTTCGGCATGGTGCAACTGACATCCTTTCACATTGCCATTTGCAGCAAAGGATCTATAAAAACGATTTTAGAATATGATTGAACTCATGAGAATTGAGCGCTATGCTGTTTTGAAGATGGTGTAAAATACGCTTTTACGAGTTTAAAATGAATAGATATCATTATAGAGATCTCATAATTACAGGTGGTTTGTTTGTTAGGTACAGTTAATTACAAAAATTACTTAGCATAAACATCAACGAGGAAAAAACTCGCATGTTCTTTCTCATTTTATACGTCTGATCTCTACATTTAGAAAGAATGGCCCTGTATAGCGATTTTTGTCGCAGACTGTATTTACTAGGTAAACGCAAGTCAGCTTTGCCTCGTCAAACAAATCAGGCAATATTACATTTTCCTGTTTCACATCTTTAGAACAAATTATGGAGCCATCTGGAATTTGTTCCTCGCCACTACGTACAGTACGTACATTCATAGGTCTAATGTCTGTCCGTCGAGTTGGTTTTCATCATCATCATATTATCATTCCATACACGTCCACGGCTGGACATATGCCTCCCCCATACGACGCAACAACTAGCGGTCCTGAGCCGCTATTTGTGGAGAGTTGGTTTTACGTAGCGCTTTTTATCTCATACAATATTGTTATTTTCATTGCCACATTCGCAGCGAGCATGATACGTCAAAATTCGTCTCGTTGCGAGCGCCTTCTTTCCCTGTTCTGACTGCACGTACGCTCAATGATTTTTCGCAGGATACTATATGCAAAACAGAAGTTTTGACCGATTCGGTTATTTCCCGGATCTTAAAACCTAATGCACGTGTGAACTGAACTAATACATACAAATTGTATTGCTCTAAAATCCTGCAAAAAACGATACGTGTGAGGGTAGCGTAACATTACGCTCTTAACGCTGGTCAGTACCCACGTTTAGAAGATTCACCTGCGTTATCGCCAGGTATAAGGTAAAGTGAGCAGCATTTACCAAGAAATATATGACGATTAAATTAAATAGACGCTGTTTGGTCAGTAAACTTGTACATTGCTTACAAAATGCTAACAATGAAGTGTCCGTAGTTTTCCTTATTGATGGTTTATGATTTTTTAACATGACTGGTTGTGTTTCGGCCTTCAGACCGAGATGTAGGAAACTTAATGTTTCTAAAAAAAACAAAAAGTTACTTATATATTCTTATATACAAGTTATTACACATAACCTAATATTATAACGAGGTAAAGTTTATAGTTTGTTTGTAATGCGTAATTTCCGGTATGACGGATGTCAGGATAACTGATATGCTTAAAACAATACTATGGATATTTTTATTTTTTCCTGGAACAAATCGTATTAAGCGATAAGGCCATATTTTTTTTCCTTCTATAGGATTAACCCGTATCATGTTTGTGCATTAAACTTCGTTACGAAAACTGTTTTAGGTTTTTTAATTAAAAAAATAACTTTCTAAAACATGACCAGGAAAAATAAAATGATAATAATCCCTGAGCATTACAGGCCATATTTTATATAGATTGCACATGAGCGAAGCCACGGGAAAATCTAGTAATTTATTATATCGTATGGTTGCATGGTACTTTATTACCAATATAAAAAAAGGTTTGGGAACATTTAAAGTTTATACAATTGTCTTTTAGGGCTCGATTGCGAATCGTGCACTTGACCGCATTCTCGTGTTAGGAGGCCGTCGCTTCGTAAGCACACCTAACTTGGATCAGACGATATATCGTCACCATACTTGCCCCCACCGCAGTTGGCCAGCCTTTCACGGAAAGTTAAGCTTTATCATGATGTGTTAGATTCCACATTGCCTTGCATTATCGATACATTACAGCCTAGTTTAGTGTTGGACATAAGCCTAACATAAGACATTTGGAATACCTTTACGTTTCGGTTTAATTATAATTCAATTATCTTAAAAAGCAATCTTAAAACTGACTTCCAATTCCTAACTATGTATGTAATATGTGTTTTTAACTTTTGCGGGAAAAATAATCCCTCGGGAATAAAATTGTTATGGGACCATCTCAGGACCATTCTCTACACAAAAGCAAAATCACTAAAATCAGTCCATCGAAAACAAAAATAAAAAGAAACATATGTAGATCCCTTCTTTTTTGAAGTCTGTTAAATGCTCACAACTTTTCATAACCCTCAAAAGTTCACCGTACCGTTTGCTATAAATTCGCCATCCTTTAATATTTTTTGTATTCGTATTTTACACTAATAAATAAATAAATAATTAGGCTATTCATCAGGGTTAGTATATAAATTTCTTGTTCATCAGTCACTCATCTATGGCCTTTACAACCATGCAGCATCCTTCGTGGATGTTTGTTTATTGTTGGTATTTTGTGTTAAGCATATTAACATTGCTATACAATGTAGCTTCTTGCTGCTTACAATGTATGTAAATAAAGTAAATTCCTAATTGTTTTAGATTTAGCTGTTATTTTTCTTCTGATTTTGATGACAATTTTTTTGCGGAATATACACTGTACTATTGGCTAATCTTATTATCATGGGTATTTGAAATTCATAAGAGTTCCTGGACATCGATTACGGTTTTCGATAAGGATCGATAAGCACTGATTTTGTCTATGGTATTGATAAAATTCAGTAAGATCCATAGACTTAGTTTTTTTATATATCCGATCATTCTTATCGACACCAGAGACACAATATGATTGTTTAAAAAAAACTAACCTCGACTTCGAATCCCTCAATTTTAAACTGTTTTTAAGTTTTGCGGGACAAATACTTATCCCTCGGAATATTTTTTTTGAGTCCACCTTATTATATACCTCTATAAAAAGCGAAAGAATTTTCAAAACCGATCCACAATTGACGGAGAATTCGACGAACACTCGTAAAAAATAAACCCTCCTCTTTCTTTCAAAGTCGGTTAAAAATTAATCTTTATCGAATATCTTAATTGCGCTTTTGCTCCGTTACAACTATTATAAGGGTTGGTCAACAAGTACCGAGCGAAAGACGCTTAAGCTGTTCTTCAGCCAGACACCTCAGATTTTGCATCATCTCTTTCTTCCAAACAAACCGCAAATCAACCCTACCGTGTGAAACAACCACCTGTTAAAGTTTTCTCAGGCTGGTTTGATCACTGCGGCTGCCCACACAACTTACATAACGTGTTGAGTAAACTGTGACGTTGCCTCTTGCGATGCCGCGCCACCGGCAATCGGTCTGGGTCCAAATTCCAAAATAACATTTATGCAAGATATAGTCAGCAGCTGGGCTAGCGTTGTACGTTTACCAAAAACCCCAATAAAATCATTTAAAATATGACTATAATATAGGCAGTAATGGATTTTTTTCTCCGTACATGGGAGACCATCTACTCGATGGACCGACGACATTGTAGCGGTCGCAGGGAGTCGATGGATGGAGGCGGCTCAGGACCGCTATTTGTGGCGTCGTACGGGGGAGGCCTATGTCCAGCAGTGGACGTGTATGGGCTGATATGATGATGATGATAGGCAGTAATAACATCTTCTGTCAAATGTAAAGTCTGTAAATGGCAATGACTCCAGTCTGTCAGGGAAAGGTCTTTGACCTGCAGTAGAACGACCAGATTTGTATTTATTTATTTCCACCGTAGGTACACATGTTACACGTGATGTCGTTAATTCTATCGATCTTATAATATTCACACAAACTTTTCACATAGGAAAGATAGAAAGATAGATAGATAGATAAAATATTTATTTGACACTACAACTACAACACACAAAACAAAGATCACAATAAATTAGGTACATCATACATATTATCATAACACAGAAAAACTAAGAAATTATGGGTGGAACAAAGCTCGGGGACAAAAAGTCAGTACATGTACATTATGTAGGTACTAAACAATCTAAAATTAGGAACGGATTAGTGAAAATTATGTGTGTGCTGCAGTTTGTCAAAAAGACAATAACTCAGCTTAAAGCTTTGCTCGAAGAGCAAAGCACTGATTTTCAGTATTACCTCTTGGAAACACCATAAGGGATTGTACAAAGAAAAAATAAGATTAATTAGAATAATATGATTATTTATTCATTATATTTAACACGTAGGTTACATGACGGAACGATAGGGGGAGACGTGGACACAGTTTTTAATGATCTAAAAATCATCACAGATGAATTTCGGCAAATAGGTTTAGACCTAAATTTTTCAAAGTGCGAGCTTTTTATTTCGGACTCTTGTGTAGACATAAACAATATCATAATAAAATTCAATAGTTTGGCAATATAATAAAATTCAATAGTTTGACTGTAATGTTGAGAACATTACATTGTAATGTTGAGAACATTACAGTTGTAGATAAATGTTCACTTCGCCTCCTTGGTTCACCAATTTTTGATGAGTCTTTTCAATCATTTGTAGATGAGAAAATTCCAAATTTCAACAAAACCTCGGACAGACTTTTCAAAATTAATAGCCATATGGCTTTTACAATTATTCGGTTTTGCTTGTTTGTACCTAAATTTACGTATTCTTTGAGATGTTGTCAACTGTGGAAACACAGCGAGCTCTTAGAAGGCTAAGACAACATAATAAAGAATACTTTATCATCGGTTTTGAATATCTGTTTCGATGACAAGGCATGGTCGCAGGCCTCCCTGCCTGTCAAATTGGGAGGCTTAGGTATCCGCAAAATTTCAAGTGTCGCCCTACCAGCGTTCTTGTCTTCTGTCTACAGCACTAGTTCTTTAGTGGAAAAATTTTTAAAGCCATCTTTGGTCTCACCTTGAAATCCATTCAAAATTTCGTTTTTAGACGAGGCTCGAATGGCTTGGCCTAGTGCTTGCCCTGATGCTGCTCCCCCAAAATCTCTTTTGTCCCAACGGCAATGGGACGGGCCTCTGTGTGAGTTGACATGGAATTGTTTGTTACAAACGTGCTCCAGCTCTGCAGATCGTGCCCGTCTCCTGGCCGTTTCTAAATGGGAATCAGGACATTGGTTGCAAGCACTTCCTTCATATAATACTGGCACTCTATTGGATCCCGTAACTTTCCGTATAGCAACATGTCATCGGTTGGGTGCAAGGTGCTGCGCGCCTCATCAATGCCAGTGCGGTACTGTTGTCGAACAGCTTGGTCATCACGGATTATCGTGTACTAGGGCTGCCGGTCGGATATCTCGCCATGCCAGCCTTAAGGACATCATCCGACGGGCCTTTGTCACCGCTAACGTACCAGCTATTCTCGAAGCGAATGGTCTGTTGCGTGACGATGGTAAGAGGCCCGACGGCATGACTTTAGTCCCTTGGGAGCTGGGGAGGCCTATTGTGTGGGATGTGTCGACATGTGTCGACACACTTGCGCCTTCCCATCTTTCAAGGACATCCGTGAGGGCTGGTTCGGCGGCAGATTTGGCCGAGGATCTCAAGAGGCGCAAATATGCAGGTCTCGACAGAGCCTACGCATTTGCTCCCCTTGGAGTCGAGACCCTAGGGTCTGCGAGCCTGAGGACCCTGAGGACCCTGAGAGCCTCGGTACCCCACGGACCTAGGTCCGGTCCGTGGGGTACCGAGGCTCTCAGGGTTTCAAAAAATTATCTGAGCGCCTGGTCGAAGCGACGCGTGACCCGAGAGCTGGTGAGTATCTGGCGCAGCGCATTAGCATTGCCATACAGCGGGGCAATGCAGCCAGCGTCTTGGAGACGTTTCCGACTGGTATTGATATGGACCAGTTGAGCTATCTGTAGATTGTTTGCAACAGTCTGCAGTTAGCTCGATTGTTTCAATTGTAAATACTAGTTTAATTTCTTTATATTATTTGATTGTTATTTTCTATGTCAATAAACATGTAGGTAATTTATGTTATTTGCTTAACTACCTGTACTGTAAAGAGCGTGTTCATAGCCAGTGACGCGCTCTACGTTAAGGTTTCACGGAAGACCAGCGCTGCAGTTGCTCCCCGAGCTCCTGCAGCACACGCTGAGTGGCAGCTTTTTGGTCTCTCATTGTTTTTTTTTCTCTATTTAACCGTTTTCATTATTGTATTTTTGTTTTGTGAACCAATAAATTTTTTCTTATCTTATTCTTTAGATATTAATTATATTTGTAGACTTATACCCAGTTACAGAAATGTAGAGTCAATATTTTTAATCATGGATAATTTTGTCAAATGTATGTAAATTCTGTAAATGACAACGGCTACAGTCTGTCAGAGAAAGAGGTCTTTGACCTGCAGAGGGCGAACAGGCTACTTAGAATAATATGATCATTTATTCTATAGATATAAATTAATTCTCTAGATATACCCACTAACAGAAACGTAGAGTCATGATTTTTTAATCATGGGTAAATATGATAAAATGGGCATAATGATAAAATTGGAAATAAATGGTTTAGAAACGACAGCGTATGATTGTATGACAGCAATAATGTATGGGAATTAGCAGTATAGAATCATCTGCACTGTCTGATCATATGGGAAAACCGATAAAATTTAACCAAAGCAAAGTTTCCATTATTAAAGGTGTTCATGTTTGATTTACCTTTCATGCCTTAAAAAATAGTGTAGTACATAATCAACAGGATTCAACTTACCAGCCCTATTGTCCATGAGGTCCCGATACCAATCTTGTACTATGCTTGCCATCTTTGGATTTGTTTCTACAGACTAATATAATCTGAAACAAAGGAAAAATTTAATTTAATTTCGTCCAGACTTGGCACACATGTTAAGTTAGCTCATTGTATACAATATAAATATAACCAGGTGTGATGAAATGGTAATTTTGTTTGAGTCATTATAAGCTCAGTGTTGCTTATCTTCAACTTCTCGATTATGGCTCTACGTCTGATTAAAAGAAGTTTGCCAGCGTCTTTATGAACTTTTATACATAATCCAAATATTAAAATATCCGTTGAGATATACATAATATTCATTTATTTTCTCATAAAAAAAAGTTACGTAATAATATCTATCAAATTGCCTTACTTAATAATTATAACTGAAGACAGCGTTCGCTTAAGCCGATTTTCTGAGAAATCGGTCTGTTTTAATGTTTGGAGGTTAAAAAGGCCCATAACCTTCATGCGCAACTCCACTTCGCCCACTGCTGGGTATAGGCCACCAAACGTAGAACAAAGAAATAAATAATAATGGGCATACAGATCCCAATTCCCTGGTCTGAGGTCACCCAAGCCCATAACTACCTACCTATATGGTGTTTCTTCATTAGCTGATCCGACCCGACCCGCTACCCTTTAGTAAAGGGTAGTTTTTTTTTTACATTTTATAGGCTTGCGTTTAACCGCTATCTCACCTGATGGTAAGTGATGATACGGCCGAGAATGTAGCATTCTAGCCTAGAAGAGTCCTGTTCACTCTAGCCTTGAAGACCTCTAGATTATAGGTATCGGGAAATACAGACACCACCGCCGGTAAGGCGTTCCATACTTTGGCGGTGCGTACGAAGAATGTTGATTTGAAGCGCTGAGTGCGGGCCAATGGGATATCCACCGTAGTATTTACATTTCATCGCCGGGACTGATAATCAGTGGACGCATAATTCTTTGAAACACCTACTACAATGGTCTGCACGGAATTTGTCCCACCACCGTTACAAAAAGGGAAACAGATCGAACTTTTTTCTTAATCCTCACCCTAGGCTCTAGGGTGAGGATGAAGAAAAAAGTTCGCCTAGAGGGACAGAGCCTAGAGAGACAGTGAATGGATGTGGAAATGCGAAAAATAATTCGAAAATCGGCAGAATATTCCTGTTGGCCATTATTGTTGTAACTTTAACAGATATTTATAATGTTTGAATTGTCCAATTAAATAAACATACAATTTTTTTACTGCAATCTCATGAAACTATGCGTCCACTAATCGGAGCCGGTGTCGGGTCGGACATTGAAGAAAAACCCATACAAACATATGTACATAGATACGTGCGGAAACTGTTCTCCCCAGGCAAAAGGCTAATAAATTACCTCATTTAACACATAGGACGAGCCTTTATAACCTACATAATTTAATGATAATTTGCGGTGATAATGTCGATATAGCACGCAAGTCACGCAAATGGGTTTTCTACATTGTTTTCTGTGCAAGTCATACCATAATAGGAAAAGGTACACTGTATAACAAGTTCATTTATTTGCCAAGGCAACGCTAAAAATGCACTACTCTGATCATTATTGCAATTATTCTTAGTCCCACTGTTGGGAATAGCTCTCTCCCCGATCCCTCAATGAAGAACCTTGTCACGATACTGAGCCAGTTGGACCATGCTCTACCGAAGGTCTACACTTTCTATTTTCATTATTTTAAGCCCTTCTTCCAATAGGGGACAAAAAAATGAAGAGAAGAGCAAATCAATAACACCCTATTTTTTATTTGATAATAATTACCATAAAAGAAGTTGCTTAGTATAAAATTTGAATTGTCCAAGTGCTTATTATGTAAGCCTAAAGAAATAAAGTTATTGAAATCTGAAATATCTAATCTGAAATCCTGAAGGAGTCCCGCGGCAGGCCTCCTCTCGCCGACACAGCCCGTCGCGTCGGGTTTGTGCGATATTTTAGTGTATGATTGACTATTGTAAGCAGCCGAGTTTTGTCTACATGGCGGCAGCCGAGTTTGGTATGTGGATTCCAATACATTTCCTCTCTATTTTTAGCTATTATCGAAATAAAAAACGAAATGACGTGAAACGATACCCTTGATTGGTATACAACAAAGTATTGTTATAGGCAGTTTAGTGACTAGAAAATGAAAAGATAAAGTTTTTATAGTGGTAGCCAACGACTATGGCCTCTTATCAGTGAAAGTGAATTTAAGATTGTTGATTGATTTAGTGTTTTTTTTTGCTGTAAGTTTTGTATATAATATTAGAATAAGTAGTAATTCTTGTAATTGTTATTTTAAACTATCTTAATTTGGTTCTCTCCTTATAATTATAATTCTCTTTGTACCTATTACTCTATGTCCCTATTAGTCATTCCGTAGGCTTGTTCGTGACGTCACCTGTACGGGTTCTAACGGAAGACCAGCGCTGGCTTAGCCTCCTACGGGAGCTTAGCTAGCATTTAAGCTGAGTTAGGACCCTTCTATAACAACTCTATATTTGTTCCTATTTTATGTGTCTTGTTTTTACTATATAAGGTTGTTATAAATAAATGTATTACTTCTTCTTTATTGTACACAGTAACATAATATATCAACTTATCTAATAAGATATGTACATAGGCGCGCTTAATCCTGAAACAGAGTTTTCTTCCAGCAAACCTTAGAGTAGTATTTAAGTGAGGCTGTGGATTTTGTATTATCAATAATATAAAATAAGAATGGAGATTACCCATAACAACTATAGATACTACAGACTATACCCATACCAAATTTCAGCCGAATCATTTCAGTAGTTTTTGCGTGAAAGAGGAAAATTCTTACAAACTTTAACATTTATAATATTAGTAGGATAACTTACTTTACGAATTTGTTACACCCTGACCGGGTAAATAATTATAAGCTACTAACAGTGTCACTATTCTATGTAAAATATTCATGTACCTATAATTATTTATTTTAATGCAATAATAATATTCAGGCTGGTTTTTTTTTGAGAGGGCAGTAAGGGCACCTTAACCGTTGTGCCTATGGGAAAACGGTTTTAAGAGACCATAATTTTTAGAGAAATTTTCATCTCCTTTCATAGATTTCAAAAATGTATAGTTAGAAACTATAATGTGCTAGTGGTTTCTTTTTCACTTCTTCCACTAGTGGACAAAAAATTAAAGTGAAGAGAATATCAATAACACCTTATTTCTTATTTGATAACTATGTTTATAGTATAAAATTTGACTTGTCTAAGTGCTTATTTTGTAAGCCTAAAGAAATAATGTTATTGATTCTGATTGTGATTCAAAAAAAACGGTCATTTTTCACATAAACATTTATTAATGCCAATCGATCCTGTTTCGAAAAAGTCCACATTTTTAAGAAATGCATGCCATAAACCAAGTATAATATAAATATAAAATATTAAACTTACCTCTATTAATAAGTATAGAATTAGATCAGATTGAAATGATAGAAAACTCATGAATTGATGATACCTTTCAGCTATGATCAAGGTTCCTCATTGAAGGAAACCAGCGAACTATAACGAACTATCGATGTTATTTCATACACATAACACAAGGTTACATAATCTATCGAGTAAGCATGGGATATCTATGACAATGGTGCCGTAGTCACTTTGTATTGGTAGATGTAGGTAGGCGTATTACCTATCCTATTACAAAATGCACATGCTCGCGAGAATACAAACTACTATGTGATGAACTCAAGATAAAGGCGATAGTGATTGAGTACATTTTTCACACGATCGTTGCTCTAGTTTTGTTGTAATTTACATACCAGTCGCTGACTATCTGAGTGTAATAGGTATGGTAATAATAAATATATTAATTAATAATAATTATTATTATGATAATAGTTTCCCCCATAGCCCAATTACCCAGTCCATCCATTCACCACAATAACATTGCGTTTCTGTATTTTTTTTTTCCTTTGCAAGTTTCTACACTTGGCGGATCTTATCTTCGGGTGTATCATATTGTGCAACCAAGGATACCCGCTATGTGCAGCTCGCCTTTACATTAATTCTCAAGGGCCTCTGTGCTGTTGGCTTCGGCCCCCCACATGCCTCCCAAAGGACCGGGTCACTATATGACCTGTGATCATGGAAATGAGAAACAGAATAATGCTAATAGAGTTTACACCCGGTTTCGTTGAGACTGAAAAATGTAGATAAGAGTATTTTTCTTATCGTTGCTTATCAAATCTAACGAGATCCAATCGTACGTACGTTCGGTAAGTAGGTACATACATACATACATATTTACAGATTGCACTTAGTTCTTAAGTGTTACTAGATTTTACAACTTTATTAACTACTAGCTGCTGCCCGCGCCTTCGCCCGCGTTTTATCGGGATAAAAATAGTCTATATGTCATAGTGAGCTTGATTATTGGTCGGATTGTTTCCTTTTTGATTTAAATTTTATTATCTGTTTTACTATGTCCCGCTTTCAACTAAACCTCTCGGTGACCAGGTATCCGAGAGGAGTAAATTAAAAAACAGCGTTACATCCATATTAATTTATTGCATGTAGCAAAAGCTGATTTTACTCCTTTTGCCTTATTTTTAATTTAATTTTAATAAATGATTTTTCTATTCTATTCTATATGTTATTCCAGGTTCCAAACTATACTCATACCAAATTTAAGCCTAATCGGTTCAGTAGTTTTGGCGTAAAGAGTAACAAATATATGTACATACATCCATCCTTACAAACTTTGACGATTTTAATATTAGTAGGATGGGGTAGGAACGTCTGAGATGAAGAAGATTGCTGGTTTTATTCTCAAAGCACCGGTTTCTAGTTATTATCATAATCTCGGTTAACTTTGGGTAAAATGCGCTGTGGAATATCCAGCATCGTTCGTTAATTAGGTATTCTAAGAAACTAAAGAAGGTGAGTGATGATAGTATTACAAAACCGTCTGTAATCTAGGCATTCTGCATGAGCAATGATAGCACGGAGTTTCCTTCACTTGCGTCAGATTGCACATCGCGGCGACTTTGAGAGAAAGGGGGGCGATCCAACCAGTTAGAAGGTTACCACCGAGCGACACACTGATCTACACATTGCCATCTTAGGCAATATTGCAGGTTTACTAACACAGCTCTTACCAGCTTGGATAGTGGAAAAACTAGCTCCGGGCTTATTTGCCAGTTCTTTTCTCATGTCTATGAAGCAGAATAAAATAATTTATTTTTGACTGGTGCCTGCATGGAATATTTGATAAATTATTTCGTGTTCTACGTCCATTCGCTTCGTGACCACGATCGCTGTAACTTACCTATTATTTCGCGTATTATTATATCGCGTAACGCGATAGAAACGTAAGGGAATGATAACCTACGCGATAAATACCCGATAAGTAATCATTAACTTTATGTTAAAAAATCGCGAAAGTTTAAAACGTTTCCTTTCCTAGTATTCTCAACATGGTTTGATTGAAGCTCTGGTGTCCGGTAGATATCTATGTATCGCTTCCTGAAACAAAATTGGTGACGAGTTGATCGATGGTTATAGTGGAATACCGACTTTGAATAAAGTAGCAAAAAGATTAATATCCAAATGAAGTTGCACCTAAACTGCTCGTTTTATAATAGACTAGCTGCTGTTCGCAACTTCGCCCGCGTTTTATCGGGATAAAAAATTGCCTATTTGTTATTTCAGGTCCCAAACTATACTCATAACAAACAGTCTAATCTGTTCAGTAGTTTTTGCGTGAAAGAGTAATAAATATCCTATCCATCCATACAAACTTTGACATTTATAATATTAGTAGGAAAAGTTCTAATCGATGTTCTAACACCCCAATTGATTCAATTGCATAATTTATGCACAAGATATCGAGCTAATTATTAGCACGTACGAACATCGGTACGTCACGTAGGAATTTACTTTCTATTGTCACGTTCCCAGAAGCAAACTTGGATATTCAGCTAACATCTAGTATTTGCGGGAACTGCTATACTAGTTATAGAAGCGATCAAGTTCGGTGCGATTCCTATTAAAGGAAAACAATCAAGGGATATGAGGCGTAAACGAAACGTCAATGACTTGGCTGATAATTATCGTATCGTGCGCTGGCAAGGTTGAGAGCTGGCCATCAGCGGAGCATCCCGGTAGAATCGACGATACGGTTCAATGGACTCCGATAATAAGTTATTCGCTCATTAAAATTGGTGATGGAAGTAATAACCATAATTTGTTTGGGAATTTCCTCCTTTTACCGGTTCATCAATTATCTTGATACTTTATTGGGCTTGGCTTTTGTGGAAGATGCTAGACTCTGACTGATTCAATGGTTCCACGACCCGGAATCGGAAACGGGTCTTTTCATAACAATATGACAAAAAAATCAGCAAGTAAAACTCAGGAATTATTGTAATATTTTACAAATAGTTCTTATTTGTAAAATATTGTTTAAATCGGACCAGCAGTTCCGTACAGGCGTCGAGTATCCATTACGAACTTTAAAATTGTACAAACCTATTATTATAATTTCAAAATCCCAGACTTTGAGTAGTTTTTACCCTACTTTTACAGCGATTTGATTTCGTATACAGTAGTGCTCTGTCGCATACCCTGGCAAGTGGTCCGACACTCAGAGATGACGCGGCACGGGCCAGGCGTTTAACATCTGTTGCACAACGTCTCGGCGGCCTTGACCTGCTCTTTACGGTGAAATTCGCTTGCACTCACACTTGAACTAAATAACCATTCAGCACGGCACGATAGACGATATCCGCATGGTAATTTCAATTGTTTGTAATTGTGCATGGATTGATGAGTTTTCAGTACTTATTTTAGGGAAGCGAAACTTGGTGTTTCTTTACCGAGGATTATGTTATGCATTAGCAGGGTGATGATTGAAAACAAAGAGGTAAATTTTTGAGTTTGTTAGATATTGGTAAGGACCTACCTAATCACTGGAATTACGGGTTCAATTCTGAAAATCCTTTTACTTAATATCTAGCTACATTCTTTCAAGTACTAAAGCTATGGTAAGTCACGTACTAATAGTACCACATAAGCGAAACCGCATGCAGACTGTCTTTTGTTATTTGGGAGAGTTGCCGACGTAATTACGAGAGTCATTAAAGTGTTTTTTTTTTTCAAATTAAAATCTGTCTCGTTTTTCTACGCATTAAAGTAATTAACAGTATCCAAAAAAGGAGCCACTGATTAGTCTCGAATGTTCTATCGCAACTTTCACTGTGCGATCCGTGGTGCGCAGGCGCACGCTTTACGTAAGGGAGTTGCGCCAGACTCGCGCCCTGCGGAACCACTGACCCACTGCCAGACTGCGCTTAAGGCTGTACGAGGTCTAGAGTCTAGCTAAAGTCTATCTACTTTCATAGACCTAGACTACTTATTTTTGAACGGAGCGTAGCAGAGCATGATGTTCTTCCACTGGTGGAAGTCATCCATTGTAAATAATAATCTCAACGTAAGAGGTGAAGATTGCAAGTTTGAACTGACTGAAAATATTCCACAAATAGGTAGCTACAGCTCAGAGAGCTATGTTTTATTTAAATTAATCGTTGCATTATGACCTTTGACTGAGGATCTTTTACGAACCCAAAATGTAATTCTTACTTATGTAGACTTAAAGTGTGCTCGCTCCCTTTGAATAAATAAATAAGGCTAGAAAATCCACACATCATAATGTAACCTCAAACTAAGCAGAGCTTCTATTATGGGTACTAGATCTGAGAAAACATAATTAAAAAGACGCTACAAGAAACACATATTATTGTGTAAGACTTCCTTTCAGATAAAGATGCTTGGAAACATACGATATTATTTAATATAAGAAGTATTAATTTTATTTTTAAGTATTGTAATTTGACTATTGTAATAGCATAAATGTATACCTATTGAATTGAAATAAATAAATATAAAAAAAATTATATACTCAATAGGTTGTTCAAATGTTATGTTTGCTAAGTAGCTTTGATTATGTTTACCAGGGGCATCCCAAGAACGGGGCTTTGACCTGACCATAGCTCAACCCAAAGTGAGTTAGAAGCTTCACCAATAATCAGTTATGCACATGTTATGCTAGTCTCCAGTATTGTGGGAAGCCTCGAGCGGTATAAGCTCAATATTTAAGAAGGATCAGGAAAAAGTCGAAAAAAAATTGGGATCTTATTTTTCATAGAAATTATCCCCAGTGCGAGGCTTACGCACTATAATAGCAAAAACCTAGTTTCAACTATTTGGCTAAGAGGCAGACACATTGAACTTGAACCATATTTTTGCGTCGAGGTATAAAAACAACAAATGTTTGTTTTTGGTAAACCACAGGGGACTTATAAATAAATAGTAATAATAAATGTTTATTCAAGAAGGCCTTAACAGTAACTGGTAGTAAAGTTAGAACTAGTTAGCTAGTCTTAGTTTTAACACTTCGCTCTGAATAAGTTCGAAACTTATAATTTAGATTATTTCTACCTCGCTTAGTAGCTAACGGTCGATCGTAGAGTTATCTTAATTTTATGGACACTGCAGCGTTGAACTTTTTATACAGTACCATATTTTTAGTTTCTTTCTGAACAACACAAACTTAATACAATTTAAATTAATCTTACTCTAAATTATTTTGACTTATCGTCAGAGCTTTAATTGTACTAGATATTTTCTATTGCGAAAACATAACTTCTGGGTTGAGGTCAAGAATGGGGAAGGTGGAGTGTACAACTGTCACGTGGTAACCACCCCACTTTGAGTCATATAGAACGTTCTCGTTCTGCAAAATATTGCGTTAGCTCTGTGCAAAAGTGAACGTGAATTACAATTATTTACATATATTTAATTTTGCTGCCTCATATTAATTTAAAATTTTATTGACATTCCCAAGTGTCTATAGAAATAATTAAAAATATATTATTGTGTGTTTTGTGTTTCGGTTATAGAGTAAATAAATTGTTTTAGTTGGTAAAGAAAAACAGAAAAAAACAAAATTTTCAATTACCTGCTAAAAATACCTTAAAACAGGATCCAACTAATATATTATTGCGAAAGTGTTTGTTTGTCCTTCTTTCACGCCCTAAGTAACCAATCGACTTGATTTTTGACATAAGAGTTAATTGAAAGGACGGAGAGTAACATT
Organism: Eupithecia insigniata; assembly: GCA_947859395.1. NCBI lineage: Eukaryota > Metazoa > Arthropoda > Insecta > Lepidoptera > Geometridae > Eupithecia > Eupithecia insigniata. Next base: position 1,873,008 of record OX402000.1, read on the forward strand.
TTAGGCTATTTTTTGCCCTGGTAAAACAATCAAATTCCCATTGGGAGATTTACGGGAATATTCGTATTTTTATACGATTAACGCGGGTGAAACCGCGAGGAACAACTAGTAAAATCATAAATTAATAATAAAATCTCGCGAACACCTCAGTAATTATTTGCTTTATAAGGTCTAAAATAATATTGCGTTGCATTTAACTGCAAGGAAAACGTGTTGCAATTGCAACGAGATCTTTCGGTTCGCACTATGTAGTAATAACGAGGATTGACTAAGCGGAGTCAGGTTTTTCTGGAACATTCATAAAGTTTGAGATATAAATCGCAACATAGGCTACCGCATACAACTTCCAAGACACTTGCTTTGTTAAAGAAGACAGTTATTAGATTAGATAGATAACGGAAATTTTTATCACAAAAACCAGACCAGAAGAAAACATTAAAGGTACAGAAGAAACGTGGAAATATAACGTCAAACTAAAATTGCAGATGTAAGTATGCGGATCGCAAGTCTGAAGTGGAAACGGACAGGACACTTGGCTAGACGGAAAGATAAAGATGCAGACCACCAGCCTGATGGTCAGACCACATCGTTAGGGTAGCCGGGGAGGAGCGGATTAGGGTGGCACTGAACCAGATAGAATGGCATAACGGAGAGGCCTATCCCCCAGCAGTGGGTAATCACGGGCTGAGTTACTCAGCCCGTGAAGTTCTAGTGTCAGGGAGGCTACTACCCAGCGCGACAACGGTAAGTTCTAGTGTCAGGGATGACACTAGAACTTACCGTTGTCGCGCTGGGTAGCGAATACCGCGTACTTCTAAGAAGGCCTCTATATAGGTGGCGATAATAGGGTTTTATAAAATCTATCGATACTATGTCGAAAGATGTTATAACCTATAAAACCTATCGATAGTTCTGGTGATTCCCTAATCGAGTCACACACAGCAAAGTCGCCAACACAGCTGGTGGCGGCGGTTTGGTGCGACATTTCAGTGTATGATTATTGTAGGCACAGATTCCACAAGATAATTCTGTAATCTGTGATTGTAGGCAATTGTCAGCAGCTTGCAGAGTTTGGTGCGTAGACTACAAGACTGTATAAGATGTACGTAAGAAATGAAAACATGAAATTCATGTAAAACATGTTCAAACACGGATGACCAATTTTCTCGTTTATAATACACGGTGGAAACCACGGTCAAGTTCTTTGTCTACTTATAAATGCAAGCTAACTGGTTTTATAACTGAGCGAGTATTTGCTAACGAGTTTAGCCTCGATATAATCCCTTCGATGTCCGGAATAGATCTCTCGGGCACTTGAAATGATTGATTACTATCAAATTGAGATTTTTTATCCCATATCGTATTTATTTAGGTACCAGTAGGTAGTTACTTATTGATGAAGGACAAAAGTTTCATTAGCACCACACTAATACGATTCCTTACGTCACGAATTCCTTGGATTCATTGGATTTCCTATTTACGAATTTTTGATGTTTCCTGAGTGGATAAAAAATTATCATCTAACTCTAAACTCATAAATTGATTAAAAATTGAAAAAAAAATCGAATGAATTACATAATGGGAATAATAAATAATTATATATATATGAATGCTAGGACTTTTATCTCCATATAATATGACTATGTATAATATAATAAGACTATGTATGTATGTCGAAGCTTTCCAAAATATCATGCCTAAGTAGGTATTTATTGAATGTCTATAAAAAATTAAATTGACAATACAAGAAAAGACTGATGAGAATTTTACTTAATTATAGATAATGAATTAATTTCTATTTTAAAATATTATTTCTTTTTAATTTATTTTTTATACAATATTTTATTGACAGCCTCAGCCTCTAATACAGCTTTTTCAAACATAATTTTTTTTGTGACGAACTTTTATTTGACTCTCGGTTATCAACATTGAATGAAATTGATTTATGATTTGTATTAAGGCCTTACTTGTTTCTACTTATAATCTTTTAGAATTTTGTATTTATGTGTAAACTCGTCTGACGAGTGTATTGTATTGCGTCGCACACTAGGTTTAAGTACTGTAGGTTTAAGAACAATTTTGTTGTAGCTCTTTACACTGGACAATAAACGATATTCTATTCTATTCATATGTACTTACATACATCTGTTTCTACTTCAACTTTTATTATTTGGACATATTAACATTACCGAAATAGTTTATTTAAGCTTAGATATTTATATAGTTTTCAAACTCTTGTTTTAATCGATTCTAGATCAAGTTCAATGGTCTGTGACAAAAAGCGTGTCTGTCACAGTCGACGGTGGCGAAATTGCGCAAAATCATCGATATGCAGCGACCATCAGCCGTCATATCAAGGATTGTATAACAGACGATGGGGCAACCGATCTGCGACGCGACCATTCTATTTGCTAAATCAGTGCATTTTGTCATCTGATCTAAGCTTAGATCTAAGTAATATAAAATATGTTTATCAACAAAGAAAATAACAAAAATTTACTGCTATCAAATTAGAACTAGTATAAATTTACAAATGAAACTGTTAAGCTAATTGAATACTGATTCAAACAATCTAGAGATAGGTCGGCTGATTCAAACCAATACCAAATATAGTGGTTCTACCCGTTATCTGAAATCGGAAGCGCAACGTCCTAAGACGGTGGCTGCATTGCCCCGCTGCTGTATGGCAATTATTTTGACAAATAGATTTAGGTAACACACAACACGTACCAGGTAAACGTTATTTTGAAAATTTTATATAATAGGTACTTATATTACAAAGGATTTTTGCAATGGGTTATTTCAGGAACTATCGATACTAATTTAATATTTCACTTCTAAGGTAGGTAGCCACATTATTCCAGAAAGAAAATATGCTACGGTTGTTTTTTACCCAAGTAACACGTGACAAAAACTGCTGACAGAACTGTGGCTAGATTTTATATTTGCTGTCCGCGCTTTCGCCCGCGTTTTATCGGGATAAAAGTTAGATTACATGTTATTCCAGGTCCCAAACTATACCCATACTAAATTTCAGCCCAATCAGTTCACTAGTTTTTGGGTGAAAGAGGAACAAACATCCATACATCCATACTCACAAACTTTGACATTTATAATATTAGTAGGATGCTAGATTCCATAAGACTATAGGTTTATAAAATCGTAGATCAACTTATACTACATTTTTATTTTTGGTGGTAACTTATACTGTCTTATTTATAGTGACTCGTTTTTGTAGGTATTGAAAAACTATATCGTTTACAATTTTTATGTTATTGTGGGCATCGTATTGGCTTGGCTCTAAATATTATTTACCTACGCTGTTATACTTTACGAAACCTATTATGTTTATGCGAAACCCGAATTCAAGGCTAAACAATTTTAGACGTTTCCATTACATAACATAAGACATTGTTTAACAGGAACTTTTACATAATTATGTCCTTGACATGAAGAAACTGTAAAAATATGTAAACTTAGACTAAAAAAAAAAATATAAGTAAAAGTAAGAGGTTTTCGTTAATTTACGTTGTATTAACATACTTTAGCAAATAAATCTATTTGATTGATTGTATGTAGGATTATCTGTGATTTTAAGTAACTTAAATTCATCATCACCATATCAGCCCGTACACGTCCACAGCTGGACATAGGCCTTCCCCATACGACGCCACGAATAGCGGGTCCTGAGCCGCCTTCATCCATCGACTCCCTCCGAGCGCTACGATGTTGTCGGTCCATCGATTGGATGGTCTCCCATGTAGGGGGGGGGGGGGGGGGGGGGGGGTTGTAACTTAAATCAAGTATAATTCTTAAAATATCCTTTTTGACACAAAAACTTAAAACCACTACTATAAATACGTATATAAACCCTTGACCTGAAATGCAAATACCAAATGCGAACTTGTAAACTGGGCATAATGATTCAACTATAATATAAAGTTACCATCCATTATACTGAAGTCTACTATGAACAAATAAAGAGTTGAGTTTCGCTCTCATTTCACAAGTATTCGTACGAGATATTCATTTTATAAAATTTATATTCATTTACGTTTGGCAACAAGCACATGGTTTGCGAAACCGGGCTATTTCGACCGAAAACAAAAATGGTTTGAATATATGGTAATATCAATAATACCACAGCCACAGATTAGGTAATCTTACTACGCCTTCGATTATACCATAACCATAACACAATGTTTTTATTTGTTTACTTTACGTCTAGCCTAGACTAGATGATGTTGTGGAAAATAAACCTTATATATAAAATTTCCATGTCACAATGTTAGTTACCGTACTCCTCCGAAACGGCTTTACCGATTTTTACCAAATTTTATATGCGTATTCAGTAGGTCTGAGAATCGGCTACTATCTATTTTCCATACCCCTAAGTGATAAAGGTTGAAGGCAAAACAACGTTTGGCGGGTCAGCTAGTAAATATCTATAAAAAGAGATATTTGGGAATTAATTATTTATCAAGATCATGATACCAGAAATAAAAAACACATAACAGTATATACCAGGAAGATTGAGCATATAAACGGGTTGGAGATAAGTTTATGACTACATAATAATAATTCATTGAGTTATACACAAGAAATTAAGTATCTAATGAAAGACGCCGAGTGTACTAGGGAATCTCGACGAACGCACACGAACGTTAATTCGACAAAAAAAAAATAGTGGTAAATTAAGGAATGTCGACGCACGCTATCTCGACAAATATCAAAAAGCGAATGCAATTCCGACGCACGGAATCTCTACAAAAACACATAACGTGAACGTAATCTCGACGCACGGAATCACGACTAATGTTGTGGGTCTCTCTGCTCGCTATAACACCAGCGTATTACAGCAAACTCAATAAAAGTAAACTATACCTACTAAAATTATATATATATATATATATATATATGTATATGTATATAAAGCGAAAGTAATTCTGTCTCTTCGTGTGTTACATTTTCACCCCTAAACGGCTGAAATATTGCAGAGAAGTAGATGGCACCCATAGAAATTCTGTGAAATTATATACCAGTTTAATACATTATAATATACATTTCCATTTTAAATCATATGATACTATTTTTCATGATAAGTATGCATGGCTACGGACGGGGGAGGCTTATGTCCAGCAGTGGATGCATGGCTACGGATCGATTTTATCGTTATCACAATTTATTTCGAGGATAAAGCACAGAATTTCTCTTGGTACCATCTACTTCCCTGCAATTTTTTTATGGTTATAATTATGTGTACTTTTTGTCGTAAATAAATCAAATCATAATAGTCATAATAGTAATAATAGTCATTTATTTGTAATAATTATTACAAGTCAAGAATTGACAATACAATTTAACACACATTGTTAAAAATACATTTCCTTAATTACGAATTACATTTTAACGTATACACATTCAAAAAAACAAAAATCTTCAAATTATATATAAAATAATTTGTGTCATTGCTCAATAAAAAAAAAAAATTAAAATTAAAACATATTACCTACTATGTGCAATTGCATCTAATTTTTATGAGCTACGAAATCACCGTAGCTATGAAAAGTTCGCTCAATAAGCCAGCGTTTTAATCTAGTTTTAAATTCAGTTAGACTGTGGGCTTCTGTGACAGAAATGGGAAGCCTGTTGTACACGTCTGCGCCCATGACATGTGTCAGCTGGTTGGACGATTTATTCAATGAGGGACGGAATAATACGATTTATTCAAATCATATTATTCCGTCCCTCTGTTTGTCTGTTACCTTTCACGACTAAAAGACTGAATAGATCCATTATGAAACTTGGCCAGGAGAATGTTTACTGAGGAACAAAATAACTCACTTTTTATACAGGAAAAGTGCGTGCGAAGCCATTAGCATTGGACTTTAGCTCATTTAAACTATACAATTACTCTACAGGAGTTCACAATTACTATCCAGCCTTGTTTGAGTGACGAATAAAACCAAGTCATAGGTCACGATAATGGACCTGCCTACGTCATGCATACGTCATATACTGACAGAATTTAAGGTAAGTAGCGATCAAATTGCAAACGTCATACATAATGGGATTAATGAGTTATAATATTTTACTTATGTGTTTTTTTACATGACTTTACGAGGGGGTGCTGTTGCTGGCCAGCAGCGGCAGGTCATCTGCAGAATGCGTCAGTTAAATCGACCATGTAAAAAAAATTGTTTTTGACAAGATGACGTCGAGACACCTGCTGGAAGTGTATGCCTTCGACTGTACTGAAACTGCAAAGGAGCTACTGGTCAATTCAGATGTACTTATAAGTGAGTATCTATTTTCTTATATTATATATTTTGCCGCTTATTTTATTTTGTTTTTTATTCGTAACCAAATCACAATGCAGCGAATGAGCACAATAAAGTCACTCACGACCACATCTAAATTGATCTGCTGGTGTAGAAAGCAAAGATTCATTTGGAGTCACGGCTCTACGCCTGTATGTGGACGAAGAAAACAGAAGACGAAGCGGTACACTGAAGCATACTGATACTAAGCTCAGGTATATGGGTGAGCGGTGGCACAGTGGCACTTTATATTTATATTCATCTGATCCATTGATTGGTGTAGTAATTGAACTTTACGGGACGATAATCAAAGCACAGGGTAATAAGGACTATTAGCAAAAGCACACTGCAAGCTATTTCGCAACACTGACCGCACCAGGCGTGGCTTAATAGCCCGGCTACACGCTCAGACATTTGTGCATGCATGATTGCACAAACCAGTTTGCGCAAGCAAGATGAGCCCAGCCACACGCTCCATCCTCTTTACGCAAACTGGTTTGAGCCCGGCCACACGCTCCATATCGCACGCGCAAACTGTTTTGCATGCGTGTTTGCACAAATGTTTGAGCGTGTAGCCGGGCTATAAAAGATACACCGAAAAACGTAGAGATATTTCAATACATCGGTGGAATCATGCTATTATTTCAATTATTTCAAGTGAGGTAATAAACACATTCTATGAAATTTTTGTTCACCTGCCTACATAAAACATAGTACCTAAGTGAGGCCGCACACCGGCACCACATTTACCCCGACACATATGTATGTAGGTATATCGCACCACATGTAGCGACCAAACAAATGTACAAACTGCACCCGCTACAAATGTGTACTTAGTGTGCGTGCTTCATCATCATCATATCAGCCCATATACGTCCACTGCTGGACATAGGCCTCCCCCATATGACGCCGCCAATAGCGTTCCTGAGCCGCCTCCATCCATCGACTCCCTGCGACCGCTACGATGTCGTCGCTCCATCGAGTGGATGGTCCCCCATGTAGGGTGGTTTTGCCATCATCACCACGCTTGGCAGGCGGATCGGTGATCGCAGTGTTGGTGTTGAAAAAATACTCCGAAGGAAGCTGCTGCCCTTCCTCTGGTAGGTTCCCTTAGTGCGTGCTTGCACGCAGATAATTAGCGCGATAAATGTGTCGAGTAACAAATGTGGCGCTACAATTGTCGTAATACAAGTCTGGTGTGCGGCCTCACTAAAGGTGTTAATGTCCAAGGCAGGCGTTTTAGGACCAAGCAGCACAGTCGGTTCGTGTCGCATCGCGAAGCCTGTCAGTTAACGCGTTAAATTTATGTGTATTTTTTTTTGCATGTTGCATTTGCTGAATTTTGTAATTTAAAAAATATGGGTAAGAAAGGTTAATGTTCTCTTACCTATTATTAGTATATGGTAAAAAAATCTGTAAACCAAGGAATTAATATTAAAGAAAAATATTTATTTGGGGCCGTGACCTGTTTGCGATTTACCTACTGATATTGAAAAACAACTATTGTATTTTTTTTATAACGTACGTCAACACTGCTTTTTGTTTTTTGTGTAAACCTAGGGTTCGTTTTAACATGGTTAAAAACTACTATGCCAATAAAATTAGGTAAGTACTTAACAACGTCGAATGAAGGTTTAACACGTATACTATACAGGATGCTCCAATCTCAGGAGATCAAACAGTGACGTGGTAGGGGGCTACAACTGACATAAAATGAATTGGGGGTCTATGGGGTTTTCGGCGATTTTTTGCGGTTAAGAAGAAGTTGTAGATTTTAATAGAAAACAGATTTTGATTATAATTTATAAAAATTATCTTACAACTTGTACTGCCTTTTTTTCTATAGCCAATAGACCTATGTTTCACCACAATCTCACCTGATGGTAAGTGACTATGTGGCCGAAGAATATCACGGAGGCCTAGAAACCACTTTTTAACCGACTTCAAAAGGAGGAGGTTCTCAATTCGTCTGTATGTCATTTTTTGTATGTATGTTACGCGGTATCTCCGCCAATTATGGACCGATTTTAAAAATTCTTTCACTATTGTATAGAAAATGATCCCGAAATTGTATCCCCAGAAGATTAGTATTTATCCCGCAAAACGTTTAATTACTATTAAAATAAGTGTAAAAGTAAGGGAATTTGAAGTCGGTTTATCGTTTTTTAAAACACGCCATATTATTTAATTTTGGTAAAAGAACTCGAGGACCGTGATATTTTCTCGCGGAAATATCACGGTCATTATTATTTCTGTAAATTTAGTCAGTATAAAAACTTCATTCAGATATGAGGGTCAACTATTTTAAACAATCAATATTTAATTTAAAATACGCCTGCCTGTTATCATGATACTTGTGCAATCAATTCAATTCAACAGCAGACAACAATTTGTAAGATGCATTTCACTGGTCGATTCTTGTTAAACATAATTGGAGCTGTCCTTACCAAAAATAAACGTTTATTAATAACGCATACAAAGCTTGCTTATTTATTGAAGTTAATGTTAACATGAACAAAAATAACTAGATTTTTAGGTATCTCTAACTGAAAAAAAAGCTATATTTTTGCACATTGATAATATAACTAAGTAATAAAGTACCTGCAAGAGCCTGAAAGACAGCTGTTATTGTATTTATTAATAACAAGCTTCTGTCCGCACCTTCACCCACGTTTTATCGGGATAGCAAATCCTATTAATATTAGAAATGTCTAAGTTTGTATGGATGGATGTATGGATATTTGTTATCTTTCACGCAAAAACTACTTAACCGATTAGGCTGAAATTTGGTATAGGTATAGTTTGGGACCTGGAATAACATATAGGCTATTTTTTATCGCGATAAAACGCGGGCGAAGGCAGCAGCTAGTAGCTTATATGTTATTCCAGGTACCAAACTATATACCCATATTTTTAACCCAATCAGTTAGTAGTTTTTGCGTGAAAGAGGAAAAAACATCCATACTCACAAACTTTATCATTTTTAGTAGGATACGCCAGGTAACAAGAAAGCCAAAGACACCCACTATGAACATGATAAATTGACTGACCTCACTGCAATGCACTGTTCACTGAAGTTTAAATATCACCTTTATATTTTTTGTTGAGATTTCATTGATAAACTAGCTACAACAATGCAAAAAAAAGAAGACCACTAAATAAGGTATTTGATTTTATTCCGTTTTAGAATAATAACGTGGTTCATCTTCCATAATCCACTGTTCGAGTCCATAGCTGGTCATAGACCTCCACTCATGAGAGCCATAGAACCCTTTTCATCAGCTTGCCGCAACTGTCATCTGTTAGTCTTTCACAATATAATTTATTATATTTTTACAATATATATTTCAGAATAACGTGGTTATTTCAATTAAATTAATATAATATCAAGCATCTTTTATCAACAACAAAATTAAAATCAAAAAATATAAATAAATCAGAACTATTGTAGTATTTACAATTGAAAAAATTCAGCTAACTGCAGACTGTTGCAAAAAAAAATTACAGGTAGCTCAACTGGTCCATATTAATACAAGTCGGAAGCGTCCCCAAGACGCTGGCTGCATTGCACCGCTGTATGGCAATGCTGATGCTAGGTATTTAATATTGCAGATGTTTTTCTTTCTTTGTGTAGACAAGACGCGTCCATAACACAAAATTCAACTTCACAATACGTCACAATGGTGATTTAACAGCCGGTGTAATGTAAAAAAACTAAGTAATTTCACTATGACCCTGCCCTTCAAAGCCTTGGAATAATGCTGATCTCTTGTAAATAGGTAGAACCTTGCTTTAAGATGATTTACATGAAATGACCTAAAATTGTATGTACCTGATAGGAAGAGTTATTTTCGGAATAAACTTTGAAGGTTTGTTAAAGTTTGTATTGAAGGTCAGTTGTTGAAGGACAGTCGAGAAGGTATTTGCGAGGTTAAGAACCAGGCTATTGTAAACTAATTCAAGTAAACTTATCGCTCCACTATGGAATTGATATCGTCAAACAAATACACGTTTTGGTATTCTAGGTACCTTCGATGGAAGAAAAATATAAATGGAGGGACGCGCGTCAAAAGTGTAGAAGTAAAAATTATTCTATGAATCTCTCTGTGCAAATACCACCGCACGAGAAATTCTTGCGTTTAGCAGAATTGGACACTATTTTTCTTTATTTGCTTGGGGTGGCTTTAGTATCACAGCGGCCATGATAGGCCTATTGCGATCGCCACTTCCGAAGCTGCGGCGTTCATAGTTCGCCACTTACCCTTGCAGCTGCGAGGAACTGTAGGATTTTCTTCGGGATGATGTCTCGAAGTACGTTTTTGCATCAGTGGTCCACACTCTCCTAGCAGATGGAGGGGCGTTTCATTCGCCTCCTCACAGAGTCTGCAGTACTACTTTTTGCCCGCGGAATTTGGATAAAACACATGGATAATTTAGCTAATTATTCAGAATAGGACCAGGACGACAACCTATAAAAACGAATAACGAAGTTAACGGATGATGAATCGCGCAAAACGAAGGACAACCGATCCGTTCTTTGTATTAGCTTAATATGAAGACGCTTTTGACATTTATTTCTTAGAGACCTGAAATGAAAGGTGTTACTTAGAAAGGCGTCCGAACGACTTTTTTTTTGGACAATAGACCTTCGTTTGACCACAATCTCATCTGATGGAAAGTGACGATGTAGCGGACGGTGTATCACGAAGGTCTAGAAGATACCTATTCACGCTTGTCTTGAAGAGACCCAGATTGTAATTAGCAGGAAAAACAGAAGCAGGCAGCGAGTTCCAATCTTTAGCGTTTCGGTTGATGGTAGGATTGTTCGGTCGTACAATCCGTCACCCGAAAATTCGTATTTCGTGCCTCCACATTAGTCCTAGATTACTCACAAGTTATCCATAACAAATTAGTTTAAACTTAAAATTAATGCGGTCTGCATTCATTTTAAGTTTAAACGAATTTGTTTATACTTAAAATTAATGCAGAGGCTGGGTTACCCGGATTTAGGGATTTTTAACTGTCCGTACCTCAATAACTAGAAGGCCTATAGTTCTGAAATTCAAACATATTGAGGATATTTTCTAATGCATCACTAGACAAAAACACGATTGGTGAAATTTCACCCGATCAAAAAAAAAACAAAGTTACCTACCTACCAAACTTTAAATGATCACTGTGAATAGAAAAATGAATAAAATGACACAAATTGTATACCAAAACATTGCAAACGTTATTACGCAGTACATCACTAGAAAATATTTGTTCACTTCTCTTGTTCAAAGATTGTATAATAATAGTGTAGCTTAGCAGGCTTAAAACTCGAGTTTAATACCTCGGGCTAAAAAGTATTTTTTCTTTATAATTTTTGTCTAAAATCATCAGCCCGTACAAAGCATTCGTTCTCTTACATAAAAACTCGACTTCTTGGTGCTCCGTCAATCTTTTTTTTTGAAAATAGAACCGTCTTGATCATGTTTTATGAAGGTTGATTCTTCCCTTCACGGTAGAATGCGAACTGTTTCGTTGCGGCATTTAATTTTTAATAAAATTTCTGAAAATTGTCTAATTTTGAATTGTTTTATTTTCTCGCAATCGAAGTGAAAAGTAGACTGTTTTACTCGGGCCAAAACCACCCATTATAACTCGGTCTTGTCATCCTCCCTCGCTACGCTCGGGAGTATAACAACCTCATATATAATGGGATGGTTTAGTCCCTTGTAAAACAATCTACTATTACGTGCCGTTACTGAAATAATAATAATAATGTTGGACAATCCACACAGCATCATCTAACTCCAAGCTAAGCAGAGCTTGTGTTATGGGTACTAGATGACTGATATAAATAATACATAGATAGATATTTTTTATTATACATAGAAAATAAACCCGGAACAAATATTTGCAGATCGTAAAAACATTTTTCCCAGGGTGGAAATCGATCCAGTAACCTCTTGCCTCGCAGGTGTACTTTGCCCGCCGTGTCACATCGGTCGACAACAATTGAAGTAAACTGATCAAATATTTTGTGATCTCCCAAAAAAATCAGAAAAAGAAATTGTAGATAGATAGATAGAAAATACTTTATTGCACACTTAACAACAGTTTACAAACAATTTGAACAAAAAAAAGAAATGTGACAATTGGCGGTCTTATCGCTCACGAGCGATCTCTACCAGACAACCTTGGATGGATAGGATCGTTGGATTGAATACGGGGATCTGTGCGCATTATTTTAAGAAGCTAATACAAATTACAAAACTCTAATCAACACAAATTACAAAACTAATAATTTACAAATCTTACATGCGAATACCTACATAAATAACAAGAATACCTAAATACATAAACCTATCCATACATACTTATATATATACATATATGCATACATTTTACTAAGGGAAACTAGGGTATGGTCAGTGACAGCAGGACAAATAGCGTTCCTTTACCATGCCCTTGAATAATGGTAGTGACTTTGCACGCCTTACTGAGACTGGCAATGTGTTCCAGAGCTGTACAGCACGGGCAGTGAATGAGTTGTCATGGAAGGAAGTAGAGTAGACAGGGACTTGGAGCATAAGAGTTTCTGAAGAGCGCAGAGAAAGAGTGTGAGATTGATGAGGAAAAGTGAAACGTTCCTTGAGATAAGAGGGTGCAGAAGATAGAAATAAAATATTATAGAGAAGAGATAGAATGTGACTATTACGGCGAAGCCGTATAGGTAACCACTTGAGCTTCCTACGAAATTCCGAGACATGATCATATTTGCGCAAGCCAAATATAAACCTTATCCCGACATTCTGCAGGCGCTCAAGTTTGTCAAGTTGTTGCTCAGTAAGATCAAGAAAGGAAGAATCAGCGTAATCAAGTAATGGAAGGAGAAGAGATTGTGCAAGAGAAATCTTAGTGGCGATAGGGAGAAAGTTCCGTAGTCTTCGAGGCTGCTGAGGCAAACATCCTACGGCTGATTTCAGAGAGCTGCGGTCCCCACGACAGATTCCTGTCAATGAGGACACCTAAATTTTTCACCGTTTCGCTTTGCCCCACGGGAGTCCCATCAAAGACCACAGTTGGAAGACTACTCCAGTTTACCCGGGCTATCATCCGCGAGCTTCCTACAGTGATCACCTGCGTTTTGTAATACAATACAATATATTTATTAATAACACTAATATAACTAGCTGCTGCCCGCGCCTTCGCCCGCGTTTTATCGGAATAAAACATAGCTACCCACTAATCACAGTGGGTATACCTAAACCGGATTTGGTATCGATCTGCAGATATTTGTTCAGGGTGTTCTGGTCGTTTTATATGTATAATAAAAAATATCTATATATGTAATATATTGTATTATGTATATCAGTTATCCAGTACCCATGACACAAGCTCTGCTTAGCTTGGGGCTAGATAAGGCGGTGTGAATTGTCCAGTATTATTTATTATTATTATTACAAGTTTTTTTTTTCTAGTTTGAGATATTCTATTTTCCAAAAGAAGAAAAAATCAATAACCTACATGATAAATTCTTAAAACTGATTTTTTTATTTTATTTTAACCTTGTAGGAAGCTTGAGATTGTGACAAAAACAATAAATTCATTTAACGACATTATATGTATTTTCTCATTAAATTTATGAAAATGCTGAACTAAGGGGCAAATATGTAGCTAAGAACACACAAGGAAATCAAAAGGAAAAAGGAATTTGATAAGTGCTTTTTTGCTTGCGTGGACGTGTATGGGCTGATATTATCAGCCCATACATGTCCACGCTGGACATAGGCCTCCCCCATAATTGATGCTTACCGGTATAGAATCTCAGATAAGCTTAGGCATAGAAACGCGCGAAAAACATAACCCGCCGCGCAAGTTAAAAAAGCCTGACACGCAATAAACGTACCTATGTATATTACGACATGGTTGTATATCGTCAAGATATTGACATAATCAACCTGTACAATACTATTATTGATTCTGTACCTGTACTTAATGTTTATTTAATATCACGGAAACTTTTAACGGAGTCGTTGCGAATACATCGACATATCTATTTGTTTTTCATATTATCACCCTTTAGATCACCCACTATAGCATTAGAATTTATATACTAAACCATTAGGTAAAACTACTTCAAAACCACTCGTATCTATACTACAGACCGTTCACTATATGTCCCCTGCCTGCCATAGTTCCAACATTGTTCCAAACATCACGTCGGGTACATCATGGTGAACGGTCTGTAGGTTAGAATCCAAGATATTTCATGTCAACAAAGACTTTTACTTGTCTTTTACTAATGAAAAGTTTTCATTCAAGTGTCTTTGTTGACAGAAACTGATAACAACCACGGAAAACAACTACAGAGGCCACACAGCAGCCACTAAAAAAAAAAAACTACAACAACGCATTGCACATGCGCAGCGAAAAACGGTTTGAATTCGAAAATGGTCCCTTCCACTCCAGGAGAAGCAGACGGACGGTACAATACCATCCTTATCTGGTGGATATACAACTCATTTTTTTTCGGGGCGGTTTTCCTCCACCTTCATCATTCGCACCGCTAAGGAATGAAACTCGCTGCCTGCTTCAGTTTTTCTTCAAGACACGAGTGAACAGGTGTATTCTAGACCTTCGTGATACAACGTCGGCCACATCATCACTTTCCATCAGGTGAGATTGTGGTCAAAAGAAGATCTACACTTGCGAGCTATAAACATGAATCACTTCATCGCTGGTTTTTGCAGACCATATTTTACAGTTTCCATGCAATAAACTGTAGGTTGTAGTATATTATTTTAAAACAAAAGACATAAATTTTTGGAACGAAACATCAATTTTTTCAGCCTCCTGAATCCCTATAAAAACTGGGAATTTATGCAATTTTGTCATCACTATATCACGTCACTCAAAATACTGGAATTACAAGAAAATGGAAACCACACCAATAGAAGCCGCTCAAATCGTCACCCTAATCCAGCAAGGGTTCTCTCAGCGTACTATCGCTCGACAGCTTCATCTGAGCCAGTCCTGTGTCTCCAAAGTATACAAGAGGTTTAGAGAGACTGGAAACTTAGTCCGAAGACCAGGATCTGGACGACAGCGATGCACTTCGGCGAGAGATGACCGATTTATTGTCAGCACTTCTCTCCGAAATCGACATCTAACCGGCGTTGACGTCCAGCGGGAGCTCGGAGAAGTTCGAGGGAGAACTGTCAGCGAGTGGACAGTGAGGCGAAGACTCAAAGAAGCTAACTTGACCCCAAAAAGGCCAGCAACCGGACCCAAATTGTCTACAGCCCACCGACAAGCCCGACTTCAGTTTGCTCGTGATCACTTAGATTGGGATATACAGCAATGGAGCCGAGTTTTCGGTAGTAGGTATTCGTACCCGGTGGAGGTCGGGGAGGAGGACTAACCGCAGAAAGGTATGTATATCAACGACATTCTGCTGGGCCATGTACTCCCTAACGCCGGGTTTATTGGCGAAAATTTCCTGCTAATGCACGACAATGCCCGCTGCCACACCGCTCGTGCGACTAGACAGTACCTGGAAGAAGTCGGGATTCCCACAATAGACTGGCCAGCCCTGACATGAATCCTATCGAACACCTGTGGGACGAGCTGAAAAGGCGGGTACGAGGAAGATCTCCAGCTCCGGCGTCAATAGAAGACCTAAAAACTGCTCTTATGGAAGAGTGGCAGGAAATTCCACAGGATTCCATCAGGAAACTCATTAGGTCAATGAAAAACCGTTTACAAGCAGTCATTATGGCCAGGGGGGCAATACAAAATATTAAGCGGGAAATAACAAAGATTTTAAATAAAAATTTGATATTTTCATATTACTTCTTATTAATTTAAACATCCACAACTTCGACCTATTGTAATAATTCACTAAATGAAGGTAGGAAACTTAATTAAATTTAAATAATTTTTATACCATTCGAAAGCTAACAAAATTTCTTTTCAAATGGTATACACCAATCTGCAGTTTATTCCATGGAAACTGTAAAATATGGTCTGCAGAAACCAGCGATGAAGTGATTCCAGTTTATAGCTCGCAAGGTATATGCAATAAAATAAAATAAAACTGGACGAGAGACGAATCAATTTATAAATGAAAACTTTCAGTATCTACCAAAGATTGTTTCGAACTTCTGCAATTTGTTCCGATCAGCGTCGTTAAATATTTTCTACCAATGTTTGTTAGTCACCCCTTTGCTTACAATAAAAGAATAGACTTCTAGAACCACTATTATATTACAGCTAGAAACGTTCCTTTAGACCAAATCTTGCTTTAACAAAGGTTGAAAAAACCAATGATTGTTGATATTATAAATTCAGTTTTAATATTGCATTTGCATAGATCCAACAAAAACTCAAGTTTTATCACGATCGCATTTTCATTACTTTTTTGTGGTTACCTACATCTATGTACATCCGCTGAAATAACATAGGTATATTTTTATTAAAATCTTGTGTCTAACCGACCACAACAGACTTTTTTCATTGTCATAGCTACATAGATAAAATAATTGATTAAAATCTTCTTCTAAAATCTTATCAGCACATATTACGATTTAAGTTAGACCTGGTTTATGAGCTTAGCAGTACGGACACTGGCAAAATTGTGTCGATCAGACGCAGAGCCATTAAACCAAGAAATATTGAAGTTAGACCCGACATATGTACATACATCCCCTTAATATATAATATTGTAGAGAGGAAAGAGTTGATTGTTTGTATGTTTTTACTATATAATAATAATGAAGTAAAATGTATAATGGGTAATCTTCAGAACAACTCGATCGATTCAGAAGATTATATTTTCAATAATAGGTACAAACAAATATATGTAGATTATTCCTTATTTTATTCAGTTACTACATGCGTCGCAGGCACCAATTATGTACAAAACTAAATAGGTTGTAAACATCCCGTGACCACGACACTGTGTAAACCTGTTGAAACGTCGGGAGAAATACGTAAACATATAAACTACTGTAAGCTTTGAAACCTTATCTGAAATAAAACTTATTTTATTATATGTAATTTATTTTATACGCGAAATAACTTTAAATAATATATTACATTATGTGATCGCGTATGTTTAAAAAACATTAAAATGTAGGTTCTATCTAATGGCTTCGAAGACCGATGGCACTGTTCAACCCTTGTCTCTATTTACATTTACTATTTGTTTACTTATATTTATTAGTAAATAATAAAATCCACTTACTTGCTACGTCACCCCGTTCGCAAGGAAACGTCTGCCCGTTTATAAATGAAAGAATGCGCCCAGGACACCGCGTGAATATATAAAATAAATAAGCAGGTCGACTTTCGCGCGGTACTGCGGCCCCGCCGGTAGTGCTGGTGCGACTGGCTTGCGCGCGCGCTGACCGAGCAAGCAATCGGCGAACGCGTCAAATGCAACGTCATCGCAAACATTGAGATTGACAAACATAATTAGCACCTGGAGCTTGCGACAATACCTTGATGGGTTTTGATTATGACCCCGGTGTCATTTATAAAACTATGAATATAAATTACATTACGTCCGCATAAATAAAATATATTTAAGGTATCAAGCATCAAGGCTTACTTCCTAGATATAACATGTGATAAAACCGGCAAACTTCAAGTTGACTCTTAACTTCAGTTGATATTCGGAATCCTAAGCAAGAAGCGTCGCCTTCAAGGTTTCGAACCCTTCGGTCATTGTTCACGTTATTTAAACAAAAAACACGAGAGATACCATGTCTAATTAAACGGCCAGTACTAAAATAACACACCTCATCGGCATCAGCCCGTTAACGTCAACTGCTGGATATAGGCCTCCCCCTATCGACGCCACAAATAGCGGTCCTGACCCGCCTCCTTCCATCGACTCCCTGCACTGCTACAAGATCGTCGGTCCATCGAGTGGGAGATCGTACAGGGTTATTTAACCCAAGGCGATGTTCATCATTTTTATGCCCTTAATATCTGGAAACTTGTGACGTGTCCAAGAGTCCTGTAAGGTCTAAAGTAAATAAAGCACTTTGATATTTGAAAATTTACAGGAGCAGGTCACAGGTACACCTGTCAGGTAAATTGGCTGTGTTACACGCCGCCCCGAGCCATCGGAAAGCGCGTTATTTCATTGGTCCTACACCTGACATAAATACTCCAACGCCTCATCGGATTATAAGACAATAGAGTGCACCTGTGTTTGCGCACAGATTTGTTCACTTTAATAAGTCCGGGCACATGGCTAGTCTCCGTTGAAATTCGGCTAAAGGACATCATCATCATGGATTCTTTTCTTCGTTAGGGGAGTAGAGTAAGGAGACAGAAAGTTAAATGGGACGAACGGACAGACGAATTTCAGGGTTAGTATTAATAGTCCCGTTAACTCCATAGACATTATTATGTATCGTATCGTATTAGGCCACGTAACATATTGCTAGCCTATTGCCATGTACTCATGAATGCCGTGAGCAAAAATAGACTTGATGATTACTATCATCAAGTCTATTTTTGCTCACGGCAGAAGTTTCAAGATAAAAAATAAACAGTTTAAAATTAAAATAAACCAATCAGTTCCCAATTTAAGTTCCGATTCAATAATAGCTTGCAATCACGTTAGTTCGCAAATATTTTACTAAAAACCGAATATGTAGTTGAATTATGTGGTCGGTTGTTTTGGACAAGGCTATTTTACCATTGTTGATACGGAAGACTTGCAGTTGTGTTGATATTAGTTTAGTTTGTGGATTTTCCGCCGATACAAGGTCTCAATGACACGATAACCATCAAGAGAAGATTACTTTGGTCTGGATCCTCTGATGTACAACTTGAGGACAGCGTAAGAATACATTTATAAGTACACCGTCCTCAAGTTACATCATCTGAGCAAATCGCAGAAGTTCAAAACAATTTTAAACATTTAAACGACCTCTAAAATTTATTGCTTTCCCATTGTCACCGGTTTATGGGAATAAGTAAGAATTCCATTTCTAGACATCTATGCAATCTTCAGCCCGATCCATTCAGTAGTTTTGGCGTGAAGAAAAACAAACGTCCATCCATCCATCCAAACTTTCGCATTGTTATTCTAGATCAGAGTACAGTGCAGCCTTTTGTCTGTCTATTGGGGGTAGAGAACAAGTGCCTCACTGCCTATGATTTCATAGGAAACGTTCAAGTCAAAACAAAATAACTGTGTTTAATTTCTGTGAGATGATAATAAAATGTATTATCAAACTATTACCGTTATGTTAATGGTGTACCTACAACACATATCCTTTCTATTACGGGATGAAATAACCTTTAGAGAATCCTTCGAACGGGTATCGCTTTATAAAAATTTCCGCGAACAATCCTCTTGTAATTCTTTATTGTATACGTAATACCTCTTGCCATAAATACTGAAACAAAGAAAAAAACATTTTCTATTGCATATAACATTTATTACTTTTACAGTGTGTTTGTTACTCCAAATTATCATGGCGTTTAGAGCAAGCCGTACTCTCTAAAACTGACCATAAATCATAATCCAGCAGATCAAGATCGGGACTAGATGACGGCAGCTCTGATGAAGTCCGAAACGTTCGTTTACAACCAAGACTGCGTAGACTAAGCTTTATGACCCGGCGCCGAAACTTGCTGAAAGGACCATTCTTGGTTATTGAACATAGTGTTGTTAAGGGGCTTCACTACCTTCTCAAGAATCGTATCTTGATACACTTGTGCAGATGTTTTGATACCTTTTTCGCAATAGTATGGCTCAGTCACTCCTTCACAGCTAATACCGCACCAAACCTAATCACAGGCGGTTGGGCGGGTTTGGCCAAATACACACTTTTTATATACATGTGTGTGCGTCCGGGCAAAGTTTAAACTCTTCTTCGATTCAAACCCTCTACAATTCAAACCCGGGGTAAGTACCGTTAACCCACACCCGCCCGACAATTTTTTTTATTTTCCGGGATACACACTGGGGATCACTGGAGAGTGCCGTGGGGAGCCGCAGCGCGTAGCGGGTTATATACATAGTTATATCGGAGCGTGCTAAACAAGCAGACTCAAAAAATTCGCCAAAAATCTTTTTAAGGGGACTCTTAGGAACCCTAAAGGAATGTCTGTGCCAAAATTGAAGAATTATCCTAATTTATTTATAAACTCAACAATCTCGAAGAAGACAGAACAAGACCCATAGCCGTGGGCACCACCTACCGCCGCCTCGCGTCTAAAGTCTGCTGTCGGAAATAAGCCGACTATCTAGGCGATTATTTTCGACCAATTCAGCTAGGCTTTGGTTCGCGAGGCGGATGTGAGGCCGCAGTACATTCCCTTCGTACATTTTTGGACAAAAATGATGGGGAGGTAATTCTGAAGGTAGACGTCAAAAACGCCTTCAATTCCGTAGACAGGGGCGCTTTGCTAAAAGAAATTAAAGACAAAATTCCAGAAATTTATCCCTATCTCTGGCAATGCTACGGTTCACCGTCAAAATTAATTTACAGAAACAATGTCATTTCGTCCGCGGTTGGTTGTCAGCAGGGCGACCCTCTTGGTCCGGCCATTTTTAGCCTTGCTATCCAACCAGTAATTCAACGTCTTAAATCCAAACTTAATGTTTGGTATTTAGATGACGGAACGATAGGGGGAGACGTGGACACAGTTTTTAATGACCTAAAAATCATCACAGATGAATTTCGGCAAATAGGTTTAGAACTAAATTTTTCAAAGTGCGAGCTTTTTATTTCGGACTCTTGTGTAGACAAAAACAATATCATAATAAAATTCAATAGTTTGGCTCCCAACATTACAGTTGTAGATAAATGTTCACTTCGCCTCCTTGGTTCACCAATTTTTGATGAGTCTTTTCAGTCATTTGTAGATGAGAAAATTCAAAATTTCAACAAAACCTCGAACAGACTTCTCAAAATTAATAGCCATATGGCTTTTACAATTATTCGGTTTTGCTTGTTTGTACCTAAATTTACGTATTCTTTGAGATGTTGTCAACTGTGGAAACACAGCGAGCTCTTAGAAGGCTAAGACAACATAATAAAGAATACTTTATCATCGGTTTTGAATATCTGTTTCGATGACAAGGCATGGTCGCAGGCCTCCCTGCCTGTCAAATTGGGAGGCTTAGGTATCCGCAAAATTTCAAGTGTAGCCCTGCCAGCGTTCTTGTCTTCCGTCTACAGCACTAGTTCTTTAGTGGAAAAAATTTTAAATCCGTCTTTGGTCTCACCTGGAAATTCATTCGAAATTTCGTTCTTAGACGAGGCTCGAATGGCTTGGCATAGTGCTTGCCCTGATGCTGCTCCCCCAAAATCTCTTTTGTCCCAACGGCAATGGGACGGGCCTCTGTGTGAGTTGACACGGAATTGTTTGTTACAAACGTGCTCCAGCTCTGCAGATCGTGCCCGTCTCCTGGCCGTTTCTAAATGGGAGTCAGGACATTGGTTGCAAGCACTTCCTTCATATAATACTGGCACTCTATTGGATCCCGTAACTTTCCGTATAGCAACATGTCTTCGGTTGGGTGCAAGGTGTTGCGCGCCTCATCAATGCCAGTGCGGTACTGTTGTCGAACAGCTTGGTCATCACGGATTATCGTGTACTAGGGCTGCCGGTCGGATATCTCGCCATGCCAGCCTTAACGACATCATCCGGCGGGCCTTTGTCACCGCTAACGTACCAGCTATTCTCGAACCGAATGGTCTGTTGCGTGACGATGGTAAGAGGCCCGACGGCATGACTTTAGTCCCTTGGGAGCTGGGCAGGCCTATTGTGTGGGACGCTACATGTGTCGACACACTTGCGCCTTCCCATCTTTCAAGGACATCCGTGAGGGCTGGTTCGGCGGCAGATTTGGCCGAGCATCTCAAGAGGCGCAAATATGCAGGTCTAGACAGAGCCTACGCATTTGCTCCCCTTGGAGTCGAGACCCTAGGTCCGTGGGGTACCGAGGCTCTCCGGGTTTTCAAAAAATTATCTGAGCGCCTGGTCGAAGCGATGCGTGACCCGAGAGCTGGTGAGTATCTGGCGCAGCGCATTAGCATTGCCATACAGCGGGGCAATGCAGCCAGCGTCTTGGGGACGCTTCCGACTGGTATTGATATGGACCAGTTGAGCTATCTGTAGATTGTTTGCAACAGTCTGCAGTTAGCTCAATTGTTTCAATTGTAAATACTAGTTTAATTTCTTTATATTATTTGATTGTTATTTTCTTTGTCAATAAATTTAAGTACAATCTCGAATACATTTTTGTTGTTACTGCTAATCTAAGTTCAACTACGCAGCACGGGACGCAGCAAATCCTCTTATTAAAATTTGTTAGGTTAATTATTTGAAATGATTCTTTCCGCAATTTTCGTTTATCTTTATCTTTTTAGCTATCCCGCAAAACTTAAAATAAGACAAGAGTGGATAAGTGTCTTCTAGACCATTCATTTCAGGTAAGATTGTGGTCAAACGACGATAAAAAACAAAGAAGGCATCCGTCATAAAACTAATATCGAGTTTTAGTTTTAATGCAATACAAATTATCAAATCATACTATTACACTTGTTTTGAAATTAATGTTCATTTATTCTCATCTTCTAACGCAGGTGCCACGTGAGCGGAGACACGGGCGGAATCTACTCTACATCATCGTCAACCCGTATACGCCCACTGCTGAACATAGGCCTCCCCCAAACGACGCCACGAATAGCGGTCCTGAGCCGCCTCCATCCAACGACTCCCTTCGACCGCTACAATTTTGTCGGTCCATCGAGTGGGAGGTCTTCCTATACTCCGTTTCGTATTGCATCGCGGTCGCCACTCGAGAACCTTTACTCCCCAACGGTTATCGGTTCTACGAGCTATATGGCCTGCCCACCGCCACTTCAGCCTGCTAATTCTGAGAGCTTTGGTTCTTCTACGGATTTCCGTATTCCGGACCCTATCGCGTAGAGAAACTCCGAGCATAGCTCTCTCCATAGCTCGCTGGGTGACTTTGAGGTTATGCACAAGGTCTATAGTCAGCGACCACGTCTCGGATCCGTAAGTCATCATCGTCATAGAACCAGTCACTAAACAAATTCAAAACATATTAAACTTAGGCGAACCACATCCTGATATGTTAATAACTAATATTATAAATGGGAAAGTGTGTTTGTTTGTCCTTCCTTCACGCCCTAACTAAGCAACCAATCGACTTGATTTTTGGCATAGAGCTAGTTGAAAGGACGGAGAGTAACATCGGCATACTTTTTGTCCTGGTAAAACATCACATTTCCATGGGAGATTTACGGGAATATTCGTATTTTACCGACATCAAAAAAAGAGGTTCTCAATTCGTCTGTATGTTTTTTTTGTATGTAACTATACTATACATACATACGCGATATTTCCGCCAATTATGGACCGATTTTATTAATTCTTTTTTCGTATAGAAAATTATCCCGAGGTGGTCCTATAAATGGTATCCCCTGTAAAAGTAAGGGATTCGAAGTCGATTATTAGGTTTTTGAAAACAATTAAATTATCACAATTACTAACAAACAGTTTCCACGGTAACGGGCGTAAAAAAAAGGTAGGTATAGGAATTTGAAATCGGTTTATCGTTTTTTAAAACACGCCTAATTACACGAAAATTCGCCCTTCCTTCACGGCTACTGAACGGGAAAAATAACTTTGTATCCCCCTAGAAATATGAAATTCGAATTTAACGCGAGTGAAACTGCGGGGAACAGCAACGCAGTATGTTCTTTACTAGGCTCATTAAAATAACTATAACATCAAAGGCAATACCTAAAGCCATGGCTGTTATGGTAATTATGACGGCCGGTCATAAAATACTAATATTGATTTTACTCATAATCAGACCATGATGTAAATTGTAAATCATCAAGGCGAGCAACTTCATTTGAATTACACAAGTCTCATGGTATGTAATTAAAGGCATAAGGTGACCCGATCGAACATTTCGCAAATGTGTGATTTCTTGTACATGAAAGAGAAAGAGCCTAGTTCGTGAATTGAAGGAGATAGAGCAGTTTTTTAATAGGCAAGACTATTGAATTAGGAAACCGAGAAAACACCACTGATACAGAATCTTTGTCAGGTATGAAGAAGTTAGTAAAGAAGACAAATACGATACGTATTGCCCTCCCTGCACGGTGATTGTTCACTAGGGTAGAATAGACAAAGTGAATCACAGACGTTGCTATAGTATATAGCAATATACCGTGCTATAAAGCAAGCAATACAAACAATTACGTATAGCTTGGTGACGTCATAGAAATATAAATTATAGCTGCGTGTGTAGTCACTCAAAAATTTGTATAGAAAATATATCGCGGTATGCCTTGCTATGATTCATATTACTATCAGGGACGAGTAACATATTCTGAAGATTAAGAATATTTATTTTATTAAGAATATTATTCTCGTCCCTGATTACTATATATTATAGCTATGTCTGTGCCATCACAGACGTAGCTATAATATATAGCATAGCTCGCAGAACTGATAACCGCGCTGGGGAGTTAAGGTTCTCGTGTGACGAACGTGTCTAACGAGAAATGGGGTTGAGAGACCATCCACTGGATGGGCCCACGTCGACTTAGCGGTCGCAGGGAGTCGATGGATGGAGGCGGCTCAGGACCGCTATTTGTGGCGTCTTATGGGGGAGGCATATGTCCAGCAGTAGAAGTTTGTGGGCTGATATGAACCCCGACCTTCTAACCATTTTCACTCACATAGCAACTGGATAAAACCATGAATATTTTATAAACCTCAGGAATAATTGAACTGCTTTTTAGTGAAGGCGCTTTTTGATTTACCTTCTCCTTAAAAACAAATTACATATACCTTTTTACAATCTTATAATCTACTACATAGGTACATAACTACTACATAGATATTATAAAACAAAGTCCCACGCTCAGCCGTGCCTGCCATCAAAAACTACCGAACAGATTTTCAGGCGTTTTTCAACAATGGGTGGAGTGGTTCATAAAGAGGGTTTAGTACGTATAGGTTTTGTATAAATTGGCTGATGATAGTATAACGATGACTTTGCTGACGGTGACGGGAGCTTTGTTGGCGTGGGCCGTAAAATCAAGATTATATTAAGGAATTATTTGTCTATTTGTCTGCATAATAATTTACAGGTACTCACCACTCTTGCTAATATCACAGGGAGCTAGGGCAGGTCCGATCAGCAATTCTAGTTCTGCAATAAAAAACAGCCATGGATTACAATTGTACAAAAATAGCCTGACGTAAACACGTATCAATCGATTAATTGGAATAGCCGATTTGAAACCAATTAAATACTCAATTCGAGTTTGCGAGACTCGATTTCGCAATATTGATTAGTTGATATTTATATTTCATAGATGCGAGAGGAAAATGGCTGTGATGTGATAGACAAACGTAATATTAACGAATCTATCTTGGTTCTTTGTTTATCAATATGCTGAGCCAGCGGAACTCAAAAAAACGGACGGTCGCTTTTTGCTCATCCAGATAATTATAGTTTAGGGTGGTCTAAGTATAGGCACGGGTTAACTAATGTTAGTTCGTGAAGAAGGTACATAACGAATTAGACGATAAACACCTTTTTACCGGCCGCCGCGGTCGTTGATGCTCGGTGTTTTCCTGGTAAAACAGGTCTTATTTACGTCAAACAGTCTGGATTTTGGGCAATGGCTTTCCACGGTGCGTGAATAAAGCCGGGGGAGCTAAAAACTTACTTATCACAATCTATACACAATACAAAAGATAATAAAAACCACGAAATAAATCTTGAATACGTGATTGATAGCAATGATGCTCGTGGGACGTTATTTTAATGAAACTTCAAAAAAGGAATGTTTCGATTCAACTGTTTTTTATTGTATCTTGTGTTTTAGATCTTATGTTTGTCTTTCTAGGCATCAAACTCAGAGATAAAGTAAAAAGCAAAACAATTAGAGGGAGAACCAAAACAAAAGACGTGGTCAAAAGAATATTGGGCCTAAAATGGAAATGGGCAGGACACATCCAAAGAATGAAACCAAACAGATGGCCATATATAGTCACAAACTGGATACCTCTTGACCAAAAAAGAAAAAAGGGAAGACCATTCAAACGATGGAATGACGACATCAGCCTGAGGACTGGAAAAATGTGGACACGGAAAGCTAGAGACCGAGACTACTGGAGATCCTTAGAGGAGGCATACACCGCTGAAGGCGGTCCATACCACTAAGAAATTGACACCAAAAACATAATACTGACTAGAATAATTCTATTTAATTTCATGATACACCTGACATCTAGGTACATACCTATTCAAAAATTTCTTATCAATTTCATAACTCTTGTGTACGTTCTCAATTGAACCATATAATTTCTTATAAAGAATATGTTTTAAAAATGTTTATTTTACAGTATTGTGATATGGAATAAAGCTCTTTTTATTTATTATGTTTTAGAACAATTTATAAATATTACCTTAGAACTCCGTCATTTATTTACGATATTTTAACGAAAGACTAGAACATGTGAAAGTAAAAATATCGTAGGGTTTACTTTTTGTTTAAGAATAGTTTAAGGTTAAATATGGGATGGAAAATATAGGATATAGCAGTTGGATTTTAAACCTGTCAAAATTATGGGGCGTAATTAATTAGTTTGATGGTAGGTATCTGTGTGTGTGCAAGGGGGGGGGGGGGGGGGGAGGTATGTGTGTGTGGCATCGTTGCTCCCCAAACAAATAAATAAATAGGTACTTAATGCTGGATAATTCACACAGCATCATGAATCTATCCCTAAGCTAAGTAGAGCTTGTGTGAATTTTTATTATACTTAGAAAACACGCAAAACACCCTGAACAAATATCTTCAGATTGTGAAAACTTTTGTTCATAGGCCGAATAGGACATAGTTTTATTTTTGTGTGACTTTATCAAGAGCATTTTAAGCTATTTTTGAAGCATATGGTTTATTCCCGTTGTATACCACCAACATGTCCCCCACTGGAGGACACTGGATTTTATTTTATATAGGTGCAGCCGTTCACGTCTCATGGTTCAAAGTAAATTTATCGTCAGGGGGTTGTTTCCTAACATATCGCATTCAGTGCCCAGCCTAAGTCGGCACGACCCGCAGCAGGGAGAGCGGGCGGGCCACACTACAAAGACTCGCAGAGGTACATTATTGGCAATAAACGTGTTAAATAGTGCTGTCACCATTGGTTATTTTTATCCGCTCCGCTGGAAACCGGCCCCCATTCAGATCAAAATTTTCCAGCTAAACTGTCCGTGAAGCCTCTCAAACAAGATCCTTTCAAAACTAATGTAGGCTGTTTGAAGGCCGTATCTTGCAGCTCGCTTCAAACAAGAAATACGCCTTTAAAAATAACCAGCACGGAATCTGTCGATCCTCCACATAATAAAGAACTATGATGCTATCATTACTAGATTGGAGATAGAGTCTTGGCTATTTTTTCTTTATGGCTTCTTCCCATCTCGTAAACATTTTGAAACAACTGAAAAAAGTTTTATATTTCATACATTTCGTTGCGTTTGTAAAAAATTTAATAAGTTGTGTCTTTGAGTAGAGTCACGTAGAAATAGAGCTATAAAACATACCACTGTACCGACCTATTGAAAAGGTACCTATCCTATTATAATAAGTTTATGCAGATCGTGTGCAGATCCGGATCACAGTAACAATAACAAATACAGGATACTTCACCTGTATTTGTTATTGTTACTTCTTTCAGAGAAAATACTTCTCTTTGCTCATTGCAGTTCAGTTGTGATGCTGGCCGGTTTTTTTTTGTCACAGCTTCGTTTGACCCCAATGTCACCAATGGAAGTGACAATCAAACGTTTCAAATAGCGCTGAGATGACACATGAGGTATCCAAACAGAGTTTCTAGCTACACTTTGAAGGCCTTTTCTCCCTCATTTTGCAAAAAAGTGAATAAGCGAGGGCAAGTCGGGGTTTTCCACATTTTCAATTAATTACTTCTGTGGAAGATTATTTTCGTTAATCACTTATTCCTGTTTTCCAATATTGTCATTGCCGCTCGAATAAAACTAAACAAAAAAGAAAATTCCTTATAAGAGAGCCAAAAAGGCGAGTGGCGACTGAATGTCCAGCTGTGGACTGGTAAGTTTGTTGATGTGTCCCTGTCCCATTGCGGGGCAAAACCTTCCCTCCGAGTCTAGTTTTTAACCGACTTCAAAAAAAGGAGGTTATCAATTCGTCTGTATATTTTTTTGTATGTACATATTTTACGCTATATCTCCGCCAATTATGGACCGATTTTGAAATTTATTTCACTATTGTATCGAAAACGATCTCGAAGGGGTCCCATAATATTTTTTTATTCCCAGGGGATTCGTATTTATCCCGCAAAACTTAAAATAAGTGTAAAAGTAAGGGAATTTGAAGTCGGTTTCTCGTTTTTTAAAACACGCCATATTATCTCTGTACCTGGATGTCAGGTCCAGGGGGCTAAAATAAGTCTCCAACACGAAGTTCAATATTTCGTTTCGGCGAATTGGTGTAGGTTCCTAACTCTCTAACTAAGACACCGAATTAGAGTACCAATTTGTACAAAACATACGAAACTAAACAATTGAGCACTTTGGAGAATAAAAATAGGCCTTCTCTCTCGATAAGCTTATTCACTTTTTTAAGGCAAAGATTTAAATCTTTTCTTAAAGGAAGAACATTGACGCATAGAATCATCATTAAAAAATTTATGACTAAATAGTATGAGGCCATTTGGTGGTAATTTTGAATAAGTCCTTGAATGGTAATCCACGCCGTAAGTCCTTGATAAAGTAAGTAAAGTCGTTGAAAAAATAAAAAATAAACAAGAACTCTATTAAAAATATATCGAAATAAAAGTAATAGAGGGAGTTGAACTTTGCTAAAGTTTATTTCAGTTTATAGTCATTTAAATTTTGATTAAGTATGTAATTAATTAATATGCATCTAAAAACCGCGCAGACTTCTATTGTTTGTTAATTAATTTAATCAATTAATTAGAACAAGTAGGTACACGTATACCTAAAGCTGTTTAACCGACTTCGAAAAAATTAAGAGGTTCTATGTTCAGCCGTATTTTCATAAGAATCGTTATTTTAAATAATCTTTGATTTATAAATAGTATATTTTTAGTATTTTTTATGTAGTCGATTTCTCCGTTAATTATGGACCGATAATGAAAATTATTTCGCTATTCTATAGAAAATGTATAGTTTTTTTTTTTAGAGAAAATGATCCCGTGGTGATCCAATAAAAATTTTACCCAAAAAACTTTTAAACCCGAGGGACTCGTTATTATCCCGCAAAACTTAAAAACAGTGTTTAAGAGATTCGAAGTCGTATTTTAGTATTTTTACGAGAACTTTTAGATGAGCTGTTTACTGTCGCTATAGACTTATGAGAATTGTAAATAAAAAAGTTCACAGACATCTAAAAATCAACTAATAGTACTTTACAAAAAATATTTTGAACTGACTGAGTATATACAGTGTGTCCCTGGATAAAGTGCAACCCCGAAAGGGGGTGAAACTAGATCAAAAATTATCGACAAAAAAATAGTTATTTTTTTAAATTTCGTTTATACTTTATTGATGAAATAAAAATTTTAGTACTCACTAATGACTCTATTTAATAAAAAAATGATTTTTTCCAAAGTAGTGGGTCTATTTTGTTAAAATCAAAACCATAATCATGTGACGTAATCAGTGGTCAACTTTAAAGCTCCTAGCCAGCGCATTTTTTATGTTAGAACGTAGGTATTTTTTTATTTAAAAGCTATTATGATAGACAATAATAAAAAGTCATAAAAATACCTAGTATTATAGGCTTAATTTTAAGATTTTTGGAGATTATTGGAAAAAAACAGCATAAAAAATGTAATACAAAAATTAAACTTTAAGTCACGATAGCCACTCGTTTGTGAGTTATTTGTTATTTTATCGTCATCGTCACATATCTGACATGATTATGGTTTTTATTTTAACAAAATAGACCCACTACTTTGGAAGAAATCATTTTTTTTGTAAATAGAGTCATTATTGAGTAATAAAAATTTTAATTCATCAATAAAGTAAATACGATTTATTTTTTATTTTTTATTCTATTTTTTTGTTGATAACTTTTGATCTAGTTTCACCCCCTTTCGGGGTTGCACTTTATCCTGTATAAAACTCATGTAGAAGGTTCTATTCAAGAATAATATATGTATATTGATTGAACATACATCACATAGTAAATAATATGCAATGTATGACGTGACTGTACAGTAGGTACATACCATACATAACATAATATGTTATTTATGTACAGTCTACGACTTACATATTTTAAGAAAATTATGTAATTATGTTGATTTTTAGTTGATCCGTATGAAATTATAGTCAACACAAGAGATTACATACATACCAACATACCTAGCTTGCATTATCAAATTTTCGTCTACAGGCAAACCTACTTGGTCGTTTTATCAGTATTATCATATCACCTTATCAGTGATTCATAACATCGGACGAGGAGCAGTCATCATTTATCAAAATTATTTGTCAGTTATTAATCGTGCATCAGTACTAATATAATATTATAAACAAATGATTATAAACGATAATGCCTGTAATAGATTTTTTATCTAAATACGCGCTTAGTGAGTTATCAATAATAGATACCTATGTACTTACAATTAATTATTCAAGATCAGTAATCTAAATTAATCGAGCTAAATAATCTAATCTAGATAAAATCTAGTTTTAACGCATCCACTGCCCTTGCTCGGCTCGGCGCGGCGCGGCACGCCCCGCCTGATGACACTGGTGCGTAGTGGTAGTGGACATAATAATATTATGTATGCCTCTCTAGGCCGTGGGGCCGCGGCATAGAATATTGACCCCTCCAACTCAACCCGTGGATGTCGTAACAGCCGACTGAGGGAACCTACCAGAGGAAGGGCAGCAGCTTCCTTCTGAGTATTTTTCAACACCAACACTGCCATCACCAATCCGCCTGCCAAGCGTGGTGATTATGGCAAATCCCCCCCTACATGGGAGACCATCCACTCGATGGACCGACGACATTAGTTAATAAGGAAATAAGAGGCTATACTTATAAGTATCAAAAAATATAGTAATTAACAAAAAATATATATATTTTTTGTGTCAGATCGAGTGGAAGGCTGAGACAAGAGACCGCGACGCGAGACAGAAGACCGGGAGACTAGTCTTTGCCTATAACTCAGCACAGTAGAGTAGACTATCGTAGACGGAGATATTTGTCTCAGGTCTCTATGTGTTTGGTCTCGGTCTTTGTTGCGCCCGAAGCGACACTTAAATGCAGAAGTAATAAGATTGAGTTTCTTTCTAGTTCCGAAACTTGATACGCCCGCACTAGTGCACTACGCAATGATGATTTCAGAAAAAATGAATGTACCATTATCCTGCCATACTAAATCTCAACGAAAAATAATTTGACTGGATGGACTTTATTAATACATTGTATTGTCTCAAAGTAAGAAGACCAGCAGGGCTATTCAAACTCGATCGAAAAGTTTCGTCGACTCGGAATCTAACACATATCCGCGCGAAATTCAAATATTTTAGCGGTTTTTAATATTTTCTGCGTTCTACAAGGAATAAAACTACCTAAAAAGTAGTTTTTCATAAATCACTGACCTTTTCTATCAACCCATGTTCCAATGAAGTACGATTAATGGAGCTTTTAGTAATAATGTTGCTTTTAATAATAAATCTACTAAGTTATTAATTTCTCGCAAAGTAGAGGCGAATCGAAATTAGTTAAAATATGGGTTCATAGAAAATGTTTTACAATTTTCGATAAGCTCCTTTTCTGCTATTGATATTGGTTGTAGAACACAGAAAATATTAAAAACCGCTAAAATATTTGAATTTTGCGCGGATTATTTGAATTTCGCGCGGATTTGTGTCAGATTTCGAGTCACGGCAACTTTTCGATCGAGTTAGAATAGCTATGCTGCTAGGGGCACTAGATGACTGGCAAAAAGCTGACAAACAAACTATTTTAGACAATATCATCTAGAAACGATCCAGACCTGAACCAAATATTTGCATATAATACAAAAATTTGTCCCACCATGGAATTCAATTCTTCTGCATTTAAGACGGACCTTCATCCGCTGGGCCACAGAGGTCGCCAGCAATTAAACCATTGATAGCTAAGTGCCTGGGAATCAAATAGACCGAAACTTAGTTATGTGACTTTGAAAGATGTGACTATCCATAAGAAACCTTGACAAGAACATACCTATAACAAAGGCGCCCATAATCTGTTAGAATATAAAATAATATTATGCTGTCGTCAACTCGGAAAATTATATCATCTCAGCTTTATGTAACAATCAAAATACTGTCTTCTTTACATAGTAAAATTTAACATTGCATTTGATCATTTCTTCAACTTTCTTCAAGATATCCGCTTCACTTTAATCTTACCTACATGTATAATCACTTCAAGGCAGGACTTCAATGCTGAATTCTCTTATTTAATTTGTAACTTGTACATTTTTGACAAAATAATTTAAAAAATGTAAGTGAAGTCTTGATTCATTTATTTGCATATAATATAGTGAACTTTGAAGGGACATGCAATGTGACAAACCCGGGAGAATAAAAATAACTGGGAATACATAAAAATCAATAAAGACTAAAGCATATAATTGGGTAATACGACGGCGAAAAAAAAACGTTACTTTTAAAAAGGCTGTCTGGAGTTTTATATGGAGTTATAAAAGAATCAGTGTCGCTATTCCATTTTAAATTATCTGTTCAGCTGTTTGTGCGTGAATAGGGAAATGGCAATAAATAAATGATGCTGGACAATCTACAGAGCATCATCTAGCCCCCATCTAAGCAGAGCTTGTGTTATGGGTACTAGATGACTGATTACATAATACAATATATTACATAGATAGATATATTAATTATACATCGAAATACCCAGAATATCCAGAAAAAATATTTGCAGATCTAATGATGAACTGGAACTAGAATTTATTAGACTTGGTACCATTTTAGGTGAAACAGTGACATTGTCACAACGAAGACCAAACCCGAACTGAAAGCATTCCCACAGAAATGCAAGTGCAAGCAAGTACCAAGAATGCTTGTGATGCACCTTTGTTACCTACTTTACTTTTATTGCGAAATAATATCATAACAGTACATTATTAGTGGATAAAATAAATTTTGTTCATAGATGGGCTTTTAATCATTAAAAATCTCATCAGGAGATAATTGACAATGTGAATTAGCAATATTAATATAATTTTTCTACTCACATATACACACACATATTCATATGTCCACAGCTGGACATGCCTCCCCCAAACAAGGAGGGTTTTTTAATCAACATTCTTGGCAGGTGGATTGGTGATGCATTTAAGGTGTTAATACACAGAATGAAGCTGATTCTCTTCCTCTGGTAGGTTACCTTAGTCAACTCTTGCGACATACACAAGTTTAGTTGTATGAGTCGGTTCTTACCCACAACCACCACAGCCAGTAATTTACAAACAGTTAATTTGGTTGTTACTGTATTGATATATATATAGGTGTTAACATTATTTAATGCTAAATCGATGTCCACACATATGAAAATAGTGGGCGGAACTTTTTTACAGAGGGCATTATAGAAGACATCTAAGATTACTTATCTTATTCAAATTAATAGTTGCGTAGATTTTATTTAAAAGATACTGTACAAATAGAATTTTGTTGATAATGTCATATAATTGCATGAACTTTTTAACTGCAAATTGTATTGCCTTCAATTGTAAGAAGGGGAGATATGGGATCAGTGGGCAGTCATTAGGTATGAGCACCGCCTCTTATTTAAAAACAGTCATATTTTTTATTTCTTTTGGTTTTGGTAAAATTTGCTCATTAGAAGCAATGCTCAACTATAAATTTAGGCTTGATCATCTCATTGAATAGTCAAATTTAGAAGCCTTTTGTCATTTTAGACACATGGAAGTGAAAATTTTCTCATAATTTTGTATTATAGGTACTTATATTTTTAATCTATACTAGAAACTGGCAAAATAATATGTATAATATTTTATTTTCCATCTGTTGTTCCATTTATTAAAGTCTTAATTAACCTGTTAATCACTACCAAATATTTGACCAAAAAACTTCACTGTAATTTTAATTTTAAAAAGTATGCAATGGGAGCATGGGGCATTTTTTTGAGAAGCGTTTGGGCATGTCAAATGCTCTTGAAATAGAAGTCAAAAACAAAAACTAATAAATATGTTTGATAAAATCATAGGGTACAGAAGTATTATGAATTAAATATATTTCTAAAGCTGATTAATTTTGTAAGTAAGATATGAATAAAAATGGAATGTAATTTGTCGATTTAAGTAGATGTATTAAGAATACTAATTATTTCTAAAAATATTTCCAGACCACAATGATACATTTAACTGGTTTCAGAAACCCTTCTGTAACTTTGAAATTAATAATAATTTCAAGACAGTTCTTTGCAATAATTCTAACCAAATTTATGGTGGAATTGACTGTGGCAATACATTTTTGATATATTAATAAATAACATTTACATAATTTTTTATCTGCAAAGAAGTGCTCAATGATCCTTGAGTTTTATATCAAGACGGTGAATTTACTGAAGCAGTTTTATAAAAAAAACGTACAGAACCAAATGTTTGAAGGTAGGTAATTGAATGAAAAACAGGCTAGAATTAAATTTCAGCTAAACCATGTAGAAATATAGGACCTGTGGCAGAATTTCTATTAATAAACTATTCTATTTACTCACCAATTTTATAATGAATCCATGTATCACGGCGTGAGCCAATTGTTGCATGTGATATCAAAATGAATAAATAATGCAATGCCACAGAGATTCCACTTTCAAACACCGTCTACTCTCGAATCTTTCGCTGATGACTAATCTCGTATAGGTTATAAAAAAATACTAATGAAATTTAAATACACTATTAGCTATGTAAATAAGCAGGTCTTTTGATTAATATTAGAAACATTTTAATCCTAACACAATTTTCACTAAAGACAAAAAAGTAAACAAAATGTTTTTAAAAACCGAAGCACTACATTCATTCAATTCAACGGCGGCACCACCCTCCTAGTGATGGGGTATAAAACCAACCAAGATAAAAACGCCGATGACGACGATGTCGTCGCGCCGCCGCCGCCGCCGCCGCCGCCGCCGCCGCCGCGCGCCGTTACAAATATAACGGAATAAAGACCATTCATTGATGTTTCTTGTCATCAAAACATCTTCTTTTAATACGGATTAACATTATTAGAAATACTTATGACATTTTTCAAATTTCAAAATTTGAACTTATGCAGTTAATAATTTTTGTACACCAGCTACAACACTATTCTAGAATGAGACTTAAGCTTCGAGACCTACTAGAGCCATCTAGTGTTGAGTAGTAAATACTTTGTATCATAAAGTACAAATAGGTGGCGCTGTATGCCATTTATGATATTTTATAAAAGACAACGAACCGGTACTAGTAGGTAGTGACATCTAGGGTCGCGTACTATCAACAGGAAGTAGATGGCGCTATTTTTCCGAAATAAATAGGTGGATTTTCAGAATCTAAAGAAAAAAATATATTTACAAAAAAAATGTGCGACCTAAATTTCCACCGACTTAGAAAAAGGAGGAGATTCTTAATTCGGCTCTTTATTTATCGATATTTTACCAATTGTTATCCAATTTCGATGATTCTTTCATTTTTCTATATAAAATTATCCCGATGTATTTCGTTAAAATTTTGTTGTGTCTATTAAGTATTTGGCTCGTGAATGAAACTTAGAAAAACAGTGTATTTATCCAGAAATTTGCAGTTACTTTTTGTAAAAAACCTCATGATGTAACTTCTGATTCAGATTGAATTGTGCATCAGAGTTGAGATATATGTTCTTTGCGATCAGTTCATCATATCTCAACAATCCATAAAATCAATCACTACCTACAAAATACCTACACTAATTAAATTATTATACTGGCACGTAAAATATAAAAATGTAGAGATGAGCGAAAAAAAAGTGCGGTGCGTTGTGCCCAAATTGCTAGTTAATTGCATTGTGTGTTGGTAGTGCTTAAATTCGTTGAACGAAGTCAATGCCAGGATTTCGAGCATCTATGGACTTTATTTCTAACATGGTAAGTGATTTTATCACACCATTTTTTCAAATTCCTCTGTGATTTTAACTGGGCCAAAACTTGATGGAGTTATTTAAAATACCTTGAAATTGTGTCTGGGTTTATTGCAAAATTAGGGTAAAAATCTATGGAGATTCCAAATATTCAGTCGTTTAAAAAATTAAAACCTATTTGCTGTTCACTTCTTCGACTAATTTACACAAAATTAACTGTAAAAAATAGTTTGAACCTACTATTTAGGTGTGTTAGGGTGAATCTGTTCAATTTCGCACCACGAAATTGGTTCAAAACGTGGCCAATAGAAATGATTTTATTATATCTGCTAGCTTATCAGTGCAACCACTTCAACCACCTCCAATGCAAATAAGGATTACCTCGATTATCAATTTTATTACGGCAGGAATTATTTTTAGAAAGAATATTACCGCCGATATCGGTATTGAACAATTGTGCAAATATCATACTATTTAAGCATTAGTTTTATTTATTTTAGATATTTTTTTGTATTTTTGAAGAGTTTGCACGTGTAGTTTTTATTGCGAAAGCGCAAAGCACGCAGTGACGTCACGCGCGTGCGTTATACGCAGTGGCGGGCGCGGCGTATTCCATAAGCGGCTGCGGATTTGGCCTAAAGTAGAGCCGCTGAGCTTTACTAGTTACTGCCGCTGAGCTTTACTAGGTACTCGACGTAGTGCTCATTAGTACCTCTAACATACATACATACATCCTTACCTACTAATATTATAAATGTGAAAGTGTTATGGTCCTTCCTTCATGTTGGTTCGTAGGTACAGACACAAACAACATCTCTTTATAGCTAGGGTTTGTCTAACCTTCGTATGAAGGAA
This sequence comes from Eupithecia insigniata, assembly GCA_947859395.1. Lineage (NCBI taxonomy): Eukaryota > Metazoa > Arthropoda > Insecta > Lepidoptera > Geometridae > Eupithecia > Eupithecia insigniata. The sequence goes on from OX402000.1 coordinate 1,910,403, forward strand.
TATGGCGTAAAAATAAGACATTATAAACGTAATAGGAAGTATAAAATTTGACTTGTCTAAGTGCTTATTTTGAAAGCCTAAAGAAATAAAGTTATTGATTCTGATTCTGAAACATCAAACTATAATAAAGTATATTAACTTCTACTTTAACTTATACATATAATTAACCTTACCTACTTTTACTTATTTTACTGTAAAATAATTGTTGCGCCCTGACAGGGTTTTTATGCATTGTGTACCCACTAAGGCCACCTACACCTAAGAACAATAGGTACCTGACTGAAATGAAATTACAATAAATGATATTTGTGCAAACTATGGAAATTTTCAATATGTATTAGATACAATATATTGGATTGATTTCCGCGGTGTTCACCATATTTCGCTTTAACCCTACAACTGCCCTTGTTTCCGCATGATTGATGAACAAACAAACATCTAAAGCAGCGTTTAAACACCAAATGTTGATTCCGTCACGGCTGAATAGTATTCGATGTTGAATAATGTCGTCACGGTAAGTCACGGTAACGGGTTGAATATTTTTGTCAATAAAATGCTTTTGTTGAAATAATTGGGTGTAACATCGGTTATTGATAGGTTTTCAATAAATTATGGTGTACAAAGAAAAAACAGCGTTTTTTGTTTTGAGCGATTTTATCGACTCGTTTTGAGTAGATTTTTGCGATATGTACCTACTAGTTTTGTAGGTACTCTTATACTCTTCTAATCTTCTCTTATATTTACTCTACTCTCAGTGATAATATCTAAGTTGAAAACAAACATTAACAAAGCTCTTCCGTATTGAACAAACTTCTTTTTTAGAGCCATTTGTTTTTATTGTTGACATAGGTACATACGTAGATAACAAAGTCAGAACATTAAATACCACTAAAATCAAACGAATTAAGTCATGCCTGACATGCTCAAACTTGAGAGATTTTTATATTAAGTGTAAAACTAGGAAATACCTTTTTTAAAAGGAACTGTTTGTTCTGACGTAAATGACTTTTGATTACCTCAGAGTGGTATAAAATTACTACACTCTGAGTAAAAAAATAATAATAATTATGTATTAATAATAGGTGTACTTGGTACCTACAACTATCATTATTTATTTTATTTTCAGCCTGTATCGTCTCGCTCAAATCAGCAGGCTGAAGTGGCGTTGGGCAGGCTATATAGCTCGTAGAACCGATGACCGTTGGGGAGTAAAGGTTCTCGAGTGGCGACTGTGATGCAATGCAAACGGAGTGTGGGAAGACCTCCCACTCGATGGACCGACGACATCGTAGCGGTCGCAGGGAGTCGTTGGATGGAGGTGGCCCAGGACCGCTATTCGTGGCGTCGTTTGGGGGAGGCCTATGTTCAGCAGTGGACGTGTACGGGCTGATGATGATCGTCTAACTGCAAGGCACATGCCTTCTTCCATTTCTTGTAACGAAATAAATTTTGTTACCTGATGATTTTCTTTGCGACTGTCTACGACTCCGCTTACACAACACGACAAACCCTGACATATAAATAAGAAAATAATAAAGTTTAAAAAAATAAATGTTACACTGGGCCATAGGGGCAACAGGCAACATTAGTCCGCAGTCAGTACCTACGTACGCTCGAGAGATCATGAATGCATTAAATGTACCCGGCTGTTGAAGGGTTGAAAGATAGGGGTGGGATAGAAATGTGTTGATAATATGATACATCGATAGTTGAATCCATTTCTTATGAGAAATTTTAGTTTTGAATATTGTGTAGAAAAACGAATTCTAAACAAAAGAAAAGCATATGAGACGTACCTAAATAATAATAATATGGCGTGTTTTAAAAAACGATAAACCAACTTCGAATTCCCTTACTTTTACACTTATTTTAAGTTTTGCGGGATAAATACTTATCCCCTGGGCATAAAATTTTTATGGGACCCCTTCGGGATAATTTTCTATACAATAGTGAAAGAATTTTCAAAGTCGATCCACAATTGGCGGAGATATGGCGTAACATACATACAAAAAAAAAAACAGAAAAAACAACATAAACGAATTGAGAACCTCCTCCTTTTGAAGTCAGTTAAAAACAGTTAATACGTAACATTTCTGACCCAAAGTTCTAGCTCATGTGCACTTAGAGACTTTTAGTTAACGGACTGTTAGGTTCATGAGGAATATCTTCCCGTAAATACTCTGGTTGTGATGATCTCCCGGCCGAGGTTATACCCAAGACTGCAACAACTTCAAAAGAGTCTTCTAAATAAGACATTTAAAGGGTCGGTAACGCGCGTGTAATATCCCTGTCTTAGTTAAAAAAATATAAAGATGAACAGCATACGAACAAACGGCTGTGTGAAAAAAACGTTCAAGATGATCTGGAAAGTTATTTTAAGATATGGTCTTGGAAATGTAAGGTGGAATGACAGGAAATACATATTCACATGAAACTTGTGTCAGTTTATCGATACGATACGAATGACCGATAAAACAAGTAACATCACTAGACCAACCCCTCGCGCGCAGCCCCGCTCGCCACCGAGCATAATTCTGCGGACTTACCCGTTACTATAATTATTTGCTTGTTTTCGGCTTAGGTTTAATCTCTTTTGATTGAGATTTTATATTAAAGAAAACTTTGAGTGACCTACTGACAACTTCAAGCTAAGGATAAGTTTTAGTGCTAATCTCTCCACATTTAGGGAAAAAGGACGTTTTGCCTATTTTTATAGTAGTTTACTAATTTTTATTTTATTGGTTACTTGGGTCTTTCTTATTTAGTTGATGTTTAGTCATCCTCAACTATTTCCAAATAAATACAGGCTTATAAAAGACCTGACCTTTATTTCTGTTACAAAATGCTTTTTAAGCTCTACCTATTAAGAAGTACAATTAAAACAGTACATATTTTTAATGAGCTCTATCAATTTCATATCAAATTTACTATAACATCAAAAATCTTTTCCACAAACAATACATCCAAAATATTTACTTACACTCAGACCAAGTAACATGACGTTAATCTTTTAAATATTAAAACATTTATTGAAGTTTCTGTAATCCTGACGTTAAAAAAAAGTTCAATACATCATCCATTGTGGGTCGCAGTTTTTAAATGTTAAAAAGCTTTGTTGTTAAGGGCTTATCGGGAAGGGCTGTAAATAATGACGACGCAAGTCTTTATAGAAAACTAAACGGTCGCCCTTAAAAGGGTTGAATACGAGTGTTTAAAATGTCGGGTCAAAATGTAACGAAAAATTTAGGGTGCGTAAGATTTGCAATGTTTTTGACACCGATAGTACTACACACAGATCAGGATTTTACAAATACTCCGTAGATGTAAGTCAAATAATGTTTTTGGACACTACTTTGAGGCTTTTAAAGACTTTAATGACTTTGATGTATAAAATTAATAAAATATTTTTACTTTAAAAATAATCTGGCAGTTTAGTCCTAAGCTTTTGGTTATGGATGAAATACGAGTAAGTTTTCTGAACAGTACTATTAAAAAATATTATTTAATGGTTTGCATTGGGGCAGTAGTGTTGTTTGAACGAGATACGAGCTACCTGTTGCATTATGGTGCATTTTCTTATCACCTGCTGCATATCAAATGTATTTGACATTATCTTGACAAGACGTCAATTTTGACAGCTTTATTACCAATTAACTAACAAAAATACTATGTTTTATGATAAATAAAAATCATCGGGAGAGCACAGTATCGAGGAATAATCAAATAATATGTAAAAGTGAGGTGTTTTAGACATGTGTATATCAGTAGAGCCGTGAGAATATGTTTCTAGAAACAGGTGTCTGTTACAGATAGCAGTTTTATTAATTTTTGCAATAAAATACACTTGATTTTGATATTACTTTTGTGCAAATATCGTGATTTATTCAACCGCATGATTGCCTTTGTGGAGCTGAGTAAATATAAACATTATTTTGAAAACAAAATGTTTCTTTTTTGGTCATGATTTTTTATCGATAAAAGTATGATCAAGTGGTCACAATCACAACACCAGCACTTGAACACAACTGGCCAACACCGGCCAAATAACATTGCAATATGTGTCTGCTTAAAAACCTACCTAAATCTTTTCTAAAACGAACATTCAAAAACAATTTCACAAGTAGTCGACGAGCTGTTATATAAACATAATCAGTAGAAAATTAAATAAGTGTTTGATTTGTTTTCTTTAGGCTAGCTAGAGACATTCCCTCGTGTTTTGAGTGTAGATCGTAAGTCCTCAGGATCGTGGTTTTAGTTACAAGTGGAAACTGTATCATGGAATTCACTTTACAAATATTTTTGTAAGGTTGCAAGCTAAGCCACCAAACCCCATATATATGCCTATTGGCCCATTGGCGTGTCTGATCAAATATTGATGTAATTTATGGCAAGTCGAACCTGCCAAAGGGGTTGACATAAAAAATGGCAAAGTTTTCACGGACTATTAAACAAAATTATAACATGAACTCTACAGGGTGATAAAATAACAAAATGTATAACAGTTTTCATTAAAAATAATTTTGCTTTCATTTAGTTCCATGTACAGAAATTATTTTTATTACTGAAATTTCGTAGAGCCTCTACGAAAGCCACCTCTGCTTCTACGACGTAGATAAATATGTAGACCCTCTACGAGCTTGATTAAAATAAACTTCAATGATTTTGATAGAAGAGTCTAGAAGCCTCTAAAAGTAGATCCATTGACTAGAACCATGGCTCTAGTCAATGGATATCAAAAAGAAGTCATTGTTTTAAGTTTTGCGGGATAAATCAGGGTTTTTTATGGGTTGCCAAAATTGGTCCATAATGGCGGAAATATCGCGTAACAAAACAACAAAAAAAAAATACAGTTCAATTGAGATCGAGACCTCTTTGATATCGGATGAAAAGTGTAGATCGAAAAGATTGCATCCAAGTAAATGTCATATCGATAACTACCAGCTCGATACAAAAATAAAAGCATCCATACATACTTTCACCGATTTCCACTTGTATGATAAGTGTCCTTATAAACTATAGAGACTTTAGGGCGGGGCCTGCAGGGGCCATCCCATGAACACCATACAAGGGGCCCATAGGTACCACCAATGTTAGCTTGTAGTTACACCGTAGTATAGAACAAGCGTCGAAGCCCGGCGCACCCTCTAGTCATGGAGAATATATTTTTGTAGAATTTTTATAGTGAAATTTTTATAGAACATTATTTTGTTGTAGTTTCGATTTTTATGCGTTTTAGTGGATTATCGTTAATGATATAGTGGTTATAATAGTGTGAGTATACATACATTAATTACTTACTATTTCATATCTATTGTAAAGTATTTCGTGAACTTGCACTGAAAAGTTCGCATCACTCTTGGGGAAAAAAAGAAATAAAAAACGTTTAACATTTTCTTGCTCATAAAAAATATCTTAAATATACATATTATATGCTATATACATATAATATGTAATGTAATATACATATTATATGTTTATAGTATAAAATTTGACTTGTCTAAGTGCTTATTTTGTATGCCTAAAGAAATAAAGTTATTGATTCTGATTCTGATATATAACATAAGATTACATAATCTTACAAAGAAACAACAATAATTGAACCTTCTCGTATAAATTTATTTTTGAAACTCGGATCACTCTCTATTGAGTACTTTGGTACCTTACTTCTTTAATTAGAAAATTCAATACTTGCCTGATATGATGACTCCTTAAGGAAATACAATACAGGAAACTGAAGGTGTCCTAGCTTAACGTTAGCATGCCTAAACTCTAGCATTTGCACAAATATTTTAATTATTGAAAATCTTCGTCTGTGGGCTCTCCGGGCTCTCAAAACTTTATCAGAACGTCTGGTCGAAGCGAAGCGTTACCCAAGAGTTGGAGTATCTGGCACAGCGCATCATTGTCATGCAGCGGGGCAATGTAGACAGCGTCCTAGGGACGCTTCCGATTGGTATTGATATGTATGGATCAGTTGAGCTATCTCTAGATTGTTTGCAGCAGTTGCTCGACTGTATCAGCAGTAAGCTCGACTGTTTCATTGACTAGTTTTAGTTTGTGAACGAGTCGAGTCGCAAAAATCCTCAGAATTGATTTGTTTCAATTCGAGTTCACAAACTCCCTCAACACGATGCGTTCAACAGTTTGCTATCAATTTATGAAGTGGTTAACAATTGAAAACATTTGAACGACATCAAATGAGTCAGAGTCAACCATTAACTCGCGATGGTCACGCGTCGGCAACCACCGCCCCGCTGCCGCCCCCGTCGCGTGCGTGGCGCGTGGCGGCTGCGATGCACAGGTGGTAAGCCGTGGAATTCAGGACTAGTTCTATAATTTAATTAGATAACCAGGCATATATTTTTTCATTGTACTAATAACTTATAGGCGATACCTGTTTTAAATAAAGAAATAGATACTTGTAAATAGAAATTACATAAGTGCACTAATAAATAAACAGGATGTCCCCCGAATACATGCAGTCCTCAAAAATGGAAAACTAGATTAAAAAATAAAGACCAATATGTTCGAAAAAGTGGCCAGAAACTCTTTCTTGGTATATTCTCGAAATCACTGGCTACATTGCCCCACTGGCATGTGGTGCCAATGTGTGCTGCGCCAGATACTCAGCACACTAGATACTTACAGCTTAGCTTCCAGATTTCTGAAAAAAAATTGAGTACCTGGAGAGCTCAAGGACGGACTAATGTTTTCAATAATTAAAATATTTGTGCAAATGCGAGAGTTTAAGTATGCTAACGCTAAGATAGGAAATCTCAAGTTTCCTGTAGAAGTTTCCATAATTCGATATATCTCTTCAAGTATTAGTCTCAATATTACACAAGTCATCTTATTTCACTTTTTCAAAAATGAATCATATTGATTTTTAGGTTTAAAGAACTTTATTCTCATAAAAACACACATATAATGAGATACATGAAAAAAAATTAATCTAGGTTATACAATATTGAAACTAACCTCTGGACCTAAAATTGAATATAACTAAATATTATCTTTGACTAAATATTGTTTAACTGAATAATAAACAAGTGTGAAATTAATTTGTAAAACTACCGAAAAAATAGACTCGTAAATTTGACAATAACATTTTTTCTGGTTATCTACTTAAGAGTCGAGAAGGTAAATGACGATATACCTACGCTATAATATTATAGTGTATATTATTTTTATTAACTGTTGAAACATGGTCAAGTACGAGCATGACCACTCGTGGAAAGAAAAATTTCATATGGCTGCCATTTAGTGAGGAAGAGAGGTCTGGTCATTATTTCAAACATACCTATTCGTCGATCATTTTTGATCTATTTTCACCTGTTTTGGGAATAACACTTATAACACCCTTTATGTAGCTAAGTATAACCATAAACACGTAAAATAACATAAATAACACATATTGATGATGCTCTTGCCCGCCGCGCCCGATGTGGCGCGGCGGGCAAGGGCCGCCTGCGACGCAGGTAGTTACGCGGGTTCGATTCCTGCTTTGTGACAAATGTTTGTACGATCTGCAAATATTTGTCTCTATCTACTTGCGACCCGCCCTGGCTTCGCACGGGTGCAAATTATACATATAAACCTTTCCCTTGAATCACTCTATTTAAAAATACCGCATCTAAATCCGTTGCGTAGTTTTAAAGATCTAACTATATACCTATAGGGCCAGACAGACAGTCAGCGGGAAGCGACTTTGTTTTATACTATGTAGTGATGTAATATATACATATATTGTATTAAGTATATACATATAGTACCCATAAAACAAGCTCTGCTTTGCTTGGGGCTAGATGATGCTTTGTCGATTAACCAGAATTATTTATTAAGCAAAATACCACGAAAAAACACTAACAAACCGGTACAACCCATGACAATAAATTAGACATAATAATTTATAGTCATAGGTCAAGTTTAAGTCAATCATTCACCAAATTATTTTAATTGGGATGTAAATTATAAAGAGTGCAATTAATAATGAATTTATATTTTCATAATGGACATAATGGTTGCCACTTATCATTTACAATAAATAACACAAGAAGCTGTAAAAATCGTAGGAGTCTTTAAAGCAGAAACGAATACCTAACTGCAAATAATCACCTAAATAAAAACACGCACTTGACTAAAAATTAACAGAACAACCCCCAAACAATCGGAAATCTGCCGCCGGAAGTCGGAAGTGATAGAGCTCAACTGACTTTCCGTATCACATTGGTCACGCGATGCATGGGGTCACCTGCCTTCCAATGGTAACTAAATAAACAAGGGTGCTACACTTGTAACGTTTCTTGCACTGCCTGTACCGTGTACTGATAAAATATGAACAGGGTTTTATTAAACAACTGTTTTTGTATCGTAAACTAGCGACCCGCCCCGGCTTTTAACGGGTGCAATTTATCCTTCTACTATTAAACCTCCTCTTGAATAACTCTATATATAAAAATAGCCACATCAAAATCCGTTGTGTAGTTTTAAAGATCTAAGCAAATACATGTATGTAGGGACAGACAGACAGCAGAAGCCCACTTTATTTTCTACTATGTTGTGATACCATACAGACTTACGGACTTTTTGCATTAGAAGAATTAGAAGACATTATTACTTATATGTTGACTTTCTTTGGTTGCAGGTAAACCATGTTCGCCACAGACTTCGATGACTACTGCGACTTCAACGAAAGTATCTGCAGCAACGACTCCGGTATCGACAGATCTTACGCCGACCTCTCTACTTCAATCACCAGCACTCCTCTCAAACACGACACCTCAGATCTAGGCATCTCTCTTACACCCAAGAAAGAAAACATCAGAAGAAAACTATTCAGCGACGAATTCACTTCATTCCAAACCCCAGTTGAAGACATCAAAGCTTTTCAAGAGAATATACACTCAACAGGAAATACGTCTACACCCTTAAAAGAAAAGAAAGTCAAAGATCCCAACAAGCCCAAGAAAAAATACGCTAATGGGAAGAACAGAGTCACAAGATGCAAAAGCCCAACGCAAATCATGAGGATAAAGAGGAACAGGAGGATGAAAGCGAATGATAGAGAGAGAAACAGAATGCACATGCTGAACGAAGCGCTGGACAGGCTGAGATGTGTCCTGCCCACATTTCCCGAAGACACAAAGCTGACGAAGATCGAAACACTAAGATTCGCACACAACTACATCTACGCTCTAAGTCAAACACTTGAATCTCTAGACAACATCAGCTCTGAAGATGTAATAGAAGGATTCTGTTACGAGAAGGTTCAAAACTACGGCAATGCTGGAGATAAAGCACCTAAAGATGCTTTCAGAGATATATTTCAACCAAACAAGGCTGAACATAACGGTGATGGCAGTTACCGTAGTTTCGAGGGATTCAGCAAACCGTTTCCAAACGGAACTAATTTTATGCAAACTGCTGAAGGAGTACTGATCAACGTTGGAAATGTTACTGTATCTGTGAATAATAAAGGTGGAAATTGCATTGCTTCGACGACTGGCACAGGTTTCTTCACGCACCCCTCGTCCTTCGGCGAAGATATGAACCAACACATCTTCCAGCCTCCTTACGATGCCAATAACTTCCACCCAATGCTGGAACAGAAAGTTACCGCAGAAGGATATTTCAATCAGAAAAACTATGAAATATTTAAAAATGCGTTTGAAAGCACTCAAAAACCGAGAAAGGTTCCAAAGTCAGAGATATACGATCAAGGAAAGTTTACAAACGCCTATGGATTCAACGAGATGCAGTATTATAATAATTGTGAGACAAGCAGTTATTTCCCAAATAGTTATTACTACGAGGACCAGCGGAACTACAGGCATTTTTATAATAAATCGGTTGTGAACGCCCAAATGTAAAGATACTCTATTTTTCTAGTCATTTGTACAAATATATTTTTACAAGAATTTAGAATTGTAAAAAACCAAAGACAATATAGAACTGTGTTTTTTATAGCTAGTCAGTCATCTTTTTACTGTATAATAATTTGTAATAAAGTTTTTATAATATTTTTGCATACGCAGACTTTTTATAACTACATATAGAAGACTACAAAACTTTGACGTCAATTAAAACAGAAAAAGCGGATTGTTCGCATGATTTACCAGCTAATAATAATAGGAACCATGAATATAAATCAAATGAGAACAATACTCGCTAAAGAGCGAGTAGTTGTGAATGGTCCCACCCCAAGCGGACTCGACCTACTACATGTTCAGGTTACCGTTCAACTTTCTATTCTATTCCAAAGTCACTACAGCTCAAAGTATCTCGTATGTGAAACTGTAGTACCCACAATAGGGGTACCCGTTTAGATCGAGTTACGAAAACGCAGGAAAGTAAATGTTTGCTTTGGAAATTCGTTACGGCAATTGTTATAGATGTCTATTTTTGCCCCAATTATTTGGGTGTCATAAATTCTCTATTGATTTGCACGCAGCTTGACCTACCAGCTTGCAGGATACGTTATTGATTTTGTTCTTACATCTATTTGATTTTAAAAAGTCGATAACAAAAAATAAACATAACTATTGATAATAATAAAAAGCTAAGGTCGCGGGAAAAAGCCTGATGCGGGCAGCGCAAAATCGGTCATTGTGGAGATCCTAAGGGGCGGCCTATGCTATGTCCAGTAGTGGACATCGATCGGCTGATATCATGATGCTGAAGTACGTACCTATAAGTACCTATATTGAGTAGAGTTTACATTACAGATATGAGTGAGATTCACTAGTACCTGTAATAACTAATAATATGGCGTGTTTTAAAAAAACGATAAACCGACTTCAAATTCCCTTACATTTACACTTATTTTAAGTTTTGCGGGATAAATACTAATCCCCTGGGGATAAAAAAATGGGACCCCTTCGGGATCGTTTTCTATACAACAGTGAAAATTTTTTCAAAATCGGTCCATAATTGGCGGAGATATCGCGTAACATACATACAGACGAATTGATAACCTCCTTCTTTTGAAGTCGGTTAAAAACATCTACGATATTTTCATTATTGGTAAGACAATGAAGATTTTAAGTAATTTGGGTAACACTAACCAAAAGCAATGCCAGTATCAAAGTCAGAATTTCATAACAAAACAATCACAGTACATTTTTTTGCATTTGTGAAAAAGCATCGTTCCTGTGCCTAGACCTTGTAACCCGCCATTCCTGTGTGCATCAAAAGCGAATTAATCAAATAATGGAAATAGCACAGGAAGTTAGCACCACCTGGCGTCAAATGTCGTTGTCGAAATTATTGTTTATGCCTAATTGTCGAAATAAATCTGCCTTTCGTTCCGGTTTATTGAACGATGTGATTTTATGCAGGAAATTACACCCAGATAGGGATATGTGTCTTGTAGTTGAAAACTAATGCATTTTATTGTGTTTCATCATCATCAGCCCGTATACGTCCACTGCTGAACATAGGCCTCCCCCAAACGACGCCACGAATAGCGGTCCTGAGCCGCCTCCATCCAACGACTCCCTGCGACCGCTACGATATCGTCGGTCCATCGAATGGGAGGTCTTCCCACACTCCGTTTCGCATTAAATCGCGGTCGCCACTCGAGAACCTTATTGTGTTTACTACCTTCATAAAATGCATTACTTTTGTTCGGGCTAGGTAAAGAAGGTACCATATGTACATGTTTCTAAACTTAAAAAAAAATAACTTTATTTCCCCAAGCCTTTGCGCACGTCACAAAATTAAAATTACATAAATTAAACAGGGAAATAAAGTGATAACGTTGATTTTTGTTCACTTCAATCTTTTTAAGGTAAAGTAAAGAAGCGAACAAGAAACCTTTACCTTGTTAGATTGTTAGTTTTCGAGTTGGAGCAAAACTCGTACCAAGCTTTTTTATCCTCTAGCTAGATAATCTGATATTTTGTTGTAAGCCTTTTTACAAAGGACAATTTGTTAATTGACAATTGATTTGAATTTATTAAATAGTTACTAGCAGTAACCTAAACGTTCCTTCGTTACCTGGCCCAAAATTACGCGATTTTTCTAATAAATCTAATTTAATCTGTTAACAGCAGAAAAAAACCAGTCTAAAGATTCAGATTCAAACACACTATTATGGAGTAAATTTTGTAATAAGGTACCAATACAAGTTTTTAGAGGTACATAGATAGTCCAAGATAATCCAAGTTTTTAGATGATATAAATATGTTATTATTTATTTATTTATGGACTCCCAACAAAAACATAACATAGCAAGCGAAATATTACAAGTGGTCTTATGTCTATGTAGTATTTTTGAAAATAATGGGTGCCATAGCATGTACAGATTATGAAAATAAGTTTTAGTGGACATAGTGTTTTATATTTGGTGCAAAAGTGGGCATAGTGTTAACAACGGCGGCGGCTGGCAGGTCAGCAAAGACTTTGTAGCGAGAGGCGCGTTCAAATCTTTTACATAGAAAATTTTGAGTGTTATCATATTATGTCGCTATTGATTAGGATAAATAATTTTCAAGCCGACAGTATGATGGCATGTTCTGCATTAAAAAAAACTAACACAACTAAGTTAAATTTTCCAGTTACCAGCTACATATTATTGGCATGTGGGTCGTAACAAGCGTGAACACCGACAATGTCACCAGAACGAATGGATTACGGTCGGTAAGGGCAACACCAACAAAAAAATCTCGAACACAATAATGTAAGCAATTAAACTTTTTATTTGTAATTTCCATCTACACACACATGTTTATCGAATTTTTTAACATAATTTTTTTACAAATGTCACTATTTTCTAACTTATTTTGTATACAGGGTGTCCCATAATGAGTGGATAACCTTAAAGGTGCAAAATATTTTAAGAGGTGATCATAAAAACTACTATTCAAAAATAAAACCTATGAAATTATTTAAACTGTGGGCATGATGTCCAAAAATGTGAACAAAGGAACGAATTTCTTCAAGTTTAAAAAAAAATTATATCTACCAAACGGTCAAGATATTTTTATATTTTTTTTGCTACAGACTGGCCTTGCTCTTGCACACAAGTACCTTTAAGGTTATCTACTCACTATGGGGCCACTAGGGACACCCTGTATATTTATACAGGGAGTCCTAACAACTTATGCTCTACTAGTTTTTGTACGATGCTAAACCAATTCAGCAACCCTAGGTTTTGAAATAGGTCAAGTAAAAGAAATAAGATTGTGTTAGCTGCTAGAGAGAGGAAGTTGGTATTTAAGATCATTGACAACAGTAAAAATTATGAAAACCTTTATTTCAATCCTGAAAGAGAAAACAACATTTTTAGATCCGTTAAAGTGGTTTAGTATTTACCAACAGAGATCATTATTTTTTTCACGATCAGGATTTCCGTGATATCACCAACACGTTTCGTCATCACCACTTTATATCATTACAAAATTCTGGTAAAGAAGTTGTTAAAAAGAGTGTCATGCACCTATGCAATGAAAATCCTTTTCATTATTTGTAATATCGAAATGTAATCAAATGAATGGGTGAATCTATATCTGTCGTAGTTAGCGGTATCTCCCCACAATCTGCATTAATTCGGTGCACTGACAGTAATCCCCTTCATTTTGGGGGATTTTCCCTCAATTTGGTGTTGGGAATAATAATTTACAAGAATCTATTAATTTGGCACTAGCCATACATGAGTGGTGGCGGAAAAATTTTAAGGTTTTAGAAATATGCAGATTGTTGCACCTTATTATGTATTTACCTAACAACCCTTCTGAAAATCTACTCAATTGAATGTTGAATTTTTAAACCTATATCCTATGCATAGTATCTTTCCAAAGAACCATGATCGTAGTATTTAAAAATAAACATATGTATGTAATTCTGCTTTATTTTACGTAGAGTTCGTAGCTAGGAGCTCGTTGAAGTCTTTTGTATGGCTGTAGTTCCAAGGAGAGTCTTACAAACTTTCTGTTTTTAACCGTTTTCGATAGAAGGAGGAGGTATGTCCGACTGTACGTCTACTATAGTAAAGAAAATGATCCAAAGATTTCAATGGTTCCATAAAAAATTAATTCCAATGAAAAATATAAAACAGTGTAGAATTAAGAGATTTGAACTCGTTTTTAACCGACGGAATCAAAAGAGGAGGTGGTTCTGTATTCAGCTGTGGGTATTATTTTTATGTAGGTATGTTATTCGGTGTTTGCGTCAATTATAGACCGATTTGGAAAATTATTTGGCTGTTGTATGGACAACGATCCCGTGGTAGTCCCATAATTTTTTTATTAGTTTCAAAACATCAAATTATATTATTGAATGAATGAATGAACACTTTATTGTACTAGAAAATAAATATATTGATAAAAGATCTTATATCTAAACAAAAATGAACAGTACAAAAGGCGGCCTTATCGCTAAGAGTGATTCTTCCAGGCAACCCTGAACCCTTATTGTTTCTATTACTTAATTAAATCAACAAAGTTGTAAGATATTTAGTCATTAGTTTTTAAATCTAAGTGAGATTCCCAGATGTTAGGTGAACTTACTCTTTCAATTACCTACCACAGTATATTATCCTAATATAATACTATAAATGCGAAGATGTGTTTGTTTGTTTCCTTTACGCCCTAACTAAGAAATCAATCGACGTGATTTTTGGAATAGAGTTAGGAGAGTAACATAGACTACTTTACTCCTGGTAAAACATCAAATTGCCATGGGAGATTTACGGGAATAATCATTATTTTAAAACATCTGAACGGGAAAAGGACCTTCTTATCCCTCTAGAAATATGAAATTCGAATTAAACGTGAGTCAAACCGCTGGGAACAGCTAGTAATAAATACTAAACTTGCTACTACTAAGAACAACCGTAGTCCGAAAACAATGGATTCAAATAAATTTGCCTATCGAATAAAATAAAGTATTTTTTAAAACACCTAATCAAATTGAAACCACATGTCCTATATCATATGTCCAACGCTAGCCGCGAGCTAATTGCCCTGTCTGTCTGTTTGAACTGGCCTGTTTAAAATTCATCAGCGAGTATACCCGGGGGCAGTGTGTTTACCTACTGCTAAACCAATATTGATGGTTTACTTTTTTAAAGAGATTGAGTTGTCGAGCGCATTGTATTTTTATTAAGTTTGAAATTTTATTTTATTTGTATTGTGTAGTTGGTTAGGTACCAATCAAAGTAAATATTGTATTGTATTTAAGTTTCAATAAGTATATTCTGCGACCGCGATGCAATGCGAAACGGAGTTTGGGAAGACCTTCCACTCGATGGACCGACGACATCATAGCGATCGCAGGGAGTCGTTGGATGGAGGCGGCTCAGGACCGCTATTCGTGGCGTCGTTTGGGGGAGGCCTATGTTCAGCAGTGGACGTATACGGGCTGATGATGAAGTATATTCTGGCTCTTAATAAGTTCTTCAGAATAGATATTAAATTCAGGTCCCAATCCATTGCTGGATGGAAGGTAATTGTTGTCTTGCGACACCCATCTTGAGTTTGGGTCCTCGTAACCGGGACAATAGAACTTAACTTAAACAGCATGAGATCGGTTGTCATTTTCAATCCCAATCTTTATCTACGCGTTTTATATCGATTAAGAGGATAGCGGTTTGGTAAAGCTGTTCAGTAGGGCAAAATAAAAATTCTAGCATTGCTAGGCCTTCACAAATTAATTTTAATTCTCTTATAATTTTTATTTATTGTAAGCCGTCACTGTCCTCTGAGTGTTTTCTGTTTTCATTTCTCTTGATTTAACGCATTGTTAGATAAGTACAATATATCCAGCAGGATATACGTTAAATGTGCTGAAGACGACTTCAGCACACTTTCGTTCACCTCTGAAGGAGCCGCCCTCCTCGGGGGTTTTGACAAAACTAAAATGTATAGAGGTTTATCGAACAATAAAGCCAATAGTCAAACATTAGCTCGATCGATACACACAACCCATAAATACTAAACTAATAGAATAAAATATGTCATTCTCCACATATAATACCAAAAGATGAATTGGCATCACCGCAAATTAGCTATCCAGCTGACAATATTTGTTTCCAAGTACTTTTAGCTCCTATCTCCTTATAGTATAAGGGCTAATATTGTATAGCAATCAGCTTTGTTGCCGACCATTTTATAAGGAGCTACTAGTGTCATTGAAGATGTGAAGGTCTAAAGCAGTGGACAGGGGTCTATTGAAATTAGTCGATGGTAGATGGGGTGTTTTGTAATGATATTTCTGACAGTGTGCAAACATTATAAATATTTATTGAAATAAAATTAATTCAGTAGGTTGATGGAGATATCTAAGCCAAACTTATATAAAGCTAGCTGCTGCCCGCGCCTTAGCCCGCCGTTTATCGGGATAAAAAAATTGCTTATATGTTATTCCAGGTCCCAAACTATACCCATACCAAATTTCAGCTCAATCAGTTCAGTAGTTTTTGCATGAAAGAGGAACAAACATCCATACTTACAAACATTGATATTGATAATATTGAGTAGGATAAATTAATTCAGTAGGTCGATAGGTGCAAAAGCCTTAGTCATTGCAGTGCAAAATATTTTTGTTGCGATGATCTCTCTCTTTACTTTAGATAGAAACTTATCTACCGTCAATTTTATTGATTTAATAGTTATAACCTGCCTTGGAGGTCAATTTAAGTTTATAATTTTTTTGATAAAGGTAGAGCGTTTGACCACTATCTCACTCGGGAAAGTGAAGATGTGGCCTAAGATGGAGCACGCTTTCCCAGAAGGAACTTATTCACTCGGGATTTGAAGACTCCTAGATTGTAGTCTACTGGAAAAACAGAAGCAGGAAGGAAATTCGTTCCACTCTTTACCAGTACTTATAACGAAAGTAGAGCGAAAACGTTTGGTTCGACACGGTGGTATGTCGACTAGGTATGGGTATGGTATACCAGTGCGTCTGCTTGTCTGGTGGAAGAAGGGGGAGGTCGGGATAAGGTCTTGTAGATCCTGGTTACAGTCACCAAAGTGGTACTTCTGACAATGATGTTCTGCTACTATGCAACTTGCAATTATGCTCAATTTTTATTATTGTACTTATTTATTTAATTTTTACCAACCAAAAACACTTATCATACGAGGTCCTAAACATTTTACTAGAGAAGCAAAATCAATCTTAATTACTTACAATAAGTTCCTTTATAAAGTGCACCACAATTTTTCAGCCCTGACTACGTTTATAATAGGAAGAAAATGAACTCTATGTTCTTGATCATAAGAGCTCTTGTATAGGGTTGTCAAGTCATTGTAACATTTGGTACACTCAGCCGAATCCACTCGAGATTGATTGGAAAATAGCCGAATCTTTGTCTGTTTGTTTGTATAAATAACAGCGGTTGCGTTTTGAAGTCGAGTGAGCATCTGTGAGTAAAGTTTTGTGTATTAAAGCTGTGAAAGGTGTGTTTTTGCATCTGTGGTCACAGGTTTGAGGATGGACAAACTATGCCTTTACTACACCTATTTAATTCATACAAGTTTAAGCGATTCATCATATGGCGATCATAATTTATACTTACACTAGCTGACCCGCCAAACGTTGTTTTGCCTTCAACCCTTATCACTTAGGAGTATGGAAAATAGATAGTAGCCGATTCCCAGACCTACTGAATATAGTAAAAATCGGTAAAGCCGTTTCGGAGGAGTACGGTAACTAACATTGTGACATGGAAATTTTATATATAAGATTACCCTCCCAAATAAAAGACATTGAAAAGGATCTAACTTTCTATAAAAAATTAAAGAATTTCATGTGTCTAAATGCTGTTATAACATGAAAGATTATTTAGAATAAAACAATTTTAACATTTTAGTTTACTAATTATTTAAGTATAAGCTTATTCGTTGTAGAGCCCCAACGAGGTTCACGCCATGATCTCAGTATTCATATTTAAGAAAATATTGTACCACATGAAACAACGGTATAAATAAATGAATAAATTAATTACAGATAAAGAATGAAGAAATATTTAGTAACAATACCGCGTATAACCTTCTCTGATAGTATTCATCAAAGTAAGTTGTCTACTAGTTTCGTCTCTCCACGAGACATCTTCAGGACACCACAATACTCGCCCTTGATTGAGATTGGTCAGCACAGCAACACCGACAGAGTCCCGCCAGTGATGTTGCCTCTCCGAGCTCCACGCGCCAAGTTATCTCAATGCCCCCTTTTTTGAACAACGGAGTCACGTTAAAGTCACCTACAAGACTGAATAGGCAGGTAGAGCTATAATTAAAGCTCAACGAATTTTTTAAGTTTGTTATTAAAATCCAGTTATTACAGTAGGTACTGGGGTTGGTGTCATCAGCGCGGTGGCATACCACCCTCCACAGCAGAGGCGCGTGGCCACGCTTAACCTGAGTGGGGGTGGTCACGTGTCTTCGATTAAATGACCATATTACGCACCAACCAGCCACTTGTCGAGATGTCATTGAAAAATTATAACCGTGTTCTTCAGAATTATGGGATCATCATCATATCAGCCCATACACGTCCACTGCTGGACATAGGCCTCCCTCATACGACGCCAATTATGCAGTCTGGCAATAGTAGATAGTTATAATAAATAAATAAATAATGTTGGACAATTCACACAGCATTATCTAGCCCCAAGCTAAGCAGAGCTTGTGTTATGGGAACTGGATGACTGATACACATAATACAATATATTACATAAATAGTTTTTTTTATTATACATAGAAAACGATCAGAACACCCTGAACAAATATTTGCAGATCGTACATACATTTGTCCCGAGGCGGGAAGCGAACCCACAACCTCCTGCGTCGCAGGCAGACGTTCGCTCACAGCGCCACAGAGGTCGTCATAATGTATAAGTTTCACTCCTAATTTACAGAGCTTACAATTCAACATACCCATAAATTCCGTGTAGGTTTCAATTTAAAATCTGACTTTATCCGACGTTTTCCCATAGGGATATATTATTTTCCCTTTTAGTTAGGTCATGTTACGTTATTTTGACGCTATGCTATCGGTTATTTAATTCATAGCTGCTGAATTTACACATTACACAATTCATATTTGAACCCGTTAAAACTACCCAAAAAAAAACTTCCCACGTAATGAATTCACTCAATGTTTTCATCCTCATATTAAAATGCTGAATATAAGTACTTATTTTATGTAGTATTAATATAACGGTCCTTATAATTATTTTCACACACTCCTGCGCCGCTTAAAATTAACCCTATAATGCTAAATGCTTTTGGATCATTGTGTGCATTGTCATGATGATCCCACTCGAAAGTGAGCGTGTCATTTCAAAAAATGGGACAGCAGAATGTAACTACTTGCCTACTTTTTGGCATTGAAGTGTTGGCTTAGGCGCTAGATTATAAATATTTTCATAGTTTTTTTGTGTATTTTAGAGTAGGATATACGAAACTTGAAAAATATTCACACGGGTATCCTACGAAAGCCGTGGAAACAATTATAATACAAACTTAAGTAGGTGTTACATGTTTAATAGTATACACATTAAAGATACATTATTGACAGCTCGTCGCAAGAATTACAGTTGTGTTCTTCGGAAGATAATTCGACGACAGTTCGGTTGCAGATCGAAAGCTAAACTAACTTAGTTTAGCTAGCCTTCTTCCACTAGTGGACAATAAATTGAAGTGAAGAGAATATCAATAACACCTTATTTCTTATATTTAATAATAACTATGTTTATAGTATAAAATTTGACTTGTCTAAGTGCTTATTTTGTAAGCCTAAAGAAATAAAGTTACTGATTCTGATTCTTGAGTCACATAGCTGACACCATTTTTCGTACCACATAGCTTTGTTTGCATAGTTTGCAGTCTGCTCGCATGTATGAAAAACTGCGTCACCGAAAACTAAGTTTTGCTTTCGGTCTGCAACCCGCTTATACAGCTTCGTCGGTTAACCTGACGAAAATTAGTCAAAAATTCTGCCCAAATTGACAATTTACATGGACATAATTGTTCGATTATCTTTTCCAAGAACACATGCCTTATTCAAACTAATTATTACCCATGCATATTTTGATAAAATACTGTCTTCATAAATTGTGTAGGCGTGTTAGTTGCTCGCACATGTGTGCAAGTGTCAAAGTGTGCCTAGCACGTGTCCAAGGCGTAAACGTGTGCTGTGCGCGTGTCTGTATTTACGAGAATGGACTATGATACCCAGATTGGTGGCAAATTAGTTGAATATCCAAGTGACATGCATATGGTTAAGTGGAACTCATAAAATTAGCAGTATTGTAATAAATATGTTTTTACCAAAAAAAAACAAAACGAATGAAACTGTCAAACATAACCTAAAACGTCATACTTATCGGGAAGATAAAACCGTATCTGACTCAAAGTGGCGGGTAACTTTATTCCTCTGACCCTTATTCGACAGTTAACTACTATCAGACCATTACATCACTAAAACCCAGAATTTTGCTTTCATTGAATACAGGCTATCTGGCTGTTTAACTGATGATTGAGAAATCTGCCCTATATGAAATACCAGAAGAAGGGCAGCTGCTTTTTCACCTCTTTTGAACACCTCTAGTGAGATCACCGATCCATTGCACCTGATAAGGATGGTGGTTATGGCAAAACCCCCTCTGTTTGGGGGTGATAAGTTCAGCAGTGGACGTAAGAATACGTTATTACTATATAGTTATTCTGTGGTATGAGTGCTGATCGACACACATAATGTAGGTAATGTGAAATTAGAAAAATAGTCGAATTGATCATCATCATCATCATATCAGTCCATACACGTCCACTGCTGGACATAGGCCTCCCCCATACGACGCCACAAATAGCGGTCCTGAGCCGCCTCCATCCATCGACTCCCTGCGACCATAGTCTAATTATAGATCTATATTCTACTATTTTCTAATTTCACATTACAAAGTAGGCAGTGTAGGAACTCATATGGGCCTTAATAAGCGGAAAAATACTTTTTAATAAATAAATAATATTTTAAATTAAATTTGAAATAGGGTGCCAAACTAAGGACCACACCCACGCGTGACTAATTTACCAATAACATGCTAGTTTCACGGGCTTCACACGTAATTGCTGATCATAATAAATATTACATTGTGCGACAACTCTGTTTCATAAATTTTCATAAATAATTATAACTTATTATCTGCTACGATGGAGAGACTTTCAATAATGATAAAAAAAAATTAATTGTAACATTTATGAGTAAAAAGAGTAGAAAAAAGTATTGATTGGAAAGAATGTGAGTAGAAAGAATGTGATGAAATGGGCGGTCGACAGAAAAAAAAATATTTTGATTATATTAACTATATTATTCTCCGGTTCGACCCACTACAGATGAAAAACTGGTGGGTTAAGAGGAATTTCATGTGCTTTTCAGACTTTTTAAATTGATCTCGGCGTGTCATCTCTGTAAGTCTTACCGTAGTAGTTACAGTAAGTCCTAAATTTCTGTTTACCAATATCTATTTACCAACATGACCGATTGGCATGGTGTCAAACCGTTTACCCTTATCGTGGGGTAGCCATCTGCCGAACTGCGTCGCTGCACCGGCACAATGCATCCATTCATGGGAGTTTTATCAAAAAATGGATTTTCGGTACAAAACACGGTATGAGGGAAACGGTGTTGGTTTTAAGTGGGGTAGGAGATTTAGTTTTTTGTGGTGATAAAAAAATTAAATATTACATGCAATTGGGGTCATATTTTGCGTTCGTAATGAAATTTCCAAAAACTGGTTTAAAGGCATGTTGAAAAGATAGTATTTTTAAAAGTTGTACAGAACTTTGGTTGCTTTCTCGTTGAATATTTAAGACCTGCAACATAAGATAATCTTTACCTCCAATAGAAGCCTTAACCAGGCATTTCAGTTCTGAGTTTTCTCATTCCACTTCGAATAATAACAATAAATTAAATATGTTTATTAAGCAAAGCTCAAACTCCTCAGAACCAAATCATGGTACATTATATCGTTCTCCAAATCCTCTATTCTCGACAGTGGAAACTGCGAACAGCAATAGATCTATTTTATGGGCAAAGTTTATAAATACTCGTATTATTTATTTCCCCATTCAAGTCCATAAACTCGCGCAGAATCACAAATAAAATAAAGTCAAATCTTTTGTGCGCGAGAGCAGAGGCACCTGGCGGGTGCGTAGTGCGCACCCTCCTTTACTTTGTTAGGGTTCCTTGGGACTTGAAATTAACTCTGCTGATACGGTTTAGATGAAGACTTTGAAGATTTTGACAAGAACGCTTTTCATAGAGGTTGTTGTTTCACTTTACGATTATTGCAGGATTAAATAGACGACGAATATTTTATTATATCCGCTAGTTCCTAACTTACCTATTGGTAATGCGCATGGCGTTGTGACCTGATAACTAGTTGTTTCTATCCCTTGCTGTCTCAGTTAGTAAGATGAAACTTGGTTAATTAATGTGCGCTCTACAACAACCTCAATTTAAGGATTTTGCTATTGTAGTGCGTAAGTCTCACACTGGTAATTTCATGGAAAATTTTAAATAAGATCCCAAAATTTTTCGACTTCGACGAGACTTGAACCCGCAACCCTCCCTCAGTACGGGATGCGCTACCAATTGTGCCACGAGGTCAAGTGATGTAGGAGTCGAAAAACTCTGGGACCTTTCACTTTCATACTCGTTTTATTTCAATTTTTTTTCTTCTATTTTAAAAGAATTGCAACATTTGCAACTTTCTCCGATGACTGACCACACGACTTATTAACTGTAGAAAAAAGTATACGGAACCCTCACCCATTCATAGCCCCCAATAACGAGGTACTAGTACAACGTACCCTCATTTCTCTCAAGATTTAATTACTGGCCTTTATGGAACCGCTGCCGGCGCAGTTAGTTTAGCAGTTAGAGCTAGAAGCTACTGTTTGTTTTTATTATTACTAAGAATTGTTGTGGGCAAACCGCGGTTTTAGGATATATTAGAGAACATCATCCTGTATAATATATTATAAATGTCAAAGTTTCTGGTACGGATATTAGTTCTGCTTTCACGCAAGAACTACTGAACTGATTGGGCTCAAATTTGGTATGGGTATAGTTTGGGACCTGGAATAACATATGGGCTATTTTTATCCCAACAAAGTGCAGGCAAAGGAGCTGGCTAGTTGATAAATATGGTTTTGAAACCATCATAACTTCTTTCACTTATTTAACCTCTGTTTCTTCTGGGTAATATTCTAAACATATAAATTATTATATAATCTCATCTCTCTATTTTCTGGTAGATTGAGCTAGCGAGTATAATGTTGAACAACCCTTTGAGTTTTTAAAAGGTATTTTATAAAAATAACTGTTTTTATAGAGGCCCCAATATGGTCTTCGTTTAACATATGATGTAAAACAGAAGATATCTCTATTTTCTTTACACGTAGTACTACCTGCACTCTACGAGTACTACACATATTTAACAAAAAATTTATGAAATTAAAGTTGGTAACTAAATATCGCAGTAGTTCTTTGATCCTCTAAATCCTCGAAAATCCTTCGGGAATGGTCATGAATATCAAAACGGCATTGCATTAGGGTGAGCAGGGTTCTGTACATTACCACCGAAATATATGTATGTACTTGCGACTATTTTGTACTCGAGCATTAGATATTATATTCTTCGTCTTCAGAGTGTGTTTTATGGCAAGAAAGAAATCAAAAGTCGAAACCTAGAACTAAATCTATGCAAAATTTGAGCCCGCTTTGTTCAGTTGTTTTGTTTCGCGTTGCTCGTACCACAACAACTACATAATGTACCTAGATTCGTCGTAAGCCCGGTTAATTACATAAGGAAAAGTAGGTACTTCAAACTATGATGATTATTTATAGTAAAAAACCATTTAGAGAAATAAATAGGTACCAAAGCTTATTGAATTTATCGATGAAATACGAGTATAAAAATGTCATCATGACAAATGTTATTTACATATTTCGATAGTATATTTATTTTTGATTGTAAATCAGAAAAAATCATGAAAATAGACCTAGTAATTCTTGAGATATAAGCATTTCAGTGCTTTAGGTCATAAAAATCGTCTGCCGCTTCCACCACCGTGATCCTTGAGGGATGTTCTATATTTTGAAAATAATACTTCTCAGGTTAAATTGCATACATATTAAATTTGCATAGTTTTAGCTTAGGTGGATTGACTCAGTTATGTAGTGAAATCTCCAAGGTACACTTTCAATCTTACTCCAAATACAATAACTATTAGCACAAGCACGCTTTTAACTAAATATAAAGCTCGCTATTCACAGAACGCTATTCTACCGTGTGCCATTCCCAATGTAGAGCCCTGGTCGGTTATCTGATCCGGATTAGAGGTAAAAAGCGGTTATTATTCCGCCTCCGTTGGCGAAATGGGATTTTTTATTTTGCCCACACCTCGTGGCATTGTTGATTGTTGGATGTCACTGGTCTGCATGATTCTTTTCTCTTTTGTGTTCTATGAATTGGGCTTTTTTGCCCGAAATATGGCTGTTTTACGGCTTTAAGATCTTTACATTAGCTATAAACATTCTAATGTACTTATAATAAGTCGTTTGACTGTAATTAAACCTTGTTCTTTAATTATAACTTTGAGCATTTGTATCAGTAAGTAGTTTTAGTAATCTTCCTTGTATTTTTCGTGGTTTCGCATTATATTGGGGCAGCGAATACCTTAGTCGAAGAAGTAACCCAAATAATAGTCTTTAATAACAAAGAAAATTACAATCAAATAATAGAAACAAATTAGAACTAGTATTTACAATTGAAACGATCGAGCTAACTGCAGACTGTTGCAATAGTAAATAATAAAATAAATAATGCTGGACAATCCACACAGCATCATCTAGCCCCAAGCTAAGCAGCTTGTGTACTAGATGAGTGATATACATAATACGATGCATACATAGATAGATATTTGTTGTTATACATAGAAAAAACCCAGAGACAAATATTTGCAGATCGTACATAGGTTCATTTGTCCAAAGGCGGGAATCGCACCCGAAACCTCATATGTCATATGCGGACCTTCGCCCGCAGCGCCACATCGGTCGCCAATAAAATAATTTTGTACTTATTTGTATGTTTTCAAATTTTTAGCTGTATTTTTTCTTTATTTCTTGAGTTGTCTGTGATGTAGAGTCAACTACCTTGAAGCCCTGCCGACTTGTTGAGTCTTTCAACAAGTGGAACAAAAATAATAGCAGAACACGGTAAATCCGGCTGATCCCCCTTGGAGATCGGATCGGTACATTAGTGCTATCTCTCAGATGTATCTCGGATCAACTGTCCAGATACCATCTACCCCTCGCAACGACAGTTATTTGTCAGGGTTTAGCAATATTTATCAGTTATTTTGTGATGTATCACGGAAAGAACTCGTTGTAAAATTCATCTTTTCTACTCTAAAGCTCACAATCGTCATTTTGGTTGGTAACTACTAGCTTCTGGCCGCGACTTCGCTTGCTTCGCGTATCAAGTGCTTTGTTCATGCCCTTGAGAATCGAGCTTCACACAACGATTTTATTTCGACAATTATACAATACAAAATTAAATACAAACTCTTTATGGTACCTACACCACAAAGTTTATGTCATTAACATAAAGAAGTACAATAGGTGGACTTATCACTTAGAAGCGATTTCTTCCAGGCAAACTTTGGATGGATAGAAAATATTGTTATTTTTAATGATAATAAAAAATCTACAGCCCTTATATACTAGTTATTCTAATATTATATACAAAACTTATGTACGTCCAAAAATATTATTATTAATTATTTTCCTGTTCTGAAATGGTGACATATTTTTACAAATTTCAAAATTTAATATACTACCGTAGATTATTCCACATATTTGCAACTCCAAACCATAGCAAATGGATTCTCACCGCGCTTTCGCCTACCACACAATGACACACAATTAAATATTCTAAACAATGTACTCAAAGGGATAAAACTTTGCATTTGAATAGTTGTTTACATGGATTACACCGTGAACTAGGTGTGAAGGATATGATTTATCATGACTGGTATTGTCATGGTGGTTACAATTGAACCGGGTACGGTGAACGTTTAGTTTTGACCATTCTCTTTTCTATCATGAGGTGACCGATAAAGGTAGAACCTTGTTAGTACGAAATGCAGATGTTTGTTCCGGGTGATCTGGGTATTTTCTATGTATAGTTAAGAAGATTTGTCTGTATTCTCTATGATTAGGCTGCTCGTCTGATCAATTGGCTATCAACGCCGGGGTACCTCAGGGGTCAGTACTCTCTGCCACGTTGTTCCTGCATCACATTAACGATCTGCTGGTACTCGGTATTATTGGGTACGCAAACGACAGCACTGTGGTGGATAGGTACCTTTCCAACGTAACGACAACCAGTCGGAACGACATACAGGTGCAAAGAGAATACATGCGGCAGCTGCTTTTTCATTTTTTCATGTTAAGGTTCCTGTTTTCCGGAATGTACCCTCATCGAGTCGAAGGCTAAAACAACAGCCATGAAGCTAGGAATCCTAAACAAGGTTAAGTGATATTTCACACCGGGACAGCCTCTAGCACTTGATCAAGCACAGGTCCGATCAGATTTGGAGTTTGCCGCCATGTTTGAGATGCTTCGGCTAAATACCAGCTTGCAGCCTTAGACTCGATAGAATGAAGAGCTTTCAGACTCATTTACGAGCAGTACCTAGCAGAGACTAAGATCCAAAGTCTCGAATACCGCCGAAAGGTTGCTTGTCTCTCGATGTTTTATAGGATACATGTCGGTGAATGCTCCCAGGAACTTGATGACCTGATCCAACTATCTTCCTTCCACTCCAGGTCAAGCAGACGGACGGTACAATACCATCCTTATCTGGTGGATATACCATCCACTCGTACTAAGCGGTTTTCCTCCACCTTCATCATTCGGAACGCTATAAGGATTGGAACTCGTTGCCGGCTTCTGTTTTTCCTGCCAATTATAATCTGGGTCTTTTCAAGACAAGAGTGAATAGGTATCTTCTAGACCTTTGTGATACAACGTCGGCCACATCGTCACTTTCCATCAGGTGAGATTGTGGTCAAACGAAGGTCTCTGACAAAAGACCTTCGTTCGTAAAGAAAAAAAAATTGTATATAATTTATTTATTAACCATAAAACAAGGTCTGCCTTTAGGCCCAGCTAGTATCATCTCTGTGGGCTCTGCTTAGCTTGGGCATAGATAATGATGTGTGAATTGTCCAGCATTATAATTATATACTATTTATTATAGCGTTAGCTCAAACAAATTTTTTCTATATTTATGTAGGTATTTCAAAAGTTTTTTTTAGATTTCTTTAACTTTTAAGCTCTGCTTACTTCGGCCCTAGATGTGAGAATCATCATTGTTATTTTCGATCCTGTACCTATCTATAGACTGAAAAATTGTAATGATTAAATTCTTGTCTCAAAAAGCATCATCATCAGCCCGTCTACGTCCACTACTGAACACGGGCCTCCCTCAAACGACGCGACGAATGGCGGTCCGGAGCCGCCTCCATCCAACGACTCCCTGCGACCGCTACAATGTCATCGGTCCATCGGACTATTATTTCATCATCATCATCATCAGCCCATACAGGTCCACTGCTGGACATAGCCCCCCCCCCTTTACGACGCCACAAATTTGTGACTATTATTTACCATTGTAATATTAAATTCTGTCCATTCGTGGCCTTTACATGGCCGCTGATGATGATTTCATTGATAAAATAATCTTCAGTATTCTTTATAGTTAAACTTTGACAAACAAACAAAAACTTTATTGTAAATTCATCTCTAGAAATAAATGTAAAAATCAAATATTCAAAACTAACAAGCGTCAAAAATGCAAATTAACTTACACCGACTGCATACAAGAAGGGTGTCGTCAACTGAACGCCCAACGGTGGGCCCTATTGCCCCATCGATCTGCCATTGTACGTTAAATGGGGTCCTCCCCCATGACTTGTCCACTTGCCACCCTCGAACAGTATTTTTTTTCTCATAACTTATTTGAAACTTGGAATTGAGATTGATTTTCTTCTACTTACTCTACCAGATTAAATTCAAAAGGAATAGTCACGAAATATTACAAATTAAACGGCAGATTTCATTTGTAAGCTAAAACTAAAGGCCGACGCAGACCGGGACGGGATGGCAAAGGATTTTGCCGCAGCGCACACTAGCCGCTTAGATACCGCGGCATTCCAGCGCCTTACCACGGCATGCCACGGCGTCCCGGGGCACGACAAAGCATACCTCGGCAGCTCTTGCTGCCCGATCGATTCACATTCTTCAGTTGTTGAGTGTATGATCGAGTGTTGGTTGAGATGGCTCAGTTTTAAAATGGTAGTTTGGGATTGGTGTTCGATTATTGCAGACGAAGAAGGTCTACAGGCTGATAATAGGGATAGAAGAAGTTTTTGAGTTGATAATCTATGGCATCCCGCCGCGGGATCCCGTGGCGCTTCTTTCAATGCCGTGCAATGAAATCCCTTTCGATGCACGTCATCATTTTAAAGCTTAACAATTCGTATTTCTATATCAATACATTTGAATGTCCATTGGTAAAAAATTTAATCCCTTGCTATGCCGCCCCGGTCTGCGTAAGCCTTTAGAGGTAAAACCTTTTTAGTACCTCCTAAGTACTGACCCATCAGAACCATAAAATAAATGTTGAAACTTTTTGGCTATAGCCCTTTGAACCTATTCAAACTTTTTGGTAGCTTTACTGGCCGTCAATCAAAATTTTAAAAACTCTCGGTATGAATTGAAAACAGAATACATTATTTCAAAATCGATATGCCCATCGGACGGGTGACGTGATTCGCACTTTTTTTTTCAAAATTTACGGTCGTATCTAAATTTGTAGCTAAACTGTTTTAGTTTTATTTATTTTTTGTACAGGTTTTTATCAAAATTAGTAGTATAAACTATGGTAAGTGTTTTATGGTACCTACTTTAAATTATTCACCTTCTACTTCACAGTCCCTTTGGGGCTGTTTATTACACATCTTCAAACCAGGAACTAACCCTTTTAGTAACCCTATCAGTGAAGTATGTAATTAATTATTGAATAAATTTAATAAAATCCAGCTCTGAATATTTTTTAGTGATAAGGTAAATATTGATTGATTCATTAAAAGGTAAACTGCAGTTATCTATGTATATCCAGGTGGCAATGGTGAGGCATCCTGGAAGTCATGTAGGTTCACTAATAACAAAATTTCAGGAAGTTTTTACTTTGACACAAGAACCCTGTCAGAATCTGTCAATTTGCTTCATTCAGTGACTCTGCGACAAAATGGATCTTGCCTGCAGCCGTACTTCTCTACGCATCTCGTCTTTGAGCAACTTCTCGCTAATAGCGTCGATTTCGCAGGGATTTCTTCGGCTTCCATTTCGTCAATTTAGCGATATCCGTCGACAATTGAAAAAGTACCTCATTCTGTTAAATAAATGCTGTACAATCTATTGAATAACGTGCCACCTGTTTTTGACAAGCAGAGGGAGTGCATATCGATCCACGTCGGACAGGCGGGAGTGCAGATGGGAGCGTCTTGCTGGCAGCTGTACTGCCTCGAGCACGGCATCAGGCCGGACGGTACCCTGCCATCAGCGCCCACGCAATCTGACTCCTGCTTCAACACATTCTTCTCCGAAGCAGACAGAGGGAAGATGGTACCGAGAGTCGTGATGGTGGACCTTGAAGCTACTGTCATAGGTAAGTATAGTGTGCAGGTCATTGTTTTTCACATTGAACTAAACCTCACCTTAGCCTTGAAGGAACCAAAGTCAAACATTGGATATTTCCGAACGGGAAGCGAGGTAAATTCAATCAAAGCAAATTAATGTAAATGTTTGTTATCTTATATACATATATATCATTATTATTTCATAGAACGTAAAGGTCTGGACAAAGTGGGATTCGCCATTTGAACGTTGTTTAGAGCAGACGTGCCTTTACTCAATGTATTAAAAATAAGTGACTGCAATTGCTGACTAGTGACCTCGTTTGCAGTTAGCAAATAAACTGTGTCATTGTGTTTGGTAAAAATGGACTATTAAGTTTACTGGTTTACTTAAAAATTCGAAATGGGACCGAACAGTCCCTTCAACCGGAGCAGCAGGACAGAACGCAGCCCACCTCGGACCCCCGCCTCGCCCTCGGCCGCTGCACAGCCCCCGCCCGCCCCGCAGCCCTCATCTCGCCCTGCATTAGTGTGTGGAGACCTAATCGCTACGTCGGAGCTACAAAATTGGATGACAGGAATAGACCAGTGCTTAAATGAGATCTGCACAATCGCTGAAACAGGCAAGCTTAACTCCGAACAAAAGTTAAAAGTTAGCACTTTATGCCGAAAAGTGGGTCACGGCTCTTCGCAGATGGTAACCCTTTACCAATCTGTAAAAGCAAGAGCTATGACCTTGAACATCGAAAATCAAGCCCTGAAAGAGAAGATGAACCTGTCAGAGCGGCTCCAAAATTTGAAGGATAAAATTGACGAAACATCCAAGCCTCTCTCTGGAAACTCCTCTTTTGCAGACATGGTAAAAAGAGGTAATAACTTTATTAAGCCTGGTAACGTAAGTTCTGTGGCCATCTATCCGCAAGACAAACTCAAGTCGAGCGAAGATACTAAAACTTTAGTTCAAAAAATTATTTGCCCTGAGGATATGAAGCTACAGGTTCGAGGCCTAAGGAAAACAAGAAATGGAGGAGTAATAATAAGCACAGAAACGAGGGGCGACATAGAGAAGCTGAAGCAATCGGCGCAGCTCACGAATTCTGGCCTACTGGTCGATGAGCCGCAAAAACGGAAGCCCAGAGTCGTAGTAATCGGAGTGCCCTCATCGATGCAGGAAAAAGACGTCATTACTTGTTTGTATAAACAAAATATTGCCGAATCGTTGCCGGACCTAACTCTAGAAAAATACCTGTCTTTGACCAAACTGAGTCATAAGTCCGGCAAGAAGGACGCTGAGACCTGCAACTATGTGATAGAAGTTCCTGCAGTTATTCGTAAGGCTCTAGTATCCAAGGAAAGAGTTTTTGTTAACTGGTCCTCGTGTCCTGTGAGGGACTTCACTTTGGTCACCAGATGCTTCAAGTGCCAGCAGTACGGACACGCTGCCAAGTTCTGCCGTGAGACAACCCACATCTGTAGCCACTGTGGACTTCAAGGTCACACAGTAAAGGAATGCATTAACAAGGCGGAAGACCCGAAGTGTGCTACTTGCCTACACTTCAAAAAGCCAAGTAAGCATATAACGGGTTCAGCTGACTGTCCAGCTAAGGCAATGGCGGAAAAAAGGTACATTAACTCTATAGATTATGGAGGCGCCTAAGAGCGCCGCTTATTTATTAATTTATTCTTGTCCTTATCAACTTAGTTTTATTTATAAAAGAAATGATTAGTAATGTAATTAATGATTTAGATAACTTTTCTATATCAGATTCTTGCCTCTGTGAAGTTGAAGACTGCAAACATTATCTATCCTCATTTAGCAATCCATTAACTGTGCTAACACAAAACATTCGCAGTATCTATAAAAACTATGATAATTTTACAATTTTTCAACAAAGACTGAATATTCATTGCGACATTATTATTTTAACAGAATGCTGGCTTACTAAACAGTACAATGTGCCACTTATGCCTGGATATTCTATGTACCATACTAATATAAATTATAATCAAAATGATGGGGTCATAGTCTATGCAAGGAATCATCTTAATGTGTCTGTCGAGGAACCTAATATGCAAGACTGCAACAGATTGTTAGTTAAAATTGGAACTGAAACTGCGATTCTTGCATTGTATAGACCACCTTCTTTTAGAAACCTCAGCAATTTTACTGATTCTTTAAGCAATACGCTACAGGGCTTATCGTCTTTTAAGAGTATTATTGTAGCTGGAGATATTAATATAAATATTAATCCTGAATATAGCGACGAAAGTAACCAGAATTACTTAAATCTATGTTCTTTCTATGGTTTGCTTCCTGCGCACACGCTCCCAACGCACCAAGGTGGTTCCTGCTTAGATCATATCATGCTTAAATCGGAATTTCCTTCACTTGCACTTGTCATTAACTCATCAATTACCGATCATAAGGCTATTCTACTTTCTTTAAATTGTAAATTATTTAAACCAAGCAATAATCGCACTAGGTCAAAGATAAACATAAATAAACTTGAAGAAGATTTATGCAACGTAGATTTTGCTTACGTTTATAATTCCGATGATCCGCAGCTGAGCATGTCTTTTATTATAGATACATTGCAACGCGCAATTTTAAAGAATTCATCTCATATTTGTTTGAGTAAAAAATACCATAACGTTAAACCCTGGATCACACCAGGTCTCATTCGATGTATGAGACAGCGTGACAAAATGCATTTCAAAGCGAAGTCTAACCCGAATAACATGATTTTGCAAATTTCGTATAAACGTTACCGTAACTTTTGTAATGATCTATTACGTAAAGTTAAACTGAACTATGACAAAACTGCACTTGAAAACGCGGGAAAAAATAGTAAAAAAATCTGGAAACATATTAAAAATGTAACTTATTCGACAAAATCGCATGAGTCATCTTCGTGTTTATTGCAAACAAACGCATCGCATTTGCAATCTGCTAACTCTGCAAATTCTTTCTTCGTCAATGTAGGTAAGTGTCTGGCAGAACGAGCTCAAGGTCACTTACAATTTCAATCATATACAGCTGTCTCGGAACACAATAGTACAACATCGTTTGTGTTACTAGAGACAGATGAAGCCGAAGTAGAAAGGATAATCATGAACTTTAAAGATGACTGTGCAGTCGGATGGGACAATATCACTACTAAAATACTAAAACAATTAAGGCACATTATAATTCCCCCATTGACACACATTTTCAACAAATGCTTATCTTTTGGTGTTTTCCCTGCATGCTTGAAAAAAGCCATAGTTGTCCCTGTATACAAATCGGGCAGTAAAGACCAGGTTACAAACTATAGACCAATTTCTTTACTATCCTCTCTATCTAAAATATTAGAAAAAATTATTAATAAAAGGTTGGTGAATTATTTGGAGGAAAAATTGTTTTTATCGAAGACTCAATTTGGTTTTAGACCAAAAATTTCCACTGCCGATGCTGTACATCACTTGACCAACTATATCGTTCAAGAACTCGACAAAGGAAAACACACAATAGGAATATTCCTCGACCTTGCTAAAGCTTTTGACACAGTTTCTATAACTATTCTTTTGCACAAGCTGGAACTTCTAGGAATCAGAGGCACTCAGTTAAAACTCTTTAAAAGCTATCTAGAACAACGCACTCAATGTGTGAGAATTGGCAGTGTCCTGAGTGATGAACAGGAAAATACATCCTTTGGCGTTCCCCAGGGAAGTATATTGGGTCCAACCCTTTTCTTAATCTACATTAACGATCTGTGTAACCTAAAACTAGACCACGGCATAATTATATCATACGCTGATGACACTGCCCTCCTTTTTTCAGCTGATTCTGAAAAACAAGTCTTTGAGTTTGCGCAAAATGGATTCAATGTGGTTAACAAATGGCTACAGCACAACCTACTAACATTAAATGCTGAGAAGACTAATTACACTAAATTCTCAATGCGCAAACGGACGACAACTATTTCCAACCCTAAATTATACGCACATCATTGCTATAACCCAAACAACACTCAATGCTTATGTCCCATAATTAAAAGTGCAAATGAAATAAAATACTTAGGTATTATACTAGATGATAATCTGTCGTTTAAATCCCATATAAAAACCTTATGTGGTAGAGTGCGAAAGTTAATATTTATCTTTAAAAAGTTACGCCATATTGCAGATCATAATATAATTAGACAAGTTTATTTTGCCCTGTGTCAATCAATTTTAACTTATTGCATTACCACATGGGGTGGAGCGGGGAAAACATTGTTACTAACAGTAGAAAGAGCACAAAGAGCAATACTTAAAGTGGCATCTTTTCGGCCTTTCATCTTTCCCACTAATATTTTATATGAGTCCTGGGATGTGTTAACAGTCCGGCAACTATTTATAATGAACACAGTGCTACGACAGCACGCAGAGCTTCCATACAGCACTGAATTTACAAATAAGAGACGGAATGATAAAGTTTGCCCTAAACCTTCAACCCTAAAATTTGCCTATACGGATAAATTTTATCTATTTCTTGGTCCCTTCCTATACAACAGACTAAATTCAATGTCTAATTTTTACGCGCTTAACTATAATAATTGTAAAAAATGCATTAAACTTAAACTTCAAAGTCTATCCTACGATGAAACAGAGAAGCTATTAGATATTGTCAAATAAATTATATTTTTTTATACATTAAGTTAATCTAGTTAAGATAGTGATTAATTTAGCTTTACTCAATATAAGTTAAGTTCCTTATTAATACCATGAACCGTTTGTAAAATAAACAACATTGTTATACTAAATATGCCTTTATCGTAATATTAAAAGATTATTTTATTTAATAATTAGCACTCTTGTCGCCTGAAACACAGGATTACCTAGTTCAGGCAAAATTGTTACATTTAGCTATATTTATTTATTAAGTGCACTCATGTTTTTTTTTTTTTTTTATATGTACGAGTTTCTTTGAATAAATTTTTATTATTTTTTTTTTTTATTTTTTTTATTAAAGGCCTTCAAAGATCACTTGCCTCTTACTTTTTAAACTTTCGCGATTTGTTGACATAATTAAAGATTATTTATCGCGTACCTTTTGTTATATTTTCCCCTACGTTTCCATCGCGTTACAGCGATCGTGGTCACGGGGCGACTTGATGTACTCGGAGCTACCGCCGAGAATTGATGGCAGTATCCACGACTACCGGACCTACTGAGGAAGAGAGACGAAAACTATCTTCACGATTAAAGTTCGGGTATTTTGTGATCTCAATCGC
This sequence comes from Eupithecia insigniata, assembly GCA_947859395.1. NCBI lineage: Eukaryota > Metazoa > Arthropoda > Insecta > Lepidoptera > Geometridae > Eupithecia > Eupithecia insigniata. The sequence goes on from OX402000.1 coordinate 1,945,373, forward strand.
CTCTCGAACCAACCTTTAATCGTGAAGATGGTTTTCGTCTCTCTTCCTCGTGGAATCCTGTGCTAAATAAGTGTGTGCGTCGTGATCCGCCTGTACTGCAGTCAGACACGGTCAGTGTAGTGTGTCGTAATGTGAACTTGGACATTCCTGATTCTGCAGACGAATTGAGGGTAGTCGTGGATACTGCCATCAATTCTCGGCGGTAGCTCCGAGTACATCCAGTCGCCCCGTGACCACGATCGCTGTAACGCGATGGAAACGTAGGGGAAAATATAACAAAAGGTACGCGATAAATACCCGATAAATAATCTTTAATTATGCCTCTTACTTTTCAATCTTTATAGCATTCGTCATCTTAACTCCCTAGACGAAGTCCGCTCCGGGGAGTACCGCCAACTATACCACCCCGAGCAACTAATCACCGGCAAAGAAGACGCGGCGAACAACTACGCGCGCGGGCATTACTCGACCGGACGCGAGGTGCTGGGCCCCGTCATGGAGCGCGTTAGGAAGCTGTCTGACCAATGCACCGGACTGCAAGTATGACCTCCCTCTAGCTAGGACGTCATTCAGACAATGTATCTAGAAGCGAACAACTACAGGCGTGGGTATTACTAAACCGGCCGCGAGGTGCTGGACCTCGTCATGGAACGCGTTAGGAAGCTGTCTGACCAATGCACCGGACTGGGTACAAAATTTTTCAGCAGTCGCCCTGTACACGACGCCTGCCTCACATCAGTGTGAGTGTGTTAAGAGACAAGCTCAGGCTTGTCTCTTAGTAGAGACTGCCATCTCTACCATCTCGAAGGTCTTGGTAAACCAGCTGCGAGGTTCCTGGACCCTATCATAGACACAAGGAGGGTTGAGAGGCTGTCTAACAAAAGCATTGGACTTCAGGTAAGAGCTGGTAGAGACCCTCTTCTCTAGGACTTCATTAACACTAGATTACAACTACGTGCGCAGAGAACAGCTGATCCTGCTCCACTCTACTGGAGCATATGCTTTTATGAGTAACCCCACACTGTCGAGTTGCTTAGTCGAAATCATGGAGAATCTATAGATGTGTTGGGATGCTGTCTGAACAATGTTCTGAACCGCACCTATGAAGTTACAGCCTGGTTCTAAGATATCAATTATGCTAGGCAAGCAAGAATTTGATGTTTTTTTACATAAACTAAAAACTGAATTCACATTTCAGAATATTTATACTTTTTAAATGTTTAACTAGTTAAACAAATTGTAAACCCTCGGGCATAAAACTTTTGTAAAACTACTTCGGGATTTATTATGTATACTATACAAAAGTGGAAGACTCAGTTTTAGTTTTAGTTTTTCAGTTTTCAGTTTATTAAACACTATATAACATTACAAATTACTAAATCTAAATCGTTATATATGGTACATAAAAATATAGGGAATATTATCAAAGCAGGAACTAAATTACAAGTTTAACATAGGTATTAAAGAATTCAGGAACTTGAACTCATTAAGAGGAATATACTTATAACTAAATAAAAAACACAGATAAAATTTCAAAACAATCAACATCAAAAAAATAAAATCTCTAAATTTCATATCACAAGGATTCGCAAAAACTGAGGAGTGCTCTTTCAATCGTCTTCCATTCATCCACAAATATATCAAGCTGCGGATGTTGGTTGAGTAGTATATTTAGATTTCTCTGTGTACGACAAATAGGAGACTGTTGGCTAGCTACCGTCCTAGGAGCGGTTGGAGCAAAAAGTGGGACACAGCCAGATCGGAATCGAGAGCGATTTTCAGGTACACAAAGCTGACTAGCCTCGTTGGCAGAAGTATTGGGCAGTCTATTTCACCTTTCAGTAGACGTCATACAAACTCCTTGTTGGTTGTACATATATGGATAGTACCCACATGACTTCCGGTAGAGAGATCTCAGAAAATGCTTTTGTACTTTCTCTATCATAAGGCTGTATGTTGAATCATGTGGGTTCCAGACGGTCGAGCTCGACTCATCAAATCGACGATAATTAGCGAAAATATCGAGTAATATAAAACATAGACGAATTAAAGTACTCTTAGGTCGAAAAGCGAACTAGTGCACGGGTAGTCCTTCGACCACTTTAGTTTGGTGGTAGAAAATTTCTGTAGGCGGTCCTACTACCTACAGAACGGGATAACAGATGGTAGTTTTAAAACGATTTTTGTTAGGGTTATCTATCGAGTCTATGTTTAAATACAAATATTTCCTTTCCAGGGCTTCTTCGTATTTCACTCGTTCGGCGGCGGAACGGGCTCGGGCTTCACATCGCTGCTGATGGAGAAGCTATCCGATGAGTTCGGCAAGAAGAGCAAACTTGAGTTCGCCATCTATCCTGCACCGCAAGTGAGTTTCTTTTTTTTTCTAGGGGCAAGTTTCTTAGAGCTTTCTATATTACTGGTTGAATAGATGTCTTCTTATCACTACGCAGATAGGCAGTCATCATTCTGGCTTTTCAACATGAAAACACAACACAAAAACTTTACCCGAGCCTCTCAGTAGGTATTATTTGTACTAATGAAAATCCTTATTACAACGTACACTCGCATCAGCATCTTAAATATCATTGACTCCTCCTCTGTTTTGCCTTAACGGCTAGTCTGCAAGAAATAAGTATTTTTTTTATAAATAAGAACCCTAGTTACAGGAAGTAGACAAGGATCATCTCAGCAAGTGATGGTATATCTACAGCGTTCTAATTCAGATGTTGTACGACCAGGTGTCGACAGCAGTGGTGGAGCCTTACAACGCAGTGTTGACCACGCACGCCACCATCTCGCACTCAGACTGCGCTTTCATGGTCGACAACGAGGCCATCTACGACATCTGCAGGCGGAGGCTGTCCATTGAGAGACCGTCGTATGCCAATCTGAACAGGCTTATTTCACAGGTAAGTTTAATTGACATGGACTAGGCCTTGTTTTTAATACGCCATTCCTTCCGGTCTCCTAATCCTACCGGAAAGGAGCTAGTTGGAGAAAATAAAAGAAAGTTGAGTCATTAACGTCCTGATCGCCACGCTTAACGCTTGGGCGTTGACCTGGCAAGGTCAATCCTAGTCAAAAACAATCAGCAAAACAAAGATTACTTGAAAGTGAAACGTATCTCGCAGGTGGTATCATCAATAACAGCATCGTTACGATTCGACGGCGCACTGAATGTGGACCTAACCGAGTTCCAGACGAACCTAGTGCCTTATCCCAGGATACATTTTCCACTGGCTGCATACGCGCCTGTCGTTTCAGCAGATAAGGTACTTACCTCAAATTTTGCTTTTATATTCACATTATAGCTCTTTTTACCATAACTGTCCGGATCCTCTACCTTGGAAGTGTAATGGTGACGCGGAAACTTACAATATGTATTGGCGAGGCGGTTCTCCTAATTACCAATTTTTTATATCACGGCGTCTATAAATGTAGCCAGACAAGAGCTTCCTAGGGCAATCAATCAATAGAGCTTTTGGCCCTGAAAAATTGCCGACAAAGACGGACATGGCGGACAGATTTAACGATTGCCTAGATTTCAATATTAACTGGAGATTTCTTGTTGTCCAGGCATACCATGAAGGCATGTCGGTCGCTGAGATAACCTCAGAGCTCTTCGAGCCTCAGAACCAGATGGTGAAATGCGACCCTCGCGACGGCAAATACATGGCGTGCTGCCTGCTCTACCGCGGCGATGTCGTGCCTAAAGACGTGAACGCAGCCATAGCGGCCATGAAGGGCAGAGCCGGGATACGCTTCGTGGACTGGTGCCCTACTGGGTTCAAGGTAGATTTTACAAGATAATAGCTAAAGCGAACAACGAGAAGGCAACACGTCCACGCTCTTGACAATGATCAAAACGATGACGATGAGTGTAGGCCTCTTTTTCTAGGTGAGCGGCAAAAGCAGAATAACTTCTACAGTTAGCAAATTCAAAAAATGTGGGGTTTTTGAATTTGCTTCCTTAAAAGTGGGCGTGACCTTGCATCGTGTGACTACCCTTTGTATGCAAGAAAATTCGAACGATAACGACTACGATGATGACTTCTCTGAAAACGGTGGCAACAGCTGTAGGTATTGATGACGATGGCAGTAATGGCGACTATTTCAAACCAGATGTAGTTGGGTACACTCATGACGACAACTATAGAAGGAAGTAGGTATACACCGATGACGCCAAAGTTCGTGACGGCAAAGATGACAACAGATGCTAGCGACACGTCTACGATCATGACGAGCAACGATAATTTCAATCGTGAATATTGAGATGATCTGAGTCAAAATTTTCGCTGCATAATAGTTTTTGTTGTCCAGGTGGGCATCAACTATCAGCCACCATCGGTGGTGACAGGCGGTGACCTGGCGCAGGTGAAGCGAGCTGCCTCAATGCTGAGCAACACTACGGCCATCGCGGAGGCCTGGGGCAAGCTCGACCACAAGTTTGACCTCATGTACTCCAAGAGAGCTTTCGTGCACTGGTCAGTACCTTGACCTTTATTTTATAAACCATAGATATTACGACGACTAGGTTTTTCAAATTGTTTTTAACTCTTAGCAAAAACTGTTTGTTTGTGTTGTCAACTTACGTCTACCTATCTAAACCCAGTCTGATGACGTGAGGCAGGTACTCATGTACCTGCCTCACGTATTCCAAGAGCAGACTGATACACTTTACAGATATTAAGATCCGACAAAGCATGATGAAAGCATTTTTGTTCACTAAAATCTCTATGCGTGACTACGTTCTCTAAAAGCACCTTTATGTTCTGACCAGGTACGTGGGTGAAGGTATGGAAGAAGGCGAGTTTTCGGAAGCGCGTGAAGACATGGCGGCACTCGAGAGGGATTACGACGAGGTCGCCATCGAAACTTCCGACATGGTGCCTGGAGACGATGAAATGTAACGCGCAGCACCCTGCCTCACTAACGGTGACGTCATCAAGGACATCAAGTTAGTGCCTGGTGCTCTCTCTGCGCATGTCAAACGGAAACAGAAGTTCCAAGATCAGAAATCCCTGAGATTTCCAGTCTACTAAACACGTGAACCTTGATTGAGTCGAGCCAGTGTCGAAGATACCGCTATTTTTGCAATTCTTTTATACAAAAGTAACACCGACCACACCACGTGCATCAAAGTTGCACAAGTATTAAATAGTCTGCAGATCCTTTGCGCGAGAGACTGTCACGCTTATGAATCTGAATTTTTTCAGGACGCAAATCTTTATTCGGGCTTGATGAAAAACTGTTGGAATTCAAATTGTGACAAATGGGAACTCTATCTGCTTTAGAATGTGATTTCTGATCCCAAATTGCTTAAAATTAATTTGATATTATCTGCTATTTCTTATATCTTTATTAGATTGGATTTAGTCTCGAATGGTATATTAAATTGGATCAGATTTCCCAATCCTAAGGCTGAAGGAAAAACTCCTTGAATTTGAACAGGCTCAAGCCAGCCTTGGACAAAATTCTATTGACTAGGGTTAAATTATATTCTATTCCCAACTTGGATTTACTGAAAGGAATCTATTCCTTCCTTGGATCAGATTCTATTCCTGACTTGGATTTATATGGAAGCGAGTCTTTTCCTTCCATGTAAAAGATTATTTTCCTAACATGGGACGAGAAACTTTTCAGGCTTGGAAGAAAATCTATACTCTACATGCAAGAATTTCTAGCATGGAGGATAATGTTCTATTCCTTAATTAAGATTATAATCCCGAATTTGTTGAGATTCTGTGATTCTATTGACAGTTTGTTGTGCATGGTGCTGGCTAGTGGCTGTGCGTCTTCGCCGAAGCGGATGCCCAAAAATTGCGGCCGCACGTTAATAATGTTGAATATTGCAGAACTTGCGAAATTTAATGAAAGGTTCGAAAATGTCCGCCGAGGTCATGTGATATCAGAGTTGCTCTAACGATAGTTTATAGAATTTTTACATATTTAAATATTTTTATTAGGTATGCACTCCCATATACAACAAACAGTTTGGTTCTTCGCCCAACAAACTTGCGATAAGTTTTACATATTAGGATATATTTTTTTCTAAATTTTTTAGCAAATCTTGGACGAAGAAGCAACTTATGTATAATTGACAGTTTTATACGTTTTTTTACAAGTTTTGGATCATTTTGTTAGGTGCGCAAAGAGTGCGCTTGTAAGTGTAATTGTCTAGTTTTGTGACCGTCTTGTGTTGTGGTAAAACTTTAAATTTTACATTGTAACGTCTCATGTTTTGTTCAATAAATGTCCGCCTTTTCCAAAATACTTGTTTTTCTGCTAGTTTATTGTTACCGAGTAGGCAGGTAGCCAGTTTGGTAAACACCTAGTTCGATGGTTTTGGCTCTTGAGAAAATTTGAAGGAAAGATAATTGTGTAGCTTGAGCCCAAATCCAACGATGAACCAATCCTCTACCGTAGTGGGGCATCGTCAATTTTGCCCCGGGGCGGTTGACCGTAGGTTCATGGGCCTCTATGGGAGGGTTGAAACTCATCTGGGTCACCTCAGACTTGTGCCGCGCAGGTCGAATGCCCCGACTCTCGAACGGTAAGCCCACTACGGAGATGGAGGAGACTAGTAAATAAACTCCTGCGTCTCCTTAGGGGTCTAAGGGTACTGTAATAGTCAGGTTGCGCGCCATCACTGACCCGCTCCGCGGCCTGTTTCTGCGCCACGACCGCTCATTTAGACAACTTGCTTTTGATCTTCGTGGCAAATGTTTACAGGTGTAACATAAAATGCTGTTTAAAATTACAACACGTTTACTAGGTATAGGTATATTATAAACTCTTAAGATAATGTTATAACATTTCACTTAAACAAAAAACTAATGATAAACAATAAAATAGATTATAATGGTAACATTTTAAAAATATACTGTATCTACTCTACTATATAACAATAGCTATAATACATACAGATCCTGCCGCCATTCGCCACTGATTACAAGGAGAGGAGGCAACAATACTTTCCCACTTACATACCTACCCTACTGGTTATTAGGGATAGAAATAGGATAGGCGACACTGTGACAAAAAAACCTACGGCAGGTTTTTCCCTATTAGCTAAACCAGCATTAACTAAGTCATTTTGACTGGAAATTGAACTGACATTCCGAATAGTAATAATTTACCGGCTACGAGATATAATAGAGACCTACGAGGCTAAAATTTATAATACTCTCCCCTATATTCATCTAGGTCCTTAATTACAAATTGAGGCTGCCTTCAAGTGCTGCACTGCTCTTAGCCTCTCCCTGATAGACGCGCCCTGCGGTGGCATCCTGTACAAGACAAGTTTGGGAGTTGCTCGAGCTTCCTATTATGATAGGTTTGTGATTGTGACCCTACCACATAACCTAATTGGAGACTTTACCTTATTTAAGTCTGCTAGGTCCTAAGATTTTATAACGTTCTTCATTTCTTGAAAATTACTGACGACTGCAGATAGCAAAACCTATTATCGTAGACCAAAGCAAATAAATTGCTTCTATGGGTCAGTATAGGAACAACAACTCTCGTTTTCCTTAAGGCTCCGCGCAAACAAGCCACCGACCACAGCCACTGGTGGCCAGCGACAGCCACTTAACATACTTTTTCATATATTTTGTATAGACGCGCCGCATACGTGTAGCCAGTGGCGGCCACTCGCTACAGCAGTGTCCGCGACGCGCCACTAGACGCGACAGCCACCGGTGGCTGTAATCGGTGGTCCATTTGCGCGGAGCCTAAGGAATTCGTCTACCAAAAGAGAGTTCATCTTCCTACAAGGAGACTTCATCTTCATAGTCTTCATTTTACTATATGGAGTTGAGTTATTTATGGAGTCGTTATTTCGAGCGTATTCCTGAACCATAGTCATCTAATATGCGTCTGGAGGTCTTGATTATCTTCTTTCATTTGTTCACACCGTCTCCTCTTCACACAAGGAGTCGGTGAGCTTGACCTGGTAATAAAAAAACACGTTATCGCAAACAGACAGACAGACGCGGCGAAGCACTTTGTTTTGTAATATGTAGTGAAGAAGCCAAGGCTCGACATAGCGGAATATGGTTGGTGATTTTATTCAAAATATCCGTCGTATCGTCTATGATTTTTATCTTATTTCAGTTTCTAACGCATCCTAGGCAAGCCTACAAAATATCGTGTATCATCATTGGCCCTTAACATCCAAGAAGGATGGTTTATGTATTGTCTATGGCGATGGTAAAGGTTGCCTGGAAGAGATCGCTGTTAGCGATAAGGCCGCCGATTGTACCACACTAGATATAATTAGTATTAAGTTCTTGTATAAGTATTACATGTATTGATGGTGCAATAAAGATATATTCTATTCTATGTGGAAGTCATAACAAAACAAAATTATCATAGCTACATCCACATGCTAAGGCATCCTCGGCAACCTAAATTAGTGGAGCAATTAAACGCACCTAGAGTTTCCTCGCCGCGGGCGAGTCAGCAACCGTGGGGGTGAGTGAGAGACGCCTAATGTTCGGCTTGTCGTACTCTTCCATGGACATGGCCCGGGACATCCGCCGGTCTACACCGGGCGGCGGCAGCGAGGTCAGTAGCCCCTGGCCTTGGCAGAACAGCAGCAGTGATTGCGCCACTTTTGCAGGCTGGAAATAGATTTTTACAGTCAACAAACTGCTCGTCCTGTGTTAAGGCGGTCCGGTCCCTCGCCCTGAGAAAACGATGTGAGGAAAGGGGGATTTAGACTAAGCCGTGACCAAACTTTACGACTGATCATTCTATTACTTCGTTCGGTTCGTGGACACGATAGAAGATTAAAAGAACGTTCTTGTTCTAGCTCTAGCTATTTGTTTGGTCTAAGTCTAAATCCACCTTAACCTGTGCCATAACAAACAAGATTCGATTGTATGCAATCTACTGTAGGCGATACTGTAGGTATCAGCTATCCGTATCGCTTCAGCGGATATAATTACAGGCCACTGTCATGCTCGGTTCACCTCCCTGTGGATGTAATGCTCAAATCTGAAAGGTGTATGCTCGCGATGATGAAGCGCATTTACGCGAAATGGATATGTGAGACATATATAATGTAAATACTAGAAATAAGAATAAACTCGCTGTGCCCAAAACTAGGTTACACAAGATTAATGTATCTTTTAAAGGGCAACGTATATATACGCTTCTACAACAAAACACCTTGCGAGTTGCAAAAATTTTCAATAAATATTTTCAAACAAATTGTCAAACATATCCTTTGTAAAAAGGCTTATAACAAAATATCAGACTATCTAGAAGATAAAAATGCTTGGGACGGATTTTGCTCCAACTCAAAAAATAAAACCTAACAGGCTAAAGGTTTCTTCGTCGCTTCTTTACTTTAGTCTACAAACCGAAGTAACCGAAATCAAATATCACTTTATTTCCTAGTCAGTGTTTAATTTTAAGAATTTGACCTTAAGGCACCTTTGACATTTATTGTATTTATGAAAATGCCAGTACCTAACTGACACTGGCAGAATTGCATCAATCCAGATGCAGAACCAAATCTAAAAGAAGAAAAACAAGAATTTATTTTTAAATTTGACTTTGAGAGAGCACCTTCGAACGATTGCTTGCCCTTCTTATGTCACTGACGTAACATTCTCGACCTTGAATCATAGAAGGAAATTTGTTTTGCCACTGTACTCGTATAATTTAGTGTGAGAATTTATTTTATTATGTAGGAGGTGAATTACAGTCAGTTGGATAACATGTAATGATGGGTTTAGGTGAAAAATTGGAATTGATAATTAGCCAACTCATCCGGCTCTAAACTGTTTACCGAAAGCCGCTCAAAAGACCTTCTGAATAGTCTCATAGAAAGACCGATGTGGCGCAGCGGGTGAAGGTCCGCCTGCGACGCAGGAGGTTGCAGGATCGATTCCCACCTTGGGAGAGATGTTTGTACAATCTACAAATATTTATTCCGGGTGTTCTGGATATTTTCTATATATAATAAACAATTTCTATCTATTTATGAATTATATTAAGTAGCAATATCAGTCATCTATTAGTAACCCATCATAGCACAAGCTCAGAAACTCGGCGGATTGTCCAACATTTTTTTTTAAAAGTCGTTTTACTGCGGTATGTATAAGGCTTTCTACTTTCGAGTCAATATTGTAAAATAAAAATCATTGGACCACAATAAAAGAAAGTTCTGTTTCAAAATATTTAATCGATTGAAGTATGTGTAATACCTAAATAATATGCTCTTGAAAACAGTTTTCAATTTGTGTCTCTCTTAAGCCAACTAGTCTGACGGATTCTTCCCAAACTTTCAAAGCAACATTATCGTCAAGAGCTTTCATAGAAGCTCGCGAAAGTTCACAGTTTTTAAAATATTCCCCACTTTTATTAACCACTCTTTTACTCGTCGCGGCGTACAGTGCAGTTTGTGCACCGTCCCAAGGATGTTTGAACAGTATCATGAATATGAAGGAAATTAAGCCTCCGAAAGAATTATGTTGGAAGATTCTCGTCCCGACGGCACCTGGATCCACCACGTTGATAATCACATTCGAGTTTGAATTCCTCAATCTCTTTGCCAGTTCTCTCGTAAATAGAGTCAGGCACAACTTGCTGTTCCCATAAAGCTGCCATTTGTTCCAGTAACCAGTTTTGTTCAAGTTCTCAATCTCTATCCGACCGATCTTGTGCATTATTGACGACGTGTTCACTATCCTACTTGGTTCGGTTGGCTCGCCTGTTTTTCTCAGAAGCGGTAGGAGTAACATCGTCAGTAGAAACGTCCCAAAGTAGTTCACTTGCATTATAAAATTCATCCCATCTGACGTTTGGAAGTCCCCCACAGTGCCGATACCTGCGTTGTTTATCAAAATATCCAGTCTATCCTCCGTCGATAGGATGTCAGCAGCGAATTTCTGAATCGACTTCAAGGAATCCAGATCCAATATTTTGAAAATCACATTGTTATTTCCTGAGCTTCTAACGATCAGGTTTCTTCCATGTTGGCCCTCTTCTTCGAAAGGGCATGCCACGATGACCCTGGCTCCTCTATGCGCGAAGTCAGCTGCTATCTCCAGTCCCATGCCTGAAGTGCCGCCCGTCACAAGAACAGTCTTGCCATCAAAGCGTTTTTTAGATTTGCACACTTGATTCGTATTTTTCTGATACAATCCCACTATCATCCCACCGATGATGATAATTTCTATGATTAGCAAAATGACGGACATTTTGCCTTATTATTTAGTGGCTATATTCATATAACCGACCGGTTAAGTTCGTAATTGGTTTCTAAAATTGGTTTGAGAAGTCAATGAATGCGCGTCTGCTCACCTTTGCTTTCGCTAGTACTACGCAAGTGCCGACGGAGGTTTTGCAAGCGGTCTTAGACGGTGGTGGTGGGGCAGCGTAGTACAAAAACTTAACTGTCTTACAAGTACTTAGGTACTAGTATGATTACCTGGCTGCCGATGTGGAAATCAGTTGGGGAGATGCGGTTGAAAAGGTTGAGTGATGCGAGGAACATAAATTAACAACTATTTATGTTCTAGTACACACTATAATTTTATTGTAGGTTAAGGCTCTAAAACGCCTTCATTTTAGTTGATAATTGTATCTTAACGTGGATGTTATAAGCATCAACTTAAAAGTAAGTAAATACATTTTTTACAGAAAAATAAACTTGTAACAATGATGATGATTCAAAATACATGTAAAATTTCATAAAAATTTTATAACAATAATAAAATATAGAGTAATAAACGTATGACAAAATTGTGCTTATAAAAAATACCCCACGTAAAAATGACAAAAGTCAAAAATTAATAAACGATAAGTAGTTTTGTAACTTATGTTAGAACGTAAAATTAATTAAGGATAGATTCATGTCAGATTTGTCAGCAATTTGTTACGGATGGTAAATAGTTAGATATCAACTATATCGTAGCATCGCATGTTGCTAATTGTTCTATTATCTGCAACATTTTAATTCCGTTATTAGAAGTATTTCACAGAAGTTTTCTTTGACTATGCGTCAAAGTTACAAGGTGAAACTCTTCCGATTATCCTGGAGAGAACATTCAATGCCGATGGTACAAAATCTAAACTAATTTGGAACACAAGAAAAATATGCCATCTAGTTAATTTCGAGCATTCCATACGTCAAGTGTGGTGCCGTCCACATGGTGGCGAAATCTATGGCGTGTTTTTTTAAATTAATTTTGCGGAGTAAAACCTGTGGTAAAACTCACCGTCTCGGTGAGAGCGTCTCCAACTCGCTCTATCTTGAGTATGGTGACCTTGTCCTTGTCCAGTTCTTTATACATCTTCTCGACGACCGAGGAGTACGGGCTCAGCATGCCTGTGATAAGCAGGATGTCCGGCTGACAGCCGCGGAGCACCAGATCTTTGCGGCTGAAAAATTGAACATCATTTCTTAGCGCTTGTAAGCGATAAGGCCGCCCGTTGTCTATGTATTATCTGTTTGTAATGTATTTTTGTAGGCTTACAATAAATCATTCTTGTATTATTTCTTTAAACACGCAATGTGGTACCACGACCACGGTATCACGAATGTCTAGAAAATTATTCCCTATCAAGGCTATCAATCTCTCAGAGAAGGTTTCAATTACTAGAAAAAAGGCGGTCACGGATTTCCTTATTGAGCAAATTTTATAATTACAGAGAATAGTTTTGTGGTAGAGTTCCGCTTTAGATTAAGACAGCAATCGTACTGTATTGCTAATGTAATTTAGGAAGGAGCAGTGCTGGTGAATCTACAGATGGCAATTAATTAGGTTTTCTACCGGAAATAAATAGTGAATGAGACTGATGGAGAAATTCAAAACTGTCTTTTAGATAAGACGGTGTTGATGCAAGGAAAATAACAGTAAAGGACATTATGAAGATGAGCATTCCGGCGAAGACGAATGGGTAGCCACTTGAGCCTGTTAAGATCTTACTTGATGAAAGCCCTGACGTACTGCTTGATATTGTGCGTGTTGAGGTTCCCGCGGAGTCTTGAGCGGTATTCCTTCAGCAAGCGTTCACGTTCAGCCAGCTCGCAGGAGTCAGACGACATTTGCTGGAACACCCACGAAACAGAATTCTAATAGCAATAAAATAGAAGCTAAAATATTAAGATTCGTTCTTGGAGCAGAACTGAGATGTGTAAAATATAATTTTGAATAGGTTAAAGTCGCAATAGGGGACGCTATTTTGAAACTATGCTAATTGGCTGATTTTATACTTCTGCATACCGCTCCGTTTTGATTGAAACTGTCTGAGTCGGGTGTGTGTGATACACATTCTTCGTTCATGTAGGAAATTTGCGGGTTTGATTCTCACCCTGGGACAAATATTTGTACGATCTGCAAATATTTGTTCCGGGTGTTCTGGGTATGTTCTGTGTATAATAAAAAAATTATATCTGTCTGTATGTTTATACTGCATTATGTATATCAGTCATCCAGTATCCATAACACAAGCTCTGCTTAGCTTGGGGCTTAATGATACTGTGTGGATTGTTCAAGATTATTAATTTATTTATTTTTATTTAAATTTCATAAACAGTATAAAACAAAGTCGCTTCCCGCTGTCTGTCCCTATGTATGCTTAGATCTTTAAAACCACGCAACCGATTGTGATGCAGTTTTTTCAATAGATAGAGTGATTCAAGAGAAAGGTTTATATGTATAATTTGCACCCATCCGAAGCCGGGGCAGGTCGCTAGTTTAAATATAAATTAGAGACAGGAAAGAAATCGATATTGTGCAGATGGATGGAACAAACTTTAAATCAATCTGTGCAAACTAGATGAAAGAGTTATTGAGAGGTTTAACACATTATCATTCTTTATTAGGTAGGTTGTTAACTAAGTAGGTACATATTAATTTAAAAAAGCAAAAGCAATAAAAGCAAAAGATCTAAAACTAAGAATGTTAGTTTGTTAGTATCGGAAAAATAAAATTTGCTTTCTACTAGCACAAATATCAAACATGGTTGCTGCTAAAATACAAATACCTAGGCATTTTCTTTTCTATCAGTGAACGCGGTCGTCGAGTAGCTAGTCAAATTTAAAAGCAACATGTTTATAAAATGCTGCTGACTAGGTGGGTATCTTAACCATACTAATATTTATAAAAGCGAAAGTAAGTCTTGTCTGTCTGTCTGTTACTGTTTCACGCCTATACAGCTGAACGGACCTTAATGAATTTTTGCACGGTAATCAATATCTTGAGGATAGACAAAGGCTATTTAAGAAACTCGTGCAAAGCCGCGGGCACAAGCTAGTCGATATATGATGATTCAGTTTCTGGATAAAAATAGAACCTAGTTCTATCGACGATAATTATCATGTAAACGAATTTTATCACGAAATTTACCTTTACCATCCCATGTTAGTATATTAGCAACAAACAAAAAAGAAAAATACCTGGTAGTTGTAATCAATCTGCTCTGGCAGAGAACTCACGTGTCCAAACTTATGAAAGATCAGAAAGTCTTCCTCCGACTGAGAGATATCCGCGCCCTTCCATCTAGAGAAGCGTGTGCGGAAGGCATCAGCGACGGAAGACGACGAGGCTGTGCAGTTGAAGAGAATGAGACCAAGGAGTCTCCGAGGATGGGCGAGGCCGCAGCGGGCCAGGACGTTGGCGCCGGCGCCTTCGCCAAGGCCAACGGCGTAGCGGACGTGCAAGAAGTCTAAGACTGTGATTAAGTCTTCTCCTAGAGTCTGGAGGGACGGGAACTGATAGCTGAAACATAATTTTTTTACTTGGTAAGTTCTTGTAAACACGAACGCACAGTCATATAGTATAAAGTCCATTACGTATGTAAGCGGGTTGACTACGAACCCTATTTTGGTTGAGAGAAAACCAAAGTTTCATCCCTTAACGAGGAAATTCTACAGGGTATTAGAATGAAAAAATATTTAGTAAGAATTCCGCGTATAACCTTCTCTGATAGACTGATAGTATTCATGAAAGTAAGTATGCAATGGATTTCCGCAAAGTAGCGTCTGAATATATTATTTAATTCTTCAGGGTGAATACGGTTCTGCACGCGCGTTCCGCATCCCTCCGAGCATTGAGCCCCTTGTTAACAAATTAATTACATCCGTAATGAATGCGTCAAACTACGATAGTTTTTATAATAAAATATGTAAACTCGTTTAAGTACTGCATGGATTATAGCTGTTAGCGCTGAACCTCTATAATTAAACCAACTCCAAAGTCTTACCTGAATTGATCTAATGTTCAGAATTTACTGTTTAGATTTTAGGACCTCGGAAGAATTTACCCACACAGTCACACACTGTCAGATTCCACAAATTACAGAGATATCTCCAATTATATAAGATATAAGAATAAATTAAGCTAAATCAAGAATATTCTCATAATAATTTGAAGTTATTACAAAAACTAAAACCGATTCAAAATATTGGATTAAATAATACTGTTTTTTAAGTTTTACGGGATGAATAAAAATTTTGTGGGACCACCTCGATTTTGTTCTCTATGTAGAAGCAAAAGTATCATCAAAATCGGACACTAATTGGCGAATATAACATTACCCATAAAAAACAGCCGTATTGAGAAAAGTTTCCTTTTGTTTTTTGTCGCTTGAAAAGTTATTGTGAAATTCTTGACAGGCCAATTATTATTAAAATTATTTATAACAAAAACGGTTTGTACTCACGAATCAGGTAAATCTGGCGAGTTCTCCTCGTGTCCTGGCACATCGACGTGGATGAAGCAGGAGCGCTCCTTGATCTCGGACATCGCGGGGCAGTTCACGAAGTCGACCAGCGAAGAGTCTACACACAAACATCTGTTTAAAAGGCCCCAGAGAAATTTCCATTGCAGGTTTGAATTTGGTTATTCATGAACAAGTTCTGGAGAAGGCACTAATCGATACTTGACCGATATAACCAGCTTTTTGTTACGAAGAGTTGATGTGCCAAAAATCTCGCGATTAATTTCTTTCTGACATCATAACTTGAAGATTGTGGAGGATAAATTAATGTAAGATGATCAAAGAACTTACGATTGGTCCCAAGATCGTGTACAGTCAGGAACACGCATCTTTTATCTTGTTGGCTCAGGTCACCCTGGAAACATAAATACAACACGAATGATTGCCTCTTGCATACGAGTAGGTATTACTTTCATCGAAACTCTGTATCAGCTCTACCGTATGTGGTAAATTTTTCAAATATATATTAGTTTTGTACATTAATTCTTACAATAAACAGTTTCTTGTAGGTCGATGGGAACAGCCTATTTCATAAAGGACTTACAGATCATTAATATAGTAGCTACGTTTCAGATTTTGTATATCAGTCATCTAGTACCCATAACACAAGCTCTGCTTAATTTGGGGCTAGATGATGATGTTAGACTCGTCCAGCATTACTTATTAACCACTTTTATTGTTTTGCATTTGGACATTTAGAGAACTAAACTTCAAGACTCCTGGCCAGTGATTACCTATTTATTTCAATCTGTTATCCAATAGATATTGCCAGGTCTTCGAACCTACGTCAATTCAGTCTCGAAAGCCATGTGAAAGCAGATAGGACTGTACTTATATTGAGAATGCACAGTACAAAGAGATGTCGGGATGGCCTAGTTTTTGAAGAGGCAATATCTGCGCTCGTATCGTATTGACTACATTGGACCACAATATGGCAGACAGTAGCCCAACCAACTTTGTAAGGTATCTACTACCTACCCAAAGTAATTGTGTTTCTACAGAAAATCTCTACATTTTGTTGTACCGTAGACTATTCAGTGTTGGCAGTTTAGCACTTTCTGGGCTAAATCTAAACCTTTTCTTCATAACTAAGTTGAGTCTTCCCGAATAAAATAATTTAGTCTACAGCCCCAGATCTAAAGCCACAAAACAAAGAAATTACCTCATTTGATGTCCTCGCAGTTTTTTTACAAGCAGAGATCCTAAGTACAACACAGAGGTTTTTTGAACATCATTTTATGAAGATGCACCGGAATGTAGACCTAGGTAAGTATAGACAGGGCATTGTTAATATGCACAACGGTCGTCTAGTCTTTTCTTCAGGAAAATAATGAGATGTCGTCTCGGCTAACCTAGCTGTGTCTTGTGTAGTGTTGGGCGAGAAATGATCAGACGTTCTACGTGCAGAAGCTTTCAATCTTATGGCCATTACCAATAATATTTTGTTTATTTTTAATTATATTTTGATGTTGTAAAAGTACAAACCTGACCATATTTTGGGATTATTCCCTGTGATCCAAAGCAGCGTGTAAAATAAAAAAATATATCAGTTCCACTAACCTGCTTCCTCACAGTATAGTCATCGACAAAAATTGCAGAACAAAACTAATCTCTCAACGAAACTAATTTCTCGGAAGCGTGTTTAGAAGTATCAAAAAAAATCGCTTAATACTAAATAACAGATAATACCCAGCAAATGTATGAGTTGACCGCACATGCAACTTACTCGTAAGCATGATAAAACCAATGTGGCACGACTAACGAATTTCCGCCTACACGCAGGAGGTTGCGGGTGCGATTCCTGCCTTCGGACAAATGTTTGTAAGTTCTGCAAATATTTGTTTTGAGTGTTCTTTGTATTTCTATGTATAATAAAATGTATATCTATGAATGTATTGTATTGTAACACATAACACATACTCTGCTTAGCTTGGGGCTAGATTATGCTGTGTGGAACATTATTTATTTATTTAGTTTAATAAAACCTAGCAACAGTAGCAACCCTTATAATTTTCCAAAAAGATATTATAAGAATCTACTCAGAATGTACTTCCCGAAATGTGAAGGTAATTTGTCCCACTTATTACGACAGCCAATTTAGGGCGACGAAACAACTTGACTCGTTCCTCATCGCTGACTAGATTGACATTTTACCGCAAAATTGACTTGACGGATTGAAATGTCAGTATATAAATACAGATTTATTCATAAAGCCGATTTACATGTCAATAACTTATTGTATATTAGTATACAAGGCGTATCATCATCATCATCACAAGGCGACAAGGCGTATACAAGTTATTAAATACATAATTTTCGAATTATACATAGAGACAATACAGAATTTGTAATTAAATAAATTGGATAAATTATTAAAAGTCAAACAATTTACATAGATAATAATAGAAAATTAGTTATCATTAGTCATATTTTTTCAAGTAGTTCACCAGAGTAGAAGTTCTGCTCGATTAGCCAACGTTTCAGATGGTACTTGAAGCTAGATAGACTGCTGGACCCATAACGTGAGTCAACTTTGAGGACTTGGTGAGTGAGCGGGCGATAGTCGAGAGCTTATCTGCGTTCCGCGTCCCGTACGAGTGGGTGTCGCCGTTCTCCATATACTCATTAAGGTTCAGGCGAACATACACCGCCACTTGCATTATCACAATGCTGGGCAGTGTAAGTATGCCTAGTTCTTTGAAATGTATATTAATGAAGAAGAAAATAAAGTACCTAATGTATGTAGTGTAGTAGCTAGTTTAATAAGTTGTTTTTTTATCTTTTTAACATTTAAGGGCTCGTTCAGACAGGCGGGAACCGCGCGATTGCAAATCGCGCGAATTGTATCCCGGCTTGACTAACCGCGCGGTTACGTCTGAGCGATTATGACAATACTAATATAAATACGACCCGCGCGGTTCCCACGCGATTTTGAAACAGCGCGGTGCCCGACGTGTCAAACGGGCTCTAAGAGTGGGTTAAATACTCTATCAATTTCAAAATGCGTTAATTTAGGTAGAGCTAAACGTATTTGGTACCTACCCTACCTAACCTTTAGATTTAAAAAAATCTGAGCAAACCAAAGCTAAAAATTAAAATAAAGTAGAGTATTTAATATTTATAGCGTTATGTAGAATACCAAAATATGTTGTCCTATCAGTAAGCTAATTTACTCCAGATAATGCGGACAGACAGACATACCTACCAGTTTTTATTATTGAACTTACTTGAACGTGGACGTGAATGTCTCCACTCCTGTCCGTACTGACGACATATTTCTGAAACAATAGAAAATACGTTTTAATGATAGGTGCAAGAACTGTGATGTAAGTGGCATTTGTTTTGTGCGAATAATTTTTATTGATAAGTAAAAAAATGGTAATAATACGTTCTACCATTCCATAAGATGTACTTTCGGTAGAGAGTGGTAATGAAGTGTGAGCGAAAACATGAACGGATTACATATAACTTATATAATTTAGATATAAGTTATATAACGGGATAAATTACATATGCAGTTAACTTACATATAAGTTATATAACGGATTATACAGGGTGTAACAAAAATAACGGACCAAACTTTCAGGGGGGGTTCAGCTTCGAACACAGAATAAGGGAAAAATATTTTTTAAAAAATCCCAAATTATTTTCAAAAAAATTAATGAAAATTAAATTACTACTAGACAGGGTAGTATGCGTTTATTTTCATCAAAAAAGCCTACGTTACACTCCCTTTAAAACACAAAACACCTTCGTTGCGGGTCGTTGACCGCGGCGGTCAACGACCCGCCATCATCGGACCGGGTGACGACGCGCCTTAGATGCGGTAGGTGGATAGATAGATAGATAGACCACAATTAGTACCACAAATGCATTTTCCTTGGTTCTATGATAATAAACACATGCATCAGTTATTGCAAAGTCTATTCTGATGATCTTGTTTTTATTTATATTTTCGAAAAACAAGTCAAGATTTTTTTTAAAGATTTTTCCCTTTGTCTGTTTTCGAAGCTAAACCCCCCATGAAAGTTTGGTCCGTTATTTTTGTTACACCTGTATATAAGTTACAAACATTTATTTGCCAAAGCAAATAATATAAATACAAATAGTACTTATAATAATAGTTTATTGTGTGTGTGTGTGTGTGTGTGTGTGTGTATTTTAGATAATGTTTAAAGAAAACCTCGTGTGGCAAGAGCATTGAAAACTGTCAAAAAACTGCTTCCGCTGCGAAAATAGTTCGCAAAATATTTTCAGGTCATTGACCGAATAGAATAAACGCGCGTAATAAAAGATAAATTTCCTAACCTACGAAGGCTAGGCATCTACTTATCAAGAGTGCGCAGTAACAATAAGACACTACTATTATTAATGCGAAGTTTGCATGAATGTTTGTTACGTCTTTACGCCAAAATTACTGAACGAACCTGACTGAAATTCTGCATAGATATAGGGTCTAGACATGACTGACACAAAGGCTACTTTTTATCCCATCAATCTGTTCCCATGCTATAGAAATAATGCGCGCAAAGCCAAGGTAGAGACTAGTGCTTAAATAATTGTCTATTACTACTACCGGTGCGTGTTTATTCTATTCGATCAATGACCTGAAAATATTTTGCAAACGGCAACTCAACAAGAAGGCGTGTTGAAATAATAGAAATAGCACACATAGAGCACACAACACAGGCATGAAGACATTACTCTGAGTAATGAGGTTACTTCGACATTTCAAGCAAGTTTACGACTGTGGACATTTAGACACAGTATGCTGTTTCTAGCATTTTGATAATTTGGCAGCTCTACGTGTTTCAAACTCTATGTAACCTATTTTGACTATAAACGACTAGGTATCGTAGCATGAAGAATTCCTCTTAAGTGCGAACGAACTAACTACAAACCTTGTTTTTGTTGGATGAACACCAACATTTTATCTCTTAGCGAGGAACATCATCAGGATGAGTGCAGTTCTATGTCCCTAACCTAACTACAAACGTTATCTTCCAACTTTTCGATTCCCGCCTCGGGACAAATGTTTGTACGATCTGCAAATACTTGTTCAGGGTGTTCTGGTCGATTTCTATGTAAAATACAAAAAAACTATTTATGTAATATATTCTATTATGTATATCAGTTATCTAGTACCCATAACACAAGCTCTGCTTAGCTTGGGGCTAGATAATGCTGTGTGAATTGTCCAGTATTATTTTTTTATTTATCTCGACGTAGCACTGTGCTGTTCAGGTTGCATAATATCCCTGGCATTTATTTGCGCGAATGTAAAAAATAAAAGGTCGGTAGCAAATTTATTCAGTATAACAAATCAAATGAACAAAAACACGAGATTCCTTCAAAAGATTCGGAAAAAGCCACAGATGTTTAATATAAGCGACTTCAGTAAGGCACCAATATCATACCTACATTAAAAGCATAACCTTCCTTTATTGCGCAGTTGGATAAATTTTAAAACAGGTGCCCCACAATGATCAGCAAAACAAGTTATTGCTTTAAAAGCAACGAAATATTATGGTTTGAAAGTGTTGAGTTTGTATGAAGAAAATGCTAATTGTATTGCACCAACGTAAGTAAAAATCAATTTCATGGTCAGTAAAAATGTTAACAAACTGAGGTAAAGCGCGACCTCGCTTCAAAACGTCGTCACAAACCGACGTGCACGTAAACAACGCGCACAATAATTCTGTTTACAAGACCGGAATAGTCTAGAGACGGCTATTATGGTGTAGTGGTTATGCGAACAGGCACGGTGTTCTGGACAAGTAGAAGATAATGAGTTTTTCATTAATTACAGTTACTATCCTTACTAATATTATTAAACGCGAAAGTTTGTATGTATGGATTTTTGGTACTATTGATACTTTGAGTAGCCTATACAATATGTACATGGTGTGATATTCTTCTGAGTCCACGCGGGCGTAACCGCTGGCCGGTCAGTATAATACCGTTAAAATAATTAATATTAAAAATATTGACACCTTTTTTGAAACCTTTAGTTAGGTAAATAAAATTGGACTCCCTTAGCTAAGTACCTATACTAATACAGGGACTTCGCCTGTCAGATTTTAAGGTCCCATAGGCCTTCGGGTACAAAACCTTAAATATTTAAACCCAGACCTCAACCTTTGTATGCTTGATTGTTTAATTCAAATAAATAAATAAATAATGCTCGACAATCCACACACCATCATATACCAATCCCAAGCTAAGCAGAGCTTGTGCTATGAGTACTATATACATAGATGGCTGATAGATATACTTAATCGAATATATTATTACATAGATATATATTTTTTAGTTATACATATAAAAAAACCAGAACGAGAGAATATTTGTAGACCGTAAAAACATTTGTCCCAAGGTGAGAATCGACCCGCAACCTCTTGCGTCGCAGGTGGACCTTCGCCCGCCACCCCACATCGGTCGTCGATAATTGATTGTTATGTTTGTCAAACCTACATATATGTTTTTCAAATAAAATAAACTAAACATATGTGTCCGGTCTAGACGTACACTACAAATTGAATTGCTTTAACATTAATGTGTTCACGAACTCTTCTGGGAAATTAATTGAGAGCACTTAAACCCCTCACCTGTGTCGAACATCACGGCCAGCCAATAATAGCTACCCTTTTCGGACGATTCGACAGCTCTGATAATTTCAGTAGAATGTAGTAAGGGTGACTTAGGGCGCGTAGGAAGGACACATAGAACGTCCGTTTTTACAGGATCCTGTTTACCGGATCCGTCGCTACTGGAGGTAATATTCACACATAATTTACAGGATCCTGTTTATACATGGCGTTTACTGGATCCGTTCATATGATGGGAAAATAAATGGATCCAGAAAATGGACTGCTGCATATTCTGTCGGACCGGTATTTTGTACTGGATCAGGAATACTGTATTGTGTGTGAACTTACTCATACAACTACATACGCAATCACGGGAAAATAAACGGATCCAGTAAAACGGATACTGTGTGTATAAGTCCTTATACCGCATTTGTCCCACTGGCTTTGGCCCATATAACAGATAGGTCCAGTTAGATATTAAAATTCAAATAAAAGATAGATACTATCATATCATATCAGCTCATACACGTCCACAGCTGGACAAAGGACATAGATACGTACTTACATATCATTTAATATAAGGTAACCAGAATCAGAATCAATAACTTTATTTCTTTAGGCCTACAAAATAAGCACTTAGACAAGTCAAATGATGGCCTACCAATTTTTTATTTTCTCTCTGAGGACAACCGAACTAGGAGAAATTTCTTAGTTCCGGGAAACAAACCACATATATTTTCTAAAAGGAGTATTTCTAAGTTTGCTTGTAACGGATAAACTCAGAAATACATAAAAAAATAAGCAAATCTCGAAATAAATACTTATTGCAATTCCAGTTTCCCCCCTCAAGGGGAAATTTTTTAATTAATTTTTTAATTCCAGATTTCCCCCGTGGCGGCGTTTTAGGGGGGGGGAACGGTGTATATGTATATCAGGTACATTATTACAACGTTTTACTTATTCAAATAAGTAAGTGTTATTCATAAATTTCTAAACGAAATCCTTACGAAATGTAAGGTCCGGTTTTAGAAACCTGCCAATCACTTGTCTTCTTTGCTCTTGAGCTTGCTGGCTTCAGAAAAATTATAGCTGACCACTCATGATAAACTTACAATATTCGGATATAAGATAAGTTTATCTTGGTTTAGCTGTTTTTAGCAACGTTTATCGACCGAGTTCAGTTCTAGGTCACTGTTAACTCTACATTCTTTCTGAAGATTTTGAGTGAGAATAATGCAAATCAAACCTGACATTTTGGTTTTGGTACTAAAGTTGTTATAGCTCTATTAAAAGGGTACAACAGCGACAGTAGAGATTTTTAAAAATTAATATACTGGAAAACTTCCTATGAACTAAACGTACACAGAGTTTGTATTTGAGACCGTAAATCACAAAATAAATTCCATTAATCAATATTGCTTTTCTTTCTTCTAATGTCCAATCTCCACTTCATGCATGGCCCATGACCAAAGACCATGACGCTCATGTTCATCTTCGAATTCCTCGGGCTGCGGCGCGTTCCTGTGGGTTGCACCACTAGGGCTGGACAGTGAATGCGTTAATAGAATAAACTTTGTAGAATCTCGTGACTTCTCAAAAATCATAAATTAAACCCAAAACAAACTGACCAAACATTCTAAATCCGGATGACCAATCATTAACAAGCCTATCTAGTAAATTGATAGGCTTCAAGAGAAGTGGTCCGAGCTTCCGAGTGATTCCATCGAACTTCCGACGGGCGGTTCCGAGTGGAACCATAATTGATTTATCTTCTAAGGGACTAGAGTAGTGCTTAAATGGAACAACATGTTGTGTGCAACGAAGAATAATTACCTACTTATACATAAGACGAGGTATGGGTGCAGTAAGATGTTAACTATAAATAACACTTATGACGTAAAACTCGAGCGTTGGTCCAACTGCCTAAGAAACGTGACGCATGAAATATTTTGTGCTGTAATAGTAATTAACCCTAGAGAGGTCGCGTGGATCATAAATATGTAAAGATTTCCTGTGACTTAATCGTGAGAGAAACATGCCTAAACAAGATCTGAAAGCGTTTTGTAGATATCTACTTCAAAGTACACCGAGCCCCGATTACAAATTAAATAAGCCCAATTAGAAATAATTGAAGTCAAGAGAATTATCAATAACACCTTATTTCTTATTTGATAATAATAACTAAGTTTATAGAATAAAATTTGACTTGTCTAAGTGCTTATTTTGTAAGCCTAAAGAAATAAAGTTATTGATTCTGATTCTTACAATTATAATTTTAGAATTTTTTTAGTTTTTGCAAGGGACGATTAGTTAGTAATCCGCGCGACCACTCTAGTGATAAAATCATTAGCAAAAGAGAATTACAATACTTAAAATGTGGCAAACCAAAATCCGTGTTTTTTCTTCAAACTATCCTCTTAATATCAGGTAGAGTAAGCACACAGTTTAGTACATCATACAAAGAGCGCAAAATTAACAGACGAGACGCAGTTGTCTGGTAACTCAATTAAAAGAGATATGGTACATATTTGTGCAGCTAACTGTACTGTACACTAGCATAATTAAGAGGATGTTGTTCGTGCATCCTTAAAATGGTATTCAGAAACCGTTTCCGCTTCCGTCTCGACTGACCGAGTTAGACCGGGGTGGTGGTAAAAGGGTAGTTTGTTCTTCACATTCAAAAAACATAACTTTTGTTTAGTGGGTGATTCGAGAGATAGGCAATATTTTGTAACGACGAACCGAAGAGAAAATAATAAAAAATAATTAAACTATGCCATAGAGCACAAAACCTGTCTGACGACCGATGTGGCGCGGCGGGCGAAGGTCCGCCTGCGACGGAGGAGGTTGTGGGTTCGATTCCCGCCTTACGACAAATTTTTGTACGATCTGCAAATATTTGTCTCAGGTGTTTTCTATGGATAATAAAATATCTATCTATTTTATTTATCTATACTTATAATAAAACTGTAACAGGTCCAATTCTGTACATTGAAGATATTTAGAAAATTTTTTTGGAGGACACTATTAACGATACTGATGCCAAAAATGATTATTTTTCCCATCATGTCTGTCTGTCTGTCTGTATGTTTGTATCTTGGCCGCGCATAGCTCCGAAACTACTGAACGTATTGAAATGAAACTTGGTAGGATTTGAGTTTATACGGTTCCCTTGGGAGAGGGGATGAAAGCAAAATTTGTTGACTGCCCATAGCGTCGGAACTACTGAATGTATTCAAATGAAACTTGGCAGGATTTGAGTTCATATTACGAGAAAGGGCATAGGATACTTTTCATCCCGGATTTTGATAGAATTCAGAAGGGATCCGTTATGAGAGGATGGAAGTGAAATTTTGCGCGTTGCAGGATGGCGCGCGGGGCAAGGGCGGTAGAGAGGGATAGCCCCCCACTGTGGGGGGCACTGGCAGTGGGGCCCCAGGCAGTGGGGGCCCCCCATATTTCTTCGCAGTGGGACCCCCAGTAGCCCCCCGCAGTACCCCCCGCAGTGGGACCCACTCAGTAGGCCCCCACAGTTGAGGGCACCGGCAGTGGGGGCCTTCGGCAGTTTGCTCCCGCAGTGGGCCCCCAGTAGCCCCCCGTAGTCAGGCCGTAAGAAATATTACCCTACTGCGGGGGGGGGCGCAGTAGGGTAATATTTCTTGGCTGCGCATAGCGCTGAAACTACTGAATGTATTCAAATGAAACTTGGCATAATTTAAGTTCATACTACGAGGAAGGTCATGTAATACTTTTTATACTGGAATTCGTTAAGGTTCCCTTAGGAGTGGGGATGGAAGTGACATTTCTCGGCCTAAAATAGCGCAAAAACTACTGAATGGATTCGAATGATACTTAGCATGATTTGAGTTCATACTACGAGGAAGGACATAAAATAAGAGTCCATACTCCATACCCCAAAGCCAACAAAATGATTACAAAATTGTTATTAGTGCCGATAAACGACCTACTGGACAGCATCCGGTTGGTATAAAGCTCTCGCTACCAATGATGTTTCCGTCGTCCGGTAAGATCAGCACTGTCGACAGGGGGGACATTGTGCTGCGTACCCGGGATGACCGCTTGCAATGCATTGGCGAAACGCACCAGGCATTTGATACTCTTCAGTCTCTACTCGCTTATATACCTACTGTCGTGGCGAAGACGGATAAACTTTGATCTTCGACTTGTGAATCCGAAAACTGACGAGACTGGACACTAAAAAAGTTTCTGCAATGCATTTTACGCCTAGATACATTTTATCAATAAGATAAGGTCGCATTGCTCACCTGCAAAGGTTTCGAGGTTTGTTTAACCGTTTTCTGGTGGATACTTACGCCAAAATTAAAACGAAGCATTTGGTATACATCAGAACAGAACTAATGAGAGAAGACAGCGCGCTGAGAATTATGTAGATCTGCGAGACGCTATGAATCAAGATAGAAATTGTGAAGATTTAGGACGACTGGTGATTCTTCCTTCCAGTTTTCGAACTGGACAATAGATGTGTAGTGCCCTATTCTCCAGTAGGTACTATCAAAAGCTTTTGAAGCGCATAATATACCTAGGTAAATGTGGAGCTGTGTGACGTCCAGTCAATAAAATCTAGGTATATGTAAATCTATACTAAACTACACAAATAAAAATAAGTAATGTTTGTGTGGTTGTCAAAGTCAAAGTCAAAGTCAAAGTTTCTTTATTTCCGTAAATACAATAAATGTACACTTAGAACAGGTCAAATTCTTAAAATTAAACACTGATTTGGAAATAAAGTGATATTTTGATTTCGGTCGCTTCGGTATGTAGACTAAAGTAAAGAAGCGACGAAGAAACCTTTAGCCTGTTAGGTGTTATTTTTCGAGTTGGAGCAAAATCCGTCCCAAGCTTTTTTATCTTCTAGATAGTCTGAAATTTTGTAATAAGCCTTTTTACAAAGGATGTGTTTGACAATTTGTTTGAATTTATTTATAGAAAGTTTTTGCAACTCGCTAGGGGTTTTGTTGTAGAAGCGTATACATTGCCCTCTAAAAGATACATTAACCTTGTGTAACCTAGTTTTGGGCACAGCGAGTTTATTCTTATTTCTAGTATTTACATTATGTATGTCGCAATTTTTAGGGAACCGATCGATATTTTTATGAGTGTACAATAAGTTTTCATAAATATATTGACATGGTACTGTCATTATATTTATTTCTTTGAATTTATCACGTAGGGATTCTCTAGGACCCATGTTATAGATTGCACGAACAGCCCTCTTCTGCAGCACAAATACGGTGTTCATATCTGCAGCGTTCCCCCACAGCAATATACCATACGACATAATACTATGGAAGTAGCTGAAATAGACCAGTCTGGAAGTATCAACGTCTGTAAGATGACGGATTTTTTTTACTGCATACGCTGCAGAACTAAGTCTCTTCGATAGCTTATCTATGTGTGGGCCCCATTGAAGTTTACTATCTAAGGTTATTCCTAAGAATACGGTAGTGTCTACAATTTCTAACGTTTCTCCTTTTACGTTTACTTCAGCCTTAACTTGTTTTACATTTGGTAGAATAAATCTAAGACATTTAGTTTTAGTTTCGTTAAGCAAAAGATTATTAACACCAAACCAGTGGACTACTTTTGATATTGCATTGTTTACTTCGTCAAAATTTGTGTTTTGTCTAATCATCTTAAAAATTAAAGAAGTATCATCAGCAAACAATACAATCTCGTGATTATTTTTAACGAGAGGGGGTAATCTCCGAATCTACTAAGCCAATTTTGAAAATTCTTTTACCTATTGAATTTGTTTAAACACGCATCGTTTAAACCACGTTATTTGCGAGTTTTATAGACTACTAAAAAAATTACCGCCCAACGAAGTGGGCACGGGTCGGCTAGTATTATATTAAAAATATATCACCCATAACACAAGCTCTGTTTAGCATGATGCTATGTGGATTGTCCAGCATTATTTGTTTTATTTATTTATTATAGTTTTTGGTAGAATTCTACCAACTAATTACGAAAAATATACCTTTACCAATTAATAACTCAAGAATACATACTTTTCTACAACCATTTTGACATTTTCTCTAAAACTAATTGAGAGTTTGACTTCGAAATCTAAATATTTACGTTTATGGTTGTTCCTAGGTCATCGCTTCCATTATTCAAAACGTTTTTAATACTGCGCAAAATATGCCGATCTGAAGATTTACTTTCTGCTGAAACTGAAAATAAACTTTGTTTACAAATAACCAAGCGTGTGGTATAAAACATTTGCCAAAAGATGCGTGAATTTTCCATTTGATAAATCGGCTTTTTTGGCATATTGCTGAATTGTACTTGTTCTCATATAAAACAACAAAAACAAGTGTGAGACCAGCGTCAGCAGCAGGCAAAGCAAAACCATAATAAGAAAGAAGTCTTTGAACAGCAATAACCTTGTAAATTAATTGCTGGAGATGCCTAGATAATATTCAGAGAAAAGTTGACTCAACTTTCTTTCTTTCTTTCCTATGATGGCTTATTTGCGAGAGATTGTGTTAGTTACACTTACCTTTTGGCGTCATTTATCCCCTAAACGACGCCAAAAGATAGGTGCCTATGTTCAGGAGTGGACGTACATATACGGGCTGATGATGATGACCTACCCTTAACCTGCCCTTCTAAAGTTTTACCTATGGGTTTAAGACATAGAATTATAAGGCTCGGAATAGCAGTTGACACAAACGAGGTACATCCAATAAAATAGGCCGATACCGGCCCAGTTTTAAATTCGAACTGTTAGTACAATGAAATGGCCCGGAGAGCAGCTTTCACATAAAAATATTACAAGTGTATCGTGCGGTAAAAGGGTGTTAAAACACTACTGATAAGAAAAATTGCACTACTAAAGTTTCATTTCACTGATAAGTACAAAAATAAAAATAAAAAATTTGCATAAAACAGTCATCTAAACTTACAAAGAAAAATAAACAAATAAATGGAAAAAATTTGTCCACCATTTTCGTGACAATGTTGCTATGCTCGCGCGAAAAAATACCCCGTTTTTGTTACTTATTTTATGAAATTAGAAGAGAAATAATGGAGTTCACCCCAACACGTATGCTCATAGCATACTTGTTGGGGTGAACTATCGTCCGAATGATACATAGTGCTTTATATACATCTACAAGAGAAAATCATCATTTAAGAATCTTCAATACACGATATTCTGAGAATATTCTAATTGTAAACTCAAATTGAAAATTAGTATCAATAAATACTATGACATACTCTGATGCCGCAGGAGCGCTTTTCTCTAATTGATTCTTTTTTAATTTAGTTTAATGACATTAATTACATTAGAATTATCACACACCTGTTAGTTACAACAAGAAAATTACACGATGTTTTAGGGAAAATGCCACTCACTTGCAAGTTGCAACATTCAATCATATGATTGTGTGAGTGACATCACTGTATTTACGTGCTGTCAAAACACACATAGATCTGTTTTTGGCTACACAAATTGTCAAATGATATTATCCCTTTGCAGTTTTTATTGTACGAAAACAAATATCCCTGTAATAAGTTTATGTGACAACTGGGTTCGAGATACTGGCTGACGTAATTCCTTTGTTTTATATTTTGTATGGACTATGGTATGGAGCTTCATCCATCGATAGTTATTTCCTCTGATAGTGACGACTGAAGTTACTTCTTATTATTTAGTAACAAAACTGACAAAGTTCTCACCCTGAAAGGTAAAGGTAGGTCTGAAGGGTGGCAAATATAGCGATTTATTTTCACAAAATGAAATGAGAGTTTATCTAAGAAACAAAGATAGCGTAATGCTGATACCAAAGGTGCTAAAACTACTGGCTGACAGATCTAATTTCTCCGGAGAGGCTTTTAAGAGTTTCTAGACGTCGATGTCGATGGAAAACAGAAACATGGTAAACCTTTTATCTTCGCTGTTGAGGACAATTATCGGATTACTATCCTTCTGCAGTTTGCTGGTGCACTGACACAATCCTGAACAGGCATTCATTTGTTCAAAAGTAAGTCA
This sequence comes from Eupithecia insigniata, assembly GCA_947859395.1. NCBI lineage: Eukaryota > Metazoa > Arthropoda > Insecta > Lepidoptera > Geometridae > Eupithecia > Eupithecia insigniata. Next base: position 1,975,742 of record OX402000.1, read on the forward strand.
AAATAAGTTAGAAATTTCCTATCTCTGGCTAGGATGTTATGGGTTTATAGGTTAGGTACCTAGAAACCTAAGGAATTAAGAGTATGACATAGAGCAATTTAGTGTTTGAAATTGTTATTTATTTCAGAATCTGTGATGGCTTCAAATTTGGGGATATGATACTTTGAATTTTCATCTTGGATTTCGGACATGTTTTAGAAACATAACTGGTGAAAAATGCGTTTTTTTTTTAATAAATGTTGTTCACTTTTTGCTATTTATCTCAGGAACAGCACACTTTTTCGCGTTTTGGGTTTTTGTTTTGTCAAGAAATCTAGAAGTATTTCTTATGATAAGTCTTTTATTATTTCGATTGGTTGATTAATTAACTTGTTATTTCTGAACATAAAATAAAAAGATGTACTATCTGGTACAGGAAACGAAGAAAATGCAAATCTTATCTGTTGTAAATAAAGCTCCTATCCTACTAATATAATAAATGTGAAACTTTGAGTCAATGTTTTTTACCGTATCTCCTAAATTAAGTTTGGTATGTCGTAGATAGCTTAAGTTCTAGAATAATACATAATTAACCTCTGAAGGTTTTAAAATTATTATTCCTTAGTTAGATTCACTCAAAACTCCGTATAGATAAACTACAAAGTAAATAAATAATCAAGTATATTTTTATTTTTTTGAAATCAGGGCGATTTCATTTTAGGCGGTTAAACAGGGTCTCAAAGTTATTATCAAAGATACTATTCCTTGGTTCGATTCGCTCGAAAATAGATAAGCGTAGCCGTGGGGTGCAGTTAGAACTAGTCTAAAATCACTCCTGAAGCGTTTGTAAAGGTTTCAAGATTTTTGACACTGACTACGTAGGGACTGCGTAAACTAGATCAATGTTTACCGCACTTTACAACTTTGGAGAAGATGTTATGAAGAACAATATTCAAAATTATTTCTGGAAAGCTATAAATACGTCTAGAGAGCTGCTTTTTACGTAAATATTGAAGCTTATATTACGACTGGTTGTTTTAAATTAGGTTCACAAGTTTTTAATTCCTCAAAGGCCATGTAAAAACGTCAAATACCTGTCATTTACTTCTTTAAGGGGCTACCCCGACTCAAATCAGCGCTGCCACCTATTTAACGTATTATTATGTTAAACAAAGGATTTTTCATAAATCCCTTAGCCCGTTTGTGATACCTATCATAAGCTTATTTTTAATGCCACTGTAATAGTTTTATATTACTTATATAGCTTAGGAAGAGATGCGAAAACCGAGTTTGGTGGCTAAAAAGTGCAACTCCGCATCTCTTCCTAAAATATACAAAACAAAACTATTACAGAGGCATTTAGAAAAAGCTATGATAGGTATGATATGCAACACAAACTGCCAACTTCGAAAATTCCTTTTTTAACGTCATAATACGATAAAATAGGTGGCGGCGGCGACGCTAGTTTAGTTCAGTGAACCGTCTTAAGACTATGCTTTTGATTTCATTCTATGATAGCGTTCAATTATTTCTAAGCGTTAATAGTGTAAGAAAAACTGGAATAAGGTTAAGCTGCATGTGAAAACGTCGTGTAATCACTTGTGAAAAGTTGACTTTGTTCAACGATTTTTGTCTTACACTGTACATAATATGTACAGTCTACGACACAAGTTATCATCATCACTCAGAAGGTTCACCATTAAAACGTAAATAAGTAACATAATATGTTACTTATATATTGGTGTGCCTTCTGAATAGACCCATGCGGTAGCATCCTAAATAAACTCCAAGCAAAATGGTTGGAAAACTAAAATACTTTAGGGCATCAGCAAATAAAACGTGAGCAAATAGTTCGTACAAACTTCTACCCACGTCAAACACATTGAGAGGGATTGGATGAAAAGGTCGGAGGTCAACGATAAATAGTTTAGGTCACAGAATAGGACCCAAATGACTTGTGGCCTTGGCCAATATAAAAAGCTTGTTATGTTGTTTACAGGTACGATAGAATACTTTATAAATATTGTAAAACCAACAATATTTTTAACCATATTTTTTTAAATGACTTGTTAAGCCTTGGATAATCAATATAGAGGAAAGCTTGTTATGCTCCTTACAGGTATTCTCGACAATAAATATTCTTTGCAAAAACCAACAATATCCGTTAATTTTAAGATACTGTTTATCAACTATTTTAATTTAGGAAGTAGTAGTATTTTAATTTTGTTGGGTTTGGGCGATCTGGGGCGGGCGGCTTCACTGTAATGTTATCTTTACTCACTGATAAGGATACAATACCACCTACTTGTTGTTTTCATCATTTAGGATTGAAGCGTTAACTTAGCTTATCTACATTTAAAAAAAAAGACCTGCCTTATGTAATTTAGGTTCTTATTAGGTTAAAAAATTCTAAGATAATGTTAATACACTAGAAAAATCTAAAATAGATAAAGATGAACAATCTTTTAATTATGTATTTTAATTATTTATAAGAGTTTGTTTTATTTATAGTAGGTACAATAAAGTGTTCATTCATTCATACGTCGCTGTGTACAACAAGCGTGGGGTAGGATTCGTTGTATGAACATGAATAATTGCATAGTAGGTACCTAGTTTTCGATCGCTAGGACGCAAAAACAGGGGCTGAAACTAGTGTCGACACAAAAAAGGTTAGTCAGTAAACTTAGTTTAAAACGAAACCGCGTGTATCGCAAAATTAAAAACAGGCGATCAATGTATTGAAAATAAAATATTATCAGGTGTCCTTGGCATTTTCTTTCAATACTAACCGTATGAGGCGAGTGCTTCGACGCTCAATATAGCGTGTAAGTACCAAAATACCAATGGCTCCATTCGGAGTGATAAAAATATTATAAAGTTTTATTTTTAGGCATGGTATCAGCAAACAAAGCAAATTACGAAAATAAACTCACATGAATTCCTTTCTCGTCTGTCTCAGCCATTGCACACAACTGTACAAGTAGGTACAGGCAAGTTCAAAAGATAAAGACTGGAATGTAAGGTACAGACGCGACCACTAGTCTGGAGATACTGGAGTGCAGTGAGGGATTGCCGAGGGAAGCCGTATGGTTAGGGACGGCGCACAGTAAAGTGGGATAAATTACATTGCTGAAAGGTGACTTTGAATTGAATTGTTTAGGCGCACCTAGAATTTGATGTTTATATGTACAGTTGTACAGTAAACCTACCAGAGGAAGCCAGCAGCTTCCTTCTGAGTATTTTCAACACCAACAATGCTCCGCCTACCAAGCCTACCAAGCGTAGTAATTGTGGCAGAACCCCCCTAGATGTAGGATGGCGTCATATGGAGAAGGCGTATCTCCAGCAGTGGGCGTGTATGGGCTGCTATGATGATAATGATAATGTACATAGCTTTGCAGTGTTCTTGTTGGACACCTTAAAGACCTTCTTCTTACTACTTGATACGCATTATAAATAGTACTTAATTTTGAGTTGTAAGGGAAATATCTAGATTAGCTAAAAGGCAGCCACAATAGGAGAGGCGAGACTTCCGTTGTCTTTTTTAAATTTAAGCTGACGTGCATGCTTTTTTCGGCCACTTCGTTACTGTCCATCAGGTGAGATCGTGGACAATCGAAGGTCAAAAAAAGAAAACACGATAAAAAAAAAAAAAAAAATTTTGGGATCTTAATATACGAGTATTGCTTAGAAATTATCCCCGGTCCATATGATTAATTCGTTTGAAGTTGAAAAAATACCAAAATGACTCGCATTGTGCTGATAAAAACACACCTACTCAGATAAAAATGAACCCTCCGCCCTTGACTTTTTGTGTGCGCTGCGTCTCAGAGCGTTCTAAATATCTTCATGGAAGATGTTATTCTTGGTGGTATCGACAACCATCATCATCGTCATAATTTTCATCGTTCGTAGAAATGAAGTACCTACTAAAAGTTCCTAGGTTCTATATGTAAAGACGGATAGCTCAGCACGTATCGAAGCAATAAGTGAAGACCTCAAATTGCTTCTAATTGGGTCGTCTGTAATTGCCACTTCCTAAGGTGCCTCGAGACGAGACTTATCTACTGAATGTACGTAAAGATAAATTGAAAATGAAACGGCTAATGTGGTCAATGCTACTTTGCCTTTTATTCTAAAACAATCTAACCTCTTAGATTACACAAGCGTTCGCTGAAACCGACTCTAGATCGCTTCATTTTTTGCCTTTCCCTTTTTCTGTTCCCTTGGCTTCCTTGGTTTTTTCATCAATTGGATCCAGTTCGGGGTCTTTGAAGTCGAACTTGGGGAAATCGGTCATGTCATCCCCAGGGGCACCTCCATGCTGCCGTAACAGCTTATCCATATCTTTCTGTAGTTCTTTTGTTATTTCCGGAGTGGGTTCAACGAGTTGACCCCCGGAGCTCTTCTGTTTGTATTCTCTGATCATCTGGAGGAATAGCTTCTGGACAGGGTCCGTGGCCTCCTTCGCGAGGTTTCTGGTGATTGTCACAGAGGCGGTGGCTAAACGAAGACCGGCAAAAGTAAAAAACAACATTTTTTTCATAAATTTATAAGCTTCATAAACGATCATAGATGACTACTAAACGATAAATAGATATTTCGACAACATTGATTTATTTTAATATCGTAGGTAAATTATTGACATTTACTGACGTTTTATTTCAATTAAATTCTTGGTTAATGGCTCTGGACGTTTTATTTGTCAATGTAATTTTCTAAGACTCTTGAGAGGACCTCTTCCGCGAGTTTTATTTACTGTCAAATAGAAAAAATCTATGATTTATATCGTTTCTCTTTCTTACGGTAGTTATTGTATACTCATGGTCTCTTTCGTCCGACTTCCGTAGTAGCTTATACTTTGGCATCGATCAACGGAACAGATTTGTATTTTATTTCAATCTCTCCGCTAGCAAATTCACCATCAAACTAAGTAAGTGTATGAAGCGCCATCTCACTATTTTATGGACAAACGCATTACCAAATAGACTACATCGGCAGCTGAAAACACGCCGCTGAATTTCAGGCAAATAGTTCGATCGCAGACCGCTTGGCGCCGCTATCGTTTTTCATGCCACACTTTTTCACAGCCAGGAATTTTCTCTGGATTTTAGTGTAGGTTCTTTAACCGTAACTAACTTACTCGTAGACCCATTGAGTATAGACTCGCTGCTTAGACCGATATTTTATTAACAATATTGGTTTGGAATTAGAAACATAAATAAATAAATCGAAAGAGTTTTATTCATTAGTGGTTTTATTTGAGCTGATTTTTTATGCCAAACGTCTATATGCCCGTCGATAATTAGAGCATTTTGAGTACTACCTATTTAGGTAGGTTTATTGCATTTGCAATAAATGTAATAAACCACCTGGATACTGATGTGGGCAATGGTTGGGATACCTACTCGTAGTTAATTGCGAAATTGTGACTCGTGACTTCTGACTTGTGAGTGCATGAATAGGTGATAGTCAAGATGCTTCCTATTTAGCTCACAATCGCAGCATCTACAATCTAGAGGCACAGACTAAAAGTCCTGCGCAGAATGTACAAGGAACGAAACTATGAAATTAACAAAAAATTTACAAAAATAGTAAACCGCATAAAAAATTATCTAGGCTTTGTTCTTACTAACAATTATCCAGTTGTACTTTGACTGGTCTACGTGCTTATTTTGTAAGCTTATAGAAATAAAGTTATTGAAATTTAAAATCTGATTAATGTGCATGACATGTACCTAATATACATCTAGATAACACTGAATTCAGATCCATGCGTAGAAAAAAATCTAGGTCTGATCCAAGGATCCAAGTGAATAAACAGACAGGCAGCCTTATTTGTGTATACTAGTTTGTTAAAATTAAAATAGCTTGACATAACCTTTCCTTATCTTAATATAACATAGCTGAAGCTAGGCAGTGGAAGCGTTAAATTCTTTGTTTTCTACATGAAACAAAGTAAACTAACAAAAACTTTAATAGAAGTGGAGTAGAATACATTTGATTTGTTTAAATTACCGAATTTTTATAGAAACCTACTTAGATAAATGTTAGTTAGATATACATAAAATTTATCTTCTTATATATAAAATTTCCATGTCACAATGTTAGTAACCGTACTCCTCCGAAACGGCTTTACCGATTTTTACCAAATTTTATATGCGTATTCAGTAGGTCTGAGAAACGGCTACTATCTATTTTCCATACGCCTAAGTGATAAGGGTTGAAAGCAAAACAACGTTTGGCGGTTCAGCTAGTATTGATATACAATTTTAAACATCACTATGTACATATAATAAAACGCTGAGGACTCTCCTCAGCCGCGTCTGTCTATCGGTCTGTACGCGATAAACCCAAAAACTACTAAACGGATTTATAATCAGTTTTCACCAATAGACAGAGTGATTCACGAAAAAGGTTTCGGTGTTTAATTTGTCAAGGTTTTGTGTAAATTCGTTGAAATATAACAATAATTGTTGGAAGTGTCGTGCCGCCTAGCCTGGGAGCGTTCATCGAAAACGCTTTGAGAAATAACAAAACTATAAGTACATGGTGTGATACTCTTCTTGGTCCACGCGGGCGTACCTGCGGGCGGGTCAGCTAGTATAGGTTAAATCAGACGAACATTCTCAAAAAGTAAGTACTTAGAAATAACCTAGTGTACCACGGGAATACTTCAAGCCATCTTCCTCTTAGATCTTTGTCAAGGCGTGTGTGTGCGATTGGGGGGCTCGGCAGTGGGCTCGGAGCCCTATTTATAGCCTGGACATATGTTCAATTGATTGCAATTGTGCAAGTGCGATATATCCAGAGCAATTGTTGTTGCAGTGACCACACGTTGCGGATAAATAATTTTAGGTAGGTCCTAATTTGTCTTGGTATGGTTTTTTTGCAAATACTAATTTTTATAAGTTTAGCCCATAATGTGATGTAATTCTTTTCAAAAATTATTGAAATCTTATAAGTAGGTATATCCTACTAATATTATAAACGACAAAGTTTGTATTGTTGGATGTATGGATATTCGTTATTCTTTAACGCAAAAACTACTGAATCGATTAAGCTGAAATTTGGTATGGGTATAGTTTGGGACCTGGAATAACATATAGGCCATTTTTTATCCCGATAAAACGCGGGCGAAGGCGCGGCCAACAGCTAGTGAATTTATGAAATAAAATTATTGCTATGACACTGGGTACCTTCGTCTTTAGTCTTATGAGTAATTTATATACACATGTAATCATGATATCGGACATGATCAGTTAACATTTACAGATATTACCGCAATAGTTGCAATTTCGCTATAGACACTTTTCTCTGTATTGTTTTTAATTAATTTATTGTCACTGTAAAATAGCCAAGCATCTAGGTATTGAGATGTCCTGTTGATGCGCTCACGCATCCAAAAATAGATCTTGCGATACCATTATTTGAATTGCATAATAGGTATTTTATGTTTTATACCGGAGTATTACTATTATCTTACTAAGATGGAAAACGACGACGCAGGGTAGTTATGCAGTGTTTAATGGTAGTAAGTCTACGACGTAGATGGGATACGATGTGTAGTACCTACGACGTAGAGGGGATACGATGTGTAGTACCTACAACGACGTAGAGAGGCTACGATATGTGATGCATCTACGACTTAGAGGAGCTACGATGTAAGTACATCTACGACGTACAGGGGCTACGATATGAGTAGATCTACAAAACGTAGAGGGGCTACAACGTGTAGTATGATTACGAAGAAGAGGGGCTACGATATGTTGTATATATAGGACGTAGATGGGCTACAATGTTTGGTACAGCTACGACGACGTAGAGGGGCTACGATGTTTGGTATATCTACGACATAGGGGCTTCGATATGAGTGCGAGGGGCTACGATGTGTATTACATCCACAATGTAGAGTGGCTATAATGTGCAGTAACGCTTCGACCAAACAAACGCGTCAAACACGCGGGACGCGCGACTCTAAGCGGGGCGTCAACGCGAAACTAGGCTTGCACACCTGCGCGTCTACAGCGCGAACTTCATTTGTTTAGGGAAGCCGCACGTCCAACAACACTGCTATCTCGTATTTAATAAAAAGGTAGGTAGGTAGTAAACTTACTTACCTGTTGCGATGTTTTGAGTGTGTGAAAATGATCATATGTTTTTATTTCTCCGGCTATTAATTGTACCTACATACAGGTATAGACATTAGAAATTATGTACCATAGATTGTTTGTATTCAATCAATGTATATTTATGTGATTTATGTACTTATTATTCATTTTAAAGGCTCAGACCGATTAAATTCCATATTTTACCCTTTTTTCGTAAATTCTTATACCCAGGATTTTTCAAATTGTGATAAATAGGATGTTTTCTCACTCTTTTAAACCTACATCTCCTGTACAGTATCTTACGTCATAGTTTTCTTAATTAAATCCGCAGAAACATCCACAGACGTCTGACCACAAAACGCGTGCATCCCGCTCTGCCGAACATGGTGTTTCTGCGTCGCAGTCGCTTATTAGGGGGCTATTGCAGCGTCCGCTGCGTGGCTGACGCTCCCACTTCGCGTCCTGCGTGTTTGACGCGTAGGTTTAGCCGAAGTTTTAGCCTAGACAACGTAAAGGGGCTACGACGCGTAGTACAGCTACGACGCGTAGTACATCTACGACGTAAAGGGGCTACGATGTGTAGTTTATCTATGACTTATAGGGGCTACGAAGTGATGTAGTTGACTGAATGTGCATTGAATGAAACAATGCAAAAATCATAAACCGTTATGTTTTGCGCTTTAACAGGTATTTACCACGTTTATTTCGCCATATGTAAGTGTATAAATAAATAAAAAAATTATACTCATACCAATTTTCAGCCCAATCGGTTCAGTAGTTTTTGCGTTAAAGAGTAACAAATTATCCATCCGTACAAACTTTGACATTTTAGTAGAATGTTCTGCGTACCTTGTAATTTTTTAGATAAAATATCTTATTTATTCATGAGAACTGACTTCCTAGTCTCATAATAATTTGTTTTAAAATACCTGTCAACAATTTCCGTCTTTTTATATAACTTGCACGAGTTTAATAGGTTACCTACCTGTATTTCATTTCTCAGAACACAAAAGTAACGGAAACGTAATTCACACCACACCGTCTGGAACTTTGATATGTTTTTAAATGTTGAAAACGTAAGAGAATAAATGTTCAAATGTTATGTTTACCTATTTTGAGGCTATCAGTCAACACACCGTATGCGTGGGCCTCGTTTATTTTGTTCTTCTGTCTCTCAAGTAAATCATGATACACGACAAAGAATTACTGTAGACAAAAGATTTTTTAGTATTCACTGAAATTAAATACCGTTTCTCGTAAAGTAGGCAATAACTCTATTATAAACATCACTCATGGAGGGAAAATAATGATAACTACTTATTTCTATTCATAATAAATAAATAATGTTGGACAGTGCACACAACATCATCTAGCCCCAAGCTAAGCAGAGCTTGTGTTATGGGTACTAGATAACTGATACATAATACAATATATTACATAGATGGATATTTTTTATTATACATAGAAAATACCCAGAACATCCGAAACAAATATTTGCAGATCGTATAAACATTTGTCCCAACGCGGGAATCGAACCCGTAACCTCCTGCGTCGCAGGCGGACCTTCGCCCGCAGCGCCACATCGGTCATCGGGAAAATAATGATAGGTACCTACTTATTTTTATTCATTTTTTTTTTCTGATTGTTTCAAATTATTTAAAGACCATAACATTACAGATGCCTGCAAATCGTTATGCGTACATACATTAAATAATTATACAATCTAATTAATTTAGGCACAAAGACAAAAATATAACAATAAAATATGCAGGTGTACCGTACATTATCACTACATAGTATAGAACAAAGTCGCTTCCCGCTGTCTGTCTGACCCTATGTATGCTTAGATCTTTAAAATTACGCAACGGATTTTCATGCGGTTTCTTTTATACAAGAATTTATTAATAAAAATACAATTTTACACGTCCATTGTTGATTTCATAATTATAATACAATATAATTAGAGAATTAATATTATTTATGATTCATCTTGTGAAATATTGTATAATGTATGTATAATACTTATCTAAATATTGAATATACATAAATATATATATTTAATTTAGTTGGTAGGAATAGATACGGTGATATGTATACTTTAGTATCAGTATTGCACCCGTGCGAAGCCGGGGCGGGTCACTAGTAAAAGAATAAAATTAAATCAACAAAAAAATATCTTGAAAAATATAAAAGCTTCGCTTCGCTGATGTAGTATCTGGATGATATATAGATAGACCGATAGATGCAAGAATTATAGCGGAAATAGAGTAGCCGAAAAAATATACTCAGTTTTAAAATCGGATTGGTTATTCCGAAATCATACTGGTTTGGAATATAATGTTTTTAATGATTTTTCGTTATCCATACTAATGTTATAAATTCGAAAGTAACTCTGTTAGTAAAGTATTTTATTATTACGTATATCGGCCTAGAACCCCATAACACAAGCTCTGCTTATCTTGGGGCTAGATGATGCTGTGTGGATTGTCCAGCATTACTTATTTATTTATTTGCGGAACCAATACTGATCCTACATCCATGAGCTATTTGAGTCCTGTACTTTCACGCCTTAAAGGCTGAACAGATCTTAATGAAATTTGGCAGTGAGGTATCCCGTGGCCGTACATAGGTAACTTGAAAAGCGCCTGCGAAGCCGTGGGCAGCCGCTAGCTGCGAAGCCGCAGGTAGCCGCTACGTTTGTTTTTTTTTTTTTTTAATTTTTATTATATAGATTACTAGCTGACCCGCTCGCGGCTACGCCCGCGTGGACTAATATCCCACCATGCATCGATTTGTTATAACTACATAATATCTCAAAGGCGGCGTTTTCGTTTCTCCCAGGCGACTTAACTTTTTCAGACACTTATTATCGTTTAGGTACCATAAATCAGTTATAAGGAATAATAAAACCTCCGACTTTCACTCTGATAACATAGAGGTATTATACCTCTAGATCTTAGGATCTAGAGGTATGGAGGTGAGGTCTATGAATGAAGTCTATGGAGCGAAAACGCTGTCTATGGACAACATTTTCGATGAAAGCGGCTTGACTTTTTCCGCTCTTCCCTACAAATATCGTTATATTTCAACCAATTTACACAAAACCTTGACGAATTAAATACCTAAACCTTCCTCATGAATCACTCTATCGATTGGTGAAAACCGCATGAGAATCCGTTCAGTAGTTTTTGAGTTTATCGCGAACAGACAGACAGACGCGGCGGAGGACTTTGTTTTATGATATGTAGTGACAAAACTGAATGATACGTGGCGGAAGCTTTCAAACCACGTATTTTCACAATTGCAAGCTCATAAACCGATCGTAACCGAGAAAGGTCGTTTCTAACGTCACGGGGGGCCCTGACGGCGCGGAGCTAAATGTGTCGCCTTGCACTCATTGTTCTATTCCGCGATTTACGCTCGCCCATCGTAAACAACGCTAGTACGAATATTTACACCATTAAAAGCTGGTTTATAGTATACAGGATGGTTTGAGTAGGGCGGTGATGACCACGAGAGTTAGAGAAAAGTCGTGACGGAGTCATGCTCTCGATTTATAAGAAAACAATAACTGCATAAATTCATGAATGAACACTTTATTGTCGGTACCTAATGAAAATTACACAAAAACTCTTATACCTATCTAAAATACAAATAAAGACAGTACAAACTCACGCAAAATTTAAAAACAGTGTTAAAAGTAAGGGATTCTACTTGGAGTATTTCTAGATCCTCCAAGGGATTCAAAGTCGATTAGGTACCTATTAGAGTTTTGAAAACAATCAAATTATCACAATGACTGGTTCACGAACAGTTTCCATGGCAACGGGCGTAAACAAGAGGATTCAAGAATTCGGTTGTTGGTAAGAAGTTGGATTATCTATCTTACAAAACAATCAAATTATGTAATTTTCATTTAGACCAACTAAAACAATATTTATTTACCTAGGCTAAATAAGTTTCTACGCCTACCTATTATTGGAACGTTGTAACCGCGCTTCCTTCTTCTGATTTTACGATAAAACCACTGCCATAACTATTTGATTATTTTATATTGTGATCAAACCGTTTTTATAGCTTTAGCAGGAAACTTAAAATAGATAGTAATAGCCTCATCATAAACAATGATTATCAGTAAAATAATAACGTCCGCGATAATAATTTCGGATTGCAAGGGACCTTTATTCTTAAGGCGCTTCATATCACCAAATAAATACCAAAAGGTTCAATGATACCCATGCCACATCAAATTATCAAGCTATGATATCAATTGAATAAAAAAATCTTTTATACTAACCACAGCCCCGCCCTTATTCGTAAATGGTCTGCTAACATAAAACAGTTGCTAAGCAGTGTTATTTCTCTCTCTGACTTATGGTAATAAAAGAAGACAGAGTGAGAATTAGCAATGCTTTAAGTTAGCAGACTATTATGGATAAGGGGGTGAGATATTTGCCAAGTCGCGCCGCCGTGGAGGATTTCCAAAACAAAATCCTTTGCCTTTTGCTTCAGGGAATTGTGTTTGCCAATCAATACTTCATTGTTGTCTGTGCATCCCTGTCGCACTATTTATAAAATTTGTTTGTAAGAGTGAGGATGCCGATGAGGGCTTTTCAATTAAATCATAAAAAAAACAATCACGCTTTTTATTTTGACACTAGATGACGCTGCAGAAAAGTCAAGAGTAAATGTCAGTTGTCATAAAATAAACTAATAACCACAGAAATCTAACCAAAGAGACGAAGTGAACATTTATCTACAACTGTAATGTTGGGAGCCAAACGATTGAATTTTATAAAGATATTGTTTTTGTCTACATAAGAGTACGAAAGGCGCAGCTCTATCATGTCTGTCCTTATAACGAAACGGGTGCCATTTTACACATTTTTTGGCAGATTTTTGACACTGAGTTTCATACAGCGCCATGTATGTTAGTCTCTGGCAACCACTTTTTTAAAGTTCGCATTGAAATCCTCTGATTGTCCCACTGGTACCACGATGCTAATCGCCTTAACGCAATTATAAGCATTTATAAATCGTCGATAAATTGTTTAGTCTGCTCGATATTTGGGTCAAATCATCAATTAAAAGCATTGTACGCAAATTGTACGTGGTTTGACGGCTGGCACTAGCCAACAATACCCATCTCTAGACTACAAGGTGCGACATAATAGGTGTGATAAGCCAAAAAGGGGTGATTCTTCGTAAAAATAATGTACGTTTTGTTAATTTGGAAAAAAAATCTTTTTAAAATCTTTTATTTAACTTGCAATGTAACTATGTTGAGCCGAAATTTGACATACCTACTTAAGTAAGTTCGGTGGCAATGCAAGTTATAGTACCATCGAGCTGGTCTGATGATGGAAGCTGAAGGTGGCCATAGGAACTCCGTCGAGTTTGGGTTCGTTGGATTTATCTTCCCAAGCACTTTGGTCCTAGATGATATAAAACCTTGTTGATTTTAAAAGTTATTTAAAATATTGAAAAAATATTACATTTCTGTGTTCTGTTTTATTATTGCTTAGTCACAAACAGTACCTTTGAATTATTTTGTTCTCTGATTTAGCTGCTATCTTCGATCTTCTGTCTAGCTATTTATCTTATCAGATCAGATATCTATCTGGCTATTTATCTTTCTGTTCTCTGCTTTAGCTGCTATATGTTGCATGAAATTAATACCTAAAATCAGCAGGTACCTACGTCTTTGTACGAATTACCAACATCAGAGCTGAGTTTTTCTCGCCTCACCCAAACAGTAGTTAGTAAGTCAAATAAAATCAATCTGGACCAAAATTACAGTTGTATAAATCCATTTGGTGAAAACATAAAAGACTTTAATCGCAGCGGCGATGGTTTTACGTTCGTTTGTAGTGTGTAATCAATGTTTATTTATGTTTATTTGATCTGTTAATGCAGTTTAGATTTAATATTGATTTTAATAACGCATTAGTTGCGTATTAGTTAATAGATACATACAGTAGAATTCTAATTCTATCAAAAACCTCAGTCTTAGAATTTTACTTTTATTTCGTTTTCTACTTTGTTATTGTTATAGGCTTTGTAAAAATAGTGGATCAGGAATATTTCTGGAAAGTTAAGTAATCATTTCAATAAATATGGATCTGTGATATCCTTTGTCTATAATAAAATTATAGAGGAAAGATTAGATTTTTTGTTTGTATTGAATAGGCTCCGAAACTACTGAACCGATTTGAATAATTCTTTCACTGTTGGAAAGCTACACTATCCCCGGGTGACATAGGCTATATTATACTTGATTTTTTATGTTTATGTTAAATACCCGTGCGAAGTCGGGCTCGTCTGTTCTGCACATTTAACTTTAATATAATGTAAGTATTTCGCTTTAAGCGAATGTTTATTATTTTGAGAGATAAAATACAAGAAAAAAACCATATGTAACCTAAACTGTAGAATTTGACTGGGTGTGCTCAGCATCATTGATATTTTTCTGAATACCTAGTAAGTATGTGATACGTCTCGTTCAAAACAAAGGAATACGTAGAAATATAGGTAGAAGCCGAACTCAAGAGCATAAATAAGAAAATATTATCCTGAAAAAAACATTAAAAATAATCATCAAATATAGTAGTAGATAGTAGTAGATAGACTCTGAAATCATTCATTCATTACAAAAAGAAATCTATGTGAATAGATACAAACAAGCGGAATGTATTATAAACGCTCACATAGTGATGTAAAGGCTCTAGCACACTGACGCGGTTGCGGGTGCACAACTGCGACCATGGTCTCAGATAAACTTAACTTTAGTGAATGGGCAACAGTGGGTATACAAAAGAGTAGAAATAAATTGTATGAACTGTATAGTGAAAAACAATACAATTTTAGCCCGGAGTTCAAAGACAAAGTAAAAAATTATTCAAAAATATTTAGAAAAGTTTGTCAAATAGCAAAATCAAATTATATTAGCTCTAAAATTAGAAACAGTGAAAATGTAATAAAATCAACATGGAAAATAATAAACAGCGAGACTGGAAAGGTCAGTACCTACATTAATGATTACAATTTAAAGATTAACGATTGCTCAGTTAAAATTGATGTTGAAGTAGCCCAAGCATTTGAAAACTTTTTTACTGACATTCCAATCTCTACTACAAAGTGTCTGAACTCTTCTCAATTAATCGCTGAGTCATTACTGAAAGAAAATGTACCTGCATGCGAAAATAAATTTAATTTCCAACATGTCGATGAAAACGATATTAAAAAAGCCTTTAAACTTTTAAATATAAAGAAAACTGCAGATCTCTGGGGCATTTCCGTTAGAATCATTAAACCATTGATTGATACTATTGCACCAGATCTAGCTTTTATATTTAATGAATCTATTGATTGTGGCGTTTTTCCTGATCTGATGAAACATAGTAAAATAATACCACTGTTTAAATCGGGTAGTAGGTCTGACCCCACTAACTTTAGACCGATATCAGTACTGCCTACATTCAGCAAAGTTTTTGAAAAACTTATATTACATCAATTGCTTAGGCATTTCAATGGCAATGACCTGCTACATTGTAAGCAATTCGGGTTTACTCGCGGCAGGTCAACTACTGATGCCGGTGTAGAGTTGGTATCGCATATTTTCGATGCTTGGGAGAAGTCGCAAGATGCTTTAGGCGTTTTTTGTGACTTGTCAAAAGCATTTGATTGTGTACACCATGGAACATTAATCAGGAAATTACATCACTATGGAATAAAGGACAACTCTTTGGATCTTCTTACTTCTTACTTGAGTGACAGGATACAAAGAGTTGACGTAAATGGGAAACGGTCTTCGGGATCTGTAGTTACTATGGGTGTACCGCAGGGATCAATCCTCGGTCCTTTCCTATTTTTGGTTTATATTAACGACCTGCCTCATCTCGTTAAAAATAATCACGAGATTGTATTGTTTGCTGATGATACTTCTTTAATTTTTAAGATGATTAGACAAAACACAAATTTTGACGAAGTAAACAATGCAATATCAAAAGTAGTCCACTGGTTTGGTGTTAATAATCTTTTGCTTAACGAAACTAAAACTAAATGTCTTAGATTTATTCTACCAAATGTAAAACAAGTTAAGGCTGAAGTAAACGTAAAAGGAGAAACGTTAGAAATTGTAGACACTACCGTATTCTTAGGAATAACCTTAGATAGTAAACTTCAATGGGGCCCACACATAGATAAGCTATCGAAGAGACATAGTTCTGCAGCGTATGCAGTAAAAAAAATCCGTCATCTTACAGACGTTGATACTTCCAGACTGGTCTATTTCAGCTACTTCCATAGTATTATGTCGTATGGTATATTGCTGTGGGGGAACGCTGCAGATATGAACACCGTATTTGTGCTGCAGAAGAGGGCTGTTCGTGCAATCTATAACATGGGTCCTAGAGAATCCCTACGTGATAAATTCAAAGAAATAAATATAATGACAGTACCATGTCAATATATTTATGAAAACTTATTGTACACTCATAAAAATATCGATCGGTTCCCTAAAAATTGCGACATACATAATGTAAATACTAGAAATAAGAATAAACTCGCTGTGCCCAAAACTAGGTTACACAAGGTTAATGTATCTTTTAGAGGGCAATGTATACGCTTCTACAACAAAACCCCTAGCGAGTTGCAAAAACTTTCTATAAATAAATTCAAACAAATTGTCAAACACATCCTTTGTAAAAAGGCTTATTACAAAATTTCAGACTATCTAGAAGATAAAAAAGCTTGGGACGGATTTTGCTCCAACTCGAAAAATAACACCTAACAGGCTAAAGGTTTCTTCGTCGCTTCTTTACTTTAGTCTACATACCGAAGCGACCGAAATCAAAATATCACTTTATTTCCAAATCAGTGTTTAATTTTAAGAATTTGACCTGTTCTAAGTGTACATTTATTGTATTTACGGAAATAAAGAAACTTTGACTTTGAACTATTCCCAAATCAGCGGAAATAATGTACCTGGGTGAGATTAATTTAACACCCGTACTAGATGGCTATCGCTTCCGCTATTCGTGGTGTTGCGTCGTTTAGGGAAGGCCTACGCTCGTGGACGTATACGGGCTGATGATTACCGAAAGATCGCAGCGCATTCTGGGTTGCCAGGACAGGAGACTGGTATACCTACGCAAAAGGAGGCAAAGGACTCCTTTCGCGTATGCCAGCGTCCTATTCACGTGATCCCTGGCTAGATTGGTGATGATGATGACTAAAAGTCAAGACAAACGGAATATTTTCGTGAAAATTTGGGAGATGTTTTCAGGGAGAAAGGCTTTTGACGTGCATTGAGACAATGCAGGCTGAAAATAATTATAAGTTAGGAATATCATTTTACCAAATAAAGTCCACTCGTAATAATAGATGGAGAGAACGGATCTTTTCAATAGTTTTCCAATGATTTTGTTTCCGCACTCTGTTTACTGAGATCGAGCATGTGTTGTGTGTGATATATCTGAACCGCTTCCACGCCTCGTGTGCCAAAGCCTTTAATTTTAGTCAGAATATCAAACGTTTATTTATTTACAAGACATCGTAACCGCGGATCCAGAACGTTATTAGTGTTATTTACTCCGAAACAACATGTAACCAGAGCTACATACAATATGCGTGCTAGTTTTGAGAAATGTTTATATTATTTATGAATTAAACCCACCGATATTTTTCTGAAAGTTCTGATCACATGGAATTATAGATACTAATGATAAAATGAATACTGGTATTATTCATTCTGGTTTGAGTAGTCGGTACATTAGTTAACCCTACATTGCTTACCGGGCCGCGTATGAGACAGCCGTTAATTGAAGGAAGCAGGTTATGGACACCAGTAGGATGTCTGCTTAGTTCTGTCATATATGACTAATCTGTTAACTTATAAGCAAATAAAAAAAAATGTTTGGCCAGAAAAAACCATTGATGGGTAGATAAATTACAACTTTGCCAGAAACTAAATATGGAGTGATCTACAATTTATTTATGATATTTTTATTGTGTAGAAGCAGCATTTAAAGTACATATCAATGACTTTCTGAAATAAGTACGGTACCTACGTTAATTAGGTATTTTACCATGGTAGGCACTTTAGACCCTACTCCGTTCCGGAGAGGGTAACAACGCACGCACATTGTATGCAGCTGCGGTAGCTCAATACGTCTAGTACCTGAGAGCAGCAGTTTGTAGGGCAGGGTACCAAATGGTAAATGTGGCTCACCGGTGTCAACGGCGTTGGAATGCTGGTCGTCCTCAGCATAGATAGCTTTCGGCGCTGCTCGGCAGAGAGCGAGGCCCGCCGGCTCCTGTCAAACCCATAGTCAGACGAGTCCAGACTCAGTTTGCGAAACAGCGTCGGGCGAAACATTCTACTTAGTAAAGCCGAAGCCTGCCGGGAAGCTAAGCTGTTGCACTACACTAGCTGGAATTAGTAACGATCCGTATATGTCTATGCTGCGGTGCTAGAAAAGTAAAGTGAAATCAGGCTAAGCTACAATACTAACAAATGAAGGTGTCTGTATGACTTTTATTTGATTATGTGGATTGATTAAGGGTTAACGACGATTTTGAGTAGACTGGTTATTACTGAGACTCGGCAAAAACACTATTATACGTAGTTAGTGTATTCGATATTTATCCACTTTCGTTGAGTGGCAATAAACGATTGGCAATACCTGGCCCCCTTTTCAGAATACCTGTACATTTAATCACACTTGACCCCTTTTAGAAACGGTAGGTACCACTTATGTATTTGGCCAAAATAAGTGCAGTGCTATCTTCTTGTGTAATACATGATGTCAGCAGTCGCATGTTTTGTTTTTAGAAAAAAATTAAGAACGAATCGAGTTTTTTTTTGCTTTTAAAATTCAAAATCATATTGTCAACAAAAATTTATTTAACGGATTGAGAACCAGCCAGTTCTGTCACAAGCCTAATTAGTTAATGAGCTCTTATAACTAATGACATTAAATAACGATGTTCTTTCAAATGGGTCGTTCATTTTATTGCACTGAAGTATAAAGCAAATATTTGATTACTTGTCAAATCTCAAAGAGAAGGACCGTATCATTTTGATCACGTAGGTTGTTCAGCACATGTAGCACAATGGTTTTCGAGACACTGATTTTACACTGGGTTTCGATTTACGTGCTCGCGTATGGATGGCTGGTCGTGCTTTGTTGCTAATTGTATTACAGTTCGTAATCAAATTATTGTTTCCGCGCTTACAGTTTGGTTGAGACGGTCTGTACGTCTAGGTGCCTGTCTACCTAGCATAAGCTAATGACCTAGGTTCGTAGAGGGCTACGAAATGTTATATTCTTCTTGGTTTTAGGAACATAGGTACTAAAGCGTGTGCAACCTTTTTAGTCGTGATTAATATCGCAAGCAAATTATTCCCTCCCCCATACGACGCCACATGGGGAGGCATAGGCCATGCTGGTCATAGGACCAGCAGTGGAAGTGTATGGGCTGATAAAATGATAAAATTGTTCCCCTATTTTCAAAGGTACTGTTTTTATATTTATATAAAGGAAAACCAGAGGCTTATAATTATAAACGGAAGTTTTTATGTAAGTACATATCAGAATATCATGTAATAGATAACATTATTTTAGTTAAGTAGCCTATATCTCCTAATACGTAGGTAATTTAAGTACCTATATCCCCTATATCAAAAAGTTTTAACGCGTAGCAAAGTAAAAAAATCTACAAAGAAAATGAGTTATTTTGTGTTGTTATTTTATTATAATGAGAGATGCGCTTATAAAACGGAGCGCACAAACAAATAATATTTTGATAACGTCGAAATTTGTTTTTTAATCACCTTCGCCTGTCCAGTTTTTGCGTCGGATCCATTTAATCCGTCTAACCGAAAACGAGAACACAAAGGAAACCGAATTAGCTCGACATATCTGTCAGTTTTTATTTTTGGCGCGAAAGGAAAATATAAACTTTTTTTATTATGGAACGTTTTCGTGCGCGGCTCGCGTTTGTTACAAGAAGTAAGAGAGAACTAAAGTATTTTAGTTTAAAGTCGGGAGACAGGTCTACCGCGGGCGTTGATCGTTCGCCAAAACGTTGCACAATTATCTATCTGACATTTAAAATTGGATCAGACGACGCGTTGGATAGTGCTGGAGATAGTGGGGAAAGCTGGAGGACATAACTCGACCTCTGTGGGACAACGGTCGATCGTCCGCCTGCAACGGAGGATGCTGCGATCGGACAAATGTCTGTACGATCTGTAGATATTTATCGTATTTTTTGGGTATACATACATATATGTATATTTATACCCAGTAATATATGTTATATATAGTAGTTTATAATATATACTATATTTATATATATATGTATGTATATACTTAATCACGTGGAAAAATATCTTCAATCGTATATATATTATATTTCAAGATTGCCTGGAAGAAATCACTCAGAGCGATAAGGCTGCCCTTTGTACTTCATTGATTGTCAACATTTCCTTCTGTATTTTATTTTGTGTTTGTTTAGTACAACAAAGAATTATCTATTTCTGAGTATGTAATATATCAGTTATCCGGTACATACATATAACACAAGCTCTCCTTAGGTGGGGGCTTGGTGATGCTGTGTGAATTGTCCAGCATTATTTATTTATTTACTAGCTGTGTCCGCGGCTTAGCCCGGGTAGATTTTACACGAAACCCTAAATCTTCTGATAGTTATTCTGCTATTCGAGACGGAGACAAATGCAACATATCAAAAATCATCCAGCCGTTCTTAAGTTATACGGGGTTTAACTAAAACTAATTTGTTTTATATATTATATATACAGCATTTTTTTTGTTTTATATGTAAGTGTGTATGTGCGGATGAGTAACCGCCCTACATTATAATTTTATCGAAACTATTCGAACCTTAGCTTATCTTCCGTAAGCTATACACGGTACAGTAAGCTGAAAATTGGCAATTTGTCCCTATATTAAAAACTCTTACAAGCCTCAACGTAGGTGAGCATCGAGTAATGTTAAGCTAATTATGGGCTAGGGTTTTTCAGTGATTTTTGTCATAAACTTACTCAAGCATTCATAACATTGGAGCTCGAACATGACCGTTTTATATCATCCACCTTAAGGTGCGGCCAGAATAACTAACATGTTAACACGTACACATTAATAAAGATGTTGAATTATAACTCATCCACATTATAAAGCGACGTACACATTAATAAAAATGTTGAATTATAACTCATCCACATTATAAAGCTTTACCACGCTTTATAATGTGGATGAGTTATAACTATGATCTGCTTTAGATGTGACCGCCTATAATTGGAAGAACATAAGTTCATGCTAAGAATATGTACCTATTAACTGCTTTTGTAAAATAGTGTTTCTTACGTTTATGGCCTTATTATATACTAGTTGCTGCCCGCGCCTTCGCCCGAGTTTTATCGGGATAAAAAATAACCTATATGTATATTCTTTTTGGTCCCAAACTATACTCATACAAATTTTCAGCCTAATCGGTTCAGTAGTTTTTGCGTGAAAGAGTAACAAATATCCATCCATCCATCCATACAAACTTTCACATTTATAATATTAGTAGGAATAGGATATTTAGAAAAATTTTCAGCTATTACACAATAAGGAACAAAAGGTAAAAAAAAATATTCTAATATTCTCTTTGTTGCTCTTTATAGCTGATGACGATGATACGCACCGCTGTGATTAAAAAAATCCCATAAACCCACACAACCTTTACAGTTGCAACATAAATGTCAATGCCAAGAGACCCATAACAAAAACCAGTAACTTTATTACATAATGGATAACACATTAACCAATACGGATAGTACATAGATAGATAGGTAGGTACATACCTACCTAGTTTTGTGCAATCACTGGAACCCGATATTTATAGATACGTATTTCTATTATATTATTTCTCGAAATGAACTTTTTCGTAATAACAGAGAAAAAAAAGAGAAAAAAGCAATATATATTCAATGTTTATTTTATTCTATAAGTAGGTACTCGTAAATAACGCATTTGTGGATAGCTCTGTGGGCTACGAATATAGCCCATCTTTGCACTGTAAAATACTAACACAAATGTATTACAAATGTGTATGTATGTGTGATAAGTTTAAAGTAGTCTTTTGGTGTTCCTTAACAAATAAATAAATAATACGCTGACATGACAATGAGGCATTTTCCTTAAACGAAGAAAAGAACCCCTCTTTACCATAAAAGTCAACGGGTAGCGGGGATCTTTCGTGGACGAATAGTAGTTGTCATTGCGATGTCAAACAATTAGTAGGCTACCAATAGTGAAAAAAAAATTAAGAGAAAATAATTTACACTTTATTTCTTATTTGATAATATAAAGCTGTTAATGGTAAATAATTTAACTTGTCCAAATGCTTACAAAATTATATCTTTAGGATTTAAAATTATTTAAATCTGAAATCTATACAAACTCAATCATGTGTCTAGTCTGATCCAGTTATTTTTGTTACCTTTTTGTTCTTAACAATTGAAATAAAGGTTTGCCATACATTGTATGTATTTAAAAGAGTTCTACGTCAGGCTCTTCTGTCTTTTTCAATTAATATTTTCAACAGTAAATAATCCTATCTCGTCGTCCACTTTAAATGAATCTTTCTTCTAAACTCAAACTGTTACCCTTTTTAAAACTGCATGCGATTTATTTCTAACAAATATGGACCAGAACAGAACTGCTCGTGGAGGATTCATCTTATTGATAAATGTAACAGTCACTGAGACAATTAAGACGGCAATTATCTCAATTAGATTGGTTAAGATAACGGCACGGAAACTGAAATTCCTCTTTAGGTATGCTGTATATGATGCTGTCAGTACACATCGTATTTGAACAAATAGAAATCGTCTCGGATGGTAATTACAATATCCCAACTAGAAATTTAAGTGTCTAGAACCAATAACAACAACACGAAAGATTGGTATTGTTTGATTCAACGTATGCGTTTATTCACACAGCCGCCGTTTTACAGGATCCGTTTATTTGCTCGTGATGGCGTATGTAGTTGTAGGAGCGAGCTCACACACTTATCAGTATTTCGGATCCAGTAAACGATTGCTTAGAGTAGCAAAAAATTCGTAAAAAACGGTCCTGTAAAAACGGATGCGCCGTGTGATTGCGTCCTTAGATTTTCTACCACCTAGCGTTTTCAAAAATAAAACTTAAGACGCGTTCAAAAAAATATCGTGAAAAAGAGCTCAAGTGAAAAAAGAAACAAGAACGCAAGCGTTAAGGATGGTCCAAAATTCCACAAAACACCGCAAAATGAAATACAAGCATTAGTACCATGTTATATTTACGTGGTTTTTGCTTATACACAGATTTAGACAGCGAGCTCCTGCACTATAAATTAGTTTGTTGACATCGTTTTGTGTACACTATTCATATTTTTATAGGTATTTTTTTTCTAAATCGGGGGTCGTTTATTTTAACGATCGCCTTCTTATTTTTTATTGATACGTTGGTACTTTTGGAATTAGGTTGGTCATTTCTGCGCTTGGCCTGAGGGTCTAAAAGGCCACCCAATGGAATCCTAACATCGTAAAGCATCCAACTGGATGCTTTACGGACGTTTAGATAGTCGATATAGTTGACCAATTATATTAAAAATCTAGAAACAAACCATGACCTACCCAATATGGTAAGCCATCATCATATCAGCCCATACACATCCACTGCTGGACATGGCTTCCCCCATACGACGCCATAAATAGCGGTCAATATGGTACGCCATATTGCAAACATGTTGCATATAATTTGATTATTACAATCAAAGAAAGAAACAAATTAGAACTATTATTTACTGAAATAATTGTTAAAAAATAGTGTTAAAGGCAATATTTGATATTACGATATTTTATACGCTAGTAGATTTTTTTACGTGCATTTTTGAGTGGTAGGTGGTGAGAGGTAGGTATCATTTATTATATTTCTATCTTTATTCTAAGACCTTTATTGCGTCTTCTTTTTTTATTTTTTATTTTTATTTAGAACTAGCTGACCCGTGCTCACTTCATTGAGCGGTAAACATTTTTAGTTGTTAATATATATAGCCTATAACACACGCAAATAACGTGGTTTTCAATAGGTGAAAGAATTTTCAAAATTGGCTCAGTAGATTCAGAGATTACTCCCTACAACCTCACAAACCTTACTTATTTTTATTAATGTAGTATAGTATAGATTTACATATGTACTATTATATTATACCTAGATTTTATTAACTGGACGTCCCACAGCTCCACATTTACCTAGGTATATTATACGTTTCAAAAGCTTCTGATAGTAGAGTACGGCCAAATCTTTATGAGCTCTGTGAAGTTGGCTTCAACGGCTGCGCACTGAACCGTAAATAAGGCGTTGAGGGGAAAAAGCGGGGTGACAGGGGACCTGACTGTCAAACCAGGGTTGCCAGCAAGAGTTTTGGCGTATTTTTATTGTGTCTAGCACATTTTGTTATGCTTTACTATATTTTTCAATTCAATATTTATAGAATATGTAAAAACATCTTATACTCAATGACAGATTATTTAAAACCTACAATGTTAGAAGAAATTTAAAATTTTATCTAACGCAATTAACCCAAGTTTGAAAATGAAATAATTACTATGTAGCAAATTTATTTATAATCTAGTTGGCAATACTGTCGAATGAATGCTTTTGAGTACAATGACGCAGCAAAGTCTTTGACGGTTGTTCGGTGTTCGTTTCGTTGACTTGATAGTTCATTCTTGCGATTTTGTGGAGTATTCCCTGATACTGGAGTATAGCTGTTTCTCTTAAAAGTTAAATATGCCTCGCGGGCGGAATAACGTACTGCGTCGTCAATCATGGAAAATGGTGTTCCATGTCATAAGTTTTATCAGAAAAGAAGCCGATGAATTCAACCTCAAAATGGTACTTCAGTGGACTGCAGCTGAAAGGTGTGTCTATTAGCACCATAAAAAAGATTTCTAGTCGAAGACCGTGTGGGTCGCTAGTTAGTTAATATCACTTTTCTATTTGATTGTACTTGCGCAGTATTGCTTTCGTGCCTATGTTCACAGAGCTCATTACGTTTTGCGATCACTCTACCTACTGGAAAATAGGGCACTACATGGGCACTACACATCTATTGTTACATACACAACTATATACACAAAGCAGGTTAATATTAGAGTAAATAATAGGTTAAACAGAAAGTTTTGTTACATGACGTGACAAAACTTTCTGTTTAACCTTTGTGAGAGAAAATAAATGATAAATGATTGTCCAGTTCTAAAACTGGAAGGAAGAATCACCTGTCGTCCTATATCTTCACAATTTCTATCTTGGTTCATGGCGTCTCGCAGATCTACATAATTCTCAGCGCGCAGTCTTCTCTCATTTGTTCTGTTCTGATGTATACCAAACACTCCGTTTTAATTTTGGCGTAAGTGTTCACCAGAAAACTGTTGAACAAACCTCGAAACCTTTGCAGGTGAGCAATGCGACCTTCTCTTATTCGTAAAATGTACCTAGGCGTAGAATTGCATTGCGGAATTTTTTTTAGTATCCCGTCTCGTCAGTTTTCGGATTCAAATGTCGAAGATTCGCCACGACAGTAGGTATATAAGCGAGTAGATACTGAAGAGCATCAAATGCAAATGCCTGGTGCGTTTCGCTAATGCATCGCAAGCAGTCATCCCGGGTACGCAGCACAATGTCCCGCCTGTCAAAGTGTTGATCTACCAGGACGACGGCAACATAATTGGTAGCGAGAGCGAGAGTTTGTACAAACCGGATGCTGTCCAGTAGGTCGTATAATGATTTTGTTGGCTTTGGGGTATGGACTCGTTTTTTATGTCCTTCCTCGTAGTATGAAATCAAATCATGCTAAGTATCATTCGAATCCATTCAGCAGTTTTTGCGCTATTTTAGGCCAATTTAGGCCGAAAAATGTCACTCCCATCCCCACTCCCAAGGAAATCCTAAAAACCTAAACGAATTCCAGGATAAAAAGTATTACATGACCTTCCTCGAAGGTTGAACTTAAAACATGCCAAGTTTCATTTGAATACATTCTGTAGTTTCAGCGCTATGCGCAGCCAAGAAATTTTATCTTACTGCGAGGGGGCCACTACGGGGGGCTACTGGGGGTCCCACTGTGGGGGCTTACTGAGGGGGCCCCACTGCGGGGGGTGCTGCGGGGGGCTACTGGAGGTCCTACTGCGGGGAAATGTGGGGGGCCCACTGCCGGCGGCCCCCACTGCCGGTGCCGGTGCGGACCTCAGTAGCCTCCACAGTGGGGGCACTGTGGAGGCTACTGAGGTCCCAATGCGGGGCAATGTGGGGCCCCACTGCCGGGGGCTACTGGAAGGGTCCGGTTACGTGAGGGGCCCCACTGCCAGTACCCCCAGTGGGGGCTATCGCTCTCTACTGCCCATGCCCCGCGCGCCGTCCTGCAACGCGCAAAATTTCACTTCCGTCCTCTCTCCCAAGGGAACCCTTCTGAAATCCGGGATGAAAAGTATTTTATGTCCTTTCTCGTAGTATGAACTCAAATCCTGCCAAATTTTATTTGAATACATTCAGTAGTTTCGGCGCTATGCGTAGCCAAGCAATTTTACTTTCACCCCCTCTCCCAAAGGAACCCTATTGAAATCCGGGATAAAAAGTATCCTATGTCCTTCGTCATACTATGTATTCAAATCCGGTCAAGTTTCATTTGGATACGTTCAGTAGTTTCGGAGCTATGCGCGGCCAAGATACAGACAGACAGACAGACATGATGGAAAAAAAAAACATTTTTAGCATAAGTATCGATAATAGAGTGCCCACCAAAAAAAATTTTCTAAATATCTTCAATGTACAGAATTGGACCTGTTACAGTTTTATTATAAGTATAGATGTAATTCAGAATGTAAGTGCCAGTGAGCGCCGAAATAGAATACGTGATTCACGAATGTACATAAACTTCGTTCGTAACCAAAACACTTCCAAAACTCTAATAAATAAACTCACCCTTTCAATGACCGGTCTCCTCCGGCGAAAGAAATCAGATATCCCACAAATAGACATTTTAAAACCACTGTCCAAAGAAAATAGTTACATATATTTTTCACTTTCTCCGATGCCTAACTTTCGACTGATCACAAAAATGCACTCGAGTCGACGCGGTCATAGACTATTGACAGATAAGTTAACAATAACAAACGAAAAGAGGGTACTAATCGCGCACAATGTCAATGGGAGACTTCTCCAAAGTATCGTTACAGAGTACAGTAGGTATTTTACTGGATCTACACTGTACACTTAATAATTACTGAGTACAGTCAGACCAATAAAGATACATTTAATGTTAGCGTTTTGTAATTGGTTTTAACTTTTTGAGAGGTCTTTATGTTTTTCAAAGTTATCCGATGATAGCTAATTTATCAAACGACTTCAAAGAGAAGTTTCTCAATTCAACGTTTATGTTTTTTTTGTATGTTTGTTACACGTTTTTTCCGCCAATTAAGGATCGATTTTGAAAATTCTTTCACTTTTTATAGTAAATAATTTCAAGATGGTCTCCTAATTTTTTTATCCCCATAAGTTTAGTATTTATCCCGCAAAAACTAAAACAGTGTAAAAGTAAGGGATTCGAAGTCGATTATTAGGTTTTTGAAAACAATCAAATTATCACAATACCTGTTAACAAACAGTTTCCATGGCAACGGGCGTTAACAAGAGGTAGGTTCAGGAATTTAAGTCGGTTTATGCTTTTTTAAAACACGCCAAATCGTTTAGAGGCGTTTGATTCACGTTACTGGCAAGATATTATCAAATGCTGGAAATGCTTGCGGGCAACGTAAATCGAACAGTGGATCGATGAGACCATCCTCAGACTAACTTACCGATAGCACAGATAATTATAATAACATACTACTACCGATAGAGAGGACCATTCAAAATACCGAGATCCACCTCGGCTACATATTTAAAATATATTGTAATCACGTCAATGTTTTTCCAATAAAAGGGTGTTATCGAACGAATTATACATATATTAAATAATTGGTTCAGGATCGTTATCATTTTTTTACTTCATTGACTGTACCTACACTTTATTTTGCACCACTTAAATACTCTACAGGCTGATGTTAAATACTGCGATTGTCATTCTAGACACCTCATGCGACGAAGACGGCGTGGTAGGTATAACTTATAAGGGTTAATTTTACAGTCATTACGGTAGTTGCTGTTTAATTTCTTTACCTTGAGTTACGTACATTACTGTCATGGAAAAAGCATATTGACGCAACATGCAAAAAAATTGCTAGAGGAGTTTATGCTCTAAAACAACAGAGACCGATTCGTCAGAAAAATCCCTTATGGTCATACATATTATTATGCCTATGTACACTCTATTATGTCACACGGCATATTATTCGGTAGCTCAACAGACTATGAAAGAGGTTTGAAATTACAAAAGCGTGCCACAAGACTATTAGTAAAAGCTAAAAGAGAATCATGCCGAGATCATTTTAAAAATCTTCGCATACCAACATCAGTCGCAGTCTACATAATGGAGGTAATTGAGTTTGGCAGGATATATTTCAGTGAGTACACTACATATATTAGGGGATAATAGTAAACGAACCGTGCGAAACAAAATGACGCCAGAGTCGATCATGCACCGACTTAATATACAAAAAAGACTCCCTAAAATAATGGCTCATTAAAAATGCTGATTAAAAATTAAAATAGGTTTAATTTAGGACTAAGAAATCGGACTAAGAGATCGGACAAAACGCTTTAACAAAAACATCAGAGTTTTTAGAAAACGACTGCAGTCACCTGGACTGGTGTTGTGTGTTCTGAGTATTTTCTATGTAGGTATAGGTATTATAAAAAATATCTATTTTATATTCTATTATGTAATATCAGGCATCTAGTACCTACCCATAACACAAGCTATGCTTAGCTTGATGGGGTAGATGATGTTGTGTGGATTGCCCAGCATTATTTATTTATTTATGTATTATAAGTCCTGCTCGGAGCTAGAACCAGCATGTAGATATTTCTTGTCGAAGCGGGAAAAACCGCCTCAATCCTGCAGGAACCGATGTTCAATTGTTTATTGTACGATACGTCCCACTTCTACAATCGACTCGCGTGCGTAGGAAGGGGTCGAGGCAAACTAAGATTTATTACTAACAAATTAGAAGTCAATTTCCATCAATATGAACACAGTCAACGTAGATACTATTTTATTATCTTCTAAGGACTCGTGCACTGTACATGCACTTAGGTACATTCAATTTGTATTCGTAGTAGGTAATTTAGATATTTTGAAATTTAGAGCCCGCTGTATAAGCAAAGTTTATTCATTCTATCTTAGGTAACGGATAAAGCTAGGTCGAACAGTCAGATACCTAGGCGCCTGCTATGTTCTAAGTTAGGTCATTTAAAAATAAAGATTAACCTGCAGTTAAATGTCTTGTTTGTAAACATTATCTGTAATTATTTATAGTAGGTACTTATATACATCAACAATGATAAGCTAACTTTTCATAGATGTTGTCGGACTGTCAGCCCTCTGTGCTGAAGTTTGGTATAATCTCCCGTTGTAGCGAAGAGGTGAAGATAACCCTCTTATTGCCAATGCGGGAAACCTATGCGTTCGGTATGCCAAGAAACTGCTGGAGACCCTGCGTATACAATACAACAACCATAATCCAAGAAAACAGGTCTGCTCTTCCGGGAGTGTCACCAGGTGACGTCACTGTCGCGAGCTGGAGTCGGGCAGTATCCTGAGAACTATTGCTGATAGATTCTCCTCTCCTATATGGATTTGTTTCGTGAGTAGGTTAATAGGTGTAATTTAATGTTTCTTTTATAATGAGTGTGTGTGAGCTGTTACTAACTTTAATTTTAAATCTTTTCTGTAATGGTTTACTAGGGCTGAAATATGCATTGTATTTTAAGTTGAAATAAAACCATTAAATTGAATTGAAATTACTAAGAAAATATGGATCTTGTCATCCGAAATAAATAAAAATATTATTTAGAAGACTTAGCACTAATACCTACAAAAGTTTGTCACAAATTCAAATGTAGCAGTCACGAGAAGGACCCGGATTTCCATGGGGCAATTTTGGCTACCTTTCGGTCCCAGTTACCTACGTAAGACGTCATCACCTCGTCGTCTGACCAAGTTACCTCGAAATTGTTATTAGCAGCAGTACCTAATGGGCTTCTTCCAATCTGATGAGACACACAATGTGGTGTCGGCTTGAATACTGATCGACATCCAGATCTTATTGACAATGCACCTTGTAAAAATATCCATCATGTTGCTATCAGGGGCCTATAAATGGCCTAGTAATTTCTATTGTATTACCCACTTAAGTATAGTGTGCTGATGGTTTCCCTAAAAGACATAAATAAATAAATAAATGCTTAAAATACCAAGCTAATGACTACAGGATGAAACAACAGATATATCACAGGGTAGAAGTCTCATGTAGTGGGGGTAGGATAGGTAGGTTTAAAGAAAAGAAAGAAAGAAAGATAATTATTTATTAGACACAACACACAAACAAACATTAATACAGAAATAAGACTACTTAGTACCTACCAGATACCTAACACGTAGACAGAATACACATGTGAACATTAGATAGGTGCTAACATAAGTAAGTACCTAATACCTATTTTGATAAAATAGAAAAAACTACGATTTACGGCAAAATTATTTTTTGTTAGCATTTTTATCCTTTTTTGCGTTCTATAATCATTGCAGATGCTTGTAGAACGAAAAGTAATGTAATTATTACAGGGGACATAAAGTCTTTATTGACAAAGAAAATGACAATCAAATAATATAAAGAAATTAAACTAGTATTTACAATTGAAACAATTGAGCTAACTGCAGACAGTTGTAAACAATCCACAGATAGCTCAACTGGCCCATATCAATACCAGTCTGAAGCGACCCCAAGACGCTGGCTGCATTACCCCGCTGTATGGCAATGCTAATGCGCTGCGCCAGATACTCACCAGCTCTCGGGTCACGCGTCGCTTCGACCAGGCGCTCAGATAATTTTTTGAAAACCCGTAGAGCCTCGGTACCCCACGGACCTAGGGTCTCGACTCCAAGGGGAGCAAATGCGTAGGCTCTGTCGAGACCTGCATATTTGCGCCTCTTGAGATCCTCGGCCAAATCTGCCGCCGATTATTACAAAATATTTGAATTTTACGCCAACAAGAAACGATCCAGCTTACATCCTACTGGAGAGTACATGTATGTTATGTTATAGCCTTGACTCTAACGAGATGACGCTGACGAGACGAGATTGATCGAGTCTTATTTTAACCGACTTTTAAAAAATCAATATGACTTCTCATTAGAACTACCAACTACTAGGTACTAATATCAGCAAATTTCATGCATATTACAATTACAATTACAAAATTCTTTATTGTACACCACGAAGAAAACATTAAAAATAGACATTACATAAAACATGTACAATGGGCGGCCTTATCGCTTAGAAGCGATCTCTTCCAGGCAACCTTTGGATGGAAAGAATTATACGAATTTAAGAAAGGCAGGGGTGTATCTAAAGTTGTCAGAAATAAATAACATTATAAATATCTAACCACAGAGGATATATGTATATTGTCTATAGCAACTTAACTAAATATATAAATGTAGGAGCAATATACATAAATAGATACCTATTCATTTTTCTAAGAGGAAAATTTCCTTGACACGAGCTTTGAAAACCGGTAATGATGCTGATTTTCGAATGGATTCAGGCAGTGCATTCCACAACCTTATGGCCTGGATAGAGAAGGATTTGTCGTAAAAACTGGTTCGGTGAGGTGGTATATTTAATACCAGATTTTCTGACGACCGGAGGACACGAGAAGGATTAGGATGAGAATTGTGGAGGAATTCAAAGCGTTCCTTTAAATAGACGGGAGTTACAGGGTTAAAGAGAATGTTATGAAGAAGAGAAAGGATATGGGCATTTCTGCGGAGACGGACAGGAAGCCATTTAAGTTTAGTGCGGAACTCCGAAACATGGTCATATTTCCGTAAGCCAAAAACAAAACGTATACATACGTTTTGGAGTCGTTCTATCTTGTTAAGCTGCTCCTCAGTAAGATCAAGATAGCAGACGTCGGCATAGTCAAGAATGGGAAGGATAAGAGATTGAGCGAGTACAATTTTAGTGGCAGTAGGCAGGAAGTTACGGAGTCTTCTGAGTGAGGCGACGGAGGCAAAGATCTTACGACTCACCGCATCCGTTTGTGGAACCCAACTCATATCGCTATCGATCAGAATTCCCAAGTTTTTAACACTTCTGCTAAAAGGAACAGTTACGTTGTTAAATTCGATGTTAGGGAGTGTCGACCAGTCAATTTTAGCAGAAGTACGCGAGCTACCAATGATTATAGCGTGCGTTTTGGCGGGGCATATGCACCTTTGTTGTTTATAGCTTTAGCGTAACCCACAGAATTGGGAATAATAACTTATTATTCCCAATTCTGTGGCGGAACCAGTCCGGATGGAGCAGAATAAAACAAGAAATGTATCACAGGTTTAATGTCTAGATTTTCGGTTTTGAGCTCTTTAACTCCAACGATCAAGTCAGATATGAGATATTTATTTTTATTTATTAATTTATTTCTTTATATGCCTCCTCCTCCTCCGTCTTCCGGCAGTAGGCTCGTACGGTGCCCTCCAGCTCGTGCCATGGGTTGGCGCGGACCACTACCGTGAAGTGTCGGTACCCCGCGCCGCCGCGCAGGATTATGGGAATACTCTCCTTGGTTTCCACGGAGATGAATGATATCTGGAAAGGGTAAATTACATTCAGCTAGTTTCTGAGCGCGCGCCTATCTATCCCTGAGTGGTAAGGCATTTATCTGTCTGTATCTCTAAGAATCTGTGTTTTTTTATTTTTATTTTATGCAATATTTTTCCTCGTACTGTAAGTTACTATGTTATTTTGAAAATGTATTTTGATGTCTGTTTTGTACTGTAGCAGCAAATAAATGAGTGTCTAACCGCCGAAAACTCAAACGCAACTCAGATTGTACAGAGGTATAAGCACGACTGACTTGACTTCTTTGATATTGGCAATATGTGTCTGATTTGCCACTTTTCTGCCAGTGTCCCAGTTCATGGAAATTTCTTAGTCATGTCTCAAGAGACGAATTTTTGATAGATTTTCATCGAAAACTGCCAAAAAATTGCGATTTGAGACGTGCTTAAATCTGAGTTGCGTAAATCTGAGTTACGTTTGAGTATTCCGGGATAGGTCTGTTTATCTGTCTATGTCTAATGTCTATCTGCCCGCGGCTTCGAACACGTTGTTTCTAGGGAAACGTTTAAAGGTGATTTCTATCCCATGGGAATTGATTAATGGAATGAAAAGCCTATTTTTTATTCCAGGCCTAGAATTACCTGTATGCAAAAGTTCAGTCTGATCCGTTGAGAACTTTTGTTTGGCGTGAAGAGGTAACAAACATCGTATAAATGCGAAAGTTTGGATGTATGATCCAAACTTTCGCATTTATAGTAATAGTGTAATAAGTGCCTTCTCTTTGTGGTATCACTCGCGTTTTTCCTGGATATAATAGAATATAATAATTTATTCAGATAAAGAAAACAATACATTTTTGTTAAAAGTGCCTTAAAGCCTATGTTAGGTTTAACTAGACACAGAGTTCTCACCGGTAAGTAGGTACCTATATTAGTAATATAAAATAACATTTTGACAGGCTTTTCATGAGCCAGCAATGCTTTACATTAAACATACATATCGATATACTAAAGTTCATATATATCAAAACATAGTAGGTACGCATGACAAACTGACAATGCTAACGACACAAACATTTCGCTACGGTCCGAATGTTGCAAAATGTAAAGCATTCATTCATCACGAAGTTAGCCGCTTATCGCAACTCAAGTACAAGGCGTCTCGCGTCGGTAAGTTAAACGTAGTCTGCAGTGCCGGTATGTGCGTGCGTCTACCATCCATAGGGTGTTTCATTTTGTTTAAGCGGTTTTTCGCAGGAAATATTTTATGAGAATGTATTTTATATTTTTCTTATTGATTTTATTTTTAATTTATGTTGGTAATTGATTTATGAGATCGGGAATTAGATACTGTGATGTTCTTTTGCCGTAAAGGCTACTAAATTTGGGTTTTGTTAACAATTTTTTTGAAATGCTTCTCGTAGTAATGGCATGATTAATTGGGGTTTGAATGTCAGAACGGAAGTATTGCTCGATTAATAGGTTTAGTTGAACTTTTTTATGTATAGGTATAATACCACAGTAGTCAAAGAGTTCGGCGGGGTTCTCATTATATTTACTTTTAATCTTGGCGGGGACTATCAATTTTAAAATTCTGTATTGTATATTGTAAATCTGATCTAGGTACGCCCATAGCTGGTTAGACCGTACGACAATATGCTTTCTACTAGGGCTTTGTACATCAGTAATAGTATATGAAGGGGAACTTTACATTTTATTAAATAGAATTTCGCCATGACTGCTCTTAATTTACTACAAGTTTTCTCTATGTGTTTTGACAAATCTGTTATCTATCACCAAGCCAAGATAGGTGTGCTCGTTCACCTGCTAAATCCTAGGGCATGTACTATTACATAAGGTAGCCCATGAACTCCCTCGAGATACCTACAATCTTTCTTCCTGTCATAGTAATTAAGATCTATTATTTTTTTTCTTTCTGTATACAATCCCTTATGATGCTTCCTTTATTGATTATAAATTGTGTAATAATGTGATCTCCTATCCTATTATAGGAGTCATATTTTAGAAATTAACGACATCAAGTATATATTAAGAAATACCTACGGTGGCAATAAATGAAATGAAATTCACCTGTTTAGGCGCGAAAAGGTAATAGAATAGACTTACATACGGACCTTTGTCTCTAGACGAGGCAGAGTAGAGTTATTTCAGCTATTTCTTAGAGTAGGAACATACTTAGATAGGCTATTTGCAGTATGGATAGCTCGTACAGGACATTTGCGTACTTATACATTATCCTATGATGAAAAATACTTTGTAATTTATTTAAAATTAAATAATTATTATTGTTTTTCAATGATACGCCGTCAAAAACTAATACATAATTTAAAACGTGGAAAAGCGAAAGCCATCTGTCACAAGTATTTCCATAATACTTTAAAGGTCTCTTCTATTATGATTAAGACTGTGTATCTTTTTTTCTCTTTTCTCCTACTGAATGTTTTGTTAGGCTATGAAATAAAGGATTCCTATCTATCTATCTTTTATCATTGAATAAAACTTTGAAAATAAAAAACATACAATAGGGTTCTAGTTTCAGAGACAAGGGACAAGTTTGTTGTAGAAAACGAGTGCGCGTTGAGATCTTTTGTATGCTACTCGGGTCCGGCATAGCATCATAACGTCTACAACGATCTACAAACGTGCTACGGCCTTCCGTAGCCGACGTAGTAAGTAAGAATCTACCAGCAAGCTCCAATCAATGATCTTACATCAGCTATAAGGTTAATAAATGATGACCTCTCACGCATCTTTGTATGGAGCAAAGCGCACGGTCTTCTGGTGAACCCTAAGAAGACTCAAGTCATCGTTGTGGGTAGTTCTAGGACGACTGCTAAAATCGACATGAATACCTTACCTCCTATCTCCTTTGATGGTGTTACAATTCCTTTAAGCAAAACCGTCAAAAACTTGGGTCTGATCGTAGACCATGAGTTGTCCTGGGGTCCTCAATTGACTGAGCTCAGCCGAAAAATGTTCGCATCGGCCGGCAAACTGCGGCGACTGCGCAATTTCCTTCCAACTTCCACTAAGGTAACACTCGCCCAGTCTCTTTTGCTCCCCATCCTTGACTACGCCGACGCCTGTTATCCGGACCTCACTGAAGATCAATTAATAAGCTTGAGCGCCTTCAGAATTTCAGCATCAGGTTCATATTTGGCCTTCGCAAATATGACCACGTTTCCGAGTATCGCGCTAAACTCAAGTGGTTACCCATCCGACTTCGCAGGAATACTCACATACTATCTCTCTTGTACAGTATCTTGTTCTATCCTCCCAGCCCATCTTATCTCAAGGAGCGCTTTAAATTCCTCTGCGACTCTCACTCTCTATCTTTGCGTTCCTCTGAAACCCTCGTCTTAGAAGTTCCTTCTCACTATACTACTTTCTATGAAAAATCCTTCACTGTACAAGCTATCCGTCTATGGAATGCTCTTCCCCTGGATATCAGACGTGCAAAATCTCTCCCTATCTTTAAAAAACTGCTTCATCAACATTATTTATTATTCGTGTAACAATTAGAATAACCTTATTTTTATGTTTATGTAAGTTTATGATAAGTAGGTATTATAGTACGTAGTGTAGGTGTAACTATTATTATTTTTATTTCTTATAAGTAACTCTTAACGCCACCGTCTTTATTGTTCTTTTATGTCCAGTCCATCCCCAGGTTGCCTGGAAGAGATCGCTCAAAGCGATAAGGCCGCCCTTTGTACTTCATTGTTGTCAACTTTTCCTTCTCTATGTATTTTGTGTTGTGTGGTACAATAAAGAGTTTTCTATCTATCTATCTATCTAAGAACGTCTACTACATGATCCAAGAAATCAAGGTCTGCTCCTCCAGGAGTGTCACTTGCTCACGTCACTGTCCAGTTGCCACTTTATTTCAACAAAACGTATAAGTTAGGAAACAAAGGGTCAATTGAAAAATCAATAAAAAAATACAATCTTCAATAATGTTTGTTAAATAAGTCAAAACAGCTTTAGTTAAACAGGAGTCAATGTAATAAATAATGGGTAAATACAAAACCATATGATTTTTATCCGATTGATACACCAAGCCTACTCGGAAAAGGAAAATCGAAGTTTTTGATTCGTTTACGTGCAAATCCAACTCTTATGTCGCTTGCATAAGATTACAGTTGGCTTGAAAACGAATCAAAAACTTCGGTTTCCGTTTGCCGAGTAGGCCCTCAGGTAATTCAAGGAGTTCGGGGAGTTACGATTTTACGCTACTGGTAACATTAGGAAACAGATTCGTCTTCTCATTCGCCTTATATTATTATACCATAGTCTACTATAACTTGGCTCGCTACGAATAGAGTACCTTACCTACGTAACCTACATTATTCAAAACCAAAATAAAATATTTTTTCCATTACTATGGAAAATGATATCATTTTGGTTTTTGATTTACTAGGCGGCTTTTGGCTAGAGTGCCCCTGTCGAAAAGTTAGGATGCAATCCCGTCAGAAGCGGAACCTTGATGAGCATTTTCATGTAAAAAAGATGAAAATTTCTTACATCACAATCCAGAAGGTCATGACAGACGACCTGATGTCCGACCGGAGTAGCCGGATAGTTAAACTGCTTCCTGAAGACCCGTCGATCGTCAGCCGTCCGTGCACCTTGGTACAAGTTGGCGTAAGGTTCTTTCATCATCGGCCTTTTCGATGATGATACTGGTAATGGTTGAGGGTACTCGTACGTCTTCCGGTTTAGGAGGTGTCTGAATGCAAACTTTGGACTGGAAGAAGAAGTTAAAATGATTTTTAATAAGATCTCATATTATTGAAACCCGATTTAATCTCAGTTCACTGGTAAACTGATCACAAGCCTACCTATACACTTGCCAATCTTGATGTAGAATGTTTGTAAAGAAACCACGACAGAAGTAACTAAAACTCACTTGCTTTGCGTCGAGTTTCAGATTTGGACTCACTATGCATAACTGTATCCAATTGCAAGAAATATTTGTTGAAGATAGGATTCCAAATCGACACGATTTTGGTCAGAATCTAAAAATAATGTAGTTAGGAAGAAGGTAAATTTGGCAAAAAATAATATAAAGCAAATATATATAATATGTAATATAATCAATAAACATAGAAATAAATGTAAAACTACTACTAACATATGATAACTTTGCACTTATGTAAATACAATGGTAAAATTATAGACTCTATAGATATAGCACAAGTCTTTGCAAAACAATATGACTATATCTGTGAAGACTATGACATAAATGAGTGTAAGATACAGGCTATTAATTATATGACTGGCTCCTTCAAACGAATTACAGATGACATGGTTTTAGATGACACAAATAGAAGTAAAATTAAAATTATTGTAAAGAGAATGGAGGTAAAACATTCACATGGCTATGATGAAATTCCCACTAAAATAATTAAAGAAAATATTGACATCCTTGCAGAACGAATGGCCCGCTATTTTAATGAATGTATGTATTTCTCAAGGACTCCTGAAGGATTTCTTGATGAACTTAAAATTGTAAAGGTTTTGCCTATCTATAAAAAAGGGAAAAGAAAAGATCCAAAAAAACTTTAGGTTGATTTTGCGACTACCTATTTTGTGGAGTTTACCAGAGTGGAGTAGGAACAGTTGACGCGGTTGATATACTAATTCATGAAGTACTCGTCAATCTAGATAGTAAAATGAAAGTAGCTGGCCTATTTCTGGAACTATCATCCGCCTTCGACACGGTAGACCATGATATTTTAGCGACGAAGTTTGAATTCTGTCATATAAGAGGACAGCACTAAATCTAATGATGTCGTATATTAATAATAGAAAACAATTTGTTGAAACTAGAAATGTTAATGGCCAAGAAAGTAGGAGTAAATCGAAGGTAATGGACGTAAAACTGGGAGTCCCACAAGGCTCTATTCTAGATTCAATATTCTTTATTATCTTTATTATTCTTAATGACCTCATTAACTTCACATAGTATAAAACAAAGTCGCTTCCCGCTGTCTCTCCCTATATATGCTTACATCTTAAAAACTAAGCAACGGATTTTGATGCGGTTTTTTTAATAAGTGATTCATGAGGAAGGTTCATAATGTATAATTAAGTATCAGCATTGCTCCCGTGCGAAGCCGGGCCGGGTCGCTAGTTACGAATAAAACAGTTCCTTGTATAAAAGTAATAGTTTACGCAGATTATACAAACGATATAATCTCAGCGACAAATTATATTAGGTAGATTGGTGCCCTCATAAAAAGTTAGAGCAAATAACAAAAGGAATATCCTTGCGTATTTTAAAACATAATTATGGGCTTAGATGTACTCACTTATCTTTGTTTCGCAAGCTTTGCAGCTTCTCATATTGAAAATTCGTTGCAGTAACTAAACTTACTAAGGAAAACACTAAAATTAACTCCATAAACCGTTTCATGGCAAACTAACACTAACTATAAAATAAGACTTAGATATATTAAGAAAATATAGTAAAATACATTGTTCAAGAGTTATTTATTGGTCGTCGGCCTGTTAATATTTTATATGGTGGAAATGAAATGTAACGACTTTATGTGTTTTTTATAACTATATAGGTATGATTTTCACCAAATAGTAGGTTGAGTAGGTATGGTAGGCACCCATACACGATGCGAGTACGGTTGGCTGCCATAATAATTTCAAGGTTTAATGTATTGGCTAATCTTTGTATTGGTTATTCCACCATCTACTAACAAACTATAAACCATTATCAAGTACGAATAATTCGTTATCATCATCATCAGCCCATACACGTCCACTGCTGGACATAGGCCTCCCCCGTACGACGCCACAAATAGCGGTCCTGAGCCGCTTCCGCTAATTCGTTAAGGCGTATACAAATG
The DNA here is from genome assembly GCA_947859395.1 of Eupithecia insigniata. Classification (NCBI taxonomy): domain Eukaryota; kingdom Metazoa; phylum Arthropoda; class Insecta; order Lepidoptera; family Geometridae; genus Eupithecia; species Eupithecia insigniata. Next base: position 2,015,553 of record OX402000.1, read on the forward strand.
CAAATGACCTTGGGCATTTGGCAGCCTAGCGGGGATACCACGCGCCATCTATGGAGCAAGCAAAACGCGCGCGCGGTGTCCTCCACTGCAGTTAGATGGCGCGCACTAGTGTAGTACATACGTACACACAGTACACAGAGTAATGATGATCAGAGATACCCCTTGAGAGAAACTGTCCAAAAAAATAATAATTGTCTAAAAAATTGATAATAATAAAAAAGTATTAAAATTTACCTATTTAGGGCTCTCATTCACAATATTAGCTACTAGCGGCATTATCAGCATTGCCCGGCCTCACACGGGTGCAATGATGATACTAAATTATACATATTATAAAACTTCCTCTTGAATCACTATCTAATAACAAAAACTGCATCAAAATCCGTTACGTAGTTTTAAAGATCTAAGCATCCATATAATAGGGACAGACAGACAGACAGCGGGAAGCGACTTTGTTTTATATTATGTAGTGATATTGAAAATAACTTGTGGTTTAACGAATTACATTTTTTACACATTCGCGAATACTAATCGGAAGCGAAAAATCCCGTTCAAACTAACAAAAATCTTGTGGTATATTGAGTGTGTGGCGACTATGGCAAAGCAAACCCCAACTAAACATGACTACGTAGGTACTGGACGGCGCAGTATGGGTAGCCTCCCCCCACGCGATGGACCGACGATCTAGTGAAATTCGCGGGAAATGCGGGCAGCGCAAAATTGGTCATTGTGGAGATCCTTAGGGAGGCCGAGGCATGTCCAGCAATAGACGTCGTCGATCGGCTGATATGATGATATTTTGGCATACTTTTTTTGGGTTCGTGAAAATGATTCCTTCAATAATACCAATTATAAAACATACCTTGATGGGAAAATTTTACTTCAAAGTTTCCTCAGTCGGGTGGCGGAAATAACTGCCGACTCAAAGTCCGTCTCAACGCAACCTACCTTGAGTTGAACAGTCTCCAAACAAAAGTAACGCTATGCAAAGTCTCGTCTCGTAATACTTCCGCCGTAAAAAGTTAGTTGAGTTAGCGAGAAGAGCCAAGTCAGCCATTTATTAAAGAAGAACATATTAAAGAAAGAAGAAGGAGACCTTCGCCTATGAAGTTGGCAAATTACCTACTCACACCTAGTAATCAGGATAAGCTAGGAGTAGGTTTGCAAGATAGAGGGGAAAAGACAAGAGGGCGCTTACCAACCCGCTGCTGTCTGACCAAATCAAGGCAATAACGGGACTCACTTTGCCTGCAGCCCTGAGACAGCCCTGAGACAGGCCGAAGACAGAGTAGTGTGGAAGCGATTCATCAGTATATCCATGAAAGCGTTCCAGGATGGGCACGACCTTCAGCAATGAAGAATACGACAAAGAAGAAGAAAATTTGCTAACTTCATAGTCATCATAGTCAAAGGTAATAAAACGGCTGACTTGGCTTTTTTCGTGATCTCAACACTTTTTACGCGGTAGGCAGTATTAGGAGACGAGACTTTTCATAATACCATTATTCGTTTTGATCGGATCTCGTAACTTCTTATAGAGTTTAAATGAAGGAAAAAGCCTGTAGTTTTTTTGACGTGAATTCTATGAACTTCACATCGGTCTAGTAGAAATGAAATTCATCATCATCATTATCATCAGCCCATACACGTCCACTGCTGGACATAGGCCTCCCCCATACGACGCCACGAATAGCGGTCCTGAGCCGCCTCTATCCAACGACTCCTTGCGACCGCTACGATGTCGTCGGTCCATCGAGTGGGTGGTCTCCCATGTAGGGGGGGATTTGCCATAATCACCACGCTTGGCAGGTGTATTGGTGATCGCAGTGTTGGTGTTTAAAAATACTCAGAAGGAAGCTGCTGCCCTTCCTCTGGTAGGTTCCCTTAGTCGGCTTTTACGACACCCAAGGGTTGAGTTGGAGGGGTCGATATTCGTACGCCGCGACCCCACGGCTTTTTCTGTTGAAATGAAATTACCTAAAACAAAATTTATATATTTTGACAAAATTGTGTATTTATGTTTTTTTAAACTGATAAAGCGATGAGATGGATGTTACTGAGTAACGGAATAGGTAGTGCATATATCGCCGTATTGGGCATTTTGATTGTGGTGGGCGGCGGCGCAAGGAACGCAGTAGTAGGTACTTACTGATATCTATCTATGCATGTAGCTTGTCAGGCCTGGTAAACAATGGGAGCGTCATTGGTTGATTTACGCAGTATAAACGAGTTGGGTCCGTATGCTGTGGCCGATCGACAGGCACTTTATGTTAGAGTGGTTTGTTAGATGGCAGAAGAACCTACTGTGGATTCAGAAATTTTTGTTGCAAGACAGCAATCAGGACAAAACAGGGCGCAGGGGTGGCTTCATTACCTAAATAATTGGTTATACTTTTAGTTCCGAATGTATCAGCTAAAAAAACTTCGGTTGAATGGTTAATAATAACATAGAAATGAGAGATTTATTACTAGAATAAAAACCAATGGAGTATTTATAGGTAGGTAATTACCTACATACTAACTCATTGCCACAGATTTACGGGATGCTAACGCATCTCATTGCTAAAATTACAAAAATAAACAACGTCATCGCGCGTGACCTGCTGCTATCCTCGGTAAAAGAGTTTGTGGTCAAGCTGGCACGCAGAAAATCACAGACATGATACTAGCTGCGCCTAAAGCAGAATGTACGATCGTGCGGACAGCTCCCGCCCTCTGCACTCAAAATCACCGGATGCAAAAACTTCCTGGCGACCCCTCCCTCGGGAACTCTAGGACACCGATATTATCCCTCAAGAAGACCAGCCTAGCCAACAGGCTAACTAACAGCTTTTGAGAAGTCTCTCGAAGCGACTTCACATGGCTTGAGAAAAGCTTTTCTCGTCGTTCAAGCCAGAAAAAAAACTCTAGTTCGTTTCTTACTCGCATTTGAGAATGCAGCAGAGTCGAATGTTGAAGACCACAAACGGAACGTAAATACGGCAATGCCAAACTAACTGTCAATGTCAAATGAATGAAATGTCAAATCGATCTCTGGGATTGTTGTGCATTATGCTCAAAACTTTGTGGATTGCCAAGGGAACGAAATTTGGACTGTCAGGTTTTTGAGTTCCAAATTTTATTTTCGGTGTTTTCTTCTCAGTCGAGTTTATTTTCTTTATTGCTGTGTATATATTTTTAACTGTAAGTAGTGTAATTTATATATATATATATAGATTTCATATAAATCATCTGGTCATTGTCCATCATGGACATTGACCCATCAATTTTCTTGCCGGCGGCATCAAGCCCGCCGCCAGATCCACCCAACCCTCCGGATAAGACAATTCTTCCCTGCCCCGAAACACGTTCCTGCACTAAGCGACGCAGTACTACCGCCATAGCTGATGACTACTCGGTCTCAGTATCAAAAAAAAATTTCATCTCCAGACGCAGCTACGCCCTCGCTTCAAACAATCTATCAACATCCCGTACTAGTTTTAGGGGTGAAGGAATATAACGACCTAGACAATGACACGTTCATTGTCCACGTTTCCAGAACTGTGCCTGACCCTGCAGCGGGTACATCAATTCGACCAATTAAATTCGGACAATTTTTGAAATTACGTAAAATTCAAAATATATGCAGCGATGGAGTCAAAGCTATAGGGCGCAACCGGATATCCGTTGAATTTAAATCTGCTGCACATGCCAACTCATTTTTAGACAGTGACATTCTCGATTCGTACAATTATTCTGCCTCAATCTCAACTTATAACATCACTCGTATGGGCCTCGTCAGAAATGTCCCTGTGGACATGTCACTCGATGAATTCGTAGATTCTCTAGAAATTCCTAAAGGCTGCGGTTTTGTTTTGAAAGCTCGTCGGCTAAATAGAAAGAGTGTGATGGATGATGGAAAGGTTGCTTGGATTCCTTTTCAAACAGTGGTTCTTACGTTTAGAGGTCAAAAACTACCTAACCGAGTATTTTCTTTCCATACGTCACTTCCGGTCGAACAATACCAACTTCCCACTATTCAATGTATGAGCTGCTGCCGATTTGGACACGTAAAATCTCAATGCCGATCAAAACCAAGATGTTTTAAATGCTCAAAGGACCACTCGGGCATCGATTGCGACATACTAGAGATTGAAGCTACCTGTTGTCACTGCTCAGGTCGCCACTTCGCTTTAAAATCCTGCCCTGAAATGGATCGCCAAAAAAACATAAAATGCTACATGACACAAAACTGTGTTTCATTCCAGGAGGCATCCTTAAATTTCCCCAAGAGTTCCAGGTCCTTTTTAGAAGTATCACAATCGAAGTCCTCCCCTGCCAGTCTTCTCTCTCAAAATTTCTTGCCTTCTATCTCCCCTTCGGCTAGATCTTACGTCAAAAATGTCTACTCATCACCTCGTCCTCGGATTCCGATGGGCAAGTCATTTGACAAGTCCGCTCACCAATCCATTATTTCTACCCCTCAGTCATCATTCTCCAACGGAGTTGCTTTCTCTCAATATCAGAAAGATGGGACTGATCATCGTCAGAGTTTCCTAATTGAATCTCTTCTTTCTCTCATTATTGAGCTGTTCTCTTCTTCTAATTCCCCCCTACCATCCAACGTTGCCCAAAAACTGTCCCAGATCATCTCCTTTTCATCTGTTAATCATGAATCAAGTTTCCATTCTCCAAGGGAACGCGAAAAGTCTCCGTCCGCAAAAAACTGAACTTCTTCATTTAATAAATAAAATTCACCCGTCTGTCATTGCCATCTCGGAGACTTGGCTTGTTCCTGGCTCCCATTTTAGGGTTCCAGGTTTTGTCTGTCACCGTGATGACAGGGCTGACGGGTATGCTGGAAGTGCCCTTCTTATCAGGAACTCCCTTCCGTTCTCCGTGATTCCCCTTCCCTCCCATTCTGTTGAAATTAATCTTGTAGCTATTAGAGCCTTTGATATTACTTTTATCTCTATATATATTCCCCACCCTAATTCAGCGTTAATCCCCGATATTCTTTGTGTTATTTCTTCTGTCCCTGCCCCTATTATCTTGTTAGGGGACTTCAACGGTCACCACACATCATGGGGCTCTGGCCATTGTGATGTGTTTGGTCGCATTCCCATTGAAATGTTTGATGAAGCCAACCTGTGTGTTGTCAATGATGGCTCCATTACTCGCAGAGTACTTCCTTCCCAGGACCCTAGAAGTGCTGTCGATCTGACTGTTTGTTCTCCTTCTCTTTTTTATTCCCTCTCCTGGGAATCTTTACCAACTTCTTATGGTAGCGATCACTTCCCAATTGTTATTAAAATTTCTAACCGTGCTATATCTTTTCGCAATTTTAATCCTAATTTAAAATTCAGACTTTCTGCAGCTAAATGGGATTCTTTTAATAATCACATTGAACTCTCTGCAAGAGATCTTCCAGAGTTACAATCTGGCGCTACGTCAGACCTCTACTTTTCGGCTTACTCTAAACTTGTTGATTGCATAATTTCAAGTGCTAACCATAACATCCCTCTTAAAAAACAATCATCTTCTTGGTCTAAAATTTCCGCTCCCTGGTGGGACTCTGACTGTACATCAGCTGTTAAGGATAGAAAAAGGGCAGAACTCTCATATAATGCCTCAATGTCTGAAGAGAAAACTTCAGCAGCTGGGAATTCCAGAGAGAATAGTTCGCTTTATATGTAATATGCTTATGGATAGGAAAATTTTAGTGAAAAACCAGGGCTTCCTTTCATCTCCCCGTAGTATTTATAAGGGGTTGCCTCAAGGTTCTGTATGGAGTTCTTTATTATGAGGTATAGTATTTATACTTCTGACTTAGATCACTCTTTACCGTGTATATGTCTTCAATACGCTGATGATATGGCTTTATATATTAAAACGAGTTCCCAAGAGTTCGCTCAGGATGAACTGAGTGCATCTCATAATATCCTGGATTAAAGTTCATGGAATGTCCCTTTCACCATCTAAAAGTCCAATTTATTGTCTTCTCCAAAAAAAGATTAATTCCATCCATTGCCCTATATGTTGGCGGTGAATTGATTGATCAAATAAATAATGTAAAATTCTTAGGTTTAAAATTAGATTCAAGAATGACAGGTGTTTCTCATTTTAGCTATATTGCAGAAAATGTGAAAAGAATATTAACATCCTACGTTCACTGTCTGGTGTCTGGTGGGGTTCCCATCCCTATTGTCAAAAACTTTTATATAATGCCATAGTTCGTAATCATATGGATTATGGTTCGTTCCTTCTGGATCCTAGTACGCGGATGGCTTTAGATAAGTTAGATAAGGTCCAGTCAAAATGTCTTCGAATTATTCTTGGTGTAATGAAATCGTATATAAACGCAATGCAAGTAGAATGTGGTGATCCTCCTCTTTCTCTTAGAAGTCAATATCTCTCAGATCGTTTTCTTTTCAAATTAGTTCAAAATTTGCAACACCCTCTTCTAAATAAGTTAAACGATTTGTATTCTTTCTTTGAGCCTATTATTAATATTCATCAGGACAAAATACCGTGTTTGATTCGGAGTTTTACGAAATATTCCCACCTTCCATATCCTGTCATCCAATTTAGTTCTAATCCTTTGTTTACTACCTCTTATGAAGCTATTATGTTCGAACTAGATATTATCTTAGATTTTGGGATCGTAAAACGTTGCTCATATGCTCGTGAAAAATTTAACATGCAACTTGATTCTAATTATAATGGTTGGTTCTCCATCTTTACAGATGCTTCAAAATTAAATGAGTCTAGTCCTGTAGGCGCTGCAGTTTGGATTCCTTCGTCCAAGATAATTCAAAATTATAAATGTCCATCGATTTCCTCGGTTTTTACTGCGGAATCTATAGCATTGCTGGAAGCTATTAGTAGACTCGCACAACCTCAAAGCTATTTCGCTCAAAGCGATTCTAAAAGCTCTCTTCAGTCTATCCTATCTTGCCCCTTTCGCTCTAAATCTAGAATAGAATAGAATAGAATAGAATAGAATAGAATAGAATAGAATAGAATAGAATAGAATAGAATAGAATAGAATAGAATAGAATAGAATAGAATAGAATAGAATATATCTTTATTGCACCATCAATACATGTAATACTTATACAAGAACTTAATACTAATTATACTTAGTGTGGTACAATCGGCGGCCTTATCGCTAACAGCGATCTCTTCCAGGCAACCTTTGGATGGATAGGATTCGTACGCATTAAAGCTGACGGTTTCTTATTGAATGACATAAAAACAAAATAATTTTGACAAATAATTATTTAAATAAAAACAGAAATTGCGAAATAACACGAATAATTTACAAAATAACAGTAAAAATATTAAGTTTTATCTAGATTTCCAATCATTCTTAAAATTCATGAATCTTTGTTCAGGTGTAAAAGTCGTGGCATTAATGTTATCTTGGCTTGAATCCTGGGTCACTCTGGGATTCCAGGAAACGAAACCGCTGACTCTTGTGCGAAACAAGCAACTCAGTTCGGTTCAGAGGAACACCTTAAAATTTTTGCTCATGATCTTTATTCAGCCCCTAGTTTCCATCTAACTACTTCTTGGTCTCAAATGTGGAACTCATCTAGACTTTTAAAAGGCAAGCACTATGGTAATTTGCAACCAGAAATTCCTCTCAAACCATGGTTTTTCAAATTTAAAAAGGCCAGCAAAACCAGCACATCCATCTTCAGTTGGGCCATGTATGTACCCCTGTGTTTCTTACCAAGATAAGGGTCAGGAATCAATCTCTGTGTGAATGTGGTTTGTATGAAGGAGATGTTGAACATCTTCTTTTCGTCTGTCCTAGGCTTAAAATTTATCTTCATGATATTATTCCTCCTGAAATCCCCTGTCCCTTCTCTTCCAAGACCCTTCTTCCATTAGTATTTTCCCCTTTTGTATCTAAACTTTGTAGATTTATTTCTGTAAATAGTATACAATTGTAGCTTTTAGATTACGTAGGTATATATTTTATGTTACTTCGCATATGGATCACTTCTGTTAGCGCTTTTCATTTAACTTTTAATTTAGTTATTTCTGTTTGTTTTTGTACCTATACGAACTTGATTGAGATTATAATTATTTATTTTCTGAAAAATCCAAACTCCTTAAATTTTTATCTATTGTTCCTAAATGCGCAATTCATACCTAACTGACACTGGCAGAATTGCATCAATCCAGATGCAGAGCCAAAGCTAAAAGAAGAAGAAGAAGTGCATTTTGCTATTTTGCTTGTCGATAATTTATTATTTTATTTACGGAAGTACATACATATGTACATATTTTCTTCTTATTCAGCATATTCTTCAATCTAAAATATTTTTGAAACGGTGCTGTTTGTGAGCATTTATAAAATAATTATACCAGTACTTATATTCGCCTATAAATAACTGTAATTATAATGGAAGGTAAGTCTCCACTTCTGTAAATGGTTTTCTATCATAAATTGAATTATCTCTAACAATTTAATATTTCCAGGTTCTTCGGCAAAGAAATCTACCTCTTTAGAAACGCTGGTGATACAGAACATAAGCAATGTTAATGATTTAAAGGCAAAACTAACCGACATCATAAAAACCGGAAAAGATTACGAGTATGAGGTGTCTTCTTGCATTAAATCTTTATTGATCAGCAGTGACCAAGAAATAACACTGCTGGCCATACAATCGGTATCGGAGCTCGTGAAATCCGAAGAGAAACGGGAAACATACGCCAATAACGATATTATAGTGCCCATTCTAAAGATATTAGAGAAAGAGTACACTGCTGATAGGCATGAGCTTATAAAGCAATGCTGTAGAGCCCTAGGCAATCTGTGCTGTGACTGTGATGCATCTAGGAACATAGTCCTGGAATCCGGTGGTGTGAAAATACTCATAAACTTGTTAGACAACTGCACAGATAAATCCCAACATGAAATCAAAATTCTAGTGGGTAAAACATTGTTAAACTTTGGCATTGGGGGTCAAGAGTTTTGTAACGCTATGACACAGGCTAAAATAACAAATTCTGTGCACAGAATACTATCCCTGGAGCTTCTGAAGCATGATATGGATGATGACACAGTTTCTACTGTGTTGCAACTCCTTAGTGTGGTGAATACTGAAGTGCAGGACATGTTACTGAGTGAGGATATTAATAGGGATGTGCTGAGCGTGCTGCGAGAGACTTCAAACTTGGAGATATCAGAGCTGTGCTTGGAGCATTTTAGTGTACAAGCTGAACATGGTAACTATCCAAATATTAATCCATGAAAAGACATTAACATAATTCTGTTCTTCAATTACTGTATTAAACAATACTTAACATTAAAAATAGTGGATATCACTTATATTTCACAATAGATGAATTGGATAGTGATGCTAGGAACATATTTAATTTATATAAAATCATATTTAATTCTACAAAAAAATTGTAAATACAAATCTTACCAAAGTTCCTTCTAAACAAAAGAATATATTATTCCAGAATCAGTTAAGACGCTGATAGCTAAAGAAGGTGGAGGTGAGCTGCTGTGCGCCCGGCTGAAGCAGCTGCTCGACACACACGAGGCCGGGCAGTTGAGTGCGGGGGATGCTGAGGTGGAGAGTATTGTGAAGCAGGCTTGTGAGCTGCTGATTATAGTGCTTACTGGAGGTGGGTTTTAATTTATTTAAAACTAGCTGACCCACTCGTGATTTCATTCAAGTGAACTTTAGGGTAAAAGAGCTTCTCGAGATAAGCTGAAACCCTATTAAAAGACCCCATTTTATCCTTTATTATGTGTCGTTTTTTATTCCTGAAACACGTAATTATTTTTATATTCAACAATTTCAGGTCAATAGCGTTAAACATTAAAAAGTTACAGCCGCTTATATTTGAATCCCATCGAATGTCAAACTTTGATAACCCGTTTTACCCCATTTTGTGGAATATTCTGATAAATCCTGAAACATGTGTTCAAAAGTTTTAGTCTTAGTATTCTCTGTAATTTTCAAGCAAATCGGGCCACTGGTTGAAGAGTCACAGAAAACACCAATAAACAACGTCAACCCACCTTTTCATCCCCTTAGAGGTAGAATTTCCAAAAATCCCTTCTTAGTGGAAACCTATGTAGTAAAAAGTACCTACCCATTAAATTTCAGCTTTCTAGCTTCAATGGTTTGGGCTGGGCATTGTCGTTTAGAAAATCACTTGCTCATTTATATATTAAGATAGCATGTTTGTCTTTAGATTACCTGTCTTAGGGCACTTGTGGTGTATCATGGAGTCACTGTTTCAGGATTCAGTTACTTGTACGTTATGGATCAGTTTGAGCACATTTGTGTCTGATTGTCATTGTATGTTTCCTAAAAAGAAAAGAGTTTCCTCCATGACTCACTGAGATGCAAAATAATGGGGGCGAAGAGACTGAATTCAAAAATTCTAATATTAAAAATCTTTATTATTTTATTGTTTAGTGTACAGCGTAGATGCGGTACCCTAATTATATTACAATCTAGCCAAGTAGGCTAATGAGTAATTTTGCTTTGTCTTAGTTTTATAGTAATTATTAAAATGAGAATGTGTCCATTGGCACTTTTCTTAGAGTCTCTAGTTAAGGGGAGGACACTTTGTTTATGTGTTCATTAAAATTAGCACTTATTATTCACTATTTATGTTTAACACTACACTAACTCAAAAGGTTTAGTTCTCTTGAGCCTTCTCACTATGTATATGTTGTCGACTAGCTGGATGGCCTCGACGTTCACGTGGTGATGAAGTCTTCGTTCGTGAACTTCTTTGATGAAAAATCTTTAAATCTCATTCCTTTCAGATGAAGCGATGCACATTCTGTACAACAAAGGCTCTGGCTCGGTGTACACAACCGCGGTGAGCTGGCTGGATGCTGCAGACTACAATCTGCTAACGACAGCTGTACTGGCGATCGGTAACTTCGCGCGGCAGGACGACTACTGTCTCAGCATGATGCAGGGCGGCGTTTATGATAAGATACTGGGTGAGTAGGTGGCAAAGAGAAACCAAAGAAGTTTGTTGAAAGAATAATCAGGTACGTACTGTCCGGGAAAGAGTTACAACACAGTGACTAAAAATCCTAGAACACCAGTTACCGTCATTTGACGCGATTTGGGTATGATGGGCAGAAAATGTGTTCGCCTTCACTGCCTACCGCCAGCGATGCACGTCGCTGTTACGAGCAGCCTAAGAACAGCGTATGCGTGATGGCACTGAATGTATTATACTAGCAAGACATCCATGCATAATAATTATGACAGTTTTGAGTCTTTATGCGGATAAGGGCCTTTAGCTAATCTGATGTGATTTTATGAAACCTGGTCTTAGCTAGCATTCCTCAGCCTATGATACCGTGTCTCGGGGCTCGGTTTACCAGACCGCAGCTCCCAACAAACAAACACACTTTAGAGAAGACACGGATCGGGCACGGAAGATCGCGCTCACGCCCAGCTGTGGTGTAAAGAAGAAAGGGCCAACAACATCACACTAATTTTGAATCATAAAAACGATTTCCCGAAAATCCCAATCATCAACAAGTGTCTCATAAAATAACACAAACTGTTTTTTCAATTGCAGACATATTCGAACAACACCAGAACATCGAAACAAAAGATGAGCCAGACTCAACTCTCATAAGAATTCAGCACGCAACGCTTTCAGCGCTTAGGAACCTCGCGGTTCCAGCAGTCAACAAGAGAACGGCCGCCGAAAAAGGACGCGCAGGGCCGTTGCTGTTGTCTGCTTTGCCAAAACAGAATGACCATCATGTGGCTTACAAATTGCTGGCAGCTATACGAATGCTGCTAGATGGACAAGGTAAGATATAAGGCTGGATGCATTTCACACTCCATCATCTGGGCTCAAACTAAACAAAGCAGGGTCACAGTGCCTAGCTAACATAATTAAAATGAATTACCTTTATTGTCATTATTAACTATTTATCTGTGAAAGATGAATTAGGTGGCATCAAACTGGTTGAGAGTCAGCCAAAGTCAGGGAACCTTACTTGCTATTTCACATCCAAATAAAAATCTATAATAGACCAATCAAAATCTGTCCCGCAAAATCTCACCTAGAAATTCCACTCCAAATGCCTAGTTGAATTCCAGGTTGAAATCCAACTAGGCATTTGCTCACTGCTCTAGGGAGGCTGCCAAAATGCAATAATGCACTTGCTGCCCACAAACACTACCTTTTCAAACAATCTTACTTCTGTTTCCAGAGTGCATAGCAAAGCAGCTAGCCAACGACCCCACCGCCCTCTCAGCGGTGTGCGAGTGGGCGCGCGCAGGGGCGGGCGCGGGAGCGGGCGGCGAGGCGCCGCGCTTGCTCGCCTGGACCGTCAAACAGCTGAGCGAGCCCGGAGAGAGGGTCAAACTAGTGCAGGTAACTGTGTGTGTCTATGTGTTAACGTATTCACTGACAAGCCTTAACGGTGCGACTTGAGAAGGCGCGTACCGACGCATTTAAATAAATTTCCAAGGTATTTTGAACCATTAGAGCTTACCAAGGTATTTTGAGCCATGAGAGCTTAACAAATCAAGTCAGCAACATATTTTACGTCATGAGAGCTTCAGTCGAAACCTGGGCAGTGCTACAGTCTCTCCAGCGGTGCCAAATCAACTACCGGTATATCATAAGAGTGTATATTAAGAGTGGGAAGACCTCCCGCTCGATGAACTGACGACATCGTAGCGGTCGCATGGAGGCGGCTAAGGACCGCTATCCGTGGCGTCGTTTGAGGAGGCCTATTTTCAGCAGTGGACGTATACAGGCTGATGATGATGATGAGCTTAACAAATAACAACATATTTTGAGTCATGAGATCGTATCAAATTAAGTCAAAAACATTATTTTGAGCCTCGAAAGATTATTAAATCTTAACTGAATAGGGGCAAAAACTGCTTACACTAAAATAGTAGATTCATTCTATAATTGTAATGCTTGTACACTTTTCTATATACTTGTTTTGTCTTTCTGGGTTTCAGGTGGATGGGTGCATCTCCAGCCTAGTAAACATGCTATTGGTGTCTCACTCGCTCATGCAGAACGAAGCTATCCTCGCTCTCACTCTACTCGCCATCGAATCCCTCAAGAAACTCTCAACCGAAGAAGAACCTGACTTTGATTTCGAAAAGAGCTTTAGTGCTCAGCTTATAAAGTCCGAAATCGGTAAGCACATCTCGGTTCTAGCTGATACGAACTGTGCGAAAATGCCAATACAAGTTGCTGAGAATCTGTTGGCATTTCTAGACATTACGTCTAAGAATAACGAAATTGTATCTGATTATAAGGAAGCTAAGGTTCAAGATCACTTGAAGAAGTTTTTAGACTCTAGAACTGATTTGAGCGATGAAAATAAGGAATGTATTGAAGGAATTCTCAAAGCTATATCGTTGGATAATGGCGATTAAAACTAAACTTACAGAAATGGCTTTAGTTTTAACCATCAATAGAAATTCAATATATACTTTACAATCAAGAGATCAAATCAATGAATACAAACATTAAAATATTCCATTTGATCTATGGGAATGGTTAAACAATTGAAATACATTCCCAAGCTCATTCTAAATTAAATTCTACTTCTATTCTCTCAGAGTTCAATTTAGACTCCTCCTGCCTTCGTTGTCGCTTACTTACCGCTAAAGTCGTTGTGCTAGACTTAGCTTTACATATTATACTAGTCATAGTTTTAAAATCTTTATCTCGATTTTTCTAAAGTATTTTTAAATCGACTTTTGATTATTACATTTTACATTCCTAGTTTTGTAAACTTTACCAGTTTCTCTTACTCGCTTCTTAATACTTGAGAAACTAAACATAATATTAGTATAAGGTAAACTTGTAACAGACCAGTATAGTACTACTTACTGTGACCATTCCTCCTTCAGCCGCAAAGCAGCATTTCTGTGTTCAGGTTTGAAGGGTGGGTGTGGTGGCCGATACAATTCCAAGCACATGAATAAGCCTTTATCGTGACTTAAGAATTGACTCCAACTCAGTCCGTGGATATCGTAAGAGCCGATTAAGGGAACCTGCCAAAGGAAAGGCAGGAGCTTCCTTAGTGTATTTTAAGCACCATCCACCACCAATCCACCTGCCAAGCGTGGTGATTATGACTAACTCCCTTTTGGAGTAGGCAATCAATCTTACTAGGTTGGTAGAATTTATATGGTGATGAGTACAATTCGCCGAAAATACAATTTGCGAGATATAGTCATAAAGATTTTCAAGTATAGCGCGAAATACCCAGTTTTGTCCTACATCTGAAAAATTGTGTTTTCGGCGAATTGTTCTCGACGAAATTATTTTCGACGTACTCGGCGAATTTTCCGCAGACGGACGAGTGCTTGTAATTTTATTAATTTTCCACACCTTTTTGCTTCAATGTTGACGGACTCAGGGCATTGCTCAGAGATCACATTTATAGTGTGTGTGACCTGCGAGGCAAAGCTTTAACTGTTTTAACCTGTGTCTGTGAACTGATAAGCAAAGAGCGGCGCTGCAGAGCTATTTGAAACTCTGCCTGTCAGCAACTTCCTCACGGAATAAATACAATATACGAGACATTCTAATAGCGCTGCTGTTATATTTAAGTCAAATTCCTAACTTAAGGTTGTACCGACTTGTACCTATTCGTCTAGTGACACTAGGTAACATTTAAACAAAAATAATAGCAATAATAAAATACTCAAAGTACAAGTTAGTATCACATCACTGTGATTAAACATAACTTACTCTAGTATATTTATAATTATATATCGCTAACGTTAGCCTGTTTATATAATAAGGTTTGTAATGGTTTTTAAATAAGTCAAACGAAAAAAGCTAACACATAGACAAATCAATATCTTTTACAATTTCTGTTTCATTCGTAATTAACCTACTTTTATTTCTTATTATTTGATATATTTATTTTATTGCTTGCTGGAATGTCGCCGCCTTGAAACAAATGTTTGTAGGAACTGCAAATATTGGTTTCGGGTGTTCTGGGTATTTTCTATGATTATAAAAAAATATTATCTATGTATATATTGTAGTATATAAATCGTCTAGTACCCTTATGTAACACAAGCTCTGCTTAGCTTGGGGTTAGATGATGCTGTGTGGATTGTCAAACATTATTTATTTATTAATATTATTTATGTCTAAGCATCAGGTTGCTTTTGTACCACACCTAAGCGGCGGCTTAGCAAAGCGTTGACAACCTAACCAATAAAATATGGCACGCACGATTATTTATATTAGCGATACTGTTGGCTGTGTTTGACTCGACATAGGCATTCCGCTTTTGAGCTATACCGCTTAGCTATGAAGAAAAATAGCTTATATAATGAAACATTCTTTTAATGGAAAAAAACTGATATAAATTGTGTAGATAAATATTGTGATTGAAAATGGAAAATATCATGCTGTCGCATGAAATTTTCAATCCCATTCTTATCCACACGACCTCTAATATGAAGTGTGTGTAGGTACCTAACCCAATGGTTTTTTTAGCTTCGTAATATATTACAGTAGTCTGTTTATATAAATCAATTCACATTATTTCTTTGAATTATTTAAAACCAGTAGAATTTAAAGTGAGTAATTCCTGACACTTAAGTAAGTTTTGAATCCGATAGTGCACTTATTAAATAGTTAGCTCTGCTGTTATCGTGGTTGTGTGATAGTGAGTCATTTTTTAAGCTGCCTGACCACGAGACGTGGCAAGCCTCGATGCGAAGCTGCCTCGAATAAAGACCAGTAAGCCAAGCACACAGAATGTTGTCTAGAATAGAGAATAATTGCGTTACATCGTCATTGAATTCGTAAAATATTTGAAGCTGAACGCAATGACGATGTGAAACATTTTTGTCTATTCTATCCTAGACAACAATCGCTGTGCTTTGTCTCTGCTCACAAGTATATTTTGTACAGCGCCTCTACTGTGTGTAAACGGAACTAAATAATTTATTAATTTAAATGTAATAAAGAATCACTAATCATTAATAAGTTATTGATAAAGCCTGCAAATAAATTAAATCATTATTAAGTTTATTATTATTATGTATTATTTGAATAGAAAACCTACTACTGAGGGTTTTCTAGGATATGGACATTTCTAAGGCCTACATTATGATTGTATACCATCAAAGGTACAAACATTTCTAATAAGTTTGAATATCACAAATTGAATAAAATTGTTTAAGTACATAAAGCAGACTAGATTAAAGGAATGTTTATTTTTAACTGACTTTAAAAAGAGGAGGTTATCAATTCCTGTGTTTTTTTGTATGTATGTTACGCGATATCTCCGCCAATTATGGACCGATTTTGAAAATTCTTTCACTATTGTATAGAAAATGATCCCAAAGGGGTCCCTTTATTCCCAGGGGGTTAGTATTTAACCGTAATTTTTTTTTAAATAGTGTAAAAGTACATTTTAAAAAAACACGCCATATTATATGCAATGCCTTATTGGAAATGCTACTAACCACCAGGCCTATTTCTGGCACGGCACAGAAGGTTTATTTATTACTGATCTCCTTCATAAGTTCCTTATTTGGTGGTTGAGTATACACGATTTACAAAAACTGATTTGAAAAATCAGCGTACATTGTCCGTTTATGAAAATTGACGATTTTTAGCACTTTTTAACGTAGAATGTGACCCACCTATGTAGTGGAATTAACAATGTGCTGTCGTCAAATTCCAGGAATTTAAGTAAACGTAGATTTGTATTGTTAAGTTTCAGATTATAATAGTGTTGTAGGTACCATCTTAGCACTTATTTTGATAGTTTTATGGACCAATATTTTACTTTGACAGTATTTTCACTTCAATTACTTTTTTAATTTTATTAAAGACAATTTTCAACCCCATAACGTACAAGTAAATCTGTACCTATTCACATAGGTATTACAATATCTCTCACCGTAACTAGTTTTTTAATTTCAATATACATAAACAGTGTTCATTTATTAATATAGATTCTTTACTTTACATAACAATTATACTTACAAATAAAATTCATCATCATCATCAGCCTATACACGTCCACTGCTGGACATAGGCCTCCCCCGTACGACGCCAGAAATAGCGGTCCTGAGCCGCCTCCATCCATCGACTCCCTGCGACCGCTACGATGTCGTCGGTCCATCGAGTGGATGGTCTCCCATGTAGGATTTGCCATAATCACCACGCTTGGCAGGCGGATTGGTGATCGCAGTGTTGGTGTTTAAAAATAAAATTAATAATTTCATAATACATAATTGATCTTGAAGTGAAAATATTGATTTACTTATTGCAATTTTAGATTTATAGCATCCTGCTAAATTATATATGTATTCTGAAATCAACGTGTTATTTTATTTTATATCCTATGCCTTTGAATTGACAGCTAAACGTTTGAGGGCTAAACCATTTGTGATTACATATACTACAGGTGTAAAATAAAGATAGAAATGAAATGACGCAAAATGGAATGACGCATTTTAATAGCAGAATAGAAAAAAAACTTACATAGTACTAATACATATAATTTTTACATAAGTTCTATAACAGTTTTATCACATAAATCATACACAACATGTATAAAAGTTCTAAAAGACATTTTTATACTAGATTATTCTGTATGTACAGTCAGCGTCAAATTGATATATTTGTTAGCTTAGATAATTTTGAACAACCTGACTGCTCATATAAATATGAAACAAGGAATAGTAAGATATTTTCAAAACCTTGAGTGCTTACAACAATATGATGAATCGAACTGCGAATATCAACTTGCTTTTATATTTTTCAGATCATTTTGACTACTCTAGACGCTCATATCAATTTGACACTGACTGTAAGACATAATAGTAATAACTGAACATTCATAAAAACACTGAATTAATAGACCAGAGCACTGACGATGAGTTCGGTTGACGAAAGTAGGTATCATACGTTATCGTGACGACTACTTTTTCTATGGGATTTGGTACAGTGCCTCTATCGTGCGGACAGGCAACTACACAAATCCCATACAAAAATGAGACGTGACGATCACGTCTCTATCTATTCTATTGTTAACCGGATTCGGAGCTCTGTTCAGCTATTTATGACATAATGACTTTACCTTTAGGTACATGAGTCACCAGAATTTTAGCATAAGTACATACATAATAGAGAATAAGCAACAATAATCAACACACTTATAAACGACTAGCAGCTGCCCGCGGCTTCGCACGCGCTTTTCATGTACTACGCTATGTCCGTCCCCGGGATACCATCTACCTCCCTACCAAATTTTATTATGGTCCGTTCAGTAGATTTGGCGTGAAAATGTGACAGAGAGTTAAATATCGCAATTATAATAATACTTAGTAAGGATTATCTTAGCCACTTTCTTAAACCCTAGTCAACTTTAACAAAATTTATAAAAAAGTTAGTATTTTGTATCTCAGACAGCAGTTTCAATTTAGATGTCGCCAAAACTAAACTAATTTGACAAAACAAAAACTGATTCAGATTGCACGGCACTATTTCCAAACAACCAATCGACTTTATTTTTGGCATAGTGAAAGGACGGAGAGTAACATTGGCGATACTGTACCTACCTATGATGTCACTTCGGCCAAACAGGCATGGGACAAACTTTCAAAGGTTTATGAAAACAAGTATTATTTCGAAGGCTGAGCTTCCTTAAGCAGCCGCATAGAGTAGATTACACTACCTTGCCAAATATGAGTGCATACTTTATTGTAGGTAAGTACATATTTACCTTGGTACTTGGTGGTATCTATCGATATGGATAATGTGATTCAACGTACCACCTGTGGTACAGCCTTGGTTGGGTAGCAGTAGAATATCGACTGATCGCGCGAATATCAATCATATACCTAATGTAATTAAGTTTATAATTGCGATCACGAGAATACCGCCATCTATGATCGAGTAGCGGAATTAACTCGTCAATCGAATGTTGATGTGACTATAAACCCTAAATACGTTTTGCTGCTAAAGTAAAATAAATCGTATCTATAGAAATCAAGGTTTATTTCCAAATTTGTGACGTTGGCTAGTTTTGACTAAACCTAAATCTACAAATCAAACGAATTGTTTCTTTGTATGCATTATAAGATTATCGGTTTATTTGTGTGTCGCTGTCAAGGTCATCGAGCAAGTTGCGCAGTTTTTGGTTTTGAAGAACGTCTCTATATATTATCTCGATGCCTTTCAATTTCAATTTATGTGGACGTTATTATTTACAAAATAGACATTGTATATATATTTACAAAGACAATTTCCTAAATATAACTCCTATCTGAGTCATACCCAACATTACTTTCTTAGTTTTCGATAAAATACTTTTTATCAGCAGTCTGGGTGGTTCACGCACCTACAAGGCACGCACAGGATGTTCAAATTTTTTTTCATCCCATCTATTCGAAAAAGACGATTTTGTTCGCCTTTATGTGCACCCAAAGGTGGTGTTTTCTTTAAGGAACTTTTAGCGGGCAGAAAAGAACTTTTATTCCTCTTTATAAATTCCTAATTCAAAAAGTGCGCGGAAAAGTGTATTGCCGGGCAGTTATTGAATTCGGAACGTCTTAGTTTTCAGCGCCAGCAAAATCGAACGCAAATATTGTTTGAATAAATACTGGCTGGTAAGACGCGACGGACCATATTGCGCCGCGGCCGCCGCGCCGGCTGAATGAAAAAAAAAAAGAAATCAAATTAAAAACGCGCGAACTACAGCCCGCGTTTTCGTAAATTTTCACGGATTCGGGTTTATTTTGAAAAATGAGTTCAAGTGACAGTGAAATAGAATTAACTCCTGAAAGTATTCGAACTGAGGCAAGAAATGTGATAGATAATCTATAACCTGCAAAATCCCGGGAGAAATATATGAAAGCCTATGGTAATTTTATTGAATGGAGAAATGCAAGAGGCGCCAAGAATTTTTCAGAATCAGTGTTTTTGGCCTACTTCCAGTACTTAGCCAAAACTAAACAACCTTCCACTCTTTGTAGTACTCAATGCTAAAATCAACAGTCAGTTCTAATAACGACGTAAAACTGGACACATATTCGAAATTAATAGCGTATCTGAAGAGGATTTCTGATGGATTTAAACCTAAAAAATCCAAAGTGTTCTCAGTCAAAAACGTGGAGACTTTCCTTAATGAGGCACCCGACAAAGTATTTCTTGCCGTAAAAGTAAGTGACTATATATGGTGGATTAGTAAAGTCTAACCATAGTGTTTTAAAATGTGCATTTTATTGTAAACTTGACTTCTATAGATACTTGTCTTATTCACATTCGGTTTTGTTACAGGTGATTTTAATTTTCGTAGTACATGGAGCTTGTCGTGGCAATGAACTTATAAACATAACTGTTGATGATGTCGAAAATCACTCGGATGATTTACTGTTAGTAAAGCTGACAGAAACCAAAACAAAAATTGATCGATCCTTCGTAATCCAAGGAAAATACAAAACTATGGTACAGAAATACCTGGACCTGCGTCCTGCTGATATGAAGACCAATCGGTTTTTCATCCGTTATCAAAATGGCAAATGCTTCAAACAAGTTATGGGAAAAAATAAAATTTATATCATGCCACAAGAAATCGCTACTTATTTGAAGTTGCCAGATATCAAGCTGTATACAGGACATTGTTTTCGTCGTACTTCTGCTACCCTTTTGGCAGATTCAGGAGCGGACTTAACTGTTCTCAAGCGACATGGAGGATGGAATTCGAGTGCTGTAGCAGAGGGGTATATAGAAGATTCCATCGAGACTACCGAGTCTAACGAGATAGCGGGGGTCGAAGAAAGGGTCGAAAATTTCAATGATAGTAAATATGCTCATGTGTGGTATCGTTGCAAAGGTCTTTGTTTGTACTTTTCGAAAACTTTAGTGAGGTTAACGATTCTCAAACTATTAGCAAAAAGGTGTAAAAAAAATATAGTTAAAAACTAAAACCCGACCACATAAAAGTCTTAAACAAGCGTTCATCTATTGTCCATAGCATTTTCTTTTGATACATAGGTAGTCGGAGGCACCCACCCCATATACCTAGGGTACAATTAGTAACAAAGGCCTCCGACTACCTAAGTATCAAAAGAAAATGCTATGGACAATAGATGAACGCTTGTTTTGATAGAAGATGTCACAATAAGAAAATTGAGGATTGCTTAATAAAATATACCTTTTTTCTCAGATGGATTCGAGAGAAAACGAATCTGGCAGGATTACGCCATCATATCCACCAATAGTAAGTGCACTGGTGGTAACAAGATCTCCCAGTGGAGCTCTGCGCGTACCAACAAACGAGCAAGTTCTTTTAACAAGAACTCCATCGGGTAACCTACAGCCTTTACATGTTAGGCCGATGCCGCTGATCTCATAGCAGACTACTCTTATCCCGATTCACCTGGACCGTATATTGAAGAAGAAATAGGCATGGGTATTCTGCCACCATCTCTTCGTCGTCTTGGAGCAACATGGTTCTATTTAACATTTTTATGTATATCCAACTAAGAATGCCATTAAATAGACTTTTTCAAGACGGTTCTATCTGCATCATAAACGTAGAGAAATACTGGGTAAAAGTCATTGAGCTCTATGGAGGTGCCCTATTGTTCTATATGAACTATCGGTTATACAAATATGATACAAATCGACATTGTGCTCATAAACTTGTAGCTATCTCGTTTTTACTTACCTACAATTCCTCATGCTAAAAGAGACAACAATATATTTGTTGAACCTATTTTTGGCAAAATTAAAATGTGACGTCATAGCAATGTATGATTGTGGCCGGTCCGTCATTTATTTCTCTTATTTACTTCCGGTTACAGGTACGTGAGCTGTCAAAGTGAGTCTAGTTTTTGAGTTTTTTGCTAAAATTATTTGATCTCGAGACTTTTTTGCCGTGGATACCATTTGACAAGTGAAAGAAGGCAACAAGAAGTATGCCTAGTTGCAGTGTAGGTTGTCGTGCTAAAAAAAGCCAAAATCGTCCAAACCTTACATTACACTGGTGCGTATTATTTTTTTGCAAACTTACCAAACAATAAAATAAATGCCTCATATTTAGGCTTTGTTATGAATAGTTAACATAAATTCCTAACAAAGGCCAACAAACAGTTTTTATTTACCTTAAAATACGTATTTTTGTGGGTTTTGGTAGTAGAGTAGATTTCAAGGTAAATAAAAACTGTTTGTTAGGCGATAGTGTTGTCCTTCAAGGAATTTTTCATATCGATTTTTTCAAGTGTAAATTGTAGTGTATATAATATTAAACTGGTTTTGTACGTTTTAGGCTGCCCAAAAATAACAGAGAAAGGAAAATATGGCTACATAGAATAGGAGTGAAGAATTTAAAAACTCATATTAAAACCATTAACATTTGTTCTCTTCATTTTGAAGAACCGTGTTTCATTAAATTTACAGAACTCCACCGCAAGACGTTGGACCTTCACCAGTTCTTCGGACATCTACGAGAACTAGGAGAATACCACAACGCCTCAATGACTACCTCATCGACGAAGAAACTATAGAGGGGGAGAATGTTATATAAATCTCCTTTGTGTATATCATTGTCTATGATCTTGACATCGTAATCTGTAACAAATGTCTGTCATATGTGTCATATAATTTATCCTAATTTCTTTAGTTAATTAAAGCCATGTTTTCTCTTGGTAATTCGTTATTTATTATGTATCACTACACGAAACTGCTTTAAAAATATATCGTCACAAAAAATACTAGTATCGATAAATATATCGATGTACAATATGGCAGCACTACGGAAAGCCGCCATTTGTTTTTCCTGGCATGTTTAGGAGTGCATTCCGAATTACGATTACAGCGCTGATAGCGATCTCAAAAATATTTTGCGTTCCAAATTAGATATCACGATATTGACAGTTGAGTGCTAAAATTAATTCGGAACACTTATGAGCGCGCTCACGGTCACGTGTCGTGTCGTGGTGTCAATGTCAATATCTCATTGCAATACAAAAAGAGATCATCAAAGTTATTCTCCGACCGTTGATTTGGTCTTCTATATTTATTTGTAAAAATTTGCAAACGAACGTTTTGTTGAAAAAACCCAAAGAAAAAACCGTTAGTAAACAAACCCAATTGTCAGATTTGACAGCACGCTCACAGAGATTTCAGTTTGTAGCATGGTCGTTGATATCGCAATATGGCGCATGTAATGATGTCATCTATGACGTCACACGGGACAACGTTGTCGCGCTCACGATAATACGGAACGCGTGTGAGCGCGATGATATTGATTTTAGCGTAATTCGGAATGCACCGTAGGTATACACGTTTTTTTCGTAGGTATGCCAGTTCCTCTGGTTTCTCTATTCTAAGGTAAAAGTAGTTTTATCGAAAGGTTTACATGATTCTATCTACATTTTCATCACATTTTGCGGGCAACATTGTTCTATGTGTATTATCTATGGTAATTAGAACATTTTTGTCGTCACCAGTGTTGTAAAAGTTCCCGATTTATCGGGAGATCTACTGATTTTGGCCATGGTCTCCCGATATCCCGATTTAGCAATCCTATCTCCCGACTTTTTGCATTTTCAACTAATGTCAAAATAAAAATGGTAATTCAAAAGTAAAATGGCCAAATTTCAGAAAAATTATGATTCGTAATCGTTTTTTTCTCATTTTGGGGTTTTTTCACTTTGAAAACGATTACGACAGTAATGGAAATCTTCACGTAAATAGATGCAAAACTGTGAAAATTTACACAATAGTTGCGCACTGCAACCAAAAATTCCAAGATCTTTATACTCCACGAAGACATATTAGCTTGGACGAATCTTGTGGAAGGGCAGATTAAGTTGGGTGCAATGCATTAGGACAAAAGCAGCGAGATTCGGAATAAAAAGTTACGAATTGTGCGAAGCTGAGACTGGATATATGATTTAAATTGAAGATTTATTCTGGGAAAAACACATCGCCTTCTGAGCCTGTACATGGGTTCACTGGGGCAACTTCAAAAATCGTGCTAAGCTTAATGGACGGTTATTTACAAAAATGTCACTGCCTTATTATGGATAACTTCTATAATAGTGTAGCCCTAGCACGATTTTTGAAAGACAACAGAACCGATCTTATAGGCTCTCTTAATCGTAGAAGAGTTGATACTCCTTCAGACATAAAAAACCTGAACGACAGGCGCTTGCAGAGGGGCACAATAGTAGCGCGTCACTGTGGAAACAGTTCAGTTTTATCTTGGAAAGATGTAAAGCTAGTAACTATGATTTCGACTTATCATAATGCTGACACAGCAGAGGGCCAGAGAGCCGGTCAACGATGTGTTAAGCCCCTCTTGGTTCATGCCTATAATAAGTACATGGGCGGCGTGGACATGAAGGACCAGAAGCTGTCCATGTACTTATTAGAGCGCAAACGAGCCATGAAATGGTATATAAAAGTATTCAGGAGACTACTTAATACCAGTATCCTGAATGCTTTTATAATGCATTGTGAAAACACTCAAGAACAAGAGCGAAAACTGACTCATCGGCAGTTCCGATATGCGTTAGCAGAAAAACTTGCAGTACAACATGATAAAATACCGCGGATAACTGTGAATTCGGGCGAAGGAAGACATGACCATACAGACCATTTACAAAAATTAAGGTTAGGTATTGTTATATACTATATATGTATGTACGTTAAGTATGTAGGTGCGCTTTTCATAAGCAAAATTAGGTCATGAACAAGACAAGGCATGTAGTCTCCGCGCGCTTGAAATTACGCGGCAGACAAGGCTTTTTGAACGGGGCGCGGTTTGGCATATCAAAGGGTCAGTCGAGAGCTTCGCGAAGTTGAATATGGCGTCCTCACGGAATTCAAGTAAGTTTAATCCATAAAAATCATAATTAGTATCCTGTGATAGTTTATCAATATTTGTGAATTATATCTAATGTATTTGGAATTATTTTGATTTGAATCGATTTGTCCATTATGATTCACATTGGTTGTTTGTTAGATAAATAACTCTAGTTGACATTGGGTCGTTATTTATTTCGCAGTATTGCGGAATGCGGATATTATCGAGCACTTATATGACTCTGACGTCGGGGATTTCATACCCAGCGACGATGACTTCGGAGACGTGGAGTATACAATTCCTTCTTTCGATGATCCTGAGTCCGAAAGCACGTCTGAATCTGAACCCGAAGCAGCAGGAACGCAAGTCAATCGTGGTCGAGGCGTATCAGGACGACGTGGACGTCGTAGTCGTAGTTCGCGGGCATCAGTCCAGTAGTCGTGGAAGACAGAGAAATTGTTCTGTAAATAGAGCTTCGCAACAGTCTGAAAACATCAACTGGACAGACAAGCCTTTTCCTCCAAAGACTCTACAACTCTATGAACCGGCATATTTGGTCCAAGATACCAATTATGTAGACATAATATTTGTTTACTTTGAGCAATATATTGATGAGGAATTGATGAATATCATTGTACTGAAGACGAACCAAACTCACGTGAAGATATATGGACGAAGCCTAGATCTGAGCGTGCGGGAATTAAATGTGTAAATAGGCATCACTTTTGTTATGGCGGCACTAAACTATCCCTCTCTAAGAAAGTACTGGGAAAATAAATGGAGGATGCCAGTGATTGCTGACGCTATGGCTCAAAACAGATTTATTTTGCTAAGGAACTCAATAAAAATCGTGTTCGACGATGAAATTACGGCTGAGGCGAGACAGAAAGATGAACTTTGGAAAGTGCGCCCGTTAATGGAAAAGATTCAAGCAACCTTCCCAAAACATACAAAAGTCCAGTCATTGTCCATAGATGAGATGATAATGCCATTCACGGGGTCATGTGGTATTAAGCAATATTGCCCCGGAAAACCCTACCCTGTGAGGGTTAAGGCATTTGTTTTGGCTAATCCAGATGGCATGGTGTTGGATTTTCATGTATATGAAGGAAACACAACTTACCCGCAATATGAAAACACGCAATTTGGATTAGGTGAGAAGGCAGTGTTGACTTTAGCGGACTCTTTGGTACCAGGTCACATTTTGTATTTTGACAGATACTTCACTACCGAAAAGTTAGCAGATGAACTTGGAAAGAAAGGTATTGGGTGCACTGGCACTCTAATGAAAAACCGAATACCACGTCCTGTGCGGTCTCTGTTAGAAGAAGATAAAACACTCCGACGAAGAGGAAGAGGTAGTTCTCATGTACTTGTGAGAGGTACTAATGAACTAGCAGTCACAAAATGGTATGATAACAAACCCGTGATTATCGTCTGTGGAGGCCGTTGAAGATTCTGATGTTTGTCAGCGTTGGTGCAAAAATTTGAAAAAGTACGTCTCTGTCACCAGGCCACAAGTAGTTCGAAAATACAACACAAACATGGGGGGTGTGGATTTGGCAGACCGTCTCTTGGCGATCTGTCCCAACCGTTACCGTACAAAAAAATGGACGCAGCGGTTCATCTCGCATATGCTGGACCTGTCTGTGTGTAATGCATGGTTACAATATAAAAAGGACAAAATTGCAATAGGCACGCCAAAAAGAAAGATTGACCAGCTACGGGCATATAAAATTGAACTGGGTGAAGCATTGATAAGAGGGACAATTACACCGACGACCGCTTCTCCTGATTCTGATGACGAGGGATCTACACCGGTAATTTCAGGAATAAAGAGGGGAATGCCTTTAGTTATACTCCCCTCAAAGGAGAAACGTGTGCAAAATGCAAAGCATATGCCATCGTTCATAAGTCATGGCAGATGCAGAAAATGCCATGTCAACAAAACTTATTTTGCATGTACTACATGCAATGTTCGTTTGTGTTTGACCAAACTGCGAAATTATTTTGCAGATTTTCATAGTGAACATGATGAATAGGCCTGTTTACTATAAAATTTGCCAGAACAGTTTCGTATTTTGGTTATACATAAACACCACTTTGTAATTTTTAAAATAATTTAGTAAGTAAAAGTTTCTTTTCTTATCATTTGTTTTAAATTAACAGCCCAATGTTCCTGAAATTTGACGAATAGACGGTAGAAGTTTATGTTACTAACGCCCAATGTCCCTATATTTCACTTTTGATTGTGCAGACGGACCCTTTAATATATAAATAGTACCCCCAAAAATTATCAAAAAGTTTAGAAACTGAGAACTATCTACGAGTATAAACATAAAAACATTTTTGGGCTGCAATGCTTATAATCATTTTGTCCAAGGAATTGGACTTGGGCGGTAATTCAGATGTCCAATAAATTGACTTGGGCCGTAGGAGGCTCGTGGTAAAAAGTGTAAGCTTTTAGTCGTCCGAGTTGATTGAAAACAATTGGTGCGCTGTCGAACGGATTTCACGCGAAAAATTTTAAAAGTTAGTTTTTTGATCACTTTTCAGTAATATATTGTTGTATTACGTAAGTACTTCATGCAGTCCTTGTTTGTGTGTGGGGGCGAGTGATATTTTTGAGTAAAACTAAGATTATTTGTCAACTGATTTTAAGTTAAAAATTGGCCATAGAGAGCGCCATCTAAAAATGCGGGGAATTCAAACTTGAACTCGCGTGTGCGCCTAATTCGTACTCCAGGGTATGAGCTAAATCGTACCGGTACGATTTAGGAATAATGAGTTCGATCATTGCAATAATTTTTAAAATGTTTGTTTTAAGTTAAACATTGGCCATAGAGAGCGCCATCTAAAAATGCGGGGACATCAAACTTGAACTGGCGTGTGCGCCTAATTCGTACTCCAGGGTATGAGCTAAATCGTACCGGTACGATTTAGGAATAATGAGTTCGATCATTGCAATAATTTTTAAAATGTTTTTTTTTTGTCAAAATGCCGCAGCGTGAGTATAAAAAGTGGTCACAGAATGACATGGATGAAGCTTTGAGCTTATACAAAGCTGGTACATTTAAATTTAATGAAGTCTGTCGAAATTAAAGCATTCCGAAGCCTACATTTAGACGGCATATTAAAGACATAAATAAGTTCAATACTATTATTATTGGAAGATCGGTTTTCCGATAGTATTGAACTGACTTTAGAAATGGAAGCTGAGTTAGTGAAGCATGTCCTAGAATTAGAATCTTGCTTTTTTGGACTGACTATCAAAGATTTGCGCAGACTAGTATGGTCTGAACCACCGCTTCAACAAAGGAATTCAGTTAGCGGGATGGAAATGGTATCGTAAATTCATGAAGCGTCATCCTGAAATTTCACTAAGGGCTCCTCAGCCAACATCGACGGCACGCTGCAGAGGCTTTATCAAAAAATGTCATGGATTTTTTTGATAAATATGAATCATTGATTGATGAAGATTACAGAGATAGACAATTTACAGCAAGCCAAATATATAACGTCGACGAAACGGCGCCCAGCACAGTGCATAAACCTGGTAAAATACTAGCACAAAAGGGTAAACATCAAGTTGGCGCAGTGACGAGTGCAGGGCGTGGCACAAATACCATCGCTGTTTGCTGCAGCTGCTGGAGAATTCGTTCCTCTAATGCTCATATTTAAAAGAAAACGATTAATTAACAGATGATCTAAAAAGAGGAGGTCCACCCAATACGAAATATACATGTTCAGACAGTGGGTGGATTGTGTCAACGCGATTCCTGGAATGGATGGAGCATTTTATCAAGTGCACAAGTTAGAAAAGAGTGATAAAAAGCAAGTTCTTCTCATCCTCGATGGACATTCGACCCATACGAGAAATATTGATGCCATGTGTCTTGCACGAGAGTACGGGATTGTAATGATTTCTCTGCCTGCTCACACTTCACACAAACTCCAACCGTTGGACAAATCATTTTTCAAGTCCCTAATTCAAAACTTTAATACGGCGAGTGCAAATTGGATGCGATCTCACCCTGGAAGTCTTATAAAGCAAGCAAATATATCCGAAATTCTAGGAATCGCATATCCTCGATCTGTCTGTATGGACACTGCTATGCATGGTTTTGAATCTTGTGGCTTATGGCCATGTGACCGTTACAAAATTAGAGACGAAGACTACGTTATTGTGGATGAAATAGAAGATGTCGTAACTGACGCTCAAGTTCAAGAAGACCAATTTAAGTTCAACCAGCAAATAACCCCGTCATTACACGATGACGGGGTTATTTGTCGTCGTCGTCACCTCTACGCGAGATTTCGATTTCACTGTCAACTGAACTGCAGAACACTGCAGAACCATCAAGGTCTTCAAAAGTGAAAGCCATCATCGAGGTTCTATCACCCAAAACCCGTATATCAGTGCACAAAAGTAGATTGGCTAAGGGCACTACCGCATCTCAAATTCTGAGGGAAGTCCCTATAAAAATACCCTCGAAGAAAAATTGACCATCGGTGAAAGCAAGAAAACAACTGGTATGACTAAAAAAGGAAAAAAAATCTTTCAAGAAACTTTAGGCTTTGATGAAAAGAAGAAACCAGTGCCACCTAAAAAATCTAAATTGGAGTCTACGAAAACTAACATTGAAAAAGAAAACACTTCAATGAATGTGAAGAAGAAGCAAGCTCATGATGACAGTTGGTTTTGTAAAGTATGCCTAGAAACGCGAAAAGAAAGCATGATAATATGTTCAAGCTGTGTATTCTGGACGCGTGTACTGTGTTCGGCAGCTGATCGCAACACAGTAACATTTGTGTGATGAATGTAAGGATGAAACGTACAAATAAAACAAGAGTACGATTTAGGATAAGCGTGGTACGATTTAGGACTATTGCTCCTAAATCGTACTTTTTTCATGTTTTTAAAATGTTGTGTTATTGAGCAGATGTCTTTTGTTTTTGTTTAATTTTAATTAGTCAATTGTTGCCTAGATTAATAACCCTTAATCAAATAAAACTCATATATGTACCACTTAGTTTGAGAACAAAAAAATACATTTTCTTGTGGTTGGCAACACTTTAAAATTACAAAGTAATAGTATTTTAGGATATTTTTGCAATCTATAAACTTACAACATTTTACTTGTCACTTTCACCTGTCAGTGAAAGTCAATGTCAAAAACATATTTGCACCAGTTTCTGTTGGCAGGTTGCAGTTTTGAGTTTCACTTTCAAACTTTGTGATGTGAACTGGGTAAGTGCTCTAGGAGTAATAAAAAGAAAACTTTATTGTGTTTTAGTGGTCTTACACATTGAATGATGGGATAAATATCGATATTTGTATAGTTTTTGATCGCTCAAAGTAGACACTATAAGTGGTATCTATTTCCCTCCAACCTGGAAGCCGGATTTGCGAGTGGCGAGAAACAAACGCGGATGTTTTTATACATATGCTTAGGTACTTCGCAATAATGTTCGCAATGGATCATTGCGGTCCATTTCCTCGTAGCAAAAAGGGGAATTGTTACATTCTAGCCATCATTGATATGTTTACGAAATACATTTACATAAAGCCCGTAAAAAACTGCAAACGCAAAACGACCATGAATATCTTTTTGGAATCCATCGTCGGTTAATCACAGATAGAGGTACCAGTTTCACTAGAAGGGAATTAACAAATTTCGTCAAAGATAAAGCTCTCTCACTCTCAACCCCTCGCGCTATTAGACAAAATGAGCGTTAGGTATAAGTCTATTGTGGATGCTCTCACAGCCAGCAATAATGATCGTCCTGATAATGAATGGGACATAACGCACCACGGGTTTAGTGGGATCTCAATAATACAATCAACATGCCTACAGGCAAAACACCTTCCAAAGTTTTATTCAGTATTGAATCCACAGGAATCTAAGATGGCGCTATGAATTCTGTAGTGTCAGATATTCACATACCCGATTATCGAGAGGGCGTAAGACAGAAAGCTAGTGAGCGTATGATAGCAGAGCAGATAAAACAGAAAGCGTCAAGCACGACCGCGAAAAGTCTTTGACAAAAGACAATCACCCAATTGTTAATGAGGTTCCCTCACAATGATGACATGGCTATTTTGCAGAAAATGGAATTCATTGCTCCTCAAGCTGTCAGAGATCGCAAAATAAAGTCCATCGCTGACATATTAGGAAGATTCCCAAACATTGTGCCCCCGGATAATATACAGGCAGTCGATACAGAATGGCGCATTCTAAGAAATACACCGTTACATGCAGACGAAAACAAAAATGAGACGGCAGAATCATTTTGGCAAAAGATTGCAAAGATGGGAACATTCCCGAATTTGACTGCAGCTGTATTCACTTTTATGTGTTTACCTCACTCCAGCGCAGCCGTAGAAAGACTTATCTCACAAATTAATGTGACAAACGATGAATGATATTGTGAATAATAACATTAAATGTCGTTTCTTTTATTACAGGTAAATTGGTTAGAAAAACTTGTATACCATGTGAACTTGACAATGTGAAACTAACATAATAAACCTTTTATTACAGAGAAACTCAATTGTGTTTGAATTCACAAGTCAATAAAATACATCTTATAAAACGACATTTACTGTCAAAAAAATGGATAGCAAGAAGGAAAAGTTGAAATTTACCTTTCAAACAAAACAAACAGCCGACGGAAATTCAAACTTTATTGCCATAACCTCAATTGCAACACAAGAAGACAAAGTTTTCCTATTTCCCGAGGAGTATCAAGCAGTGTCATTTCACAAACACGTCCAAGCCTCAAAAGCTTTCGCTACAGTAAAAAATACATTAAAAAAGAGGCATCAAACTAGAAACATCTGGATAAAAATGACCGAGGACATGTTAGAAGCATACTGGGCATACAGAAGCATGATGGGGATGATAATTTGATTTTTCAGGATCAATTCCTAGAGGAAATTACCCAAGAACAATTGACTATTGCCAATAAATATGATTCAGAACATTCCATACTAAAAATTTTGGAAAAATTAATTGAAATTCAAAACAACGGAAACCAAAGTGTAAAAAAGGTGACCGAGAGGTTTGTGATTGAAAAATTTGATGGAACAAATGCACGTGCATTCCAGTGGATGGAAGTATTTGAAAAATAATGTGCAAGTTTCAATTTAGTAAAAGATGAAGAAAAAATTGAAATCTTCAGACTATTCCTCGGTAAATCATGCACAGATTGGTATTCTTCCATGATGATCAAACTTAGTTTGCAATCACAGTGGTCAGAATGGAAATCAGACTTTTTGCAAACCTATGCTCATAAAGGTTGGACTACTAGCAGGTATGCCTTATCTTTTAAGTATCAGTCCGGATCTTTATTAGAATATGCTATTAGAAAAGAAAAATATTTATTGGAAATGAGGAAAACAATTGATGAAGGGACCCTAATTGATACAATTGGAGGCTTTGGTGGTTCAAGGTCAACAAAAAGGTACTTGCATTTGCTATCAGACCACTTTACAAGGTATGGAGCTATTTTAACTTCAAGTACTCAAAATGCAAATGATTTCATCAAACTCATAAAAAGCTGTACAGAAACTTATGATATTGGCATGATTCTCTCGGACCAATACCCAGGTATTAATTCGAGAGAATTTAAAAGGTTTTTGGATGAAAAAAATATTCCTATAGTTTTTACTGCAGTGGACTCTCCTTTCTCAAACGGCTTAAATGAAAGACTAAATTAAACATTGGTCAATAAAATATGATGCAAGATGAATGAAAATAACACAAAAGTAGCATGGACAACTATAGCACAAAATTGTGTGAAATCCTATAATGAAACAGCACACTGTCACTGGATTTGCTCCAAAGTATCTACTAAATGGCACAGATGTTACCATATTGCCAAAGGAGCTGAAACTCAAGAAGACCGAGGATGATTTGACCCAAGACAGGAAAAAAGCTCTGGAAAATACCATCATATCACATAATTACAATAAAACAATTTATGATAAAAATAGATAGACATTTAGTATTCAAAACTGGTGATGCTGTTTTTGTGGACAATGGAAACAAACTCAATAGAAAAAAGCTCAACGAACTGAGGATCGGGCCCTACAAAATCATAGAAAAAATATCAGACTCAATTTATAAGATTAACTCGGACCATAAGAAAACAGAATCAAACTATTTCCATATCTCGAAACTAACTCCAGCTTCTGGCTTTGGAAAACTGTGAAGAAGATGCAATGTGATCCGGTTGTTTTATCTTTTCCGGGAGGGGAGATGTAAAGAAAAATATACTTTTCTTTAATTTAAATCTTCCCGCTGGCTTCATCTGAGGCTCATCATGATTAACTGTCACTGTCAGACTGTGGCACTGACAGACCAATAATCATTACTTTGTAATCTGTAGTCAAATGAAGCCTACAGAATCTAGCTGTCATGTCGTCGCATTTTATTACGAAGGAAAATCTATTGTAAAGATAATTGTGATTTAGGAATCGATATTGTGAATAATAACATTAAATGTCGTTTCTTTTATTACAGGTAAATTAGTTAGAAAAACATGTATACCATGTGAACTTGACAATGTGAAAGTAGCATAATAAACCTTTTATTACAATTGCTCGTAACCGACTAAAAATATCACTCGAACATTTTTTTCCACAGTTGACACCTCATAGTTTCATGTATCAACCTGCTCACACTTACAAGCTGATACGAGTTGTCAATACAAACGATGAACGTATAGGCACTAACTTTTTAACACTTAGTCCTTATTATTTGTTGTTGAAGGAGTACGCTGAGAGTTTTAAGTAATTTAAAATTAATTTCAAATGCTATTAAGAGTTGGTTTATGTTGATTAATCCTTGAAAAGTGCCAGAAAATCTAATAAGTCGGATAAAAAGGTATGTTTATTGTAATATTTCGTATGGTCTCTGCAATGATTATTTTCCGAAAAAAGAACCTATTTATTACCAAATAGGTTTAATTGTGTGTAATTTATGATTTATTTCTATGTAGGGTGTCCTGATCATGGAGGGAGATAAGTTGTTGCTGGTAGAAAAGAATTAGGGCTTGAGCTTAAAGTTTCTCGTCAAGCTAAAAGCGAATTCAAACATGAAAGTCAATCTCAAGATTCGAATACTGCAAGCGTACAAGTTTTTACCTATGAGGTAAACGAAAGTGGCGAAATGTTACTTTTGGAGAAAAGCTGCATGCCGGTTTTATCTGTTGAAGTACTCCCTTCTAAAACTCCCGCTGCTAACCAAAGTTGCCATACCCATGACCATCAAGATCTCGATACTTCTGCACGTTCTTCAATAAATATTCTACACGATCAGGAAATAACAACTTCACCATCCATGGACCAGCTCCAGACACCCACAAGCCTACATCCTGACACCACCTCTGAAGCTCGAAAAAGTTTGCTTTTGGTGGAAAGTTACACGCCTGATTTATCTGGTGAAGTACCCCTTCAGGAAACTCTCGCTGTTAACGAAAGTTGTCAAGATCATCAAGATACTTCTACGCGTTCTTCGCTGAATCTTCTACACGACCAGGAACTTACTACTTCACTATCTCTGAACCAGTTCCATTCATCTGCCAGCCCACATCCCATAACCAGCGAAACTTCTGAAGTGCTCCTGGTATCTTACCCATCAACATCCCGTATTGAGTCAACCGAAATGAATACAACAGATATCCCTGATCATGATCCAGATAATACTTCCTGTTCTTCTGAAGATGAGAGTAGCAGTTACGTCCAACAAGATAGCACCAGAAAGAGAAAAAGAAGAAAAGGGTTAGCTAAACCAGAGTCGTGGAAAGCCAGAATGAATAAGCAATTAAGATAGTCCTGAAAAGATTATATAGGTTGGAAAAGAAATGAAAATACGTGTAATACGCACAATGCGCCAAGATCTGCGAGACAAATGAAAGAGACCTGTGATTCTAAATTTTGCCAGTTATCTAAAGAGCGCCACTGCAATGAGTTCACAGCAGAATGCAGGCAACGATTGTTTAATTTGTTTTGGGGTTTAAGGTGGGATCAAAAAAAGATGTTTGTTGCCAACACTACTGAAAAAAGTAAAATATGAAGACCCAATGGCGAAAATAGTAGAAAATCAGCTACGCTTCAGTATTACTTAAAAAAAGGGGATGAGAAATTTAGAGTTTGTAAGAAGATGTATCTCAATACTTTGGATATCGGAGAATGGTCAGTTAGAAAATGGGTGAATGAATCGGAGAGCGGAATGTTTACAGAAACAACAGCTGAACAAAAAGAGAAGAAAAAAAGAGGAGATAATAAAAAAATGTCCCGTGAGTTGTTAGTACAGTTCATAGAAAACTTACCGAAGCTGCCATCGCATTATTGCCGCAAGGATACATCGAAGGTATACCTGGAACCCAATCCTGGAGGCATGCTAGAGACTTACAATACTTATAAAAAAGCTAGTCTTGATAAAGATTTGGCACCTTTATGCCGCACAATGTTTGATAAAATTATTCGAGAGAAGAATATTGGATTCCAACAGCCTAAAAAAGACTTATGTGACACGTGTGTAAGCTACATTTCAAATCAAATTTCTGAAGAAGAGTATAATGAACATCAGATAAGAAAAAAAAATGCAAGAGTAGAAAAAGAGAGAGATCTTAAAGAGTCCGTCGAAGGAAAATGCATAGTTTTAGAACAAGATGTACAAGCTGTCAAAATTTGTCCCTACATAAAGGCTAGCAGCGCTTACTATCGCCGAAAGTTGATCAACCACAATTTTACGGTTTATGAGTACCCCTCCAAAAAGGTAAGATGCTATAGGTTTTCTGAGGTCAATGGAGATACTCAGGAATCAGTTTTTGTAAGCTGTATAGTGAACTACCTAACTGACATGATAAACCACTCAGAAAACGGATTTGATGCAAAGCCCATCATTATTTGGAGCGACGGTTGTACCTATCAAAATAGAAACGCGATTTTAGCAAATGCTCTATCAAACTTTGCTACTCTGAATGATGTAGTAATTTACCATAAATACTTAGAGCCTGGCCATACGCAGATGGAAGTTGATAGTGTTCATGCAGCTATCGAACGTGGTATCCAAAAACATTCTGCCATTTATGTACCAAGCCAATACGCTGACATAACGAAAAGCTCTCGAAAGAATCCGTACTTCAGACTTTTGACTTCGTATGGGTATACGAAGTCAAAAGTCTGAAGTACGATTTCTTCAAAAAATTTGACGAGCCTAAAGTGATGCGATACGAAAGTATCAGGCCTGGAAAGAAGAAGGGAGATCCGGTAGTCACAGACCTCAAAGCAATTTTATACAAGCCTGATGGTAAAATATACTTCAAAACTAGTTTTGAGGATGAAAATTACTCCGTGTTGCCAAGCAGACCAAAGAACATTGATTTTCCAGTGAGAACCTACGAAAATCTCTTCAAAGAGCCACTAAAACTCACATCTACCAAGTATGCAGATTTGCAAGCTCTTAAGAGTGTAATCCCTGCAGATTATCACTCTTTTTATGATAACTTACCACACAACTAATAACGAAGATCTTCGTCATGTTATTTATGTTACCGTTGACTGCTCGTAACTCAGCTATTGTAAGCTTTTTTTTGAAATTGTCTACTCGTAACTAATTATAAATTCGTTTTCTAGAAAAAAACCCAATTGTACCTTTTGTTTTTCATTTCTTTATATAATTAAACGAATTATCTACGAACTATATTTTTGATTTATTTTATTATCATGTCTGGCAGGTTTTAGAAAGTTTTTTTATCTTCTGAAAAATTTGGTTTAAAGTAGTTACAAGGTGTCAACATATGACCATCGATATGCTAAATCTATAAGCAAATACCTATAGTTTATATAAAACGACAAAACCTGCGGAATAATTGATATACTTTGGGTATCTAATTGGTAGGAAAGGCCTGTTTTATCAATCTTATTATTTTCTAGACTTCAAATAAATATGTACCTAAAAGGTTTTTTCCATCTAACTAACCAACGACGCGTTATCTTGTTTACAATTGCCACGCCATCTTTCATAATTCTTGGGAGACTAGCCTAACACGACGATTCTCTACGAATAAAACAAAATGTTAAAATATCTACTTCCATGCCTCAAAAACTTATTTAAAAAAAATATATAACATTCTTTACGATTAACAAACGACTCTTATTCATTTACTTGGTTTAAACATGGGATATAACGATTTTCGGGCTATTGATCAGCGCCATCTAGAATTAGGCAGAATTTCGACCTTTTTCAGAGGAACGCAACGTTGTATGGGCATTGGCTATCTTTATTGATCCTTCATCTATGATATTACTAATAAAACATCCTTGACAAGACGTTGAAACTATTATTAAGGGCTTTCATAAACTATTTCAAGAGAAATTTGCATAGGTAATGATGGTTGAGGTTAGGTATAGTTGCCACAGTTCTTGTATTGGCATCTTTACCTGAGGCTAGGGTTGGCACTATTACTTAACCAATTACGTACGAAAAAGGGAGATGACTTTCGGTGAAATTATGTAGGTAGGTATTTTTTTGCGAAGCTCGATATTTATAAGTAACAAAACTGTTTTAACCGGATTCATTGCGTTTAGTTTAACAAACTATACTAATACTATTTACTAATGTAAATTTACAATTTGGTATTAGTGTGGTAATCGGTTTCTTTTTTCAGACCAATTAAGTATGGGTCGTCCTAAACCTAATAGAAACCGAAGAAGGATAGGAGCAAGGACCTACAAAAATTATTCTGAAGAAATGCTCAGCCTTGCAGTTGAAATGGTTCGTAACAAAAACGTGACATCATATCGCACATTGAAAAC
This sequence comes from Eupithecia insigniata, assembly GCA_947859395.1. NCBI lineage: Eukaryota > Metazoa > Arthropoda > Insecta > Lepidoptera > Geometridae > Eupithecia > Eupithecia insigniata. The sequence goes on from OX402000.1 coordinate 2,053,214, forward strand.
AAAAGTGGCACTAAACGAAATTTGGCAGTATTGAGTTACAACGATATCTAAATTCTACAGAAAAAACTACGTCATCTCCAAAAACCCGTTTCTTAGTACTTCAATTAGGTATCGCTAGAGGTCACCACTGTGTCACTGACCAGAGTGTCACTTCATACTTCTATGATTTTGTACTGATATTGAAAATAAAAGTAACTAAACGAAATTTGACGGTATTGAGTTACAACAATATCAAAATTTTACAGAAAAAACTACGTCATCTCCAAAGACTCGTTTCTTAGTACTTCAATTAAGTGTCACTTCATACTTCTGTTTTGTACTGATTCGTTAAACAAAAACCGACACTACTAGCTACTGCTCGAATGCGCTACCTACTGGCAACAGCGACGATAGTGGAGACTTTTCTCCCGTCTCAGACGACGATAGGACTTATGCACCACTACCAAAGAAGAAACGTTGCATATCTAGCTCAAGCTCATCGTCTTCCTCGGACACGTCATGTTCATCTTCCATATTAAATGAGTCTTCCAACATTATCTTACCAAGTGAAGTCATCGAAGTGTTGAATGCGGTAGCAACAGATAAACCGCCTGAAGAAATCACATCCGGCACACTACTGGATGAAAATGTCTTGGAACAAGGTTTTGATAACCATTCACCAGCAGTTGATATCCAAGCTCAAACTGACGTTGATTTTGGAGAAACTGTTATTGACTACCACTCTGAAATACTGCAGGCTGAATATAACTGGGAACAAAGCGACGAAAGCAATATACAGACTGCTGATAGCGCTCCTATGCTTATTCGAAATCCCGTTCCGATTGACCAAACTCTAAATAAATAAATAAAATTTATTCAAAGAAACTCGTACATATAAAAAAAAAAACATGAGTGCACTTAATAAATAAATATAGCTAAATGTAACAATTTTGCCTGAACTAGGTAATCCTGTGTTTCAGGCGACAAGAGTGCTAATTATTAAATAAAATAATATTTGAATATTACGATAAAGGCATATTTAGTATAACAATGTTGTTTATTTTACAAACGGTTCATGGTATTAATAAGGAACTTAACTTATATTGAGTATAGCTAAATTAATCACTATCTTAACTAGATTAACTTAATGTATAAAAAATATAATTTATTTGACAATATCTAATAGCTTCTCTGTTTCATCGTAGGATAGACTTTGAAGTTTAAGTTTAATGCATTTTTTACAATTAATATAGTTAAGCGCGTAAAAATTAGACATTGAATTTAGTCTGTTGTATAGGAAGGGACCAAGAAATAGATAAAATTTATCCGTATAGGCAAATTTTAGGGTTGAAGGTTTAGGGCAAACTTTATCATTCCGTCTCTTATTTGTAAATTCAGTGCTGTATGGAAGCTCTGCGTGCTGTCGTAGCACTGTGTTCATTATATATAGTTGCCGGACTGTTAACACATCCCAGGACTCATATAAAATATTAGTGGGAAAGATGAAAACAATGAAATAGTAATGGTGGAAACTCTCAGACGTGGTTGTTACAGATAAATCGAAGAAAAGAAAAAAGAGAAATAGGAAGAGTTATGTAGCAAAACAATTAAGAGACTTAGGTAAAGAATACGTCTCAACTTCAAAAACAAAAAAGATATTTCCTGCTAAAATTCTCAAACAAACTTGTGTATATACCTGTAAGCTAAAATGCTCAGAAAAGTCACAGAAGAATGTAGACGAAAACTGTTTGAAAGTTACTGGGGTATGGCTTCAATTGAAAGACAGAGAGAATTCATCGCTCGTAATATTGAAAACATAATTCCTAAATATCAATACAAGAAAATTAATTCAACCAGACTACCAAAGAATGCCTGTCACTTTGAAGTCAATGGCACCAAAACTAATTTCTTCAAAAATACTTTGGATATTACTGACAGATGTGTCAGGACAGTTTTGCAATGTAACTGGTGTACTAGAAGGAGAAAAGAGAGGGAAGCATCAGAAGCATAAAAAGTTATTAAAAAGTTACCGATTATTTGATTGAAGGGGTGAAAAGTCATATAAACAGCATTCCACGTACCGAAAGTCATTACTTGCGTCAACAAACGTCCAAAGAATTTATAGATGGAGGAAAAACAGTCACAGACCTATATAAAGACTATAAAATTGACTGTGAAAAGAATGGACTACCCTGGGTTATGGAACATGCTTATCGCAAAGTTTTCAACGAAAATTTCGACATTCGTTTCTTTGTGCCCAAGAAAGACCAATGTGAACAATGCACAATTTACAAGTTGGCTGCAAGTCCTGAAAAGGAAGCTTTAAAGGAAAATTATGAGAGGCATTTAAAAGAGAAGGAAAGAAGCCGAGAAGAAAAAGCAAGCGATAAAGAAAGACCGTCAGTCATCGTTGCATGCTATGACTTACAAGCAGTAATGACAGTCCCAAAAGGTGAAGTATTGACTTTTTACTATAAGTCAATAAAGATAGGCTTCCTTACCTAGCAGGTGCTATCTTAGTGGATTTAAAAGGCTAAGATGCAAAGAACAAAAAAAAACTAAAGCAAAATACTTTATTCGTCGATTAATAGGTATATCTCAATCCTAAATTGTTTTGTTTTCTATTTATGACGTTTTTCCTTCAAAATGATGGTAAAGATGCCACAGTTGACGGTAGTGTTGCCAATATAAAAGTTTTGATTTACCCTTCTTTTTATTACATTTTGAGGGCTTTTATTGGTTGTAGAATATTAATAAGTTGTGACGACCTCTGTGGCGCGGTGGGCGACGGTCCGCCTGCGACGCAGGAGGTTGCGGGTTCGATTCCCGCCTCGGGATAAATGTTTGTACGATCAATAATATAAGCTTACACGCAGGCATATAATGTTCCGTAACAACATTATATGCCTATGAAGATTAAGCTGGCTAGTCAGGTTTTGAGTAAAAGTGTCGCAACAGCGTTAAAATTTTGTCGCGAGGATGCCAAACTGTTAGCTTTCAAAAATTCCAAACCAACCGAACTTTTTATAGAAAACATGAACAATCTCTTTGATATTTTTAACTCCCGTAATATGAAACAATTTGATTACAAGAAACCATTGAACAGACGCAATAAAGACATAATATATATTTTATTGATCGAATGACAACATACATATATTTGCAGATTAAAAATTAAAAATGCTACAAAAAGAAAAATCAAGGAAGATGAACGACAAGTGGAAGTTATAATAAATAGCTGCAAACCGATTTTAGAATGTGCGTGTAAAAAAGGATTTCTTGGCATTCTTATATGTATTGAGAGTCTGAAATGCCTATACTCAAATTTAGTTGAGATTTACAGTATGCTTGTATTTGTACCAACATATAAATGTAGCCAAGACCATTTAGAACTACTCTTCGGGATGATACGAATGCACGGGGGGCATAACGATAACCCAAATGCAAAACAATTTAAAGGCATTTATCGAAAAGTATTATGTCACCTAGAACTTAAAGCCTCTGATAGCAGTAATTGTATATATGTATAACCTCTAGAAAATATAGGCATATTAAATTGTTCATCGTCAACCAAAGCAATTAATTTCTCAGCGCACTCGCAAAGATTTGAAGACAATGATCAGCTATTTAATAAAGTTCAACATCACCTATTGAAGAAAATGGTGGCAGTATCGCAAAATTATTGTCTTCCGACTTGCCTCAGCTACATGACTTGTAAAATATATTGTAGGTTATATAGCTGGGAGTGTTGTTCATTACCTAGTGAAGCCTAAAATGTCAGTCTTGTATAGAAGCAATGTTAGCTTCTGATGCCAAATGGTTTCATAAACTTATTGGTTTAAAGAACAGAGGAGGTCTTTGTTTCCCTTCTCAGTGTGTTTATGACATATGCTGTATTTGCGAAGCACACGTTCGAAGAATTTCAAACGAGGATATAGTTAGAATCTCGAATTCTCAACGTTTGGCATTCGTTATTTCAGTTTATAAGCAATTCATCGGAAAAAATGACATATTTCCAGTTGAGAATAGCCATATAAACGGTTTAAACCAAGAAACAGTCTGATAAGGGCTGTGATTGAAAAATATCTAGAAATAAGATTTCATCATTTATCTAAATGTAAATCTTTGTTAATTAGTTCAAACTCTAGGCATGCGCTAAACGTGTCCGCGACTGGATCGGATCTGATCCGACTCCAGATGGGTTCGGACTCCGCGGATCTGTTTGGATCCGCCTGCAGTTTCGGTTCCTACATGTCCATTAGATCTGTTTGAATCAGTGTATCTGTTAGAATCGCTTGCAGTAACGGTTCCTACATGTCCATTGGATCTGTTTGTATAGGACACGTTTGTTTCGGTGGATCTAACGAATCGATGACAAATACTTTCCTGTTTTTTACAATCATTGTTCTAGATTAGTGAGTAGGTAGTTACAAAAGTTTCATACTTCTAGGTTCATAAGACTATACGTATTGTAGTAGCTACTAATTTAAATAAGTATGTATATTATAGATTTATTTAGCAAATTATCATATGGTATAATTTGTCTGTAGTAGTTACTTGTTTACTCGTAAATGGATCCGGATCCGTCGATCGAACACGTCCGAACCCAAACCGAAGCTCAGATCCACACAGCTCCAATCGCTCGTTACATTCATTCGACTCGATAAACCGATACCGATGCGGCGCGGTTAACGTGTCCGCGGACACGCCAAGAACGCAAGTCCGGAGCGGAACCACACAGATCCAGGAGCGGACACGACTCTAAGATCCGTTTTACTCCGCATCTCCACACCTCTATCAAACTCCAAGAGACAATATTTTAGAAAGCTTACTCAGCAAAAAGGTTTTTTTTTTAATCTTAACCTTTTTTCATTTGATGAACCTATCTATTTCTTCAGATAATCAGGTAGGTACATAGTTATATAGAAAAGGAAAATTTTTATTCTATTAGAGGTATTATCTTAATTCCAATACTCCCAAAATTTACCCCAAAAACGGACAAATAATGCCTGAGCTAACAACAATACGCGGGTGGGAAGTGAGCGGGCGGGGGACGTTGTTTTGTTTTTGGACACAGCGTGTAGCTTGCAAATACAGTTGAACGCGGTTTCAGGTTCTTTCTGTATTCTGAGGTTCTGAGTCTTCTGTTTAGTTCTGCTTGCCTATTAGAAATCCATCAGGCATCTTCACTTCCAACAGATCAGATACTGCACACCCTTTATCAGACTTATAAGCATTCAGAGATAATGCATCTGTTTCTTATCATCACTTTACTTTTTCTACAGATCAGGTCAGGTTTAAAGACTTTAAACCTATTAAAAATAAAGTGTGTATTGCCAATAATCCCACACTCTGCAACATAATCCACCTGCCTCCCGAACAGGTTGTGGGACCAGTTTTGGGCTCTGAATCGTTCACATGATAGAGCCGAGATGGGCGTCTATCATGTGAACAATTCTAATCTATAAATAAAGAAATCAATCAACAAGCCTGCGCTTTTACTTTTCTAAGAGTTTGTGTACCCAGCAAGAAGAAACACGTAAAACCTGAAGAAGCAAAGAATTTGGACTCTGCGTGGTGAGTTGATGTCACGTGCTAACCCTTATCGTAACCTGTCATGGCGCCGCCAACGCCAATATCTACGGAAAATGTTGCCGCGGCCACTATAGCCACTGGCGGATCAACCAATACAGCTTCAATAAACGGTTACGGCAGTATTGAAAAATTAGAAGGCATTTCCAATTATGCCACATGGAAATTCTGCATGAAAATGGTGCTGACCCTCGAGAACTTGTGGACTTGCACTCAAGAAAATGAACTCGATTCGAATAAAGATCAGAGAGCTCTGGCTCGGAACTTCTTATCCTTGAAGCAGTAAGCCTTGCTAGCAGTACTTGCAAAAAGCTGCTACCAGTAAAATAGCTTGGACCACTTTGGCAAACGTGTTCGAGGACAGGGGCCTGTATCGTCGAGTGCTCCTATTACGACAACTTCACCGTATCAAACTTACATCATACTCTTCAGTCACGCTGTATGTGGATGCAATTATAACATTGGGCCAAAAATTGGCTGACATAGGCAAATACATAGAAGACGGAGAAGTTGTTGAGCTGCTATTGAGCGTGAGATACCGTCTGAGTACGATCATCTAGTCTCCAGCCTTGAGACAATCTGTCTCACAGGAAATCTGTCAAGTGAACAAGTAAGGACCAGACTTCTTCAAGAACAGTTCAGAAAGTCTGAACCATCAGCCACTGCTACATCATCATTACTTCATTAGCCTTCATTTCAACACTACTAGCTAAAGTATGCTCATACTGCAATAAGAAGGGGCACGTGTTTCAAACTTCGTCGAGAACGTCAAGAAAAGAAGAATAATGAGGATACCGAAAAGACCTTCGTGGCATCCGCTTTTTGTGCAGTGAAGCAGAACTGGGTGGTGGATTTCGGCTGTTCTACGCATATGTGCATTGACAAAAAACATTTGATGAACTTTATAGAAATAGCACAGTATAAAAACATACAGTAGGCCGACGCCTTTAAACTCGCGGTAAATGCCGACAAGTGACGCAACAGCGTAAAATGGCCAGGGTTGTCACATGTTAGTGTCAAATGAAATCTTATTGATTTTAGGTGAACACAGTCATGAACATTACGGATACGTGGTGTTTTAGTAATACAAGATGGCAGATATTTTTTAAAATTTAATTTATTTGTATCGTTTTCAACTAACTTAAGGGTGTAGATGACGAATATAGGTCTTTTTTCATACCCAAGATGGCGGATACTTGTTAATCGACGTCAAAAAAGGAGGAGGTTCTCAATACGACTGCATGTTTTTTTTGTATAAAGGTATGTTACGCGTTACTTCCACCAATTATGGACCGATTTTGAAATAATTCTTTCACTATTGTATAGAAAATAATAGGTGGTCCCATAAAAGTTTTATCCCCAGGGGATTAGTATCGGCATAGCATCCCCCAAAACTTAAAAACCGTGTAAAAGTAAAGAAATTATAGGTCGGTTTATCGTTTTTTACGTCAAATTATTTTGAATCCAAAATGGCGGATATTTTTTATTTCATGTTACGTTTTTGACTAATTTGATTAATTTTTTATACAATCGTGAAATAATTTTTAAAATCGGTCCATAAGTGTGGGATATATCGCGTCCCTTGCCCCCCGCACGATTGCCCTGTCAAAACGCCTTCGTCGAACGACTACGACTGGTATGCATATGCATATAGCTGTGGAAATAGCAAATGGTGAAAATATTGAATGAGGAGCCAGCACATAGCGCAAACATAGCTGAGGTGCCAATTGATACTTGGCCATCAAGGTATCCAAGGTATGCTAGCTATAAGAAGTGTTATGTTTCAGTAAAATGAAACGGTGGAGTTGCAGAGCTGCATTCCATGCTCTGCATGCAAAATCGCAGCTAAGCCATTTCCCACCAAGAGCAGCCGCCGCCATATGTGCGCGCCTTTAGATTCCTATACCTATCATGTCTGCAACTCCATGCCAGGGGCTAGTTCGGGGTGGCGCGGCGCTGGATATTTGAGCTTTGGCTACCTGCTTCATAGGAAAAAAGAGGTATGTATTTTTTCTACTTTTGGGGATTTTTATTTATCCCTCGTAGAAAATGGTTATCATATATCTTCTGTTCCGATAGTGTTAGGGAGTATTGCTGTACCTTATATTCTGATTTCCTTAAAAGGTAGGAATGTATATCAAACATCTATTTATTAGCATAATTAAAAACATAACCATCTTTCACGCGGAGTCGCGTAAAAATAAATATTTTTGTCATAAAAGTCGGTAGGAAATCGCTTGTGAACGATACGTTAAAAGAAAATATTATGTATAGAGGCGCCAGGTGGACAGGAATGGAACTAGACAGTGACGGCGGCGTCGGAAAATAAAAGAAGTGTAGGAAGGTCGATTTTTCAGAAAAGGAAGTTGCTAAGGGGATTTGGAGTGAAAGTATACGCGTTCTAATTACCATTTAAGTTATTGTAATACTTGATACTAGGGTTTGTACTGATTTGTCTTTCATATTCCTTATTGTTCTCAAGGCAATCATGTTCGTGAGTGCCTAAAAATAGGTTTTTTAAAAAAAGCAAGATGTATGGTATAAGGAGCTGGTCTATATTAGATGGCATTTTTGGGGCGAATCAGTACAAACTGCAATTTCCTATTTGTAAAAATCTATCCCCACCAACTTTACCTTTATCTGGCCTTACCCTATATTAGAAGTGAACTGGATTTAAGACGGTAACGGAGGCAAGGGGCGAAAGACTGAGCGTTCACGCGCGAGCATAGGTATCCCTTTCAGAGCCTGTGGTCACATTTGTACACATTACGTTTTTCCCAAATAAAACAATCTCAAAAGATTATTTAGTATTTTAGAGCGGTTGCGATCGTTTGTACACATTAACACTCTCACCGCCATGCGGTCCGCAGGCAGGTCGTAAGTTTTCAAGTATTGCGCGCTACCTTAAGCTGCGCTGAGCGGGCTTGCCAGGCCATACGGGTCGCCGGCGCACCGTAACTTTCGCGCCTAAATCAATGAAAATTCGTCGTTATTATTTAAACAATTACCGATACTGTCACGCCACGTCCAGTAGCCAATCATTCGCCCGCCGGCCGCTCGCGTGGCTTGCAACGGTCGGTTTTTCGCGCGCTTTTTGCTGAATTTGTTTGTTATCTCGTGCATTTTATTACATTCACTGAGTTTTGTTCATCATGTCGGACTCCGATGACGACCCGGACTATCAGCCATCATCGGAAGACCAACTGAACAGTGTAAGCAGTGATTCTGACGAAAATTCGTCTGCTAGTACCGTCGAATTGTCGGATTTAAACCAACGGCGCCAGCATCAACGTCCAGCGGAACCCTCAGGATCACAAAACATGCCAGAATCTGTAGGTAATTGGAGTACACCTAGAGACGGATCAAGAAAGAAGCAATTTTCTTTTACTGTTGCTCCAGGTACGAAAAACATTAATCCAGATTGCCAAACTGAATTAGATTTTCTTTCTATGTATGTGGATGACGAAATTATTGATTTGATGGTGTGCATGACTAATTCATATGCAAACAAGAAAAGAATGCTCCGACCTGTGACACGAAACAGTCGATTGTCTAAGTGGAAAGACTGTGATGCTGCCGAAATGAAGAAATTTCTCGGTTTACTCATTTGGATGGGGCTCAAAAAGTTGCCAAAAATATCTGATTATTGGAGTAAAGACATATTGTACGAAAACAAAGTAGCCAGCTCAGTGATGAGCAGAAACCGTTTTGAAATTTTACTGCGGTGTTGGCATTTTGAGGATACCTATTTTATGGGCACAGCAAGAATGGATCGATTGATAAAAATAAGGCGCTTTGTGGAGACTATATCAAAAAAATTTGACCAATTCAAAATACCTGGAGAGTTTCTTACTATTGACGAAACGATGGTGGCTTTTCGAGGCCGGATTTGTTTTATGCAGTATACCCGGAAAGCGCCATAAATATGGCATAAAATTATTCAAAATTTGCGATGATGACGGATATACATATGACCTGATTGTCTATGAAGGAAAGAATACGACAACTGCGGCACAAAACCAGTCATGTGAAATCGTCATGAAACTTAGTGAAAAGTATTTGAATGCTGGTAGAAGTATCGTTACGGACAACTTCTACACAAGTATACCTTTAGCTCAAAATCTATTACAAAAAGGTACTCATTTGATAGGCACGCTCAGAAAAAACAGGAAAGGAATACCACAAGACGTTTTGAAGGAGAAATTGAAGAAAGGTGAGGTCTGTGCTATGGAAAACAATGATGGAGTATTAATTCTTAGATGGTAGGACAAGCGAGAAGTGTTGGCTCTGTCAACCCGACATACCCCTGGATTTGTTAGCGTGCGAAGCAGAAGAAACCGCAATAAAGTCACAATGAAACCAACTCTAATTGCAGACTAACAGTCATAAATGTTCCATTGACTATTCTGACCAAATGGGAAGTTATTCCAATCCTGCAAGGAGGAGCTTACGTTGGTTTCAAAAGTTGGCTATAGAGCTTTTATTTAGCACATCTATGATCAATGCCTACATTTTGTATAAACAGGCCAAGAACTTGTCGTCTAAAAAATATACTATCACAACATTCAAAGAAAACATTTGCCGTGAACTGATGGGTCTTAACAAAAACAGCAGACAAAATCGAAATAATCAAGCTTGCTCGACTAGCCACCGTTTTGGAAAGTCTCCCTTGGTCGACAATCGGAACAGGATAGTCAGAAGAAGATGCATTCACTGCTATGAAAAAAAAGAGAAGAAGGTTTGTCAAGTGTGGAAGCATGTAAAGTGACCAAGAAAGTAAATACTGTGTGCTTAGTTTGCCCCTCACATCCCAGTATATGCTCCGAATGCTTTGCCAACATCCATAAAGACATTAATAGGCAATAAATTTGTTTTTTTTAAGTTTTTTAATTACATTTCATTCATTGGAAACAGTTTTTTATTTCATAAATTAATCCCCTATAAATCAGTAAATTTTCACGATAGCACCGATTATTTTTTTGTATTGTGTAGAAAAAGATACAAAGTCATCATTTGATAACTTTATTTTCCTCTATCAGCAGGCCACACGTTAGAAAAAATATATGAATTTGCGAGGTCGTAGCGGACCGCACGGCCTGCTATTAAAGACAACCAGTGACCCCCCGGCCGCCCGTATGGCCTGCGATATTCGTTACAGATTTTCGACAGCGGCTTGCTAAGATAAGTAACCCCGCGGGTCGCCGGCCGCCCGCATGGCTTGCTGTATTAGAAAATTCAATACAATAGACGGCAGTGAGTGTTAAAAGCTATCGAAAACAGTACTAGTAACGCCATCTCTTATCGTGTTCGGAAAGTTTTGGTCGAGTTTGTGTCAGTGGCCAGTGAACTTTTGAAGAGTGCAGGTAAGCAGTTCTGTTTATTTCTAAATATTCAATGACGTCTCTGTGATCAACAGGGTTAAAACCGGCAGCGATCACCGTATGTTAAGAGCGTCATTGAATATCAATGTAAAGCTAGAAAGGTATCGTCTGATAAGGTCTACTCTACGCCCAAACCCTGTCCAGATACAAAATCCTGAGAGCTTTCAGTTGGAGCTACAGAACCGCTTTGAATGCCTAGCGGAATGCGTAACAGTGGACGAACTAAATAACGGGCTGGTGGAAACTGTCCGTGCGGTCGGGTCTTTAGGACCCCCCGCAGAAATAAAACACAGAGACTCTCGGGTCACACTCTGCAGTTAATGGCAGAGAGGAGTGAAATGAGGCTGCAGTCTTCGGCAGACATGTCGACATACGGTGCGCTCAACAAACAGATCTCGAAGTCTATGCGACACGATTTGCGCTCATACAATACCAATTGTATTATGAGCGCAATAGAGCGGAACAAGAGCTTCAAAGTGTTCGCAAGAGATCTGTCGCTTGGGCAGAGCCAGTTGACGAAGCTGAAGACCGATAGCGGCAGCATCATTTCCTCCAAGCCTGAGATCTTGAGAGAGCTAGAAAAGTTTTATGGGCAGCTCTACACCTCATCGCAATGCCCTGCAAATAGCACGGCAGGCGATGCAAGAGCCCGTTTAACCCGACACTATACCGAAGATGTCCCGGACGTCAGCCTCTACGAGATAAGGACGGCTCTCAAACAGCTTAAAAACAACAAGGCACCCGGGGATGACGGAATAACGACAGAGCTTCTGAAAGCGGGTGGATCACCAGTACTTTAAGTCCTTCAGAGGCTATTCAACTCCGTCATTCTCGAGGGACAAACGCCAGAGGCGTGGAACAGAAGTGTGGTGGTACTGTTCCATAAGAAGGGTGACAAAGCCCTTCTAAAGAACTATAGGCCCATCTCACTGCTGAGCCACGTCTATAAGCTGTTTTCGAGAGTAATCACCAATCGTCTCGCTCGAAGGTTTGACGACTTCCAGCCGCCCGAACAAGCCGGGTTCCGAAAAGGCTTTAGTACCGTAGACCACATACATACGCTCCGGCAGATTATACAGAAAACAGAAGAGTATAACCGGCCGTTATGTCTAGCGTTTGTGGACTACAAGAAAGCCTTTGATTCAGTCGAAACCTGGGCAGTCCTGCAGTCTCTCCAGCGGTGCCAAATCGACTACCGGTATATCAAAGTGTTGAAGTGTTTGTACAGCAAGGCCACTATGTCAATTCGTCTCCAGGACCAAAGCACAAATCCGATCCCACTGCAAAAAGGGGTGAGACAGGGAGACGTAATTTTACCGAAACTGTTCCCCTCTGCATTGGAGGATATTTTTAAGCTTGTGGACTGGGACAGATATGGCATCAATATCAACGGCGATTACATCACTCACCTTCGGTTTGCCGACGATATAGTCATTATGGCAGAATCACTGGAAGACCTTAGCAGGATGCTCAGAGACCACAACACCGTTTCCCGCCATGTGGGTCTTAAAATAAACATGGGTAAGACAAATATCATGTCTAATGCCCATGTCGCACCCTTACCGGTCTATGTGGGGAACGATGTTATCGAAGTTATTGATCATTATGTCTACCTAGGCCAAATGGTCCAACTAGGTAAATCCAACTTCGATAAAGAGGTCAGCCGACGAATCCAACTCGGTTGGGCAGCGTTCGGGAAACTTCGCAATATCTTCTCGTCACAGATACCGCAGAACCTCAAGACGAAAGTCTTTAACCAATGTGTGCTACCAGTGATGACTTACGGATCCGAGACGTGGTCGCTCACTATAGGTCTTGTGCATAGGCTCAAAGTCACCCAGCGAGCTATGGAGAGAGCTATGCTCGGAGTTTCTCTACGCGATAGGGTCCGGAATACGGAAATTCGTAGAAGAACCAAAGTTACCGACATAGCTCTCAGAATCAGCAGGCTGAAATGGCGATGGGCAGGCCATATAGCTCGTAGAACCGATAACCGCTGGGGAGTAAAGGTTCTCGAGTGGCGACCGCGATGCAATGCGAAACGGAGTGTGGGAAGACCTCCCACTCGATGGACCGACGACATCGTGGCGGTCGCAGGGAGTCGTTGGATGGAGGCGGCTCAGGACCGCTATTCGTGGCGTTGTTTGGGGGAGGCCTATGTTCAGCAGTGGACGTGTACGGGCTGATGATGATGAAGTTTTAGGGTGAAATACGTTTAGCAAAAAATGTTTATCGATGAATTGTAGTATTGAAATCATTTGTAACGTATTTCTACATTGTTTCTAGTTTATTTCACTCGGAAATCTTGAAAAATATTTATGTATACATTTGTACACATCAGGCCGAAACAAAAATTTTCACACATGATTCAAAAGTTGTAACCGTCTTATAAAACGCGCGCTTTTTTGTTTTACTACGATAATTTTGTTAGACAGTTCAATTATTTGGTTTTACAAAAGTGTTGTTGTTTATTTTTACAGATTACTGTAATGCAGAATGTTCACACCCGATGCATTGGATGCTTTACACAGTGAAAATTTATCAGATTTGGATTTATCTTCGGACGACGAATATGTGGATCCTCCCCACGACAACCACGATTTATCCGTGTGGGTGCAGATATAGTAAACCGGCATCAAGGAGAATTCTATCTACTGGAATCTGATGATGAAGAGGAAACAAATAATCGCGCTGAACTTGACTTAGTGGGTGGAGCAATACCGACTCCAGACTTTGCAGATTCTGAAGCTGTTCTGCTCGAGAATGAGTTACGACAGTCCACTTCAACGGATAATTTTGAATGTCTCACGCCAAAGTCAAGTATTAGATGGAGACATAGAGAAATAGAAAACCAAATAACGACTGAATGGTCGCCACCCATATTCATTGACCCCACGGTTCTAGCTCCAATTGATTATTACCACAGGTATATTCCTAAAGGATTATTTAGTGTAGCAGTGCAATCTGGTAAAGTTAGCCTACTTCTCCAAATGAGGTGGAAGTATTATTTGGACTGCATTTGGCCACAGGGATATTCAACTATCCTGTTTTGAAAATGTACCGGGAATCCAACTTTGGCCTTGGTCTATTCACTGAAAATATGTCAAGGGACAGATGTTTTGAACTGCGCACCAATTTTACATCTTGTCGACAACACACAGATGCCACATGACTCTAAAGATGTCTTTTACAAAGTAAGACCTATCTATGATGCAATCAGGTCTAGATGCTTGGATCTACCATTGGAGAAAGAACTGTGTGTGGATGAGCAAATTGTACCTTTCACTGGAAAGCATGTTGCTAAGCAATATATAAAAGGAAAACCTTGTCCATGGGGCATAAAGCTATTCTTTTTGTGCGGGAAAAATGGTCAAGCATACGATTTTATAATCTACCAGGCTTAATCTCCAGAACTGGATCAAACATGCGTGAAAAAAATCGAATATGGCGCGTCTGTAGTATTGCATCTTGCAAAACGGATCTCCGAGAGCAAAGGTCATGAGTTATACTGCGATAATTACTTCTCATCTTACTACTTGCTACAGATTTTGAAACAAAAAGGAGTAATGGCTACCTGTACCGCTCGCGTCAATAGATTCGGTAAACCTCCGTTGCTGAGTGATAAAGATATAAATAAAAAACCGAGAGGCTTCTCTCAAGAAGGTACCAGCACCGACGGGGATGTCTCTGTGGTCAAGTGTTTGGATAATAAGGCCACTCATGTAGCCTCAAACTTTATTGGTGTGGGTCAAAAGGACATTGTGAAAAGGTGGTCCAAAAAAGACAAGCGATTTATTGATGTTGAAAGACCAGAAATCGTGAAAAAGTATAATCATGCGATGGGAGGAGTTGACTTACTGGACCAGCTGCTGAGCTACTATAGAACATTTATAAAGTCTAAGAAGTGGCATCTGCGAATGATATTTCATGCATCAGACCTGGCAGTTGTTCAAGCTTTTAGAGAGTATCAAATCGATAATGATTTGCTTGGAGTACCGAAAAACAAGAGACTCACTTTACTTGGTTTTCGACGACGTCTAACTGAGAGCTTAGTTTTATATAACAAAATGTTTTCCGCTAAAAGAGGTCGTCCAACAAGCAGCAGTCCCTTGCCAGAAGTTATTCCGAGGAGAGTGGGAGAACTTCGCCCAGGAACAGACATAGCTCGCGATGCAGTTGGTTATTTCCTGTACATGATGACGGCGGTCGAACTGGGACCCGCTGTAAATTGGTGGGATGCAAGGGAAAGTCACGTATCAAGTGTATCAAATGTAAAGTACACCTATGCCTAAACAAAGACAAGAACTGCTTCCTAACTTTCCATACGTAAACATAGGTATGAGTATGAAACTGTAAAATATACCTGATACCTGCCTACTGATTACCATGTTCCTATTAGAGTGTAGGTAAGGGTTTTTTCATAAGTTTAATTTGTCCAAAGATAAAGTACAGTTTTGCTATTAATTTTTAAATTTATAATAAACAAATCTACAATAATATACCAGTCTTTGTTTGAATAGGTAATCACCCCATATACGAGTTTTATAACAATGTAGGCCGGATGTACTCATCTGTGTACATTAAGAAAATCTAAAATTTCCTGAATCTTGGTTTTTTTCCGTATTTTCTTACTCAAATTTATCAACACAAATTTAATCACAACTTAATTTGAAAAAAATTATAATTCAGTACTGAAATGGATATACTGCTGGGTGGGTCATTCGAAAAATACACAACATTAACAAGTGTAAAGACTGTATTTCCAACCTCACTGTAAGTGAATAAAATGATACCCGTAAGTGGATAACACAAAGGGAGTACAGTTCTTTATTTATAATATTTGTCCAGTTATGTACAGCCAATTTTACAGAAATTTCGGACCGAGCATTATGAATTTCACACCCTATATTATTTAATTCACGTCGTGAGTAGTGAGAAAGTTCGGAAAAATAATTGAAGAGACAACTAATTTCTTAGAAACCCAATCACACAAAATGATTATTTCAAAAGAAATGTTCTTGTTGGAACCACGTGTGAGAACTGTATGATGAATGTGCTTTAAGTTTAGGCAAGAAGTACCTACTCGTTGATCTTCCGTCTGTAAGCCTCACCATCAACAGTAACAGTCTCACCACATCGGTTTTCAAAAAAGTCTCAATCTAATGTGTCAATTCAAATTCCAAATTACTTAAAAGCTATATATAGGTCCCGAAACCCAGGAACAGTGATAAAATGTCAAAAAAAGAGAGTGATAAACATGACCGAAAAACAATGGCACTGGAATAAGACCACCAAATCCACTAAATTTCACAAAAGAAAATGGAGGGCCAGCATGGAAATCATGGCTACAACAATTCACCTGGTACAGCATCGCCACAGGTTTGGATAAAAGAACACCGGACGTCCAGGTAGCAATATTTATGAGCGCAATAGGGCCAGACGCGGCCGCAATTTATAACACGTTCAAACCTGAATGCGTAACACTGGAAGCCATTATGAAAAAAAACAATGAATATTTTACCCCAAAGACCAAACATAACCTACGAACGATACATTCTTAACCAAATTGTCCAAAGGGACGGTGAAAGCTTTGAAGAATTCCTAGCCAAACTAAAAAACCAAATAAAACTTTGTGAATATAGTATAATCGAAGAAAGTATCCTGCGAGACAGAATCGTGATTGGAATAAATTCCAGCTCCACTCGTGAGAAACTTATGTCATGCGGATTTGCAATTAACACAAACAATTAACATGTGCCGTGCTAGTGTACAATTAAAAAGCAACTAGAATCCATGAACGAAAACACACACAGTGCCAGTGGTAGTTTGAATTTTATGAAACTGAATTCAAAGAGGTCCTTCGCCATGTACCCTCTAGGTCAGTGGTGCCCAAACGGTCGATCGCGAGAGGTTCCACGGTCGATCTTAGAGGTTAAGCAAGTTAGTACCTACAAGATTTTATTTTCAAAAATTTATTAATTACCTACTGAGCATTCCGATCGTTTTTGTTTCAATTCATTTATTTATGTGACGAACTGACGGACGACGCCCACAGGCGCCGCTATGACTGCGTGCGTAGTGCCCAAGGTCACGATAGAGTGAGAGAGTGCTTAGAGAGTGAGTGAGAGACAAATACTAGTAACAGAGCCGGGGCGGCGGGGGTGTCGTGTACGCGCGCCAACAGAGTGAGGAGAACTCGTTTCATTCGTTCGTGATTTATCCGTTCAGCGACTGTGTTTTCTTCAATTCGCGAAGTAATCCCCTTTCGTTTGTTTACGTTACTAATTACATGTTTGAACTTGTTTTCGTGAATTGTAAATTAAACAATGAGTGCGCCCAAGAAACCAAAAACTTACCACTTTAATAAAGAATGGGAAGAAGAGTTTTTCTTTACTTCAGTGAAAGAAACATGCATCTGTTTGATATGTCGAGCTAAAGTCGCCCTGGCTAAACGTGGAAACTTAGAGAGACACTACAAAACGATGCATAAAAACCATCAAAAAGACTTTCCACCTAACAGTGAGTTACGGAAATCCAAACTTAAAAACTTGAAGCTTGGTTTAGCCGGTGAACAGACCATGTTCACCAGACCGTTGGAGAAGTCTAAAGCGGCTACAATGGCATCGTACAAAATATGTCACATGTTAGCAAAACACAAGAAGCCCTTTGAAGATGGGATAATGATAAAAGAATGTTTCATAGAAGCAGCAGATTCTCTATTCGGCAACTTCAAAAACAAAACTGAAATAATTTCAGCTATCAAAGACCTACAACTGTCCCGACAAACTGTAACTAGGCGTATTGAAGTAATAAACCAAGACTTACACAACCAAACTATGAAAGACCTAGAAGAGTGCACTTACTTCTCTCTGCAATTTGATGAGTCAACCGATGCAACAGATAGCGCGCAACTATGCATTTTTATACGTATGGTATTCCCAGACATGTCTGTTAAAGAAGACTTCCTAACAATGATTACTTTGAAAGAGACCACTCGCGGAGTAGACATCTACAATGGATTTTGGCTATTCGCACAGAATTTTAATCTGCCATTGTATAAACTGGTGTGTATAACCACTGATGGAGCTCCAGCGATGACAGGAAAATACAGTGGTTTCATTGCTCTCTGTCGTGCCAATGATGACTTCCCTAACTTCTTCACTTTTCACTGTGTGATACATCAACAAGCACTCTGTGGAAAAATACTTAACATGAAGGATGTAATGGACATTGCTTTCAAGATAGTTAATTCCATACGTGCGAGAAGCTTGCAGCGGCGTCTATTTAAAGTCCATTTGGAGGAAAGTGAATCTACTCATGAAGACCTACTACTTCACACGGATGTCAGGTGGTTAAGTCGTGGTAGATTTTTGGAGCTATTTCAAGAACTCTTACCGGATGTAATTTCATTCTTGGATGCAAGAGGTGTAGACACTGAATTGCTGACTAATGAAAAATGGCTGAGTGATTTAGGTTTCTTAGTCGACATAACGAAGCATCTTAATGACATTAATTTGGAATTGCAAGGAAAAGAAAAAAGCATAATTGATATGGCGAGCTCCATTAATGCATTTAAGTGCAAATTACAATTGCTAATGAGCGAACTGAAAAACAAAAACTGCAAAAATTTTCCTACTTTAGAATTACAAAGAAACCAGCAACATTTTGAAACATACGAAAAAGAAATAAACAATATTTTTATTGAATTTGAAAGACGCTTTCAAGAATTACAAAAAATTCAGGTGGTTCTCATGTTTTTGGCATACCCCTTTAATTGCTCGGACATACAAGGAGTTTCTTCATGCATAGCCAACACATTCCATATGGAACTATGTACGGTTGAAAATGAAGTACTAAAACTAATTTCAGATATTAGTTTAAAAGCCCGAGCTGCAGACAACACTCACTTGTCTTCTATGCCAGAACAAAAGTATCCATTATTAAAACTAGTCAGTCTTCAAATAACCGCATTCTTCGCGTCTACGTATTTGTGCGAGTCTGCGTTTTCTCAGATGCTAGACTTGATTGTTTATCAAGTCAAAATATCGTACCCGCCTCACAAACGAGCACTTGGTAGCCTGCTTACGTATAGCCTTGAGTGAGAACACACCCAAATTTGAACAGTTGACTGATGACCAACAATGTCATGCATCTACGTCTCGTTAATTTTCCGCCACAAGAAAAATACATATAACTTGACCTGTATTTATTTTATTTTCTTATAATATTTTTTATCTACAAATGTGTGTAAAGAGTAAGAAACTATGTAAAATTGCTAATAATTACTTAAGTATTATTACAACATAAAAATAAATGATAATATAAATATAATTACGTATTATTATTACTAATAGATAATAAAAAAAATACATAAAAATAAACAAAGAATTAGCAAGCTGAAGTGGCAGTGGGCAGGCCATATCTCGAGAAGAACCGACACACGCTAGTGGATCGTTTATTTGTTATTTACAATCTTAGTAAGAGTGTTTTCTTTTTTATTCCTGAGGAAGGATGACTGGGGATATTTGAAAACGTAAGCATTTATAAATTTCAAATATTTTTCTAACAATTTATTCATATTTTCAAATCCTCACTACCGGGGTAGACTTTGGACAGATTGTCCGAGGTCTCCCATTGTGTCCGTAGTGTCCCCGTATTAACATTTTATTTGAAGGTCCTATTGCTTTTTGTTACAGATAAACAGAATAAGAGATGCCCGGGCATTATAAGATAAAACTAACCGCACATTTTCTCCTGAGGCACTAAGAAAAGCCATAACAGATGTGCGATCCAAAAAATTAAGCATCAGAAAGAGTGCGGCTAAACATGGCGTTAGCAAATCAAGACTTTTTTGATTATTTTAAAAAGACTTAAAGGTGAGGATAACATTGAGTCTGTTGATTTAACAACTAATTTCAGAAAAAGCCAAGTTTTTCCTCCAATCATGGAAGCTGCTTTGGCTGAATATTTAATTAAATGCTCAACAATGTTTCATGGTCTCACACCTTAAGCTACTAGACACTTAGCTTATGAATATGCAGAGATAAATAATTTAAAGTATCCGCCAAAATGGAAAGAAACTAAATCTGCAGGACCTGACTGGTTCTTATTATTTTTAAAACGTCATCTACCCTTTCAATACAGACACCTGAAGCCACGAGTCTTGCACGAATGACGAGCTTCAATAGAGCAACAGTAGCAGAATTTCAAGACAAGCTTGAAGATGTTATAACACGTTATAATTTAACACCAACCCAGATTTATAATCTGGATGAAATCGGGATAACCACAGTGCAGCGTGTTCTAAAAGTCATTGCTCAAAAAGGGCAACACCAAGTAGGACAATTGACCTCGCGAGAAAGAGGAGAGCTCGTTACACAGGAATAATAAGTGCAGCTGCCTTACCACCGGTTTGGATATTTCCTCGTCACCGCTTTGACAAAAGGAAAATGATGCAAGGTATACCAGATACCGCAGGTCTTGGTTTGGTTTACCCTTCCGGCTGGATGACAAGTGAGAATTTTTTGAAGGTGTTGGAATATTTTGCTAAGAACGTGCGTTGTTCTATAGAAAACAAGGGCTTGTTAATCATGGACAACCATGAATCCCATTTATCAGTGGATGGATTAAATTTCTGTAAAACAAATGGGATCATCATACTTAGCCTGCCACCACACACGTCAAATAAGCTGCAACCACTGGATCGAACTGTGTTTGGGCCACTCAAGACTTTTTACAACAGTGGTCTGGATTCATGGATGTTAGCACACCCTGGGCAAACTGTTAGCATTTATGACATCCCACAAATTAGTCTTCAAGCTTGGGATAGAGCTGCTAATCCTATGAATGTAAAATCTGGATTTAGATGCACAGGTATTTGGCCTTTTGATGACATGTTTTAAAAAAAAAATATTTTACCACATATAATCAATTTTTATGATGAAAGTCATAACGTTAAAGTATATTATAATAGTTGTAGTTTGACAGGAAAAATTTAGATTTTCAATAACTGTTAACTACTGAAAATTTATTCAGATCAACTTATGTCAAAATCGTCCGAAGTCTACCCGGGCTCCCCTACGTCCTTGAGTATTCGTAAAACTTGTTATCATTTTTGTTGAACTTTTGTTGTTAAATCTGTTACGTTTTCGTTGAGTTTTTGTTATTAGTATATCTGTTATTTTTTCGTTATTGATTTGTGGTTATTTATGAGAAAGGGAGTAGGTACCTATTGGTTACGCTATGGATTCGGAACAAGCTGGTCCGTCGTCAAGTAATCGTGGTCGCACGCGCCGCCGCCGTCATATACTACCACCCGCGTCTGTGGCAGGTAAGTCGTAGATCTATATAAAAATGCAGAACCTACTGTATCTATTTCAGTTCGTAAGAGTAGATGATTTTGGGTTAACCTTTCAAGAGTAATAAATAAAAAATCTGCTCTTCGTACATAGGTACGGGATACTACATATTATGAAATGATAATGATTTTTAGGTTCCTCTGGCGAAGCACCACCGCTTACATCTCCGAGAAAGAAAAGAAGACCGACCAACCTAACGGTTGGGGAACAAGAAATAATTATAAATATATATAAGGTTGTTAAAAATACTTGGCCCAAAGATGCATACTCTTCAAACCAAAAAATGGTGGGAAAAACATCTGAAATCTCAGGAGTGAGTAAATCCTCAATTTATCGTGTCTTAGGAACATATGTATAGAGACACCCATTCTACAAGAGAAATAAAACAAGAAAGGGGAAGGAAATCAATAATAAAAAAGCTAGACAATTTTCAAAGGTCAGCGATAAGAACGAAAGTCCATCAATTTTATCATGCCGGAGAATTACCAACGGTGAAAAAAGTTTGGCAAAAAATAAATGCAGATGACCAATTACCAAATTTGAGCATGACTACACTTAGACGTTTATTTCATAATTTAAAGTTTCCATAAAACGCGACAGAAAAAGCGTATTGATAGATCGCCAGGAGATAGTTTTATGGCGCACCAAGTAGGTATTTAATACAGATACGACAAATGAGAGCTGAAGGTCGACGAATTTTTTACCTAGATGAAACATGGGTAAAATCAGGTAAATGCCTTAACTTTGAAGCGATCCTTTGTAATATAGGTACATTTATATCATTTTCTTAACAATGGTTTGTTTTATTTTTAGGTCATACTGTTGGAAAAGTATGGCAAGATACGACGGTTACATCGGCCCGTGAAGCGTTTCTGGAAGAATGTGTGTTGTAGTTAGATATTATTGCAAACAACAAGGTCGCATTGTGAGTAGGTTTTGGGATCTTATTCAGATCTTTGGAGATGACAATACGGACCATAGCTCTACAGCTGAACACCTATACAGTGTGATTATTAAATCATTTCACGACCACTCAATTCCCATTGAAAATATTATTGGTTTTGGCTCTGATGGCTGCAACACTATGATGGGGTGTAATAATTCAGTGTCCAGCAGATTTAGAATAACGTGCCCAGGCATCATTATCATAAAATGCGTATGCCACTCACTACATTTGTGCGCTAGCGACGCATGCAAACAATTGCCGCCACAATGTGAGAAATTTACACGCGATATTTACAACTATTTTGGCTACAGTAGTAAAAGACAGTCAGAACTTAAAGAGTTCCAAACATTTGCTGATGTTCATATTCATAAAATGCTACAGCCATCACAAACTCGATGGTTGTCCTTGTCAGCTGTTGTGGACAGAATGATCGAGCAATGGAATGTGTTGACACTTTATCTTAATGCAAAATGGTTGGAAAACAACACATGTCATGATATACACAAAAATTTTAATGAACCTATAACGAAGGCGTATTTTTATTTTTTAAATTGAATGCTGCCAAATTCACAAACGTCAATACATTTTTCCAAAGCGAAACGCCCGTGGTAACTCTTGTACATGGGAAATTGAATGAGCTTTACACTGAATTGCTTACAACTTACATGAAACCAACATATATAAAAACAATGAACTTGGACAAAATCAACCCCACAGATGAAAGTAATTTCAAAAGCATAGACGAGATTTACCTTGGCTTGGGTGAGCTTTCATCCAACGAAATTGACAGTAGATTAAAGGTAGAGCTAAAAGAAAAATGCAGGAAGTTTATTGTTCAGGCATATGTCGGTATACGCAAACGATACAGTCTTGATGATCCAGTTATGTCGGCAATTTCCAAACTTGACCTCGAAAACTGCTTAGAAGATACGAGAGATGATTCTCTCCAACCTGTTTTTACGCTGTTGCCAAGATTAGCACCAGAATCACTAACACAGCAACAAAAGCTAGATGACCAATGGAGAAAGCTACCCTGCATTAGAAACACAATAAATATTAATCAAGCACCTGACCTTTTGGCACGAAGTGAGTTATTATTCTTTATTTTGACAAAATAGGATGGAACTATGAATCCTACAGTTTTTTTTTATTTCAGGTAAGCCATAAGAATGAATTTTCACTAGTTGCCAAGTTTATGTTAGATATATTGGCACTACCCAATTCAAATGCCGAATGTGAAAGGAAATTTTGTGAGATCAACGACATCAAAACCAAGAAAAGAAACCGCCTTATCACAAATACCATAAAAGGGAATATTCTAGCACAGCAGGCTATAAAACGTCATGCAACGAGTTGTGTCAATTTCAAGCCTAATGACAATACATTTGCGAGACAGCTTTCTCCACATTAACTGCTATAAAAACAAAATATCGCTCCAGACTTAACGTAGAACCTGATTTGAGGGTGTCTGTTTCTGATAATAGTGTGCAAGCACAAGGTTCATATTAGTTTGTAAGGTTACGTATATGTATCATTTTTTTAAATAAAATATTAAAATAATTGCTTTTCACATTTAATGCCATCGTAAATATTACTCGTATGTTAAATGCATATTTTCTAGTTTGCTCAAATATTACTTTCCAAAATAAATAAACTCTTCAATATAAATAATTTACGAAATAAAAACAGCTAACTTCGTTACCTGAACCAACCTTTGCACTTGTTAACTTAGCGATTTTTTTTCTGGGGTCACTCATTTCTATGTTTTTAATTTTGGGGTCGCAATATCAAAAAGTTTGCGGCCGCTGCTTTAGATGAACCACAAACGCTTTGTGATGCTATAAATGCACCTGAGAAGGATGAATGGTACGAGGCTATGAAAGGCGAGTATAATTCCATGCTCAAAAATAATGTACGGAAGTTAGTAGACCGCCCGTAAACTGCGTAAACTGCAGGAGTAAATGTAGTTAAATACAAATGGATTTTAAAGAAAAAGTTTGATATTTCATAAAATATGTATAAGGCGAAACTTGTTGTCTGTGCTTATAGCCAAAAACATGGCATAGATTATGCCAAATGCCGATACTTTTTCACCAGTTGTTAGACATTCAACTTGTGGAATAATATTCAGTATTACAAATCGGTTGGACCTGAATACCTATAGATCTGACATAGATGTCACCAAATTATTTTTAAAAGGTGAGTTAGGTGAAGTACTCTATCTATATGGAACAGCAAGCTGGTTTTAAATCTGACAATGGATGAAACAAGCAAGTCGCATATGGAATGTTAAAATAATTCATGATGATTGATGACTTAAAAGATGGAGAATAGCAAAGAATGGGTTTGTGCAGAGTATGTGTGAACCTTGTGTTTATTAAAATAATAGATTCAGGCGTTACTTTGCGGAAATCCATTGCACAATATTAGAATGAAGAAATACATATACATATTTCTTCATTCTAATATTGTGCTTGTGTTTATTGTAAAAAGACGACAGACGATTCTTTTTTTTTTTTTTTTCGAATGGATTATAATGCTGTTGACCGCAGATGGCCATGACAGCGTTACCGGGCTTTTGGCGGGCGCAGAGGGCGCCTCGCCGGTAAAATTAGGTTGGGGCGACACGCACAAGGGCCACCACTTAGGTGCGAGCCTCGGCTTGGGCTGTCGCCAGATGCTACACAAGAGGGTAATGGAGGTTTCGCCAAGGTGCACGAATGCACCTAAGGGCGGAAGCGGGGAATTCTTCGACCCCGCATCCGGCGGGGTCGGTTTTTGGTCGGTTGTGTAGTGTGCGGAAGCGAATTGGTTGCCGTCACCTCCGGGTTAGCGGCGGTGATTGGGTCAACGGGGTCACCGAGAACGTGTCTCGGTCTACGGAGGAGAGGCCACAGACGAATATTTAGTATTAGCCTTATATGTTGACGATATTATATATTCATTATGAATGTAAGCGGGTTAACTACGAACCTAGTTTGTGTTGGAAGAACACCAACGTTTCATCCCTTAACGTGTTAACCCGCTTACATTCATAATGAATTCGTCAAACTACGAAAGTTTTTATATTAGGGTATTATTATATGTTTTTCACAATGGATTTATTCATAATATTTTTAAAGTTGTAATTTATGATGACATAAAAGAAATATGCAACAATAAAATTCGAATAAAAATCTATCACAAATCCATTTAACCCAAAACAGATGAGAAATACCCCAGGACTTGTTAGGCCAAGTTCTCCACAACCTGGGTGTTCTTGGATGACGGACAGAAGTGCATCAGCGTTCGTCACTAAGTCAGAACAAATAATGGCGATACCGAAAGAAAATAGAACAAAGCAAAGAGTTATGTACGAAACTAAGGGGAAAGAGCAATAATTACTGAGTAACCCTAAAAAATTAGCTTATTGCTTTAAAAGAGGCTAAATAAAAGAAAGAGCCAAATCAACGTAAAGTAACTAAAAAGAACGCAAAAGAAAAATAACCAAACAGAAAAGGAAGGCATATGTTTTAGTGCTATCATTTTAGTTTTGGCGACATCCGAAAGAGATGATAAATAAAAATATGATAATAATACTTAGGCTTCCATGGAGTCATTAATATTCACCGTAGACCTATCCTGGATCATGGTGGAATGCTGGGTGATGGTCATACGGAACTTCAGCTCTTCATCTGCCATTAGGTCTTGTGGTCTGATTGGTCCTCTGTTACCGCAACCCGCGACTAAATAAAACAGTATTATATGAATAATTAATTAAATCATGATAAATTAAATTGAGATTGATCGTTTCGTGCTGGAACGAGATAAAATTGTGTTGTGTTTTAAAATTTTTCTGCATGCTACAAGGAATATAACCAGCGCAAAAGTAATTTGCCGGAAACCGTAAACCATTTTCTAGTAACTTGAAAACACTAACTTCGATTCACTGGTATTTTTGGAGCATTGGAAAATAAGACGTTTTGGGATGGTTATGGGCTAAAAATCAACATATTCCCAAATGCTCCCAAAATACAAGTCAATCGAAGTTGGTTATAATTATTCTCCTGCTTTCTGCCTTTATCACACGCTAGGTAGGGTCGGCATAACATGTATTTTTCTTCCACTCTCCTCTATCAGCCTTAATTTCTATATATCTTTCTTAACCATGTCCTCTTTCACACAAACCTCAAATTTTTTGCCTATTTTCCGGCCTTTGCAAAAATGTACTATTATACTACACCTGCTCGGAAAATTGCCTATTCCTTTTCCAAATATAAGATAGAAAGTAAGTTATTGCAGGCGTATAGGAATCCGGGAGGAAAAACTCTATGGAATTTCATTTCTCATGCGTTTTAGCGGGAGGGAAAACTGTATGGAAATCCATTTCTAACGTGTTATTTTTTTTTAATTTCTTAAAAGATCGGCCGATAGCTATGGTTATTTTCATAATAGGTCAAACGACAAAAAGTTTTTACTCCAAGTCCGCTTGCCTCTTCTAATTTCCGAACAATATTTTGAAAAAAGAACCCAAGTGATAAAGGCTGGCGCGGGAAGTTCTTCTAATTTTGAATTTGGCAATTTTATTAATTCTACAGAATGTCGTCGAGTGATAGTGAAAGTTTTATGACACCGCCAGAAATAAAATATTTATTTTGCTTTTTATTTTCCTCGAAGGTGTAGTATAATAGTAGATTGTATCATAAGGGAGCAAAATAATATTTTTACGGCGAGGGCGCTTTTTTGAATCCAGAGCGAAGTGAGGGATTCTACAGTAGAATCCCGAGCGAGCGAGGGATTCAAAGTATGTCGCCCGAGCCAAAAATATATTTTGCGCCCGAGTGATACACTCTACTTTTCATCACCCTCTATGAGAAAATAAAAGGTGCCTCATATTTTATTCTAATATTATTATTTCACTGTCACTTGACACATTTTTCAAAACAAAACCAAATCCGTGCTAATTTACGAAAACGTGGGCTGTAGTTCGCGGGTTTTTAATTTGATTTCTTTTTTTTTCATTCAGCCGGCGCGGCGGCGGCGGCGGCGGCGGCGGCGCAATATGGTCCGTCGCGTCTTACCAGCCAGTATTTATTCAAACAATATTTGCGTTCGATTTTGCTGGCGCTGAAAACTAAGACGTTCCGAAGTCAATAACTGCGCGGCAATACACTTTTCCGCGCACTTTTTGAATTAGGAATTTATAAAGAGGAATAAAAGTTCTTTTCTGCCCGCTAAAAGTTCCTGAAAGAAGACACCACCTTTGGGTGCACATAAAGGCGAACAAAGTCGTCTTTTTCGAATAGATGGGATGAAAAGCACTATGTATCACTCTGCAGAAAGTGCGATTCCTACCTCGTGTGTTTTAAGGCCCTCGGCTGCGCCTCGGGCCTCAATAACACACTCGACAGGAATAAGGCACGTTCTCGCCTAGGTGTACAATATACTATTGTTTCCTACCCACTCTTTGGAAAAATTGTTGGCGTCCATTTTGTGATTGTTGCTAACACTAGGTATAAAAATATTCACCCTAGTTTCTATTTTATAAATCAGACACATTAATTTTTATCATAGTAAGACTACAAACAGTCTTGAAACACATGAAATAAAAATGTATAACACATACAACGGCGAATAAAAAATTACCCCGAAAATTGGGAAATGTTTTCGAAACAACATTATGCAGGTGAGGATGCCGTGTATTCGGCATACAGCGTTCCGTGCAAATAGCACCGCACGCGGAATCACCTGTCATCTGTGATTCAAACCGTACACTCTACTCGTCACATGACATTCTATCATGCCGACATCACGCTAACCTGTTACATATTTTCCGTCACGAATTTGGTTATAACATGGGTTCATAAAAAATGGTTTACGTTTTGCGGCAAATTACATTTCAGTTAGATTTATTCCTTGTCAAATGAAGAAAAAAATATAAGCCACAAAAAAAAATAACTGACGCGAACACGAAACGCTCCATCTCCAATATGCAATGCAATGGTGTGCTGGTGACGAACTCTGCACATAGACGACAGGCGGGAATCGAACCCGCAACCTCCTCAGCAGGCAAAGTAGGTAAGTTTGCGGTTGACTTTTATTTAAAAAAAACCCAAAGTGCGGGCATAAGCACTATAAAAAAAAAAAAACCTTTTATTTAAAAGTTTGAAAGTTCTCTGCAGATAAAAGTAACTCGCCTGTGCAGGCCTTTAGTGCACAACTGAAGACATACCTGGGCATTTTGATCTCTGCTTTGTCTTGATATAGTTCATGATTGATTCCTTCTCATA
Source organism: Eupithecia insigniata (assembly GCA_947859395.1). Classification (NCBI taxonomy): domain Eukaryota; kingdom Metazoa; phylum Arthropoda; class Insecta; order Lepidoptera; family Geometridae; genus Eupithecia; species Eupithecia insigniata. The sequence goes on from OX402000.1 coordinate 2,081,739, forward strand.
GATATGTCCACATACTGTGTTCTTCACCGGGTCAACCACAGCCCTCTTTGTTATTGGATCAATCTGTAAAAAAGTTTCACTTATCTAGCTATTCCATTGATTAACTTACAACTATATGAATAACTATTAAGAACGGAATGGATAGCCTTATTCCCCATACAAACGTACTTTCCACTTAATTTGGAAACCCCGACCTTATTGAAATTTTCCATACATAATCAGATGAAAAATAGCTATGTTTGCAGCGTTTAGTTTTTGAAAAAACATAATGATATTTAAATGAGAGAAACTAATTGGACCAGCAAATCGAGTCATCTTCAAGCGATTTTTTATGCATGATACACACCTTTATTCGAAAATCTGTCGCGCTGCAAACATTCTAAATATATTCAGCATTTTAAATAATCAAAAATATTTTTGAAATCAATCGTTAACTCAAAATTAATCGGAAAGTACGAAAAAATATCAAAAAATGGTGCAAACACGCACACAGCCACATGACAGCTTCGTATCAGATGGTTAGACGCGTTTTCTCACTCATAGCGCGCCCTATTTCATTCTACGCGAAACAACAACAAATCCGCATGGGAGGATAATATACAAACATAACATCAGCATAAGAGGTGCATGAGTATTACAAATAATAATAAGTAGCGATAGTTTAAAAAGATCTATTTCAATAAATTTGTGGGCCCAACATAATTTTCTTTATTTCGCTCCTGCCCTATCCTGCTTCCACCCTTATCAACTGATAATGGCAGTATACAAATATTACTTACATGCTCATCTTGCGAGTCAGTAATGGCTAAATCAGATTCATCCATGTTCTCTGAAAAAAATATTGAACAGAATTAAGTATGCATAAAAACTTTTTGGATTAAAGAGTACCTAAGACTAGAAAATTTAAAATTATATGTCAAGTTCAGAGTTAACCATTTAAAAAATGGACATAAAACGACAGACATGATACTAGCTGTGAACAGCTAAAAGAGCAACTAGGCCATAGGTGGAACCTTTTTGCTTGTCATTGATTAAACTCACTCACAAATAAATAATTATTGCTTGACAATACACACAGAAACATCTAGTCCCAAGCTAAGCAGAGTTTGTGTTATGGGTACTTGATGAGTCATACTTATTACAATATATCTATATAAAACAAAATCTCATTAGTTACACCACTTATAACACAAGAACGGCTCAACTGATTAAAGATTTTTGATTTGTTGTATTTTTATCTGCCCAGAATAGGACAATAACTAAAAAAATTAGGGTATTGCGTGTTAAATTAAGGCTAGATGATGTTGTGAGAGTTTTCCAGTAATATTAATTTACTGGTTTCTGCCAGCCGTCTCTCACACACTGTTTCTATAAGAACATTTTGTTATTTATATCTTTATAGACTTAGTAGCTATGTCTATTATAATAAAGCTTTTAATATATTTGTTGTTCTTTAACTTCATGCCAAATGTGTGGCAACTCAGTGTAACTGCAGACACTAAACAAACATTCTCTGGTTTAGAGTGTCTGAATAGCTATAAGAATAAATTAAGTTTAATTAATAAAGAAAATACAAAAAAATACAATCAACAACCTGTTTTACATAAAATAGCCTATGTTGTCTAAACCTAACACAGGCTTTAAGACACTTCTAACAAAAATGTTATGTTGATTTTTTACCTGAATAAATAATTCTATTCTATTTTATTTCAGGCCTAGAACTAACTGTATGCAAAATTTCAGCCCTATCCATTCAGTAGTTTTGATGTGAAGGGAATATCCATCCAAACTTTTTCCTTTAAAATATCTGTGTGGTTAGGTATTTTCTTTAAATATATTTTAATTATTCTATCTCAAAACTTTAGAATCAACTAAAAACATACATCATACATACAATTGACTCTTTCTTTCAGTCAGGTACAATACAAAGGCTTAATACTTACGCCTCTGCAAGCCTCTTTCCACTCGTTTGTTCAACTCCCTCATGTAAGGATGGTTGTCTACATTCAGCCGCCTGCCTGTCATTTTCTCCAAATGTGCATTGAACCTGGCTTCCAAGCTATCTATGTTTGACTGGTCTGTCTCTCTCTGTAAAAATATTATAACACATAATGTCGCGCAAAATTGAGTTTGCTCATCAAACTAGAAGGCTGGTCATTTGTTGAATAAAATTGGGTAGGGTTAGTAGGGCAGGGCAATATATTTTGCTTCAAACTGCCTAAGCCCGTACTTATTATATGAAACATCATTTTATTTATAGGAAACAACATTAATAGGTCTTATAATCCTTCAAATCTAAAAAAAGGGTTTGGCGGGATTTGCGTAGATCATTACGAAGGAAACTGAAACATGGTAAAAGCAAACACAAACCTTAGTTTTCTCCAAAGCCTGGATAGCCACGTCTTGCTGAGCCTCCATCATACAGTATTCTTGGACGTAGCTCTTCAATTTGTTGAATTCTGCCTCTTTCTCGACATCGAGGTACTTGGAGACGTTCTCGGTACATAAATACAAGCTTGTTATGCATTGCTTTCGCAAATCAGCTAGGTCCGCGTCTGCCATTTCTTACAAACAAATATGTGCTTATGATAATATTTATAATGTCTGAGAAAGTAAAGAAGAAATCACAAAAGCAAAACCGAAGAACTAAACCGAAAAATTATTTTCATTCAATGGGCTTATCAGTATCCTTATATTATCCTCGTCAGTATTGTATTCTCTTTGGGGCTTATGCGCGTCAGGGTTACCATCTCAAAAGTGGCGGTTCTGCCACATAATAAAATAAAATAATAAAAAACACTTTATTCCATAACCATAAATGTACTTCTTATTAATCGTGCATAATAATTAATTAAAATTGTAATACATATTTCTAATTAATGTCATTACAAAATAATTAATAAATCAAACAAAAATTAAAATAAGATTAGCCTAGGTAGAATACCTAGCTTTCTTATAATCGTTACAATTAAAGTTGCATGCATTGTTATTTGTTGATGTTGAATTTGTTTACATATAATATAAATTTCCTTCGCTTTAAATTATAGTAGGTAGATATTTTTGTTGGTTAGAATCCCTTTTCGTGGACAGGCCTCCTCTAGTTCATGTATTATGTTTTAAGTTTTCATAAGCTAGCTTTGTCCTTGTATGTTTTCTCTTGCATTACATATTTAATTATTATAATTTTTCTTCGCTATGCAATGTTCAGCAAGCAGTTTGATCTTACGCTATAAGTATAATTATACAGGTAATGCTCTTCTGTCTTCCTGTTTTTCTGAGCTGGAGGGTTTCGGTTTAGCTTTCCCGCGGTGACCAGTCGTAATGGGATGCTTGGTTTCGGTTTTGTGTGTGTTTTATTAACATTTATTTCAGATTTGTAAGAGGTAGCGCTTTTTGCTTATTGTTTTTTAGGCATTGTCTCTACTCTAGTGCCGTAAAATATTGCGTTATGTTTCTATTTTCGTTGTATATTTCATATTGTTGTTTTTTTTGCGTTTCTGCTATAATCCTTTTTCTAATCATTGGTTCATTTTCACTATGGATAGTCCTCTTAAAATAGTTTTCTTTCATATATTTTTTTTCCATCGGAGCTAGGTAATTGAACTATAAGTTTAATGTTCTTAATAAAGTATGGTTTCCTTTTTAAATTCGTTTTTCAGCTGATCCTTTAACTGTTTCCGTTGTTGCAGGATTTTTGGTGCGAAATCTTCTTTTAGGTAGTAGCCAGTTGGATTTAGTTTATTTTTATTTTTAAGGATTAGAATTTTCTTGCCATACCTTGAAAGACCCATGTGGCGACCTCTAACCAATATTGGTTAGAGGGTGCGTGCAGTGCGATGGCACCGCGATCCGTGATTCTTACGCGAGTGTGGAGAGCTTACAGGCTTTAGAATCGAATTAATAAAGCAGATGTTGCCAGTTCTATAAAATAGGTAATTATCTACCAAATGAACTTATATAGAAAATTAAAAATAACTTTAACAATGATTTCATTGAAAATTTAAACTAATACGAATTTTCTTGGATCGAATCTGCCAAAATCTTCCATTTTTAGTAAATCGTCACTTATTCTGCCATAGCTAGCATTTAGAAGCCAAATCTGCAATGGCAGACATCTGCCACAAAATGGTCACACTGCTGCGCGCCTAACACGAATCGCTTTGGCGAGGTTTTGACCTAGGCTTTGACAGATAACATAACACTTTCTGACAATGACATTAAAAAAACCATTCATAGAATCCTGAATAGACCCCGAACGGCCCGAACCCTTAAGAGTAGTCTAGAAAGGGAGTTGCCAAGCGCTATTTTTAGTACTAAAATGATTCTGCCAGTTTTCACGGGAGGCGAGGTGCAGGAATGCAATGCAGAAAAATTAAGCGTCCCTATAAACGCACACGCAAGTAAAAGCTGTACACTAACACAAAACAAGCACACAATTAAAGAATTACTGTTGTTACACTATTGTTTAGTTACACACTAACACAAAAAAGTAGTGATGGGGTGTAAAAAAGACCGATAAAATGAATGATTTCAAATGAATGAAATCAGGGTTCTTCCAAATCATATACTTTTCCTTTTTTTATAGATTTGTAGGGCGTAATCTCTGTAACTACTAAACCGATTTTAAAAATTATTCTACGCATAGAAAGGAACACTGTTGTTAAGTAACACAAGGCTATATTCTATCTACGCAAGTAAAACCGCGGTGCGCTAATAGTTATTGTATGTACTTACATAATTACAACAAATATTACGCAATTATGAATCTTAGGGTTCTAACTTAGAACATCTTCATAGAAATCGGTTCAGTCTTAGAACTTCTAAGACTGAACTGATTTCGATGAATCTTTCATGAATGTATTTTTTTGATAAATATTTTGTTTCTTAATTGGTGTGGTGGGGTGAGAAAAATAAAGAGCAGGAGAAGAATAGCGGCTGTTAGCAAATGTACTGCCCCACGTGGATTTGTATGGCTAGGAATTAAAAAAAATGATATTGTGGTGTTTAATATAAATGTATATTGCATAATTTTTACACTATTGGTTTTTAAAATGGACTAATTTATTGTAAATGTGACGTACACATTTCTTTGAATCTGTTTTTTTTCATGAGAAAAGAGAATCTAGTATCTGTATACTTTTGCATAACCAATCTTCCTAATTCCATATTGTGATTGACGAAATCATTATCATAAACATGTAGATCAATATTTGGAAATAAGTCCTTTCCTTGGAAATAGTTGAATGATTTTGAAACTATATACGTTGTAGTAATTTATTTAAGCATTAGGAGCATCTTTGTATTATAAATTGAATATAATTTTCAATCATTATCTACTTGTACTGTATTGATATTTCGATCCACAGTCTATTTATAAAGAACTAGCTATGCACCGCAGTTTCATCTTACATACTACACCAGCTGTACAAAAAATCACGTTTATATGTTTCTGCGTTCAAAAAGAAGAAAGCAAATAGCAATAAATAAACAACAAGCACCACCAAAATTTTAAGGTAGCTCCATAAATCGACATGTTGAAGGCAGAATGACAGAGACAATCGCAGCAAACTAGTTTTTATAAACAAACACAAATGACTGTTCATATACCTCGGACTGCGTACGCTCGGCTACTCCCGTTCTGAATGCTCCGAGTAATGTATTCCCGATACAGATCCTTTCCCCGTGTTTTGTTAACTTATTTGAAATGATGTTGCATACATCCATTACGAGTACAATACAGAACCTCCTTTTTTTAAATCGGTTAAATATGGGTACAAAAAACACATGGCATTTTATTCATTCCATCATTCACTCAATCAATTTCATTCAATTAGTCCCCACACTACGCCTTCTACCAAGGAATTTATACTCACATTACTCAACTATACCCTCTACCAAGACGAAGGCGTCGTATTAAAACTGTCGCAACTGCTATTCCATTTGAATCTAAATTAAACAATATTCCAAAAAACAATTGACAAAAATATCACTTACTTGTTATAGGAAATACCGTGGTAGCTTAAGTTTGATGTCTCTGATCGTCTTTTACACCGTAATACCGCACAATTCACCATTTTCACTGAGCACTACTTTGCGACACGAAACGACAGCTAATGGACGCGGTTACGAGTGAAGTAGTTTTATATAACGTGTATGGCCATATGGCCGGCAGAGGGGTACGCCTTGCGTTGACATCTCCGTTCTAGATACTCTAAGCCCGAACCTCATTCTACCTCATAATTTTACATGATCCACATAGATACAAATACCATGGTCTATGATGGGTCTATGAAAACACGGTCTCTTATTCACTTCAAAGTTATACTCATCTCCTTCTTTATCATCATCATCCGGCCCGACATCATCATATCAGCCCTTACACGTCCACTGCTGGACATAGGCCTCCCCCATACGACGCCACGAATAGCGGTCCTGAGCCGCCTCCATCCAACGACTCCCTACGACCGCTACGATGCTGTCGGTCCATCGAGTGGGAGGTCTTCCCACACTCCGTTTCGCATTGCATCGCGGTTGCCACTCGAGAACATTCCCAACGGCTAAGCGAAATAAGATATTATCTACTGAAAAATAAACTTTTTATTGAAAAACTGTTTAGGAAACTAAATAATTATTATCCTTACATAATGAGAAACAATGAGATATTTTTTTACAAAACATATGGCACAATTTACATTTAAAAAAAAAACTAACTTTGACCGGCATTGCCCAACATAGCGGGCAATACCGGTCGGCAGGTTGACAATACCGGTCAGTCAGATTAATGGCACAAATCACTTAATAATCTTCGGGGGCTCATAAACCGAGTATTCAGAATATCCAAATTGATTCCATTACACAGTAAATTTTTGACTACTAGCCTAATGTTTCGAGATCCTAAAATTTTAAAAAATAATATAAATGTTTAAAATTATAAACAAGTGATTGTGTGTGTATAAAATTCAAATTCGACATCAATTTCTTTAATATTTACAATTTTTCTTAAGTTACACGCGATAAATAGAAATCCCTCGGAAATAATTTTTTTATAGAACCACTTGTATTCATGACATGCGGATCGGTATTATCCGCAAGCAATTTGTGTCACGTTTTTTCTTAAATAATTTTTAACCACAAAAATGCCGCTCACGCTGACCTGTATTAGCAGCATGTCACGGATTCAAATGATCTATAAAACTTTTATTTCAGTGGGATTTCTATTTACCCCGTAAAACTTCAGAACACATTGTAAATATTAAAGAAATTGTATCGCATTTGAGTTTTTATACATAATCACTTGTTTTATAGCTTTACACATTTATATTATTTTAAATAATTGTAGTATCTCTAAACATTGGTTTCGTAGCCAATGATTTAAGGTGAAATGGAGCCAATTTGGAAACAACTCTATTCTGAATACTCGGGATATGAGTCCGAACATTATTAAGTGATTTGTGCCGTTAATCGGACTGACCGGTATTGCCCGCTATGTCGAGAAATGCCGGCAAAGGTATTTTTTTTTAAATGTATATATTGTGCCATATGTTTTGTAAAAAAAATCTTATTGTTTCTCATTATGTTAGAATAATAGTTAAAGTTATGTTTTCCAAACAGTTTTTCAGTAAAAAGTTTATTTTTCTGCAATTAGTATCTTATTTGACCGGCATTAGCCGACATTACCCTAAATGTGGAGCTGTGTGATGTCCATTCAATAAAATCTAGGTATATATATGTAAATCTATACTATACACTACATTTATAAAAATAAGTAAGGTTTGGTCAAGGTTTGGTTTGGTTCAGTATAGGTACTAACTGGTCTATGGTTTGGTTGGAGGTTGTACGGGGGAAACTCTGAATCTACTGAGCCGATTTAGAAAATTCACAAAAAACCACGTTATTTGTGAGTGTTTTATGCTATTTATTACGCATAATTAACAACTAAAAATGTTTACCGCCCAACGAAGTGGGCACGGGTCAGCTAGTTTAAAATAAGAATAAAATAAAATTACTTCATGTCACAATAAAGAGTTCTGCAGCCATTCAACAAAATCCCAACCCAAGGAGCCTAAAGAGTTAGGACCCTGTTGAAAGACTGCATGATGGGCGAAGCAAACTTGCTGCCTACACTCTGTAGGATGGTGTTGGTACTGCCCCATGTTCTGCGCAGCAGCGAGGCGGTATACATATATATACCTACCTACCTATTTACTGGTAAACCCTGACGTGTTGGTCAATGATGTTTGTTTTTTTTATTTTGATCCGTGAACTAAAAAAAACGTACGTGTTTTAGTACGTGAAGTTGGTAAAAGTTTCCTCAAAATCCCAGACGATTATAATTGCCCCAAAAAGTAAAATAAAAACGTCAAGTGTGAGTTCGATTCACCGAGAAGGTTCCGTAATTATAAGACCTTGTTTCTTGCCAAATTTCATGATTCTAGGTCAACTGTATGTACACTATAGGTTTTGGTCACTTGCAAAAACCAAAAATAGGTACTTACCTATGTGTTTTTTGTGAATAGACTACGTATTTACGGTTTTCGGATTTTTCCCTTTACTTGTAGGTACCTACTCTAAAGCCTTGCTTCTTGCCGAATTTCATGATTCTAGGTCAATTGGAAGTACCCTATAGGTTTTCAGTCCATGGTAACAATAAAATATAATTTTTTATGTGAATTAACTATAAATTCACAATTTTCGGATTTTTTCCTTTATTTAAGCTAAAAGATATTACTTCGTTCCGAATTTCATGATTCTAGGTCACCGGGAAGTACCTTATGGGTTTTCGGTCCATGGTGAGAATCAAATATATTTTTTTATGTGAATAAACTACAAATTCACGGTTTTCGGATTTTTCCCTTTACTTGTGCTGGCTTTGCTTCTTGCCGAATTTCATGATTCTAGATCAGCAGGAAGTTCCCTATAGGTTTTCTGTCCATGGTGAGAATCAATATAATTTTTTATGTGAATTACTACAAATTCACAGTTTTCGGATTGTTCCCTTTAGTTGTGCTTTATAACCTTGCTTCTTGGTAAATTTCATGATTCTGGGTCAACGGGAAGTACCCTATAGACAGAATATAGACATAAATAGATAGAAATATACTTTATTGAACAAAAGTTGTACATAGGCGAACATAATGCTGGATAGCATTCTCTACCTCCTAACCTTTGGGTAGTGTGGACAACAATTTAGGTTTTGTGTGCATTAAATTCCAATACAAATTTAAAAAAAAAATGGGCTTTAGCTTGTGATTGCGTTGACTTAGAAGTTTGGTTTATATCACGGCTCCAAGAAGTTGCGCACCTGAGTATTTGATGTTAATTTCAACTCGATAGCTCCACGCGTTTCTGAGAAAAGAGAGTTGACAGACGGACAACAAAGTGATCTTATAAGGGTTTAGTTTTTCCTTTTTAGGTACGGAACCCTAAAACGGTTTAGAAATAGAGGAGTACCTACTATCAATTTTATTAATTATTGTACTTATCAAGTTTATCAGTAAAAATAAAACAACCATGTCTAATTGTATAAAGGAAATAATTTATTCTTTAACGATTATTATCTCTTTAGAACTTATAATATTAATAAACGATATGATAACTTTAATAATAACTCATAAACTGATAAACTTTAAACATACCTAGAATAGCTTGACCTGCCTAGGTTTTTGTTTCCTATAATTTACATATTTTCCAGTCCACTGACAGAAGTGCATGATAGTATAACAACAAAAGGACTTTGTCACTCTAACAAAAGTGTGTGCACTCTTACAAAAGTGAATGTGGAAATTATATTGATATATAAGGTGTTAGTCAAATTAAGGATCGAGCACATTATGCCGGGCCGCAGCGTGTCGGGGCGGATCGCAAAAATCCGCTTGAATTGCTTTAATACAATATGTATGAATTATCGCACACTGTGTCGGGCCGCAGCGGCTCGCATTATTGCGAGGCGGATTTGCGTCCGTGCAATGCGACCCGCCCCGCCCCGCTGCACCCCGTCAACAGTGTGCTATAGCAAGCGGATTGGTGTGCACGCGCGCACGTGTTCATATTGATTTATTTGCGTTTTTTTTGTGATTTGCGTGTACCTACCTGTGGTGTAGTATTTACAAAAATGGATGAAGAACTTTTGATTAATTTAGTTCAAGGATACAAAGAACTTTATGATTTGCAAGATCCTCATTACGATGATCAACAAAGAAGAGATAATATTTGGAAGGAAATAGGGGACATAATGAAAGAATCTGGTAAGTATCACTGACAAGTATTTATTTCTTAGGTTACAAAATAAGAAAAATGTGATTACTTACGACGTACTTACCTTTTTAGACAGATTTCAAATAAATCACCCTGAGGTGATTTATTTGAAATCTCAACAGATTAGTTTCTTCGCAAACCTCTTCTTATAACCCTCGATTGCCAGCCAACGGTACCAGTTAGAGATACGAAGTATCTTTTAAATTGGTCACGGACACACATTGCGTCTAATGCTGCATGGCCTCCAATATATGGCAAATCTGTTATAGCTTCTGTTATCACATTTCTCTGAGCTTCCTCTTCGGACCAGTAGCAAATGTCGTTTCGCAGTAAATTGTGCAAACAACAAGTGGCTAATATAATAACATTAACATGTTTCGGCAATAACGAAAAACGTCTTTCGTATACTCTAAACTTTTTCACTAATAGACCAAAAGCATTTTCGCTCACACGCCTAGCTCTACTCAGCCTATAATTAAAAGCTTTTTTGTCTTCGTCATTTGTCGACTGATTTGCTGGATATGGTCTCATCAAATGTCTGGTTAAAGGGAAAGCTTCGTCTCCAACAATGACATGTGGTAACTTTAAGTCTGTACCCGGTATTAAACGATCAGCAGGCAAATTTAATTGACCATCGATTAAAGCTTTGCCAAAATTAGAGTTATTGAGTATTTGGCTATCAGAATTTTTACCCAAGGCACCAACATCGATGACTGTAAAACGGTAGTCCGCATCGACTAAGGCTAATAAAACTATAGTAAACGTTTTTTTGTATGAAAAATAAAGGGAACCACTGTTCGGAGGTGCTTCAATAATAACATGCTTTCCATCCAGTGCCCCAATGCAATTTGGAAAATTCCATTGCCTTCTAAAACGCTGTTCTTTACGTTTCCAGTCTACTTCTGTTGGCACGGGCATGACATTAGGTGATAGTTTCTTAAATATGGCTGTACATGCCTCGTAAATAATTTGTCTGACAGTTGATTCACCAAGTCGAAAAGTAGTGGCTAATGACTTCATTGAATTTCCTGTCGCCAAATATCTGAAACAAGAAATAAATAAATGTGGGACATCTCACATATACAGCTATCCGACCCCAAACTAACTAAGCAAAGTTTGTGTCAGACAACTGATATAAATACACAAATACATATATATATCATCATCATCAGCCTATTTATTATGCTTTATGTTTAAACTTTACTAATACTTATATATTTTCTTCCACAGCTAAAACTTGCAGAGATAGATGGAGACGAATAAGAGATAATTACAGACGCGCTAAAAAGTTAAGGAAAACCAAAAGTGGACAAGCTGCCACAAATATGAAGAAACCAAAATATGAAGATTTATTGTCTTTCCTTAACCCCTATATTAGAAACGAGGATGAAACTTTTTCTAATTTTCCACCAAATAATACTTCCCAAGACTCAGGTGATGAGGATGATTCTCGTAGCCGTGATAGTCCTGGTTCAAGTGCTGGTACTTCACAAAGCATTTCACCTCGTCCTTACAAAAGAAATTCCAAAAGTTTAGATACTCCACCACAGCTTTCACCAACACACTCGCTATTACAAGAGTATTTAGAAAAAAAATACAGTGCTAAAAAGAATAAATCGGACAAAATAGTTGACTTTTTCAAGAACTTGGGGGAAACTGTTTCAAATTTTCCGGAAGATGTACAAATTCGTGTGAAACGTGAAGTTTTTAAAATAGTTACCGATGCAGAGGAGAAGGTTTTGGACAAGTCTAAACAACAATATGTTTTAGTATCTCAAGAGAGCGCTCCGCCCCTAATCCTTATTAATTCAAACGAGCAACCTCTAAACGAAATGACAACACCAAATTCAACAAACGTTGTGAATCCAAATAATATTTACGCAGAGGAAGAGATTAGTCTAGATGAAAACGCATTAAACGCTTTTTTAAACTCTATTCAACAAAAAAAAGATAACCAATGAATGGTATTTTGAGATGGGCAAATAAGAGGCCAAAGAAGAGAAATAGAAGATGTTGATTAAAGGTTTTTGTTCTGTGATTTTGTGATACTTGTTATATTGAATATCGTCGGCTTACTGCAAGAAGTCATTAGTCGCAAGAAGTCACTAACTGCGTTAGATACACCAATGAGTTCGTCTCGATGAGCTCTACATTTTGGTAAAACTCACTAATTTGTAGCTCTTCAAACTTAGAAGTTATGGCTTGGTAATAAAGTCAATAACTGCATTTTTGGTATATCTGGGTTCATAAAATTCATTAACTTACATTAATAAATTTTAACAAAACAAAAAAAACACTATTGCCATTTTTATTTTCATACATAATTCATTTATGTGACATAGCAACATTTTAAAAGTGCTTTTACGTTCACAAACGTTTGAATAAGTTTTGCTTTAATTCATTATTTGCACTTATCTAGTTTTGTCGTATCATACTTTTTGGAAAAAAAATACTAACGGTTTTTAATGACTTCTATCAAAACGAGTAACGTCTACACTGAGCGTTTTATTTTTTATAGAATTCATTATTTACACTTAATTACTTTTGCCGAAACATAATTCACGGAAAAAGAATACTATTCGCATTAAATGACTTCTTCCAGAACAAGTAACGTTTAAAGGTACCATCACTATTGGAGTGGTAAAATTAATTATAGGTCGTTGACAAGTTTTTGCTAAATTATTATGTTAAACTTAATACAAGACAGAAATCGCTTGTTTTATTAGTGATTTTTGTTATTGTAAAATTATACAGGTAAATGCAAGGTAATGACTTTTGCACACATACATTTACGTGTTGCTATGCTACTTGTAAGACCGCGTGCTGCGTGGCCGGAGTCGTGGAAGCGGGGCAGAGGGGTATTTTGTTCGGGGCAGCCCCCCGCGTCTCTGCCGCGCGCCGCCGCCGGCTTGCCGCGATACTGGCATAGCCCATTAGCTACAATTAGTCAAAAAATTCAGACACCAATGGCAGCGATCTTGATTAATGAAAACAAACACTCGCCGAATATTGTTGAAGGTACACCACCCACAAATCTCGCTACATCACGAACAGTAAGTAAGGAAAACACAGATTCGGTATCTTTAGATGACGGCAAACTTAAACAGTATACTAGCGAAACACATTCTGGTATCATCTCTGATGTGAATCTAGATACCAGCCCATCACTTATACAATTCGAATCGGATTATGTACTAGCTACAAATAGTCAACAAATTCAGACACCAACGAACTTGTATGATGCAAATGAAACCTCACCGGATATTATTGAAGACACGCCACCTTTAGTAGCACCGCCCATAATCATTAGACCACGAAAATTTGGTATCTACTGATGACAGCGAACCTGAAGAGGGTACTAGCAAAACACTCTCTCATAAAAATACACGCCTTCTGGAAGATTTGTATGATAATTCAGACGACTCTGTAGCTGATCCGAATTGGATGAATCCTGCCACAAATACGGACGTCGTTAGTGACGCTTCCGAGCCAGAAATTAGGACACCAAAAAAAATTCAAACGGCTAGATGGCATAAGAAAAAAGAAGACACTTATAGCAGAAATAAACAAAAAAAATTACGGTCACAATGCTTACCATACAAGAACTACAAAAAAGTTGAACAACCACCCAAGGCTCCTAAACCTAGCGATTGTAAATGCAAAAATAACTGCTCACAGAACTTTACGGAGTAAGATCGAATCAACATTTGCAAAAATTATTGGGGTTTAGCTAATTACAGCCGTCAAAAAGATTTTATACTCATGAATGTGTCGGCCAACCCTCCACAGAGAGTGTATGTAAACGGACGACGAAAGGAAACGAACTGTATCTCGTTCTTATTCCTTTCAATTAGCTGAACGGAATATAAAGGTTTGCGAAAAATTCTTTAAAGCTACACTCTGCATATCGAATGGCCCTATTATCAAAGCATTGACTAGCGTTGGAAGCGCTGGCAATTATGAAGGAGACGATAGACGAGGGAAGCATGAGCCATACAATAAAACAAAGCAGGAAGATGTGGACTTTGTCAAACAACACATCCAAGCATTTCCAACAATGGAGTCGCATTACTGTAGAAAAACGTCTTCTAAAAGCTATTTGGACAGTACTCTATCTCCAAAATGTACGAACTGTACGAGGAAAAATGTAGCGACTAAATCTCCTGTTTCTATAAACGTACAGAGTATAATCTTGATTTCCACAAACCAAAGAAAGACCAATGTCTGTTGTGTCACAAGTATAACTACGCCAAAGCACAAAACTCACCCGACCTTGCCATATGGCAAGAAAAATATAAAGAACACATGTCACTAAAAGAGCAAAGCCGAGAAGACAAAGAGCGGGATAAAATTAGAGCTAACGAAGATGAAACCTTCAACTCGATCACAATAGACTTACAAAACGTACTTCATATGCCAACCAGTAACGTTTCCCTACTTTACTACCTTCGGAAACTGAACGTGTACAATGCAACTATTTATGAAGCTCGTACGCCGAATGATGGTCTCTGTTACCTGTGGTCTGAAGTTGATGGGAAAAAAGGAAGCGATGAGGTGGGAACAGCATTGTTTCTTTGGATTAAGCGTCTACCAACTACAGTTACCGAAATATCAATATTTTCTGACACCTGCGGTGGCCAAAATCGCAACCAATATCTCTTGTGTTTGCAGCTGTATTTGGTTCAAACAACGCATATTGAGATTATTGAACACAAATATCTGGAGTCAGGCCACACGCATATGGAGGTAGACAGTATTCACAGCGCGATTGAGAATCAGATGCGTTTGATGCCCGTGTTCTCGATGATAGATCTTTGCAATGTTATAAGATTAGCAAGGTCGACGAGAAACAAAAAGAAGGGTACTGTTGTGAAGAAACCGTATGAACCGATATAAATGAATCACACAGACATATTGGACTTGAAAGATTTAAAAAATAACTTAATGCAGAATCGGTCTCTTGGTACTAATGGTGAAAAAGTACAGTGGCTGAAAGTCAATTGTTTCAGGTTTGAACAAAAAAAACCTAACATTGTTCTGTACAGGTACGACTACAAGTCAAACTATATGGAAATGGATGTGTCGAAAAAAGGTAAAACTGGAACATGCCCCCAGACAAAAAATTTGCGAAAACGAAAACTTAACGTTGAAGCTGAAAAAGAATTTGAGTATAGCGCTTACATCCTTAAAAAAGCCTATAGCAAAAAGCTATCTATTACGAAAGCAAAGAAGAAAGATTTAATGAAAATGTGCACTGAAAAAATAATACCCCACGAACTGCACCATTGGTACGAGAACTTGCCAGATAAAGAAGGTCCAGATTATTTACCCGAAGATGACTGCTCAAATACGGAAGATGAGGATTAAAATAATATTAATTTCTGATTATTTATGTATGGAAAAATGATTAAAGTCTGAGTTGATTGTAATAAGTTAAATTTTTAAGAAATTATGTTTATTTTGTTCATTCAAATAACCATATTTACTTTAAGATAGATAAGTAGGTTTTTAGGTAAAGCTCAAAGTCTATCTTTTCTAACCTATTTATGTGTTTATAACTCTGTTAGTTAGCAGTATTCTTTGCTAAAAGCTTAGAAAGTGTTTTTGACTAATTCATGTGCCATTATTACTAATTTTAGTTATTTTATTAAGTGTTTTTGGACAAACAAGGTAATTCCTTTAGTTTTTAGTAATAAAAGACGTTATTTTATGATTATTTTGTCTTTTATTACTCGAAAGAGGCCACTAATAACTTCGTTGCAGAAATACTTAACTCCAGTTTAGTCAAAACTTTTTATCGCAAGAAGTCATTATCTTTGCATTTTTAGCTTTTAAAAAAATTGTCATGGTTAAATTTATACTGATTTCAGCTGATTATAAAATAATTACATATCACTATATATTGGCGTTTAAATTATATTGATAACTGCCGTAGTTTTGATGATATGGGCTCTTAAAGTCATAAAAAGTTTAAAACTGCTTTTGCCACACTTTTGGATTTGTCGGTTAATGAATTCTTGCAATAAGCCGACGATATAATAATATTAATAATGATAATGGTTTTACTTTCTTATACGCTATAGATATATAAATATACTTACAGTTCAAATATTAATATTTAGTCATAAGTGCAGGACCATGTGTGTCAGATAATCCTACTAATATTATAAATGTGAAAGTGTGGATGTTTCTATGTTTGAATATTTGTTGGGTAAAATTGAGTATCGTGCGGCACGAATTTGGGGGTAACCGGGATGGTAGGGGGGGGGTAGAGTATTCTCTGAAAGTTTGGCAGTGAGGAAACTCTTAGTTCGGGAGAAATATATATTTTTTTATTACACCAACCTACAAAAGCCTGCTGATATGACTATCTTAACCCCAAATTCGTGTTTTTAGTGATTTTTGTAGGATGAGAAGTGACAAAGTATATACGCTCATAATTCGTTTCTGGCACTTCGCCGGCCGCTGCCGCGGCACGCTCGCTTCGCTCGCTCGGCTCGAGCGCGGTGGTTCATGTCGACCTAATACGCTCGTCGCTTCGCTCCTCGCACCTAATTCTTTTTGTATTATCAAGTATATAAGCCTAAAATTCGATTCTGGCAGGCTTTTGTAGGTTGGTGTAATAAAAAAATATATATTTCTCCCGAACTAAGAGTTTCCTCACCGCCAAACTTTCGGAGGATACTCTACCCCTCTCCCCCCCGCCCTTTCCCTACCACCCCGCTTACCCCCGTATTGGTGCCGCACGATACTAACTCCAACCCTATTTGTTACTCAATCACGCGAAAACGGCTGAACGGATTTAGATGGAATTTGGCATGAATGTAGCCCTTGACATGGAAAAAAACAAAGGCTACCTTTAATCTCGATTGCTTAAGAGATTCCCGAGGGAAACATCAAAAGCACTAGGTATGATATAATAACACTTACCTCAAACACACTACAAGCCGTTCTTCTGGTCCTATAGGCTCACGAAAGGTTGTTGTTTTTTTATGCAGATCCTCCTTTATTACTTCAAGTAATTGAAAATAGCGATCAGGAGTCATACGAAAATATCCCCAAAATTTGTCTTTGTCTGCTAAAAGATCGGGAAAAAGATGATGGTATTCGCCGAATACCTTTCTCTTCGAACAAATTGGATGTATCCATATTTTACGTTTTCTTTTTTGACGAACTTGTTTATGCTGTTCATTTTTTTCTTCTTCTAACAACAAGCAAAAAAAAGAAAGTTCTTCGTCAGAGCTATCCATATCCACAGAACACAATTACTCCTATAACGTACAGTTGCACACCAATTCTGACAGTACACTGTTCTCAAAATCCGTCAATGTACTGCGACCCGGCCCGTCATTATGTGCTAGGTAAGCATTTTGCACTGCGCTGCGGCCCGCTCCGCCCCGCTGCGGCCCGACATAATGTGCTCGATCCTTTAGTGCACAATATCGCGGGGGATATTCTGTTGGTGCCACAGTATAATATAAAATTAACAAACGGGGTCCAATCCAAGGTCAATATTATACCTACCCAAAATTATACAAACCCTTATTTTGCAAGTTCTGTATAACGTTATACTACAGTCCCTCCAAACAGATGATTGGCATAAATTATGGAGGGCATTGACCGTGCGGCGCGGTCCTATCGGAATGAACTCATTGTCAGTCTGTTTCGTGATCACGTATAGCTCTGTCACTTTCGCACGGGGGCGGGGACAGTGCGGCGACAATGACCGCGTGGTATGAAACACCGGTCGCCTTATTTTGGGATGGCTAAGTACGTAGTATAAGGCGTTATTTGAGGCAAATTAAAAATTCGGCAAAAATAAAAAATCGTTTGTCTGTAGCAGCAGGTGAGTAACCTCCAGGGGTATTGTGCACTAATATGACTAACACCCTGTATACCACAAATACAGTTATGTGATATATATGTACATACATATGCTTTATAGCTCAGACAATAGAGTTTAGTTTTCAGGTCACACGGTAACTCCAACATGCCCCAACGCAGCCGACAGTTGCTTCAACGCTTGTTTCATATCAGCATCGGACATGTTTCGCTTAGCGCCGATCACTTTGAACGCGTTCAGGTATTCTAGCTCCGTGAACTGAGGCCCTTTCTCTCTCACTTGCTGGATTATTTCCTAGAAGAAAGAGATGGTATGATTTTATATTCAGTTGGGAAGAGAAGAACAAGGGTTGAGAATAAGATAGGTTTTGATGAACCTTTAGCCCAGAAATCTTCAGAGTATTGTTTCGTGGCATGTGGTGGAATGAAAATTTGTTAACTGACTTTTTGATGATGTCATTTTCAGTTAGTGTAGGATCCTGAACCATTGGACTAATAACAGCCATAATATTGATAGGCATTACTTGGCAGTGTACATTATGGCGCTGCCGTGAAACCGCTGTAATAGCGCTCTGCATAACGCATTCAGTCCTATTTCCTATCCCGAATTTACCATAGCGTGCAGTGTTTATCTTATATATAAAATTTCCATGTCACAATGTTAGTTACCGTACTCCTCCAAAACGGCTTTACCGATTTTTACCAATATGCGTATTCAGTAGGTCTGAGAATCGGCTACTATCTATTTTCCATACCCCTAAGTGATAAGGGTTGAAGGCAAAACAAGGTTTGGCGGGTCAGCTAGTTTTATTATAATATGGCGTGTTTTAAAAAAACGATAAACTTATTTCAAATTCCCTTACTTGTACACTTATTTTAATAGCGGCGCATGACTGCTGGACTTTAGCGTGCACAAGACGTTTCACATACCTACTGTGCGTGCTAACCAGGGCCAATTCTGCGTATCACGTGATAGTTTATCGAGTGATACTCATTATCACGGGATAAAAATATCATGTGATAAATATCGAGTACCGCCAAAACTGCATTCTCGTGCGACTAGCAACTCATCAAATAAAAACGCTCGATAAATATCAAATTGCAGATTTTGAGAATACTTTTTAATCACTCGATATTTTTACCAGTTCGTGCCATATTTAGTAATATTGTAATAATGCCAGAATTGCCCTCTAGCTTGTTTCAGGGATGCTGAAACGGGTAAACTACCGATTTTGTTTTTCCGCCGAGTCCTCTCTCATACCTGGTGCGTCCTAGTCAGCAGGTTCAGATAGTGCGTGGCGCGGTGCAGCGAGTCGTGCGGCACGTGCAGCGCGGCGGCGGCGTGGCGCAGCGCCGCCAGCCAGGCCGCGCCGCCCGCGCCGGACCCCGCCGCGCCTCGCCAGCCGCGCCAACGCCAGATCACGGCGGCTGACATCATCTCGCCGATGCCTTCCATTATGTACTGGAACAACACAATACACTCATTAGGTCTGATAATGAACAAGCGTGCCAAGCGGGCGCCAGATAATGCGCGACGCACACAATGCCCACACAGCGCTGCAGCATAGCGAGCGAATCGAG
The DNA here is from genome assembly GCA_947859395.1 of Eupithecia insigniata. Lineage (NCBI taxonomy): Eukaryota > Metazoa > Arthropoda > Insecta > Lepidoptera > Geometridae > Eupithecia > Eupithecia insigniata. The sequence continues at coordinate 2,101,416 of OX402000.1, forward strand.
CCGCGCTGTGTGTACCTATTGACTAGTAAAGCCAGAGCGCCGCACACAGCTAGCGCCCTACGCTACGCGCCCTACAAGTCTAAAGAAATAAAGTTATTGATTCTGATTCTGTTTAATAGCGCTCGGCGAAAGTGGAGGAGGGATCTGCGCAGGTGTAAAACGGTGTAAAAATTTAAAAATCGACTTCTGCGCATCAAGGTCAGCGCTATTAAACAGTGATGCGACCGTACCTAGAAGAGTGATCGCGCAACTTAATGAGCTCTGTGAACTTAGCCACGGAAGCAAAACTGCGCAAGTACAAACAAATAGAAAAGTTTTTTGTTATTAAAGTGCTTATGCCCGCACTTGGGGTAATCTTAAAGAATTTAATAATATCCCAAAAATTAACGACTCTGGCGGGACTTGAACCCGCGACCTTCCCCTGAATACGGGGACCCCATCCCCGTATTCAGGGGAAGGTTGTTCTTTAAGATTACCCCAAGTGCGGGCATAAGCACTATAATAACAAAAACCTTAGAGTTCAAGTCCCGCCGGAGTCGTAAATTTTTGGGATATTATTAAATTCTTTAAAATAGAAAAGTGATATTTATCGACCCACCCGGGCTTCGGCTAGAAATCCTTTTTATGGTGAAAATGGACACACGTGTTGCAGCTGCAGTCCCCTGAAGTATCATTTTGAGGTTAAATTCAAACCTTCATTGTCTTCTTTTGTCATGAAACCCATGACATCGAACACCATTTTCCATGTTTGACGACGCAGTACGTTAAACCGCACGCGAGGCATATTTAACGTTTAAGAGAAACAGCTATTAACAGGGAATACAACACAAAATCGCAAGAACAAACTATCAAAACAACGAAACGAACACTGGACAAGCGTCAAAGACTTTGCTGCGTCATTGTACTCAAAAGCATTCATTAGACAGTATTGCCAACTAGATTATAAATAAAAAAAATTTAAAGATAAAAGATAAATTTTAATTTAAAAAAAAATTGCTACACTTAAATTATTTTATTTTCAAACTTGGGTTGCGTAAGATAAAAAGTTTAATTTATTCTAAAATTTTGGTGTAAAATAATCCGTCATTGAGTGTAAGATGTTTTTTATATATTCTTTAAATATTGAATTGGAAAAAAAAATTTAGAAAAGAATGTGCTAGACAAAATAAAAATACGCCAGAATTCTTGCTGGCAACCCTGGTTTGACAGACAGATCCCCTCTCACCCCGTTCTTTCCCCTCAACGCCTTATTTACGGTTCAATGCGCAGCCGTTGAAGCCAACTTCACAGAACTCATAAAGATTTGCGCGTACTCTACCTAGTACCTGTACCTAGAGTCCTCTTGTCCTAGCTACTAGAACATTCTATACCACATTAATATTATAAATTACAAAGTAACTCTGTGTGTTTGTTACCTTTCCACGCCTTAATGGCTTAACGGATCTCAGTGAAATTTGGCAAGGAGATAGATAATATCTCGGAGAAGAACAAAGGCTACTTTTATCCCGAAAAAGCGCGTGCGAAGCCGCGGGCAGCAGCTAGTACTAATATAATGTTACATTGAGTCTCCTCTGCGCCAGCACGTTGTTGGCTTGCTCGTGGAAGGCGAGCAGTGCGTGCGCCAGTTTGCCCGCGCCGCCCGAGTCTGCGTCCGCGTCGTCCGATATAGAGTCCTCTTGTCCTAGGTAGTGGAAACATTCTATACGCATCTGTGGAAGAAACACTTGTTTGAGGTACAATAATATGTTTGTTCAATAGAAGAAAGAAACCCCCAGAAAGAGCTAATCTTGTAAAATTTGACGCCTCACAAACTGGCCTACATCTTGACGCTTCACAAACTGGCCTACGTCAGTCTGTTATATGGCCGCGACGGCTAAGCAAGACGGTGAACAACGACAAAATCCCTGAACGGCTGTTTTTTTGCGAAGTATTGATCTAAATCCGATCTGCATTTTAGCACAAAGACATCCTCTAGACTAGGGAAAACTAAATAAAGGTGCACTAGAATATATGACTCATTATTTTATCCCTGCTCTGTCTGAAACCAGCGCATTATTGCGCTTGCAAATGCTTTAATACTGCAATATAAATGTACTAGTGGTTTATTTTTCCCTACTCCCACTGGTGGAAAAACAAATTACAACAGGTCTGGAGAGCAGGATGAACGTGGTAGCTGCGAGGCTGCATGAGTGGTTCCATCGTAACGGTTTCTTATTGAATGTAACTAAGACCAATTTGATTCACTTTAACCTTGCTTGATGTTTATTTCGGTACTTCCATGCGTTCCCGAGAGCTACTACAAAGTGATCCTAATAAGGGTTCCTTATTTCTTTTGAGGTAGGGAACCCAAAATGACAGAATCCGTGTGTGACCGACAACTGACCGTCGGAAAGAATCAGGTACCTCGTGTTTCTTTTCGTTGTCTCTTGATTTTAAACGCCAATTGTGACAAAATGTAAAATTTAGTTATATTCTTGAAGGCGTATACAATTATTCAAAGTCATATTTGTAAGAAAAGAAGACTCAAATACTACTGAATATCAGATAAAGAAGGTAACCGTTTCTAAAACTAGGAAATTTGCATAGGTCTATGGAAAATTTCAGCGCCCTCTGACGTCTAAATTTGGAAACATTCACATGCCATCTGAGCCTCGTAGCGCACCAAAGCAAGCCCTTAATCATACGAATCTCGTCCCTGCTCGTTAATGGGTCCAGACCAGTCGCGAAATTTTAACTTAACACGCAAAATATTCTGTTTTATTACCAACTACCAAATTAAATATTATTAAGTAGGTATATTAAAATATTATTTATAAGATACATGGTACTTACTTTTGTTGAAAAATCAATGTGTGTGAAATAAAAATAAAAGTTAGTAACAGAACAAAGTGATAAAGAACAATGTCAATAAATGAAAGTGAAAAAAGTGCTTTACATAAATTACAGGATTTCGGAACATTTCAAACTATACAATATTTTTTAATATGTTTGCCCATTATATTTGTTTCAATGACTCATATGAATTATATTTTCGTAGCAGAGAACGTAGATCACCGGTAAGTACGACCTAGCATTTTATTTTTTTTGTATAATAGAACTTTGTTTGACCACAATCTCACCTGATGGAAAGTGACGATGTGGCCGACGATTTATCACGAAGGTCTAGAAGACACCTATGCACTCTTGTCTTGAAGACTTTTATAGACCTGCGTACATAATTACCGTATATAATTCAAAACATGCGACATCCTATGTGCTAAATTGTTATATACTAGTTTTATACGTATTTATGGTAGTTAAACATTAACATAAACCGTAGGTAGGTAGGTAGGTATGTTACAATCAAGTAGAGACTTATCTGATGATGAGTTAAAACTATTTAATTTATTTAAGTAGAAGGTAATCCACTTCAAAGTAAAAAAATAATTAGGTTTACTTAAAACCTAATAATTATGTAGAAATAGGTATAATTATGGTGGTAAAAACATGTTTTAGGTTTAGTAACTACTTAGAAGGTAACACTTATGATTAAAGTTATATTAGATAATATACGAGTATGTCAAGTAAGTATTTTTTGTGTTCACATTTTTAGGATTCCTTACCTCAAAAGAAAAAACGGAAGCCTTATAGGATCACTTTGTTGTCCGTCTGTCCGTCCGTCCGTCCGTCTGTCAACCCTCTTTCTCAGAAACGCATGGAGCTATCGAGTTGAAATTAACATCAAATTATCCAGGTCTGTAACGTCTTGGAGCCGTGATATAATCTCGATTCGCGGCCACGATTAAAGATGGATTTATGCTGGGCATTTACTGGCATAAACCCATCTTTAATAGAGAACCTTTACTCTCCAGCGGTTATCAGTTCTGCGAGCTATGCTATTTGTTCGTAGTACTTTAGTTCTGCAGATTTCCGTATTCCTGATTCACTCACTGATGACTCAGCTAGAGAAATTCCAAGCAGAGCTCTCTCCATAGCCCAGTGCGCGACTCTGAGCTTATGAACGAGGCCTATAGTTAGGGACCACGTCTCGGATCCGTAGGTCATCACTAGCAGCAGTCATTGATTGAAGACTTTCGTATTGAGGCTCAGCGGTATCTGTGATATGATATTGCGAAGCATCCCGAACGTTGCCCATCCGAGTTAGATTATATTGACTAGAGATGAGTCCGGTATTCAATAACTAACTCAGTACCTGTTAGCATGGTCCTAAAATATCTAACGCTATTGTAAAATCCGCATACCGCTAGGGAATAACTGTGCAAAGCGAGCATCGCGCCTAACCGACCGTGAGCCATAACTACCCAACGCTTCAATACCTATACTTACCTAACTATCATCTACGCATAGGTACTAGCGGACCGTTCACCCGTAAAGTTATGTAGCTGCAACAAGTATTTGGTATTTCTAACCAAATCGGTTAGATGGTATTTCTAACCAAATCGGTTAGATGGTATTTCTAACCAAATCGGTTAGATGGTATTTCTAACCAAATCGGTTAGATGGTATTTCTAATAAATCGGTTAGATGGTATTTCTAACCAAATCGGTTAGATGGTATTTCTAACCAAATCGGTTAGAAATATATTGGTTAGAAATATATTGGGTAGAAATCAGAACAGGTATAGAGTATTGTAACGTTATTGGGTACCAGTTGGTACTAGCGGTATTGAAACAAAATACCCAACTAATAACCGGTAGCCAAAATATCCAATAACTCCCATCCTTAATATTGACAGAACTTCTGAAAGCGGGTGGATCATCGGTACTTAAAGTCCTTCAGAGGCTGTTCAACTCTGTCCTTCTCGAGGGACAAACGCTCGAAGCGTGGAACAGGAGGTTGGTGGTACTGTTCCATAAGAAGGGTGACAAAGCCCTTCTAAAGAACTATAGGCCCACCTCACTGCTGAGCCACATCCTTAAGCTGTTTTCGAGAGTTATCACCAACCGTCTCTCTCAATGGTTTGACGACTTCAAGCTTCCTGAACAAGCCGGGTTTCAAAAGTTTAGTACCGTAGCGTAGACCCTTCTCTACGCTCCGGCAGATTATACAGAAGACAGAGGAGAATAATCGGCCATTATGTCTAGCGTTTGTGGACTACGAGAAAGATTCTTTGATTCAGTCGAAACCTGAGCAGTCCTACAGTCTCTCCAGTGGTGCCAAATCGACTACCGGTATATCCAAGTGTTGTAGAGCAAGGCCACTATGTCTATCCGGCTCCAGAACCAGAGCAAGAATCGCAATCCCATTACAAAAAGGGGTGAGACGTTATTTCACCGAAACATGTGACAACACATTTTTACGGAGATACTCCTACAAAAAACCAGTTTCATTTGGTTATTATTTAACATACCTATGTCAATGAAGTTTCGTCTACGTGTTCCCTAATAAATACTTTAGAGGATTATGGTTTTATTTTATTGCGAAAGAGTATTATTAGAGGGCGAAACCAAATTTAAAAACAAAAATCGGTGAATTTGCGCGCGGGTCGGCCGTTCCGCGGCTCTTGCCTTCCTTTCTCACCTTCCCCGCGCGGTGTTCGCTCGTCCTTGTCTCGCAAAATCGAGCTAACTTCGTCTTAACTTTGAGCCTTTGAGGTTAAATATATAAAAACTTAAACAACACCACAATTCGAATGTAATTGCCCTGTCATCTTTTTGGTGAACACCAACATAAGTGTAGTAATATATATTACTAGCTGCTGCCCGCGGCTTCGCACGCGCTTTTCATATACCCTATGTCCGTCCCCGGCCGGGATACCATCTAACTCCCTGCCAAATTTCATTAAGATCCGCTATATATATGAGGCGTGAAAAAGTAATAGACAGAGTTACTTTAAAATTTATAATATTAGTAGGATTAGCTGCTACCCGCGCCTTCGCCCGCGTTTTATCAGGATAAAAATAGCCTATATGTTATTCCACGTCCCAAACTATACCCAAACCAAATTTCAGTCCAATCAGTTCAGTAGTACGTACGTAAAAAGTGAAAGAGGGACAAACATACTCGCAAGCTTTGACATTTATAATATTAGTAGGATCTATGCTATGTCTATAATAACAAATATATGCTGTGAAGTAGGTTTATTTTTGGTTAGCGCTTAGGAAGTATTCGATCCAACTAGCGGTAATTCAATTCAAGGTTTAAGATTGGCCTCTGAATATTAAAACTAGCTTATCTTTGACTATTTAATAGTATTATGGCAAGTACCTAGTTTTTTTCAGTTAGTATTCTTTTTCATTAAAATTAAGTAGGTACAGGTACCTAAGTACTTACCTACTAATTGGATTGTAAGACAATTTAATCTGTATTTATTTATTATACGGTATTTATTACCTGCGAGTCGACGCGCACAAGGAGGGTCGCTATCCTCCATTATTATTTTCCTATTGTTCCTACTTAATATTGTTTCTATTTCGCAAAAGCAACCCTAAAACCCGGTTTTTTTATTCAAAAATAGCAAACCTTGACATAACGCGGTAAGCCACCTAAGTTTTCACCCTTCGGTTGAAAACTTAGAACTTAGCTTACCGGACGAAATCCTAAAAACGTAAAAATATGCGTTTCATGTCGTTTTTGCATATTAGAGCCGACGATAATAACGATTTAATGGTATGTTAGATAAACAATTAATTAAGAAGTCGTTGTAGGTACCATTAGTAAATACCATCACATTTCCAGACTAGGCTCATTTTAATCAAAACTGGAAAACCAAACAAGAAATCAGGCCCCTTAGCACGGGGATTGTTCTCTAGGGTAGAATGGACAATAATGACATCGCATCGTCATACATTACGTACATTATTGAAGTTGAAGGAATGAATTTCAAATAATTTACGCATTGGATGACAAAGTGACGTAATTTTTCTCTATTCTACCCTAGACAACAATCCCCGTACTAGTGGGGCTGGAGGACAGTATGCCCTGTGGTAGAAGCCGGCAGGGTGAACTTATAATAAGTAACAATAATAATTCTTATTTCAGGTGTTTCGTTCCTGAATGTGAAATGGATAATCCATCAATCGAAAAGCCAGATTGGTGGCCAGAAGATATTGACACAAAATGTTCAAGGCCAGTTTTAAACACTAAGAAATATAATTTACTTAACAAGACATGTAGCAATGATACAGTATTTGATGTTATCGGCTCATGTAACAAATGGGTTTACGAGAACAACAATTCTATAGTAGCTGAGGTAATCACGTTTGTTTGTTACCTAACCTGTTATTGTGCTTGATCTATGGCAAAGATTTAAATCGTTAGATATGCCCTGACACCAAAAACTGTGGCATTGTCTTTGAATGTGTGCGTTAACAAAATGCCGACGCACGCACACTAATGAGTACTAATAAAATAATGTTTTGCCAGTAAACCTAACCACGAACCTAACTGTTATTATAACCATATTACTACTATTATAACCATACACACTTTCGTGAAAAAATAAATGCACTCTAAGCCCTGAAATCGAAAATTTCTCAATGTGTGCGTCAAAATGCCGACGCACGCACAATACCAAATGAAAAGTTAACAATAGTGTTATTGTCAATAAACCTAATTATTATTAATCCCATTTATAGTGCAATCAAATTGCACACATTTTTGTGAAAAAATAAAGGTCCGATCATGCCCTGAAATCGAAAAGTGAAAAAAGTGTGCAGTCTGTGTACCACAGCATTAGCTGGTAATTTCACTTTGTTTGTAGTGCGGTCACAACGCAACAGCGGAAGAAAAATTATAGTTATTTAATTAAATCGCAATATCTTAGAGTGAAATGTTACGCCTTTGCATTTATTTGTATTTTTAGAATTTATTGTTGCATTTGCGAAATACACGCGATGGCATTTTAAGACACTTTTCAACAAAAAATGGCTAAGTTACAACAGGTCCGGCTAACGCCGTGTTTAGATGTACCCTGATTCTAAATGAGCGAGCTATCTCATTTCGCGTGGCATCAAAACGGTGCAGCGGCACGGTCTCACTACCACCGGTAAAGGCCTATCTAACGACTTAAATCGTTGATCTATGGTATAAAATTACCCATAGAGGAAATTATTTTTACTAACATATATATTCTGATCTTCTAGTTCGACCTTGGCTGTCAATCATTGAAAGCTAATTTAGTTGGAAGCGTACATAACGCTGGCATGATAGTTTCTATGTTTATCACGGGTTGGATAGCTGATAAGTAAGTAGAGTCAATTCTATAATGAAGGCCCATCCTCTAAATCATTATATCAACGAAAACAACTTCTAACCTACCTACATTTTATTCTTGCAGGATCGGTAGAAAGCCCGTGTCTATTATTTGTTCAGTTGGAGGATGCATTGGGGTTATCAAAATATTTATAAGCAATTACTACGCATATCTAGCAATTGAATTTCTTGAATCGGTAATGTCATCTGGTCTTTATACAGTTGGAGTTGTTCTGAGTAAGAAGAAATCTTATGTATTTTTAATTTTAAATGCGTCAGGACTTGACCGACTTAATTATTGTTTTGTTTTTCCAGTGATCGAAGTTGGTGGAGATTCTAAGAGAGTATTAACCGGGATAATATTTTCCTATGCAACCTATTTAGGTGAAGTAACATTCGCTTTTATAGCACTGCGTCTAAAATATTGGAAATCCATTATTATAGCTGTATACAGCCCTTTGATATTATTCATAATTTACATTATGATATTGAGAGAGAGCCCTCGATGGCAAATACTAAGAGGAAAAATAACTGAGGCTAAGGACACTCTGAAATTGGTGGCAAAAGTAAACAAAACTGACATAACAGCAGAAGAAGTCGATAACACAGATCCTAAGGAACTAAGAATAAAGTTCAATATCGAAGAACAAAACGAGAAAGAGAGTATAAAAGAGATAATCAATTCGAAAGAGATACTGAAAAGGCTGGCTGTTGCGTCATTTTGCTTCTTTACATCCAGTTTTCTTTACTATGGTTCTATTGTTCATGCTGTTCTTTTGCCAGGAAACAAATACACAAATTTTGTTTGGGCGTCACTTACGTCATTTCCTGGCGACTTAATTGCCTATTACACTTTTGAGAAGTTTGGCCGAAGAATTACCTTACAGTACGGATATGTGCTATCAGCAGTTTTTCTGTTTGCTCAAAATTACGCACCAGAGTGTAAGTGATTTTACTTTCTGAAAATATAAAGTTAGGTACCTACCTACCATGTCCAGACTTGATTTTTTTGGGATAACATCCCATGTTTGTGTTACAGCAATGGCGTGGTTAAAACTAGTTCTTTTTTTGATTGGAAAACTGGGCATTGTGATTTGCTTGACTGGAATCTACACATACAGTTTGGAGCTGTTTCCCACGAGCGTACGAGGATCACTTTTAGGATGGGGCAACACCGCAGCGAGGGTTGGATCCATGCTGGCACCACTTACTCCATTATTGGTTAGTTTCATTCTATTTGAATATGGCATGACAATAACCCGCACCATTTTTAATTTTAGGTTGGAAGGTACACATAGTTAAAGAACACAATTTACCTACTTGAGTAGCTATCAAATGTAAAAAAATAAATGATGACCTACATAGTACCTAATTTGGTGTATCTTCTACTCAATTTTGTTAACCCAGAAATGTTTTATTTTTCAGACAGAACTCACAATGTTGCCTTCAATCCTTTTTTCTTTGACTGCGATAATGTCAGCGATTATATTAACATTTACACCCGAAACAAAGACGTTGCCAATGTTTGACACTATTGCACAAATAGAAGTATACTCTAGAATGATTCATGTAGCTTTATAGTACGTACATATACATTAAAAACATAAACAAATGTCTAATATTTTATATTTTTGTGTGATTGTACTTTTTTTTTGTTTGGCTAACACCCTGAGTTGCATAAAGTACCTACAACTACGGTGAGGTGTATTTTCCCCATAATGGGAAATCATGTTTGAAACGCTATAAATGATGGATGGAACCAAAATGGAAAAAACGACATAAGATAAAAACAAATTTTGACTTAAAATTCAAAATGTAGACTTCGATTTTAGTCAATTAGTAGGACGGACCTACCTTACACCCGAAACAATGTACTGACCTACCTTAAAGTAAATCACAAAAATAAATCAATAATGAGAAAGATAGTAAGTACCTTGTATGTGCCCCAAAAGGACCCTTTACCTTTTCTTTGGAGCCTTTATCCTAGAATGGGTTGGTAGAAAATGGTCTACGATTGTCGAATTACGTCGTAGAATTACTTAAACGTAATTTTGGGAGGGTTCCTGGGCTACATTCTAGGTAGAATCAATGTCCTTAGTGTCATGGTTGACGGAAGTAGTTTTTAAATCCCCCAAAAGCTCGCCTTTAAATCGTCATATATGTTTGTTTGTAGTTGTAATACCACAAAATAAAATGTTATATTCTTTAGTGTACCCATATTAACTTAATAATAAATTAGGAACCTATAACTTGATATAATTTACTTCAAAAAAAGTTTCGGGAATTCAAAGTCATCTGTGTAAAAGTTATAAATCGTGACAAATTCTACATTTATTTAAAAAAAAGAAGTCATATTGAATTTAATTTTCTTTTAAGAGTTGATACTATCTGAAATCAGTTATTTTCAACGATGATATCTTCCACAATTCTGAAGCATTTACTTTGAGATTTTAATATGTTATAGTTCAGGATTGATGCTAGACCACCAGTGTTTCGAAAACACGATGTCATGAAATTTTCTCGATATAAAAAAAAAACCAAAGTTCACTCTAAACTACTTACTTTAAACCGTCGCTATTCAATATATACGTTAAAATAAGCCTTGATACTTTGTACAGTAAACAATCAGAGTATAAAGCAGACGGTGTGTGTTTTAGATTTGAACGTGAAATCCCAAGCCTATCCTTTTCACACAATAGTGAGGTATTGTAGGCCCTTAAGAATCATTCATCAGATATTCTCCTTTCAACGATATGCTACATGCCTTAGGGGCAGACAAGGATGATCAAATAGGTACTACTTAATATCAGATAAAGAAGGTAGCCGTTTCTATAAGTAGGAAATTTGCATAGGTCTATGGAAAATTTCAGCGCCCTCTGACGTCTAAATTTGTAAACATTCGCATGCCATCTGAGCCTCGTAGCGCACCAATGCAAGCCATTAAATACTAAAAAACTAATCTTACCTTAAATACTAAATTTCAAACTTTTTTTATAACGAATCTTTGTTTCAGTCAACCGGGATAAAAAAACGTTTTACGAAAATTTTTGTTGAATAAAAAATAGAATTACGCTTGGAGTTCTTATAAAATATTTGGGATTTTTTTTTACGATTTCTGACATTTCTTGTACTCAAACCATAGTCGGCCCAATAAAGACTTTTTTATTTTTATAAGAAACAGGATCGGTTGGTATCAAAAAAGATTTTTTACGTTTTCAATTATCATTTTCTTGCTGACTGTATTTTTTTTCCAAAATCTGCGAGTGCAGTTCATAATATCTCAAAAAGTTATGGATGGTCTCCTAGGAATATTTTCCTGTAAGTATATAACGGTTAAGGTACCTGCCCTTACCGTCCGAACGGTATATTAAGCAATTAGTGAATAAAGTACGTATTTAAAGCAAGGGCCATAGATGAATCACGACACGAGCAAGTGAAGGATTCTAACGATTGAATCACGACCGTAAGGAGTGATTCAAATAGACTTTGTAACAAGTTCCGGCGATTGTTTAAACAATGTTCAAGCTATATTCACCTCTAAGTGCAGAAGCAGAAGACACTTATGTGATATCTCGTCGAAGATCATGGCCGCACTGTTGACGTCGGCGATAAACTTATCCGTGACCTTGATGCCTGAACCCGCTACCTTGGACGGGATGCTCCGGATGTTGGTGGCTAGCCAATCCTGGGAACAGAATATACAGATAAATATACTGTCTTGATTTATCTACGTGTAGAAATCCCATTTTGTGATTTTGTGATTTTTTTTGGTTTAGTAAAGATATATACGAAAGTTTAGTCATATGAAGTTATACGAAATATTTGGTGGAAAATATTTTACGACACTGGTATAACGGATAACGGAGCAAATTGCAGGTGATTGAAAAAAAATTGGGTATGAAATTAATTCGTCTCTCGTCCGTTTTCAAACACCAATTTGGTCATTTTTGCTACGCGTGTGCAATTATGCGTTGCTGAAGTTTTTGTTTTTGTTTTAAGTGAAAATAACATAAGTGAAACTGAGGAAATAAAGTTTGATTTTTTTGATCACAATCTTTTTAAGGTAAGCAAAAAAATCAACTACTTTAGTCAAGAAGCGAGCAAGAAACCTTTATTAGGTTGTTAGTTTTCGAGTTGGATCAAAACTCGTCCCAAGTTTTTCAAAGTTCCTAGATCGCGCAAATTGATCTAAAAAGGCATGTATCCGTCAGGCATCTGTTCTGAGATCTTACCATAGTCTCGCATAGCACGGCGACGTCTAGCAGCGTGTTAACGTCGTGTATGATCTCCTTGCGAGTGACGGCGCCGTCGCCGAGACTCGAACCTAGGATCTCTGCCTCGCGTTCGTATGCTTGCTTTAATTCCTGTGAACATTAAATGGTTTTGTTTAAATTTAATTGCAATCAAACAATTTATTTCAACTAATCGAGAAATAACATATATAAGTAAAGTAAAAACGCAAATCAATTTCTTCGTCTTACCCCATTTGCATGCAAAAACTCTAAATTCAAATTTGTTTCAATTGAGCTTCCAGCTTCCAGCACCTATAGGGCCCTTCAGGCATGTCGGCAGCATCAGGCAGAAACATCAGATATTTTCCTATAATCTAGATTATTTTCTCGTTCTCTCTAATCTAGCTTAAAATTTTCAACTTCTGTTTTTGGGAAAAACTACATGACAAGTGCACTTTTCCTTGACATAATTGATAAATTGATAATTGATGAATTCAATAAGAACACTCATCCTCACCATAATCATCAGCTCGTATACTTCCACTGCTTAACATAGGGCTCCCCCAAAGGACGCCACGAATAGCAATCCTGAGCCGCGATTGGATGGAGGCAGCTCACGCTAATAAGAAGACTGCAACTTACAAATTTTTCCCTAAAAACTAAAACCAAGACAAGTCTTGATTTTATAAGTGTGTTGAAGAAACAGAATGGTGTTTCTTCAACGTCAATGATTTTTAGCTATAAACATCAGAGTCATCTATGAATCGACGGGGCCACGTCCTTGTCCTTAAGCCACTTACCCTTCCTTGTCTTATAAATGTAAAAAATAAAATAAAAATGTTTATATAAAATACAAATGTAATAAAATAAAATAAAAATAATTTATTTCAGACTCCTAATAATCGTCCATATGAAACACACAAAATAGACAGAGCAGAAAACTATACTAAAACTAATAAAAAACCCTGTTGACTGGGGCAAGTATGCACTCAGTACCAGGTGTAGGTAGCAAGCACTGAATGCACCCCTGAGGATCTGCCGTTTAGGTCTTCAGCAATCGCTGCCAGGAGGCTATTGCGGGGGGCTATATGAAGATTCAAAGCTAATTTAAAATTCAGTGTGACTTACATCTTTAGAAATATTGTGAGCGTCCTTCTGAGTGGCGGCGCGCCAGTTGGGCAGAGCTTGCAGGAATCTGACTATGTCGTCATCGGACAGCCAGCGTAGCGCTCGCGCTGCAACAAATATCATATTCGGTAAATTCTAAGTTGACACAGACTCTTTAAATTCCTTTCTTTTCGGAGTATCCAATCTTCACTGGTCACATTCCAAAATTATCCAGTTACACTCATAGGCATAAAATCCCTTCCGACTCTTTGGCGTTATTATTTTTTGGATTAGTAGAGGTGGAGAAAAAAAAGAATTAAGGAGTTTTTGGATCGGCAGTGGAAGACTTGAAAGCTGAGATAATATATAGATAGATAGAAAGATCTTGGATCACTTAAATCCATGGTAAAAAAAAATTATGTTACAAGTGGCGGTCTTATCGCTCAAGAACGTGTGCGTTAGTACTAGGGGATCTGTGTGCTCACGTAGGTTTAATAAATATAATAGGGTGAACATACCAGTCGGTGCATAAGCGATTTTAGAGTGTGCGGCGCGGGCGGTGGCGGCAAGCGCAGCTATTGCGTGCGTGGCGCCGCGTAGTGCCCACGCGCCGCCGCACGCGCCACACAACTTTGCGGCTGAGACCACGTGTTCTATGGCTTGCCAGGCGACGCCGCAGTGGGAGAATATTACACGGTGGCGGGTACTGGAAGAAATTACTTACTATTAACGAAGATGTTGTTTAATTCATCAGCATACAAATTTAAATTTTCTCGCTAATTTGGTTTGTAGGCCATAATTCAATGACTTGCAAGCTATCGTCACAAATAATACCTCAAAAAGAGCAATAATCAGGCATGTTTGCAATAATACTTGAATTAAAAAAAAAACATCTTCTATTTATTTTAAATGGCGGTAAAAAACGCTTTTCTTATATCTTAGAAAATTTTCTTGAATTTTAAATGACTGTAAAAATAATTTCTTTTGTCACAGAGAGCGAGAATTTGTTTTGTTATATTGCTTACACATTACTCTAATAAGATTAAATAATAAACAATTCACTTATTGTTTAAACTGGCCATTATTAGCAATTAACTGTTAAATTTTGGGTTTTCTTCCCAAAAACAAAAATAATTCGTAGAAAATCAATGGTGACACTTCGTCTTAGACAACCATGGCTCAAATGATTCTAAACTGTTCTAAATGGTTTTCTCTGGCTTTGCTCCCAGCTACCAATCACCCTGTGTACTCTGTATATTACTTCTATTTAATAATACATACTCGTTGACTAAAGTCTGTGGTGGCGGGCCTCGCTCCCTCCAAGCGTTATGTGCTCGTAATGTTTCGTCGATGGTTGTGCGCGCAGAGAGGGATAGACGCTCACTCTCTCCCGTTCGCACGTAGTCCGTTATGAATGCGCGGAGAGAACATTCTCCTCTGAAACAATAATTCACAGTTCATTTATTCTATTATGAATTACTAGCTGCTGCCCGCGCCTTCGCCCGCGTTTTATTGGGATAAAAAATAGCCTATATGTTATTCGAGGTACTATACCCATGCCAAATTTCAGCCGCATCGGTTCAGTAGTTTTTGCGTGAAAGAGTAACAAATATCCATACATCCATCCATACAAACTTTGACATTTATAATATTAGTAGGCTGAAGCTAGGACAAGATCGAGAGACACTGACAAAAGTTTAGTGAAATTGGCCCTAAATGGATGTTGACTATCACATAATTAAAGATTATACATATGATATGATTATATATTTTCCCCTACGTTTCACGATCGCTGTAACGCGATGGAAACGTAGGGGAAAATATAACAAAAGGTACGCGATAAATACCCGATAAATAATCTTTAATTATGTCAACAAATCGCGAAAGTTTAAAAAGTTTTATTAACTATCACATTCCAAATTATTGATATTAATTAAATTAGTGTAACATTCTTGAGTATTTTCCTCCACATAATCATTTTGGGAGCGTGACATTGTTTAATTTATTTTTCTGATTCACTTTCTTTCAACCGAGAAGGTGGAAAGTTGGATCTCAACGTTATCAAGCATAATCCTTTTCACAAGTAGGTATCTATAAAATTACTAATAAATAAAAATTTAAATCCTGAGCTAAAAGGTTTCTTACCCCGTAAGTGGTTCAATATCGGCACAGAGCGCGTGCAGAGCTGGCAGCACCGCGTGCAAGTGCGCCGGGTCCGCGCGGCAGACCAACGGGTGTTTATGGCGACGGGTGGCAACACTGGTGCGGCTTGTCGGTGCGCCTGAAATAAGGAAGGAGGGATTGAGTAGTGCAATCCCTAATCCGCTCGAGAAGTATGGTGATTAATGCATAACCCCCTTTTTTGGGGAAGCATGTTCAGCAGTGGAAGTTACCCTTTATACCCTACCTTTCTTAAAATAACATAATTCTTTACATCTAATGGTTGCCGGGAAGAGATCGCTTCCAAGCGATAACCCCGCCGCGAAAATTGACTTGTCTAAGTGCTTATTTTGTAAGCCTAAAGAATTAAAGTTATTGAAATCTATTGTATTTGTGTCTATGTATTTTTACTGGTGTACAATAAAGTATTTTATATTGTGTTAAGGTGCAGAGTAATGCGACACTAGCGCCACTCCTTAGTTTTTCTTGTATTATCGTTATGGAAAAGAATTACCAAAAGTTCTCACCGTCAATTGATAATACCCAGTATAAACTATTTTTCGATACTTCTGTAATAGTTTTGTTTTATTTCGATCAAACAGAAAAACTAAAGAGTGGCGCTAGTGTCGCATTACTATGCGCCTTAATGTGCTGAAGGGGATATAGCGGGATGAGGAAGCTCCGACTGGGGGCGAAGTGTATCTAATTTAACGCAATATTATTAAATATTATCTGGTATAGTTACTGGTTAGTTTGAAGAGCTCAGTCCGGCGTCGCTGCGGCCGCTTCTTGCCGAAATAGTCAGCTATCCGCAGCTGGTCTGTAAACGAATATTTTTTCTATTTACTGTACCTGAACACATAATAAAAATATTATATACATCATCATTGGGCTTTTTGAATTGACCTAAAATTATCTAAGTGCCGTCAGTTCGGCTGGGAGTCAGCCAAATAGTTGTTGTATAGCTGAGGAGGCCTATTGGATATTATCCATAATATAATAGGCCGGCCACTATGCTTCTCGCGCTGCTCATCGTCATGCTCCTCGCGCTGCCGCGATGTTGCCCAGTCAGTCCACACACCGCTCTACTCGCGCAATTAATCGCACTATTAATCGCGACGCCCCTACCTGTGCTATAAAATGTATGCGCTGCGCGAGTATGTGGCCAGCTACTCGCGCTTCTATTGCCGGCCCTTTGACTCGCAGTCAAAAAACCGAAAAAATCGGGAGCGATGAGCTGGACGAAGAGCATGACGAGTAACGTGGCCACACGCCATCTCCGCCTACTTTCCTCAATACTTCACATACCACTCGTCGAGTGTGTGGCCGGCCCATATGGTAAGGTCTTCCGAGACATGGTCACGTAGGTGACACTTGCTCACGTCATCATCGCCATCGGCGAATGTGAAGACGAATCTGTTTCCTGGTGTTACCAGTAGCGTTAAATCGTAACTACCCGAGCTCCTTGTATGAATCTGATAAAACTATGTGGTTTTGTATTTACCCATTATTTATCACATTGACTCTTGTTTAACTCACGCTGTTTTGAGTGAACAAAGATAATTGACGATTGTAATTTTTTAATGATTTTTCAATAAGCAGACCTTGTTTTCTTGGATCATGATATTATCTATAGCACACTAAACTTGCTTCTGCCCACGGTTTCACGTGGGATTTCCCGGTACAGACCTGATATCTATGACTCCAGGTCTAGAACTGAATATGAAAATATGCGTGGATGTACTATGCAAATTTTCAGCCCAATCCGTTCGGTAGTTTTGGCGTCAATACTGAACAAGTAACAATCCTGTAAATTAGTTCTCATGGGATAGAAATAACCTTTAATAATTTTCATAGAAACAACTCGTGCATAGCCGCGGGCAAACTAGTAGTACAATACTAGGCCTCATCGCTGAAAGCGATTTATCCCAGGCAATCTTACCGGTGAAGGGCGCAGCGCCGGGCGCGCGTGTAGCCGCCAAGTTAACGCTCTCGATCTCTAGGTATTCTGTTAGTAGGAGCTGGAGCTGAAAACATAGAGAAGACTATATTATAAATTTACTTAGACATTGGTGTCAATTCATATGACGACAAAACTAATTTTACTCTAAATATGTTGCATTCATAACGATCTAAATAAAAAGGATGGCATCATTTTTGAAGATCAAAGTGGTCACTTTATTTCCCTGTTTTACTTATGTAATTTGAATTATGTGTGTGTCCAAGAGTCCTGTATGGTCTAAAGGAAATAAAAAACTTTGATATTTAATGCTGTCGAAGTTTAGTTTTGGTGACACCTTAATTGACATTATTTTACCGCATTTTGCATTTAGCCCGACATTAACCACTAATGGGTTTAAACCAAGGAATTTATATACTAACGTAACTGGAAGGATCACTGATACAAAAACCGCGGTCTGAAAGGGACTGAATACTAAGGTGGTGTGTCTCTTTCTATAAGGAAGACCATAATTTATGAACGACACAGGACATGACAGGGAATATTCATGATTTTTTTTATTGCTTACGTCCATTATTTTTAAATATCCTTTTAAAACAAGAATTTTTTAAATAGATATTTATACCCATATTATAAAGTTAGATATACAAATTTGATAAGTCGGAAACAATTAAAAACGTCACCATATTGGAACCATGAAGTGTGACGTCAACAGGCAGTTTCTTTTGTATGAGAATATAGCTCTGAGATATGAAACTTTTTTTGAAATGATAGGAAATGTTCGGTGGAGCAACCGGCTGAAGTCGCAAAAACGCAATTTCAAAAAGCATGCCAGGTGAGTGTGCCACTATCTGCTTTTTGAAATTGCCTTTCGTTTAGACTAAAAATACTAAAGTGGCAATTAAAACAACACTTTTTTTTACCCAAATTAATATTATTGCAAAACCATTTTTTTATACAGTATCAAAAGAAAATGATAAGGACAATAGGTAAACGCGGTAACGTATAATACAGTAGAATAATCAGGTAATTTAAAGTTTTGGTGTATTTACGTGTGAAAAGTGATGCCTTGGGTTTTGTTTTTTGATTTGGTCACAAAGTGAACGCACACGAAGGCATTGCTGTCTTTTAGTCAATAAATCACACAAAAGTACGTCGTAGCAAGCACGCGCAACACAAACGCTGATCCGATCGTGATTGATGTGGGTGAACCTAGTGTAACCTAGTTTTAGCCTTCCACTTTCAAAGAACTAGTGCCCAATTTTCCCTTTTTAGTTTAATCAGTGTATAATGCTAGCAAGGGTGTGAAAGGGACACAGCGACTGAAAAGTGAGTCTATCTCGAGACCGTTTTTCCTTAAATCTAAATTGAATTAAAAAATAACCTTTTCTAGTTGTGATATGGTTCAAAATCCTTTTTGCATTAAATTTCGAGTGAACTTTCCAGTTACGTTAGTATATAAATTCCTTGGTTTAAACTTACTTTCGCTTTTGCCAGTATCCCATTGGTCTTTAAAAGAAGTCATTACAAGTATTTTCTTTAGGAATTATCAAACTAACCTACGAAATATTTCGGTTATACCGCATGCAAAATGCAGCACTAAAAACAGGTTCGAGGTTTTTGTTGAAAAAAAAAAACATATTTAGACAAGGAGTGAGAAACTTGCCACTTGAAATTGTGATCAATGTCTGAATCAGAATCAGAATCAATAACTATATTTCTCTAGGCTTACAAAATAAGCACTAAGACAAGTCATATTGTATACTATAAACGTAGTTATTATTATCAAATAAGAAATAACGTGTTATTGATATTCTCTACACTTACATTTTTGTCCACAAGTGGAAGAAGTGAAAAAGACTAGTGAAGGGGTCTATTAATAACAATAAAAACTTTGATTACATTTCTCAGATATACAGGATTCCTTTCTGAGATGGGAGCGGATGGTCAAATGCGACACCAAGTCGTAAAAGTACTAAAAGGAAAAAGGAGTCATGATCTCGATTTAAGAGAAAACAAACTACCTACATATTTAGATTTTTTTAATTATTAGTTTTTTTTAAAGTAGTAAAATAGTAGTAAATTTTTAATTTACACTGGCAGGAACTCAAACCGATTGATTTTTCAAATAATATGACTTCCTATATTTTTGCACTACAATATTCAATTGCTGATAAACTTACAACTTGTTGCACTGCGCTCCAGTAATGCTGTTCAGTGTGTAGGCAGGAATCAGACAAGCGATGTTTCTGTAATGCGGCTCTCCATAGTTGTAGCAACCTGCCAACATAATTATATTCTACTAGCTGCTGCCCGCAGTTTCGCACGCACTTTTCTTGTACACTATGTCCATCCCCGGGATACCAACTACCTCCCTGCCAAATTTAATTAAGATCCGTTCAGCCGTTTAGGCGTGAAAAGGTAACAGACAGAAAGACAAGAGTTACATTAAAATTTATAATATTAGCAGGATTTTTTCATTGTCTGCAAAAAAGATAAACAATCCCGCAGTTCTTAACCTCAAATTAACTTTGTTAATTTTTAAACACAATGTAAAAAAACTACCCGCTTTGAGATCTTCTCTTCGATAATATTGTTACTTTATCTGGACTCCAACCATGAAAATTTTAGTTTTTGTTTATGACATAATTTGCAGCAAAATGAAAAATAGATCATAGGAAATTAGACATGAAAATATTGATCAAAGAATCATGTTCTTTGTCTCTTTGACGGCAAACTAAAAACTAAATTAATTTTATCCCCAGGGGATAATATTTATCCCGCAAATTTTAAAAACAGTGTAAAAGTAAGAATTTGAATTCGGTTTAAAGTTGATCCTCCGTCAATTGTGGACCAATTTTGGTGATTCTTTTGCTATTGTATATTTAATGGTTCTAAGATGGTCCAATAAAGAAAGCAAAATTAAAAAAAAAAACAGTGTAATTAAACAAAAAGCATTTGATTAAAGACTGTTTTCAGATTTTTTTAAACAATCAAATTACAGGTCGCGTCACGGTTTAATAGAGCTGACCTTGATGCGTAGAAGTCTATATTTAGATTTTTACATTGTTTTACACCTGCGCAGTACCCCCCTCCAGTTTCGCCGAGCGCTATTAAACCGGGACGTGTATAATTTTTTTATTTATTTATTCCTGAATTGTACCTACCGCTTGTTCCTAGAAGCGCACGCTCTAAACTCATCAGCGAGTATAGTGACCAGCTTCGCCAGCGGTCGCCCCGTCTCTGTCACTCCCGCTGTGTCCTGTATCTCCCCGTCTTCGTCCGACTCGGGATCCATTTCCACGTCGTCGCCATCTTCTATGATTCGGCGAGAGACTGAGTCAATGACTTCTAGTAATTCGTGTTGGATGGATACTTTGAATTTCTGAAAATATACAAAGTTAATAATAATAATAAATCTTATTTATTTATTATAATTGATACACTGAGTATTAACAATAATAAATAAATAAATTTTATTTCTGTAACAGTTTTACAATGCTTGTTTACACTGCAGTGGAGACCTTCATTTAAGTATAAATACTTGTGTTAGAGGTCTCGCTCTTCTTTATCAGACATTACAGATTACTTATTTGCAAAGTATTATATATTACTAGCTGCTGCCCGCGCCTTCGCCCGCGTTTTATCGGGATGAAAGTGATCTATATGTACTGAATTTCATCCCAATCAGTTCAGTAGTTTTTGCGCGAAAGAGGAACAAACATCCATATATCCATTCTCACAAACTTTTGAGGATAGAATAATAAATAAGCAAACTGATGTCGTCTTTATTCTTGTATAAAATTATTTTTATTTGTTTCCTAATCTAATAAAGGAATTTTTCATATCACTGGATTTATTGGTTATTTATTTAGTTAATAATAAAGGTTTACCAACCACATAACATATCAATCACTTATTGATAACTTATTTGATAGATAGGTAAACACGACAGTCATAGTATTTACCTTCACGAATGTTATGAAAATCAAGTTAAGTGGTCGACAAAATTGAACTTCTGCCTCATTCTAAAGTACGATATTTATAATGTGAGAAAAAGACAGCTATACAAACCTCAGTAGCTTCCTTCAATTGTTCTAAAACGCCCAGCGCTTCAAGTGATATCATGACTGTAGTCTCGAATGTTTTGTCCTCTTCTGTTAAAGACGCTTCAAACTCCGGTGTAATGTCTTGTAGGTACGCGTCTGTCACTTCCTCGCTTTTTGTCAGTTCTGTAACAAAATTATTGAGTCTTTTGTGGAGAAATCTTTGGGAAAGAGCTATCATAATTATTATAACTCTCATGATTCTTTATCGTATCGAAGTAAGTACGTTTTTATTGATGATCTAAACGTTCAACAATTATTTATTTAAAAAAAACTGAATATGGCAATCGCTAACACTAGCAAGACCAAAAAAGAGCTGTCTTGTAATATATAATAGTAAAGGCGAAAGCGTAGTGAAGAGGTTAGGCCGAAGACAACGCCCAAACTACTGAATGGATCGAGCTTATACATATACAAAGACCTGTGATAATAATGACATTAGGCTACTTTTTATTAAAAAAAATACGATTGAAGTTGCGGGCAGAAGCCAGTTATTACTAAGTAATTAAGTATACTTTGATTTGCATTGCTTTGTATCAGTTCGAACAATTTGGTTACAAGTTTAATACAAGGGTCATGAGGCGTGCATTTTTTACGCTACAAACAGACTGAGCCCAGGTCACGCAGCTTACGCGATGAAATGGCGGCGTGGCGTATACGTGTGTCTCTAGGTTTTCACACAAATGCAAACATCCAGATCTTATAATGCGTCGTGTGCGTTGCGTGGCGTTGGCTCAAGTGTGATAGTAGCTTTAAGTTGTTGATGGTAGCTAGTCATACAAATATCTCCCCCCCCCCTTGTTTTTACAACTGCATCACTTGAAAAATTTGTGGTCGTTAGGCTAGGATCACGACTACTAGGTCTAGTCTCTTTAGATGGCTACAGTAATGTTCGCGGAGAGACAGTATAATAAAAATAAAAGTTATCAGAGATCATCAGATCATAAAGTGATCACTTTGATTTTTTTGTAAAGAAGTAAACAAGAAACCTTTGTCTTGTTAGGTTATTAGTTTCGAGTTGGAGCAACTCTTCCCAAGCTTTTTTATCCTCTGGCTAATCTGATATTTTGTAGTACTAGCCTTTTTACAAAGGATATGTTTGACAATTTGTTTGAATTTATTTATTGATAATTTTTGCAACTCACTTGGAGTTTTCTTATAGAAGCATAAACATTGCCCTTTAAAAGATATATTTATGTTGTTTAGCCTAGTTTTGGGCACACCGAGTTTATTCTTATTTCTAGTATTTACATTATGTATGTCGCAATTTACAGGGAACCGAGCAATATTTCTATGAGTGTATACCTGCCAGTAAAAGTGCCGTGCGTCGCCTGGCGGAGAGCGCGCGAGTCAGCGGCGCGCGGTCCGCTCTGTACACCGCCTCGCTGATCCGAGCTAGGATAACGTCCACTAACTCGCGCTTTTTTGCCTATAGAAGAGTAGCTGATTAATCTTTGAGTTGGCTACTCCATATACAGTGTGTCCCTGGATAAAGTGCAACCCCGAAAGGGGGTGAAACTAGATCAAAAATTATCGATAAAAAATAGAAAAAAAAATCGTATATAAATTTATACGATTTTTTTTATTTTTTTATTTTATTTATAATTTTTATTACTCTCTAATGACTCTATTTAATGAAAAAATGATTTCTTCCAAAGTAGTGGGTCTATTTTGTTAAAATAAAAACCATAATCATGTCAGATATGTGACGATGACGATAAAATAACAAATAACTCACAAACGAGTGGCTATCGTGACTTAAAGTTTAATTTTTGTATTAAAATTACATTTTTATGCTGTTTTTTTCCAATAATCTCCAAAAATCTTAAAATTAAGCCTATAATACTAGATATTTTTATGACTTTTTATTATTGTCTATCATAATAGCTTTTAAATAAAAAAAAACCTACATTCTAACATAAAAAATGCGCTGGCTAGGAGCTTTTAAAGTTGACCACTGATTACGTCACCACTCAGGTAGAGACACTTTTTTTACTGCTCAGGTACTATTAAAAATCAAATTTTAGTTACAACATTTTTATTTAACTTATTACATGTAAGTATGAAGACAATAATAAAAAATCATAAAAATATCTAGTATTATAGGCTTAATTTTAAGATTTTTGGAGATTATTGGAAAAAAACAGCATAAAAGTGTAATTTTAATACAAAAATTAAACTTTAAGTCACAATAGCCACTCGTTTGTGAGTTATTTGTTATTTTATCGTCATTGTCAAAAAAATAATTTTTTTTATTAAATAGATTCATTAGTCAGTAATAAAAAAATTAATTCAGCAATAAAGAATACACGATTTTTTGAAAAAAAAAAAATCTATTTTTTGTCTATAATTTTTGATCTAGTTTCACCCCCTTTCGGAGTTGCACTTTATCCAGGGACACACTGTATAGCTTCACTAAAGATACAGTGTTCTCATATTCAGTTCCTAGCCTAACGTCG
Organism: Eupithecia insigniata; assembly: GCA_947859395.1. Taxonomy (NCBI): domain Eukaryota; kingdom Metazoa; phylum Arthropoda; class Insecta; order Lepidoptera; family Geometridae; genus Eupithecia; species Eupithecia insigniata. The sequence continues at coordinate 2,125,633 of OX402000.1, forward strand.
ATTGCTGGACATAAAGCTCATGCATAGTTACCAGTGACCAGTCCTGAATATTTTATAATAATAATCATCATCATATCAACCGATCGACGTCCACAACTGGACATAGGCCTCCCCTAAGGATCTCCATAATTAATGATTTTGTGCTACCAGCGATTTCCCGCGACCTTCACTAGGTCGTTCATCATATCAACCGATGGATGTCCACAGCTGGACAGCAGGCCTCCCCTAAGGATCTCTATAATTAATGATTTTGTGCTACCAGCGATTTCCCGTCGGTTCATCGTGGTGGGAGGCCTACCCAAAATGCGCCTTCCGGTACGTGGCATATTTTATGGTTGGGCATAAAGAGTAAAAGAGAGATAAAGTGATACTCACACTATTTCTCTAGCTTGTGAGTTATTGTCAACGTTTTTTAGTTAAGCATTGGGCTGGCCATTTGCTAGCGGTGACAGCTTATTATCCCTATATATAGATAATGCACAATAAGAGATGTCAGTGCAGATCTCAGTTCCCCGACTAAGAATAAGAGTTTAATAAGAAAATTGTTAACCTATAATATTCAATGCATGATTAAACACTACGCCCCTTATTCATAATAGTCTGCTAACTTAAAGCATTACTATTTCTCACTCTGTCTTCTTCTGTTAACATAAGTCAGAGAGAGAAATAACACTGCTTAGCACCTGTTTTAAGTTACCAGACCATTATGAATAAAGGGATATATATGTAGGAGCTAACAGGTAGTGAAGGGACATTGTCAATTCTTACCTCCAAATGCTGTCTAGTAGCATTAAGCGCATCCACATGATTCAGCGTAGTTGTAGCGGTCTCTAGAGCCTCCGTCAAGGTGTGCGCACATGCAAGTACGCGGCCCGACGCCACATAATCACGCGCACTGCGTTCCGACACCACTACACGCTCGCTGCAAATGTATTATACACCTTAATGTAGTATAGCTAGGATATATTAAACAGTAGTGATCCTAGCTTCCGTCAAGGTGTGCGCACATGCAAGTACGCGGCCCGACGCCACGTAATCACGCGCACTGAGTTCCGATACCACTACACGCTCGCTGCAAATGTATTATACACCTTAATGTAGTATAGCTAGGATAGATTAAACAGTAGTGACCCTAGCTTCCGTCAAGGTGTGCGCACACGCAACTACGCGGCCCGACGCCACGTAATCACGCTACTGCGTTCCGACACCACTACATGCTCGCTGCAAATGTATTATTCGCCTTATTGTAGTATAGCTAGGATAGATTAAACAGTAGTGACCCTAGCTTCCGTCAAGGTGTGCGCACATGCAAGTAAGTGGCCCGACGCCACGTAATCACGCGCACTGAGTTCCGACACCACTACACGCTCGCTGCAAATGTATTATACACCTTAACGTAGTATACCTAGGATAGATTATACAGTAGCGACCCTAGCCTCCGTCAAGGTGTGCGCACACGCAAGTACGCGGCCCGACGCCACGTAATCACGCGTACTGCGTTCCGACACCACTACATGCTCGCTGCAAATGTATTATTCGCCTTATTGGAGTATAGCTAGGATAGATTATACAGTGGTGACCCTAGCCTCCGTCAAGGTGTGAGCACATGCAAGCACGCGGTCCGACTACGACGCCACATAGAATACATTTATTTATAACAACCATAAACAGTTAAAAACAAAACACATATAAAATAAGTACATATACATATAGTTGTTATAGAAGGGTTCTAACTCAGCTTAAATGCTAAACGCATGATCACGCACACTCCGCTGACGCGACTACACGCTCGCTGCGAATGTAATGGCATCGATAGAGCGTCGTTCGATGCCATAGATAGAGCGTCGATGAATGGCGTCGATCGATGGCATCGATAGAACGTCGATCGATGGCATCGATACAACGTCGATCTATGGCATTGATACAACGTCGATTGATGGCATCGATAACTGTGTTATCAGTATTGTATTGTATAAATTGTAGCTTTAAGTTTATAATGAAACAATGTTTGCTGAATATGTCAAAATAGAGACTTTGGTAAATCATATTAATTTGTAGAAGTACTTAAGGGCAGATTAAATTAAGACACAGGACGCTGGGAGCACTGCGGTGCCCAGTGTACCCAATGTTGGATGACTCTCCATCCGTCTATTCTTACACTAATGGACCAAAAATTTAAGTGAAGAGAAAGTCAATAACACCTTATTTCTTATTTGACAATAATTACAAAATGTATAACTGTAGTATAAAATTTGACTGGTCTAAGTGCTTATTTTGTAAGTCTAAAGAAATAAAGTTATTGAAATTTGAAAATCTGCTCCTTCCTTTATTTTGTATCCACACTTTTTACCTGACTGCGCAAGGAGAGTTATGTCTTTCCGTGAAGAGTACAATCTTTCAAATAAGTGCCTATTTCTACATGCATTATTAAGAGATTGAAAGAATCCTCACATATCAGTCAGCATCTGCAGTGCATAGTGATGAGTGCGTGCTGTCATCCACAGCCTCTTCAGGTCATCTCTCCTCAGCTGCAGCAATCCTCTGCAAGCTGTCAGTCTGGCTGTCACAGCATCACAGTGCTGGTTCCAAGAAGATAGAGCTTCCACTACAGCACTAAATTTCTGGAAATAGGTTATACCTTATAAAGCTTTTTCATTCTAAAATTTAAATGAAACCCCATCAGGGCACTAAAAGACTTTGCATGATACTTTCTTGTACTATTATATTAGACACAAAACTTAAGATTTGATAGAGGGGTTATCGAGACATTAATGCAATTTTTGGGCATTGTATAAGGATAGATTTGGGGTCTTGTCTATTATGACTTTATGTAAAAAACAAGGGTTAAAGTGTTTTAGGACTTTTTTTATATGAAAAAGGTGGTATAAAGGACCAAACTACTAGAGATACATAGAAGAACTTTTAATTTCCAGTTTATTTGAGTTTTAGGTCTGTTACTATACTGTACTATACTGTACTATATATATCTGTACTGTTACTCTAGAAAAATCGAACCTGCATAACTTCCATAATCTCTGTAGCATGTTCAGCGACCAGCTCATCAAGTCTTGCATCACTCTTCTTATACTCTTTCTCTAATTTAGCTCTCTCTTTCTCTCGCTGCTCATTAGTCTCACTGGCCGATAGCGTTCGAATCACCGACATAAGTAGACCACTCTGTAAGAATAAGTAAAAAACCTCGAGATTTGTTTGTATGTTTCATAGGTAATTTTGTATGTTTTACTAACATATTAGAAAGCGATGGTGGCAATTACTGGTGTCATATAGGAATATTCCGTAAATTCGTAGATGTAAGCTTATTTATTTATTAAAATCGTAGTTATAGTGGAACTTGAACTTACCGTTTCTTTCCCTTGTTTTACCCCACGAGGGGGTTTCGTAGGGGGTGGAGATGACATTATATCGGCTTTTATTACACAACATCTACTAAATTTAGAAGAAAATAAGCAATTAGATCAGAATCAGACAGAAAAAAACATTTTCTTTTAGAAAAGAAAATCCGCCTACAAAAACCCATGAAAAAAAAACATCCGAAACAAAACATTGGTTTGACACATCATGACATTGATTGATTTGCCAATAACCGTGGCTGCGCAGCTGCGTTCCGTTTCTTACTCAAAGTGCTCAAGCGCGCATGAAGGCGTTCCGTTTCTACTTACAGCACGCTGCGAGGCCGCATGGGAACGTCCATTGTGTCCCAGTCATTACACCTCTCGCGCTTACGGGAGCGCATGAACTGCCTTACCTTCCGATACAAGGCACCTCATGCGTTTATGTAAGTGACGTCATTTGGGCGGGAAATTTTGAAAGTGGACGTCTTAATTGTTTGAATTTTACATAACTGGGATACCATTTTTTCACACGAAAATTCACGGAAAACTATTTGTAGCCTTTTTTTGATAATAACGAAGATGGAATTGTCCGTTCTTGTCAGAGAGGAGGGTATGAAGTTACCTGTTACCCTTGAGGAGTATACGACAAAGTCCGTGTCATGTTAACATTGTAAGCTTTCTTTGCGCTATAGGTAAAATAATGATTTCCGATCATTCACTTAAACATAACCTCAAACGAGTGTTGATAAACATCGAGCAGAGCGTTCCGTCTCAATAATCGAATCGTGCGCTACAGTGTGCTCAGACGAAATAAAATGCTCCCTCATGCACGCATAGCTCGTGTAACACATAACGTAACACGTTATCAGGGTTACTTGCGCTAATTTTAACGTAAATAAGGCTCCACGTTATTTTTAACGCGTTATTAGCGCAAATTTATATCGTTATATGTTAACTATTACTCGCTTAGCGCGAATTGATATTAGAGGATGCTACAATAAGGGTTAATTCAGATAATTCACTTCATTGCCCAAAGATAACACCGCACACTGTTCAAGCGCAAATAACGCTGATAACGTTCAACGTTATGTGATTTATAATCCATGGTAAGGCTACTGAGCGCTTTAAGCGAGAAACGGAACGCAGGCCGTGTCACTGACGCTGACATGACATTGACATCTTCAGTTTCAACTTCTTGGTCTTTTTCTTCTTCTTGTTTTAGCTTTGGCTCTTGGTCAATGGTTCTGCATCTGGATGACATTGAAATCTAACAGCAACTTCAAAATGTTCAAATGCGCGCATCTATCTTTGTCTGACATATGAATAATGAGCAGGACAACAACAGTGCTGGAAATGGTTACTGCTTGAACCACTATTTTGAATTTTCGTAACGATATTTATATTCGATAGCATGTATATGTTGTGATAAAAAAGATTTGTGATTTTATTGTGGCGTTCGTTTACCCTTAACTTCTGCTAATTCATCCTCGCAATGGATTACTCGACAATAAGTAACAAAACCAATTGCACAGAAGTCGAAGAGCTTACGGACGGGGACCTGAGTGAGCGCTATTATTTATTGAAGAAACAGCATGAAATCCTATCACGCAGTTATGATTCCACTAAACAGGAGCTCCATGATACTAAGAGAATGTACCAGACGGCCCTGGAAGTTCAGGGGCATTTGAGTACCGAGTTGGAAACTTTGCAAGCGGACGATGAACGGAGAAAAAATGAGGTAAATAATCGTATCACAGCTCTTCAAGAGGACATATCCCAGCTAAGAGAAGAACGGACGCAAGCTGTCGAAAGCCATGCAGCTGAAATTAAAAAGCTGGAGCTCCAAATTCGAAATTTGAAAGAAGAACAGGCCATCAAGACGCGTGAAAGCCCTGTGCGTGATTATTCAGAACTTGATGATGCCAGAGCCGCTGTGAACTCCGCGCTTACAGAAGCTGAGGATGCGAAAGCAGCGCTTGTAGAAGTCAAGAATGAGGTAGTATCCTGGCAGATGAGAACTGAGGAGTTGATTGGCGAATTGGCCGAGATGCGTGTAGCGGCTGACCTGAGGCGGGAAGACCTTAGGGCGGCGGCTGACAGAGAGGCAGTGGCCTTGGCAGATTTAGCTGAAGCCAAGGCTAGGCTACACCAGTTCACAGATTCTCAGGACGTGCAACCTCATGGTAAAACAATCAGTACATAGGATGGTATATCCAGAGCTTAATAAGTACATGCTATCTTAACAGTTTATTGCTTACATTGTTCACAGCTGCCAAAGGAAATTCAATATTTGCTGAAGTTGAAGATAAAAGACAGGAAATGGCAAAAAATCTAATACAAATGAAACAAACTAACTCAAGAGTAAGTAGAATGTAAAAAAACGGAAATTAGCTAAGTGTCATCAAATCTCAGCAGAGTATAACTCCCACCTAAAAATACCAAAATAGTGAGTATGTAAGCTTTAAAAAGGTTGATTTGAAAACAGTGGATGAAGGGAAGGTGGGCATTTGGTGCACAAAAAGCAAATAAATTCTATACACAATTTCCTAATTAATTGTTGTGTCAATGTAGGCAGCTAGCACAGGACCGTGCTGATGGCACAAACTTTGGGAGGCCTATAGCCAGTAGTGGGTAAAATCCCACAGGACTGTGCTGAATCATTAAGTACAATTTGGCCAGTGGGTTTGTGGCATTCCCCTCCCATCACTACATAGTATAAAACAAAGTAGCTTCTAAAACAAAGCAGCTTCTCGCTGTCTGTCTGTCCCTATGTATGCTTAGATATTTAAAACTTTGCAATGGATTATGATGTGGTTGTTTTAATAGATAGAGTGATTCAAGTGGAAGGTTTATATGTATAATTTAGTATCAGCTTTGCACCTGTGCGAAGCCAGGGCGGGTCGCTAGTTTAGAAACATAAAAAATTCAATCAGCGCTTGTCATATAGATTTTGCTATCAATCCCACTATATAGGCTCTTCTATCTTTTCTATCTTGTCCTAGTGTGGGGGAAAGGATCTAACTCAAGAAACTCTAGGTCCTATCATTTACCTAGAAAATAAAAATAGACATAATCTTTCTTGGAAATAAAAATTATTTAATGTTAAGTAAAGCAAGTCCCCATACCTGTTACAGCTAAGAAGAGAGCTAGCTAACAAGCAGGCTGAGCTAGAAACCTTACTGCACGAGAAACAAACCATCTGGGAGCAGCAGGCAGGTGCCTCTGCACATTATGACAGTGAACTTATTGGTAAGAATACATAGAAAATATCAATCTAAGGCTTTTTCACAAAGCTTCATTGATGGTAAATGGATAATAGGCAACTTAATGCATCCACTGCCCTGCCTCCTGACATCTGATGCAACTGCAGGTGGGCATGTGCTTTGTGGGCCATGAAAGTGTTAAACTCAAAACATTTGTATACACCTTACAGTGACGAAATATTGTAACGCATGAACTTTTCATGAAATTATAAAGTAACAAATTGATGAATATAATTAACTATAATCTATTATAGCGCGTGGGCCACTCGCTCGCGGAGCTTGCGTGAAAAAATTGTCGCTGTAAAATGTATCTAAAGGTGAAGAGTTTATGCCCATATTTGCACACTTATTGTCGTGCTGCGCGGTAGCGTTGTTGGACGTAAGTGCTAAGCCCTTTAGGCTTTTTTATAGTCTGTATTTCATTCAGTCAGTGCTACAGTAATCAAAAACACTGTTGAATCTTTAATTTGCCACTTGGGATAATTGGTTTTATGACTAGCTGCCCGTGGCTTAGCACTTTTTTTCATAAATATAAGTCTATAATAATAGGCTACAACTATTGTACATACATCTATATGCAAAATTTCAGCCTGATATACATATCAGGCTGAAATTTACTTTAATAGTCTAGAATAGTCTAACATATATCTATCCAACCTTCTGCATTTTTAATTATTAGTGTGATGAAGTTTACTTCGTGTAGCGGAACTAGACGACGTTACCATGTATTCTGTAATAAAGCATGACCTAGCATAACTGCTAAATAAATAGCTATCATTATGTGTTTTCTTGACAGAGAGCTATGAAGAGCGCATCACACAGCTGGAGGGTCTATGCGAGAAGCAGCGGCGCGAGCTGGCCAAGTGGTTCGGGAAACTGTGCGAGCCAGCTGCGAATGGGTGGCTGCCTGGAGTAATGGACCATTTGAAGTAAGTCCAACTAGAATACTTTCATCAAACCAGCCCATATAATATCAACTGAACATGGTCTGATGACGCTACCAATAGGTATCCTGAGCCGATCCCATCTATAGACTGCGACGGCTACAGAATACAATAATTAACTGTATTTTTCTAATACATAAAAATCATCGTAACTCTTAAACCGTTACGTTAAGTAAAACGTTATAAAACGACGTCCTGCTAAAACTAGGACTCCAGTTCACAAAGAAAACACTGCAAGCAAAAATGAACCTTACGACTAAGACATGGTCAGTGGCCTCGCGCAGAGGCCTTGTTAAGAAGTGGACGTATATGGACTGACTAGCTCCTGCCCGTGCCTTCGCCCGCGTATTATCGGGATAACAAATAACCTATATGTTATTCCAGGTCCCATACTATATCCATACTATAAATTTCAGCCCAATCAGTTCACTAGTTTTTGCGTCATTATTTTATGTACAAACATCCATCCTCACAAACTTTGTCATTTATAATATTAGTAGGATAGGATGATGATGATCATGATGATGAACTGCTATAAATCTTTACTGACAGATGTTACGAAGCAAGCTCGTGCGTCGCTCTTCTGTGTCTAAAACGAGTTTTGATGATAGAAGACTCACACACAGGTCATCACAATATGGACTGACTAGAACACTCTTGGGAGAATCTACACCTACACACAGAGCGAGGATCCAGCACTGTCACCAACAAGAGTCTAAAATACTGCAGCCAACACCAACCTGCCAGGCTGTGTGAGCTGTGTCGTAGCCGGGTTCTAGAGACCTTTAACAAAACAATCAAATCTAACTAAAGAATTTCAAAATTTCAGGTCAGAATGCGAGAAACTAAGAGTCGAAGTATTATCCCGCGGCGCCGCCCAGCTAGCCAGCGCAGCCCAAGTGAGAGATCTCCGCAGAAAACTAGCGCTCCAGTCCACAAACAAAGAAAACACACCGCCAGCGAAGAATGAACCTTACGACAAAGACGACAGCTTAGAAATCGCCATGCCAAAAGTACCACAAATACGAAAAATAGATGAAGTTAAGAAAAAAGTGTGTTTTAACTAGTAAGTGAAATGAAAATTATTAAGTTATATATTTTTTATTTTAGTACTAAACTCCAACTTATAATTAACAACGATATTTTTGTTAGATAGCAAAATTTTATAGATTAGGTTTTAATTTTAATCATCACAAGATTTTAATAAATCTTTACATCATAATGCTCTGCAAGAAGGTTTTACAAATTAAGCAAAGAGGCTGTGTAAGATGGTATTCGCAACACAGTACATTTATATAGGAATTCCATTTTCAAATCTCATTACGTCACACTTTGTTTGAATTGTAAAGACTTTACAGTTCAAGGTATGCAAAACTCCTTGGTGAAACAATCTCTTTTCTTATAAAATGTCATCAATTTCTTATAAAATCATTTAATTTGATTTGTGAGACTGTAATAAACTAAAGTTAAAACTGTAATAAACACGTTTAAAGTGGTAGTTCCGTATGTCAAGTACTTCATCAGATGAAGAACTGGTCCGCACGCCTGATTTCTGTCATCTCGAAGGAGAAGATGTTGTACAAAATCTTTTAATAAATAATTATTTTTTCTAATAAAAATTACATTTTGTCATACCTAAGTATATAAATGTTTTATTTGCCTCGCCATTATGATGTAAAGTAGAATGCTTACCTCGGTTGCAAGAAGCTATTACACCCTCGAACTATGTTCTCGGGTGCACTCGATCCATTAGCACCCTTTGCGAGCGCTCGCAAGGGCGCGAAATTGGATTGTGTGCACCCTCGAACTATATTCGCCCTCGCTTCGCTCGGGCGTCTAAATATCTCGGGTGCACTCAATCCAATTTAGGGCCCTTTGCGAGCTGAGCTCGCACTGGCGCCAAATTGGATCTTGTTCTGTAATAGCTCCCTTACTACCCTTTTGTAACAATCTACTATTACAAAACAATAAACTATGTGTGTTAATTACTTATACATTTATTTACTAAACAAGGGGGTAACTGAAGTGTATTTTTTAGCGTAAAAGAATACTTATATAAGATTCGTTATTTCAGTTCGACACATATAACTTTAACAGGTAGTAAGTAGATTCCAAGATAAAGAAGCTGTTTTTAGTTTATAGGCCTTATCTATTATCTTTCATTGGATTCCTAAACAAGTCTAGCATGCGAAGTTTCTAAGGTAGAGGCGTTTTTACTTTTGACAGCAGCAGCTGTTGTTTTTATTTTTGCCGTCTTGGTTTCCGGTATTCGATTCTTTAATCGTATTTGTACTGGCTTCTATGAATGAAAATAAGTAGTATAATATGTCCTTTCGGAATCCAATTTAGCCTCTCAATTAAGATTCGTTCAATTGTTTAGTCGGCATGAAAATATAACAAACAGACAGTTACTTTCGCATTAATAATATTTAAGTCGCGTCGATAAAGATTGACTCGTATGTCCTGTTTAAATCATATTTGATCAAATATGATCTAGGCGGGACAGCATGAGAGACAATCGTTTTTACTTCCAATCTTTATCTACGCGTCTTATATGGAGTATGAACAAGACTCACAAGGGACCGGATAAGACGCATTAACCATTTGACCGCCACGCCAAAAACGCATTCCCGTGTTCTCTACGCCAAAGCACAAAGTGAACAATAGTACATTGTACACCTAGGCGAGAACGTGCCTAATTCCTATCGAGTGCGCCTCGGGCCTTAAAACACACGAGGTAGGAACCGCACTTTCTGCCGAGTGATACATAGTGCTTTATACTACACCTTCGAGGAAAATAAAAAGCAGAATAAATATTTTATTACTAAGGTGTCATAAAACTTTCACTATCACTCGACGACATTCTGTAGAATTAAAATTGCCTACACCAAATTCAAAATTAGAAGAACTTCCCGCGCCAGCCGTTATCACTTGTGTTCTTTTTTCAATTTCAATATTGGTCGGAAATCGGAAGAGGCAAGCGGACTTGGAGTATAAACTTTGACCTATAATGAAAATAACCATAGCTACCGGCCGATCTATTAGGAAATTAAACAAAATAACACGTTAGAAATGGATTTCCATACAGATTTCCCTCCCGCCAAAACACGTGAGAAATGAAATTCCATAGAGTTTTTCCTCCCGGATTCCTATACGCCTGGAATGACTTACATACTTTCTATCTTATATTTGGAAAAGGAATAGGCAACTTTCCGATCAGGTGTAGTATAAAATATATTCTAAGCGTCGTTGGCGTTGAGGGGTCTTCAGGTGATTCATGTATAGGTGACTATGGCGGTCAAAGTGTTAAAGAGGAGGATTATACCAACGGATGGTGCAAACGGACTGAAATGATGTAATATGGATTTGTCGTCAAAGTTCGCTTAGGGCACTGATGTAGTCTCCTTCAGTTTCGGTACAGTCAAGTCCCTCAGTTCGTTTTCTCTCGCCAACGCCATATGGCGCGAGAGACGCGCGTGGTCACGTGCGTCCCTTTGCGTGCGCGCGCGCAGGCGCTTCTGTCTTGTCTCGTGCACGCATTGTGTGAATGCTCCTACAGACAGATATAAATAATTAAGATAGTAATCGTCAAAGCCATGATCAAAGAAAAGAAGGTCTGCTGCTCCGAAAGTGACAGATACTAGGTGACTTCACTGTCCAGTTTCCACTTTATTACAACAAAACGTAGAAGTTGAGAAACAAATGTGATATAATAAAAAATAATAATAAAAAAGCTTTAAGCTACTAAGAGTTTGCAATTGAAAAAAAATGACAATCGTCAATTTTGTTTGTAAGATCAGTAAAACAGCGTTTGTTAAACACGAGTCAATGTGATAAATAATTGGTAAATACAAAACCACATAGTTTTATCAGATTTTTACAGGTAATACAAGGAGCTCGGTGAGTTACGGTTTTACACTACTGGTAACATCAGAAAACCAGATTCGTCTTCTTATTAGCCGATGGCGTCGATGACTTAGGGCCTGTGTCACCCACGTAACCGTCGTGTCTCGGAAGAGCATACCTTGTTTTCTTATACCATGGTCAAGGCTTGGAATTGGCATCTCCAACTCTTCCCGCGGTCGTTAAAACAGGTGACTAGGGAAATCCACCCTGGGGCGGGTTGAAGTGCCTGCTGCAGAACAATACTAAGTACCACTGAACTGTGATCCCCAACCACCATACCCAGCGTGAGGGTAATGTGCATTATCCCCATTATGATAAAATATAACAAGGCGCTTATCAGGAGGAGGCCTCCGTCCAGCAGCTGTAGATATAGATAAATCGCCAAAGACATACCTACTAATGAAACCTTGGTGAAATAAGAGAAAGATACGCCAATAGAGTGATAGGCTATAGACACAGGTTTTTCGTAAATTGGTTGAAAATAACGATAATTGTTGGAAGTATCCGAAAAGGTCAGGTGAGATTGTGGTCAAACTAAGGTTTATTGTCCATAAAATAAAGTTAAGTCGCCTGGGAGCTTTGCAATGAGTGTTAGGGACGCCCGCCCTGATTGCCGTGGCGATTTGCGAAGGTTGAATATTGTTGCGTAGACCGCCGACTTACCAACAGTATCCCAACACTTGAGGTTGTCCTCTGGCGTAGCGTATAGGTTGTAACAGTCTATGACCATCTGCTTGGTATCCGCGCAGACTGGATCTACGCTCACCATGTTCGCTGTGCGCAGGTCTATGGAAGTCACTAGCGCGTTCACGTCTTCTATTCTTAGTCTGAAATATTTAGAATTTTATGCTACTCGTATTTATGTCTCTTTCACATTTCTGGGCAAATTCATCTTTTTTCTCTCCTCTATTCCTCCTTTGATTACCTACCTACTTATAGGCACTTGCTACCTACCGGTGATCCCTAAGCAGAATAGGATTATGTATTGAATATATAGGTATAGTAATTGGTAGTGTGGTCGATTATGTAAAAGCAAAATTTTAATATTACAATAATTAAAATTTTAAATAAACATAAAAATGGCTCAACCGATCTCTGCCTACAGGAAAGCTAAGATACTAATATGATTGTTTTGAAAAAAATAAATAAAAATAAGCACCACCATGAGGTGTGGCGGTGATGCACGAGGTCGCATCGGTGCCTGCCATTGCTGCGTCTTCTACCAGTCTCTACCTGAAGGTGTTACCTTACCCAGTCCTCTCCGAGTGGCTGTCGTCCAAACACCGGAGCCGCTCCATGTAGACCTGGTCCTTGTAGTCGCCTCGCGGGGTGGCGTTGATGGACGACGCCGCAGCCGCACCGGCGCCTGCGATGGCTGCGTCTTCTACCAGTCTTTCTACCTGAAATAACAGTGGTTGGATAATAAATAGGTTTTGAATAAAAAAACCCTAAAGTAACTAACCTAAAGTAAGTATTTTAATAACTAAAAATCCTCAAATCTATCGGTATTTCTAGTTCTATTCTTGGTTATTCTAGTTATTGATCCAAACTACATCATGCAAACATTTTAGAACTAGCTGCTGCCCGCGCCTTCGCCCGCGTTTTATCGAGATAAAAATAGCCTTTATGTTAATCTAGATCTCAAACTAGTTTTTGCGTGAAAGAGGAACAAAAATCCATACATCCGTACTTTGACATTTATACCTAATTGTACCTAATTAGTAGCATACTAACACAGGTTTCATGTTCCGTGAATCAGATAAAACGATTTCTTGTTATTTTGTCATTGATTTAAATTTGACTTTTTATTTGATAATTATTTACCTGTATTAGTTTAAAATTTGACTTGATTGAGAGCTTATTTTGTAGGCCTAAAGAAATAAACATTACCTATTATTTTTTGATTTCTAGACTAGCGGCTGACTAAACTCATTTACAAAAGTAAATGACGTTCACAATAACGGCTGATGATTACCTACCATTTTGTTGGATATGCTGATGTGATGGTCGTCCTTTACTTCCTCGGCGTCTTCCTCCGTGGCGGTGGACGTATGCTGGGGCCGCTGGAAGTGCGTCGCTCGTACCGACTGCCCGCTGCCCATGATGGATTTATCTGTAATAATAGTTATTATAATATGAAGGTGGGATCAAGGCAGAAAAGTGAAGAAAAATTATTAATGGTGGAAAATAACACAGCATGAATTAGCCCCAAAGTAAATAGAGCTCGTAGAATGGATCTTTGCTCATTGCGCCACAGTGCCTCGACCTGTGGTTCGACGCTCATACTCAAGGTTCATAAAACAAAACAAGGGACATAAAATCCTTCAACTTAAGTAATAAATTGCAATGCTAAAGATGTATTCTCTCTACTTGGGGTGGTAAAAGGTAATATTTTGTCTTATGTCGTACCTACATAATTTAACGGTTTTGTATTAAGTTAGTTATGTATGTATTTACCCAATTTTTTTATTGTCAATAGGCCTTTGTTTGAACACAATCTCACCTGAACGAAAGTGACGATGTGGCCAACGGTGTACCTATCACTAAGGTCTAGCTAGAATACACCTATTCAATCTTGTATTTCAATTCTCTTGTTATTTCATCAGTTAGTCGATTTGAGAATATAACGCCGTGCCTTCCTATGACGCAATACTACACGCCCGTAGTCCCGTTCCCAAGGTTGTATCGCCCGAGGGATCTACCGGAAACCTTTAAGTTCTGGGCGTGAAGGCCATCAATCATTCCCCATACCTTTCTTGGACAACTACCTTCATAACTAAGTATAGTATTTATTCATACACTGTGAGATTGTAGATCTAAGAATGATGAACAGATCTTGGAATAACCTGTCACTCATGCAAATGCAAGAAGAAAACTTGGTAGGTTTTTAAAAGCTGTTATTCGATTATTCTACTTGCCCTGTTAGTTTGTGCTAGAAGTTTGTGTGAGACAAATCTTTCAACTGAATTTTAGACCACTAATTTTCAACCGATTGAGCTGAAATTTGGCATACCTATGTATGTTCGGTGACAATGCAATGATATGGTACTATCAAGCTGGTCTGATAACTGGAGCCCGACGGTGGCCATGAAAATAAGGTATCTTATTCAGTTCAAAGTTATACTCATCTCCTTCTTTATCATCATCATCATCATCAGCCCGTACACGTCCACTGAACATAGGCCGCTGAACATAGGCCTTCCCCAAACGACGACACGAATATCGGTCCTGAGCCGTCTCCATCCAACGACTCCCTGCGACCGCTACGATGTCGTCGGTCCATCGAGTGGGAGGTCTTCCCACTCTCCGTTTCGCATTGCATCGCGGTCGATACTCGAGAACCTTTACTCCCCAACGGTTATCGGTTCTACGAGCTATATGGCCTGCCCATCGCCACTTCAGCCTGCTGATTCTGAGAGCTAAGTCGGTAACTTAACGAAAGGACTTATCCACGTCGAATTATTTATTTAGTTATTTACCTATTCATTTCAGCAAAGCGTGCTTTTATGTACTTAGTATGTATCATATTCATGGATTCAATTGGTTTATTAAAAGCAATTGAAGAAATAAAATTATAAAAATACAGAGTTCTCCAAAACGACTGAACCAATTTGAAAAATTATTTCACTGTTGGGAAACTACACTATCCCCGGGTCACATAGGCGATATAATATTGGATTTTCTTTGTTTGAAATTTTTGTCAAATAGCCGTACGAAGCCGGGGCGGGTCGCTAGGTAGTAGCGCTTTACTCTGTAGAATATTTGCCTCTAGCTCTAGCTAGGGGCAAAAATGAATAAAAAATAAATAAAAACGATAAAAAATAAAAAGTTTGTTTATTCGGATATTGTCCATTATATCCATTATGTCCTCTACCAATATCCTAAATTAACTTCCTAATTTTAGTAACGTGGTGTGATGTTTTCTAAAACCGATCAGGAACAAGGAAATATATGTATGTAAAAGCATTAGTTCCATAGAAAATTACGCATTTGAAGCTGTTCAAAGGTCAAAGGGCGTGTTCTGCGAAAAGCTTTAAACCTGTTTTGTCGTAGATATTACTCAGGTAGATTGCGGGAAATGGCAGGACTGGCGTTAGTCATATCCATGTGTATAAATTGCATATATGTATATTTAGACATGACGATATGATGATCTACCTTAATGTTGACTGATTTGAACTGGCCTGCATGTTGGAAAAAATAAACTGAAGTTAATGCATTAATTTTTTTGGGAAAGTCAAAATGTGTAAATATCGGACTAAAAGGCTCAGTAGTCCGATGATCTGTATTGATCAGCATCATCGCTTTAGGCTTACAAAATAAGCACTTCGACAAGTCAAATTTTATACTATAAACATAGTTATTAATATCAAATAAGAAATAAGGTGTTATTGATATTCTCTTCTTTTCAATTTATACAAACAGATATTTTCTTTTAGATAGAAATCACGAGGAATCAGGCGAACCGTATGCGCAACGAGCGATGGTTCGCCTGCGACACAGGAAGTTGTGGTATCGATTCCCAAATCGACTACAATCTCACCTGTTGGAAAGTGATTTATATCTAAAAGAACATATCTGTTTGTATATAATTTATGGTACTTATATTGTATATAATATGGTATTTATTGTTCTGTCCAAATAGTAGAGTAAGACGCAAAAATATCAATGAATCATAATTGAAATAGCGTCGAAATCATTATTTAGCGCCAGACATTTTAGTTGTTATAGAAAAATAATACCAAATCAAGTCGAGCTGGTTGTCTCAGTTACTTCAACCTTGAACTTCAATTTTTATCTACCTCTACAATACTAATATTAAAAACATGTCAATGTTGTATGTTTGTTATACGATGCGATGGTTAGTAGTTCCTGGAACTACTAGATAGATGGATAACTAGATAACTCTTTATCACACACAAACACAATACAATACAGAAGGAAATGCTGACAATCAGGGAAGTACAAAGGGCGGCCTTATCGGTTTGAGTTATCTCTTCCAGGCAATCTACTCGTAATAGTACGATGCTGACAATAATATTACGGTTAGGTTAGGTTAGCTACATTGTCCATGGGCGACTTATGGCACCTTTAATCTAAGTAGACAGTGTCATCAATAAAAACATACATAAAGCCAAACATAGAACCTCCTCCCTTTTTTCAAAGTCGGTTAAAAAGTCCTGTCGGTCAATTCAGACGTGTATATAATTCATACTATGTTCATTGTTCATCCTCGTTGGCTACATTTTATTAACGAATTTTAATATTAAAAAGAAACTTTTTAGAAAATAATCTTTTATATCATCGTGGACCATCGGAAGACAAATCCAACGAACCCAAACTCGACGTGGTTAAATTGTTTCGTTTAGGAGTTCCTAAGGCCAGCTTCAGACTCCATCATCAGACCAGGCTCGATGGTACCATAACATTGCAATGTCGCCGAACTTATATATGTAAGTATGCCACAGCTCAATCGATTGATTGATGATAGCTGATCTAAAATTTAGTTGCAAAATTTGTTCCACACGAAATAACAAGGCAAATTGTATAAAAGCTTGTAAAAATATGAATTGTGGACGAACTGCGTCACACAGTATTACGATGTTGACGAACTGCTTTATGGACAAATCGCTAATTGGACGAACTGCGCAATGTATTCTTGACGATCTGCTTATTGGATAACAAGCGAGTTGAAGGAATCGCGACTAACAGATAAAAAAAACGCAAGATTATGGATAGAGGGCGCTCAGGACCGCTATTTGTGGCGTCGCGTCATATGGGGGAGATCTATGTCCAGCAGTGGACATGTATGGGCTAATAATGATGAAAAACAAACCATTATTTTACGAAAACAAACGAAATTTTCTGAATTGTATTACTAAGTACATAAGCAAACCCGTGGACAGAAGCCAGTGAAGGATGAAGTGCTCTAAGCCGGGCGATGGTCGATTGAACATGCCTCAAGACATATCTACTGCTGGTAATCCTGAGATCATGGAATAACATTTGCATGTATTTTGTACTATTAGAGATCCGCTATGAAAAACGTTCGGTGGAACATCCGGTTCCGGTTTAGTTCCTAAGTAAGTACACATTCGTGAATTTTTAATAATTTGATAAAGTATTTTTTTAACTACGGTCGAGCTAGCTGCGAATTATGTCAACAATGCCGAACAAATGAACTAAAATTGTCATGCTTGCTTGGAGTAAATATAGGTAGAGATACACCTATTGTTAGCAATAGATATATCAAACTATAGATATATAATATAGAATAGATTTATCAAACTCTGCTTAGCTTGGGGCTAGATGATACTATGTGGACTGTCCAGCATTATTTATTTAAATTGATAAAGGATCTCAAATCCACAAATTCCTAGGTATTTTTAAATTGTGTTTCAACATCAACAAAGTTATTTTTAGGATACATTATGCACATACTGCGATATTATTTTCAGATAATTAAAAGATCGAGTAGTTTTTTAGTCGGTAATTTTACTATTTTATCCCTTGCACGCAAAAGTAACTAAGTACCTATAAAGGTAATGCATACAAATGGTAGAGCTTTGTCGGGGCAATTTTAATAATGCAAAAGAAAAAAATATTCTGATGTCAAAAATTGTATACTCCCGGATATACGCTACGGCCCCTCGCTACGCCATAGCGTAGCGCGTCATAACCCTGACAGAAAAACAAAATGCCACCTGCTTTTAAAACCTAGAGAATATTTACATCCGGAATACAAAAATATTAATGTTTATTAATATTAGGAGAGCATCAAAAAATCTCAGCCTGGACCCTACGAGGACAACTGAAACCTTCCAGCATATAAGAGTAAACAAGTTTATTCTTATGCCACCAGTTCGGTTTTATTTTTATTTCAAAACTTTTAATTAATATATAATGTGTGTATCATCAAAGAAATTAAAAGATATCCCATTTTTTTTACGATTTCTGCGTGACTTGAACCTTGATGAGGGGTTACGCAGTACGCACTATAATAACAAAAATCTGTCATCATTTTATATATATATATATATATAAAATCATTTTATATATATAAATAAAATGATGACAGATTTTATTGTATAGATAATAGATAATGTCTGTCTTCTCTAAATAATGTCTTTGCTATTTTCAATTTGTTTTGTGATTCCTTTTTTTCTTCCCTACGTTGAACACCAATAAGCATATCATTAGCGATCCATTTGGCAGGTTGGCCTTTCGTTATTTTTATGAAGTCAAAAAATCTAAAATAACATACCCATTTAGGTACCTAAATATAAAAATTATACATATAGCTACAGACCATTTACCATAAGATGTCCCCTGACGTGGTGTTGGAACTATGGCAGGCAGGGGATCATATTATAGTGAAAGGGCTGTTTAAAAAAAAGTTTGTCGTTTGTTTTCTTTTTGACACGCATTTCTATCTATAAAGGCTTCAAATGTTTCTGATATTTTATCAAATAAAATAAATAAATAAAAAAAGATTTATTTTTCCTTACCAGCTAGTTCATAAATTGTGAATAACATTAAAGTGGGTATCTTATAATCTATAAATAAATGTTTAAATATTCGGAGCAGTTTTTGTCCGGTAAGGACCACCTTCGGCGGTAAAAGCCTCCTCCAAGCTTTTCCTGTCCCGTGCTATTCTGGTCCAGGTGCTCCCCGCTAATTCCCTGATGTCATCACAAACCCTCTTTGTTGGTCGACCTCGTCTGCGCTTGGCGTCTCGGGGGATCCAATTTGTGGCTATCTGTGACCATCTGTTATATGATATTTTATCAAACCTACTTCTTAATGTATACAGAACCCTCGAGCTGTTTTATTTGATTGAACATGCTTAGGTACCTATGATGTGCTTGTTTATCCATTTGTGGTTTTAGTTACGGATGACAGATAAAAGAGACAAGATATATGGGAGTGGTATGGTACAAGGTTCCCATTACAAGAATAGATTAGAAGTAAGCCAGATGAGAAACTATTTCTTACAATGTGTACGAATTACCACAGAATACTGAAAAAGAAACGAATTTGAGCAAGTATTAAATGACGATTTTTTGACAGAATTAAAAACTCTTATAATAACAACATGAGATATACTCTCATTAAAGCACTGATGTGTTCGGGGATACATTAGCTTTATAAAAACCTGATAAACTTAATATATAACACTAATAATATAAGGAAAAGTGCAAAAAACAGTCTCATAATCCTCTTTCAAAGTATAAATTCTTACCCTACAATGAAAACTTTGAGTTTAAATTTATTGTTTATGCACGTCTGCCGTAACTGCGACCATTGACCTCTATTTAACCAATATTTCCTACAAATGAAACACTTCAAAATGATAATTTTAGTATGTAGATAGGTACAACATTGGAGACAAAAACCCGATTCGTCTCGGCTCAACAGACATTAATAAGCTGTATTTTTTGAGTTTATTTTTTTATGTCGTTATAACTAGGATCTCCGTTTAAACCTATAACTACCTATATGCGCTTAATCATCTCGTTAAGACTGCGAGAGAAATGTTGCTAGGTAATTTCGTAGGAAAAAGAAATATCAGAAAAAGTCAATGGCTCTCAATCTTTACGTAATCCACAGACACGTGTCCTGTCTACTCTATCCTCGGCTACCAATCACTCGTCGCTTTTCTCTACCAGTTATCGCCTCAACATCTTACATCAAACGAATTGTTTTAAAATAACAACCGAACTGCCTTGCTTAGAAAACTACCACTTCTAAAAACCTATACATATAACATATATAAGTAGGTACTTGGATTTACCGAAAGCTTTTACGGTAAATTGAAGTTGCCAACAACGTGCCAGCCCCGGTCCGTACTCCCGGATATAACATAAAGAAGTGAGCCCAACTTGAGAACCACTGTCCAGACACCTGATATTCGAATCTTCCTCGTCCATTCTGTCCATTTAATTGTTACTCATAATTCACGAAGAACCATTAAAATAAGTAACATGTCGGACATGAAAAGAATTCTGAGCCTTTTTATCAAATTGTGTTCGACATTAAAATTTACAACTACTCTACCCTTAAGAGTGCGCATTGCGCGACATTTTTTAAAAAGGATAGCAATAGAATGTTGCGTTCATAGGAGCGGGACAGAGCATACGTTTTTGGAAAGGCGGAAGCGCAAAATATGAGTTTTTATCTAATTACAAGTTATTTAAACAACCAATCGAAAAATTAAAAGACAATAAAATTAAAAACAAGAAAACATGTATTTTTCAAAATAATATTTTATCTAGAAAATTTTCACCAATCGTGTTTTTAAAACACGTAATCCAAGATAAAAGTTCAAAGTATCATTTCCCTAAATTTGAAGGTAGTAGCTTTCACAGATTCTGAGATAAATAACTATTTCTAACACTAAATCGCTTATGGCACACTCTTAAGAGACTCCTATAAGACCAAATGTCCTGAGTATTTTATTAAAAGAAAGAAGAGAAGAACGAAATTGATAAAGCCGTCTTATCAAATTAGCCCATTGATTAGGCAAAGGCCTTCGTAATAAGGATTTTACTTAACCAAATCGCTGAAACTGGACTCTACCGGTTGTTGAAAATGAAAGCTGTACTATCGTTCCCAATTAGTTGGCTTAAATTATAATGCTTGACATTCTACACAGCATCATCCTGATCATCATCAGCTTAAATTAGCCTACGTGCTGGACTTTATATTTGAGCTATCTTTTCTCAGCGATGACAGCATGGTGGTCAGCATCTGAGTTCAAGAGGTATCTGAACGCATGCGACTTTGACCTGGATGTTGAGAGGAGCTTGCTTCCCGAAGATCATCTAGGAGATTTACCATCTGCACCAACATTAAAACCATCGATCATGGTATCCGCTTCGCGGCGGATTCCTGATCGAAGATTAAAACAGAAGAAAAGCCTCGAGATGCAAGACGTAAACGCTGAATATAGGTCTCCTGAAATAAGCACAATAATAGCACCTAGTCTTAGCTGTATCCAGCATTTGAAAGAAAATAAATAAAGGGTCGTAAACGTAGTGCACAGCATTATTTGGCCCCAAATTAAGCTGACCTTATGTTGTTGTAATCCAGGACTTTAGAGAGGTAGGGCATCGGAATGTGGAGGCCTATACTCTAAAGAGAAAAGGTAGGGTCTGACCCATTGGTGGGTCTGACCCTCAGGCTGAATGATGACGATGAGTTACAAAGGTTTCTTTACCTAATAAATCATTTACTTATTTATCTATCTCTCTAAAGAAGGTAAGTAGGTGCTTATAATAACACATTAAGTGCCTACAACGCACGTCATGTTCGACAGCTTAACGCAGGTAGATATAACACATTGAATGCTATGACGCAGATGTGCTTGCGCGAGAGCTCGGGTAGCAGTGAATGCATTAAACAAGGAACACATTTAGCTTTTGGTCAAGCCTTCACGGTGATTTAATGAAGCGCTATTATGGTGTCAGGCTGGACATGGACGTGTGATGGGAACCACTGATGTTATCAATTAACTTATGAATAGATGCGATTTAATAAATTTAAAGTACTTATCTACCTATTCTGTGTCTTCGCGCTTTTCCTTATCGGTTTTCATAGGAAAAGCTCAATAATAAGGGTTTTTAAATTACTTAACGATCTTTCCCCACGTTAGGGACGAAATAAGCTAAGAAAAAACTAGCTTTACTCCCCGTCATTGCTCACCTGGTAGGAATCAAAATAATTAGTAGCACAAATGATAAATATCTAATGTAGCTTCAGTGGATTTTTCAAACCGGAATAGGAGTTCCGAACCCCAGTAAAACATACCTATAAATTTTCACTTTTTTATACTTTGCATTTTCTAGGTAGGTATAAATCTACCACAAAAACATACATCAGAAAACCCTACGTTGCTAAAAAAATTACGTCGACCATTCCAAAAACATATTGCTATTCTAAGTCCCTCCTAACTCGTAACTAAGTTACTGCCTGAGCCCTTAATAAAATTATCCAGGCATTGATACATAGTCACTCAAATTACGACGACCATTCCAAAAATATATTGCTATTCTAAGTCCCTCCTAACTCGTAACTATGTTACTGCCTGAGCCCTTAATAAAATTATCCAGGCATTGATACATAGTCACTCAAATTACGACGACCATTCCAAAAATATATTACTATTCTAAGTCCCTCCTAACTCGTAACTAAGTTACTGCCTGAGCCCTCTAAAAACATATCCAGGCATTGATACATTGTCACTAAAATTTTAATTAAGAAGCCTAAATGCTAATTAGTTTTAGTAAGGTAATTAATTAGGTACCCTAAGGCAGGTAAAACAACATTTTACCTGCAGGCAATATTTTTTTGTTTATCTGATACAAGGGAAAAATCAGTAAACATAATAATTACTTACAAAGAACATTAATAAAGCGCTTACCAAGATACAGTAAAATAGCACTCAGAGAAGATATAATTTAGTGTAAACTAGCTGCTGCCCGCGCCTTCGCCCGCGTTTTATCACGATGAAAAATAGCCTATATGTTATTCCAGGTCCCAAACTATACCCATACCAAATTTCAGCCTAATCGGTTCAGTAATTTTGCGTGAAAGAGTAACAAATATCCATACATCCATCCATACAAATGAAAAATTAACTTCAATAGGCTAAAGACTAATCTTAAAGGTTGTGTACCACTTGCTAGGATGTACTTTATAATTTAAACATGTTACATTTTCATCCTAATCCTAACTAATATTATAAATGCGAAAATTTGTTTGTCTGTTTGACCTTCCTAAGCAAGCCCTATCTAAGCAACCACTCGAATTGATTTTTGGCATACAGTTAGTTGAAAGGATGGAGAGTCACATTTAGTATTGGTAACGTGGGAAACAGCTGGTAAAAGAATAAACTGAACAATAATTATGGCAAATTATGGTTACGCGTCGTGGTAGCGCTACGAATGGCGTAGCTTCGCTAAAAATGGCGTTGCAGCGCGCTCGGATTTTCGTAGCAGCGTTACAAATGGCATAGCAGTTCACAAAAACTATAATATTTTTCAGATATTTACGCATCGCCTATCATACACCACAGCACCATCCCAACAACCAAAGCAGAGCACCCGATATTCATCATCCATTGACGCTTCCCAAATAGACGATAGCAAGCCAGTTCCACCGCGCGGTAATGAACACCAAACGAAGGTCAAATGTCGTGAAGATGAGCAGCGGACCGGTTTTCCGGGGGTGAGGCCGGGGTAGGGGGGTGTCTGACGTCACCGGAGGCTGTTGAGGTATATAGGAGATGTTCACGAGAAGATTCAAAGTAAGTTTTGACAGTGAGAATAGTGCCCGTTTTAAATATGAAATATTTTGTGACTTTTATGAGTGCGGTAAGTAGATATGATAAGAGATAAAAAGCTTTTGATATGCAAGTATCTCAAAATCAGATCTAATAAACTTACTAAATATGCTACTTATTAATAAGGTACTTATAAGAATACCTAGGTTTCCTTGGACCTCCTAAATCATTTTCACTCCATATATATATGTATAAATATATATATATAATCGGTCGCAGGGAGTCGATGGATGGAGGCGTCTTAGGACCGCTATTTCTGGCGTCGTACGGGGGAGGCCTATGTCCAGCAGTGGACGTGTATAGGCTGATGATGATGATATATATAAATAATTTATGTATATAGTAATGTAATGTCCTTTATATTTTTAAGTATGTAGTTACTCCAGTCATTTTGCAAAACTATAAGTAAGTAAGTAGGAACTTATAAGTCCTGAAAACCTTAGTCAAGATTACAAGACAGATTTTAATAGTTTCATAGGGATATAGTTTTCATAATTACCTATGTAGTATGTTCACGTAATTATCCTTAGAATTGCTATAAAAATACCGATTAAGTATTGAAATAAAGTAGTAATAAAACAGCAGTAAAATTATTGCGTCATTCAAAAATAACTAAAATGATGTGTATCTTTTGTAGAACCGTCCCTTTTTTTATATACTAGCGGGCCGCCCTGGTTTCACACGTTTTTTTAAAAATATATAAGATACGTAGTTTTTTTTAAATATATTATAGCCTATGTCACCTGGGGATAGTTTAGCTTCCCAACAGTGAAATAATTTTTCAAATCGGTTTAGTAGTTTCGAAGTCTATTCAATGCAAACAAACAAACAATCAAATCTTTCCTCTTTATAATATTAGTAAAGACTAACAGAAATATCTCGTTATTAATTATTAGTTAGCTACGATTTTTCTTCAAATTGATTAAAAATAGAGAAATTAGAATCAAAAATATTGCTAATTTTAATTAAAATATCTATTTTATTATGTGACGTAACCAAATATTTGCAAGTTATGTTATGGATCATAGGACCGCTTATATAGGTAACAAAATAATATGGCGTGTTTTAAAAAACGATAAACCGACTTCAAATTCCCTTACTTTTACACATATTTTAAGTTTTGCGGGGTAAATACTAATCTCCTGGGGATAAAAAAATTATGGGAACCCTTCGGGATCATTTTCTATACAATAACGAACAAATTTTCAAAATCCGTCCATAATTGACGGAGATATCGCGTTACATACATACAAAAAAAACATACAGACGAATTGACAACCTCCTTCTTTTGAAGTCAGTTAATAAACACTAACGAGGTAATAAATTGATGACAATCAAATATGTTTGCACGTGTTTATCATAGAATTTAAAAAGGGATTTTGCATACACACGTTTAAATACACTCAAGGTAGAGCTCTCTTACTAATTAGAGAGGTTACCTATGTATTATCGGCGGACATGATGTTATTCTTTTTCATTTCGTTGAATAGTTAATTTGAAGTTTTAGTAAAGTCCAGACAAACTTATTAAATACTAGCTGCTGCCCGCACCTTCGCCCGCGTTTTATCGTGATAAAAAATAGCCTATATGTTATTCCAGGTCCCAAACTGTACCCATACCAAATGTAAGCCTAATCGGTTCAGTAGTTTTTGCGTGAAAGAGTAACAAATATCCATACATCCATCCATACAAACTTTCACATTTATAATATTAGTAGGATTAGTATGGATAAATCGAATTATAAGGACGATTCAACAAAATCTATACCAGAATAATCAAGGGTCAGTCGCAGTCACGAAAGGACATGATTTGCATAAGGTCACCTTTTTTGCGCTTTAGCTTTTAAATCGTATTTTTGGTAAACTCTTGTTGTTTATACCTCAAATCGATTGTCTGTCTACGTATTTACTAGCTTTTGCCGGCGCTTTTACACGATTCTTTGGATAAAATGGAGCTTTTGTCCCGTATACTATCTCCCTGCCGAATAGCTTTAAAATCCGTTCAACAAGTCACGATCAAGGTTAAAGATAGAGTTACTGCATCGTTAATAATTTGTATAGATATTATATATATATATATATACAGAGAGAGAAAAGGTATCCACCTTTTCTCTCTCTGTAAAGTGGACTTACAAACAAAAGGACTCGTACAGAAATAGAAATTCACAGACATGGGCTTTTGCATAATGAGCTCACAAAAAGTGACATCCACAGAAATACACTTTTGAATAAGGACTTTAAAAAATGGAGATCCGCAGAAATAGACTTTTGCATAAGGACTTACAAAAAAATGAACTTCAGAAGAAATAGACTTTTGCATAAGGACTTATAAAAAATGGACATCCGCAGAAATACACTCTTGGATAAATGGACATTCGCAGAAATAGTCGTACCAAACACACTAGACGTACCTACCTAGGAACTCCGTTGGTGCAGAGGTCCAAAATTTGAGCATTAGGTGTAAGTAGGTCAATGCTTGGTCACTGATAACAGGTTAGGGTGCTTAGAGCTCTATGTATGAGGTCCTGGGGGAATTCCTCTCCTGCTTTACCGTAAGGGTAGCTAGCATATTAAGCATTATAAACGTATGCCTGCCTGCTTAAAGAAACTGACGATTTACTGAACTGAACATGACGATTTATAATCTCCCTATACTGTGAAACATGATCACTAACTCATCCTGTACTCACCTGAATCTTTCCTTGAAACGTAGTCTCGTAGTGGTGTTTATTCTTGAAAGTATAAAAATATATAAAAAGTACTTTATGGTATAAAATCTGTGTAGGTCTAAAATTTAAAACAATCACTAATCTAATGGAGAAATAAATGAAGTGTTCCAAATAAATAAGTTAGTAAAATCACTAAAACAATTTCGCTTCGAATTTGGGCAAAATTTGGGCATCATTAAAGCCAAACTGTCAACGTCTTAAGTTTAATTTTGTCAAACAAATAATCAAAACCTTTTTTCCTTGATTGAAATCTCTTTCATAATACCTAACTTACCATACGCAGGTAGGTACATACGTTTTTATTTTTCCTTGATATAGGGCATATTTAGGACTCGGATACGTAGTAAAATATTATACTAGTTATTCTATGTCTGGGAATGTCTGTGATCTGGAATTAGATTGAAGGCAGGCAAACTGATATTTTATAAATGCGATATTCATAATCCATTGACGCTTTCCAAATAAACAATATTAACTTAACCTCACGCCAAAACTGCTGAACATTGATGGGTGAAATTTTGCGATGACGTAGTCATAGACCTGACTATTTTATCATATAGACTACTATTTCTCCCGAAAAAACGCGTGCGAAGGAACGTGTAGAAGCTAGTTATTATTATTTCGGGACTAACATAGAATAAATGCTCTAGAATGCCTGGTGGAAATTTCCAGAATCACAATCATTCCCTCCATGAACTCTACAAACCATGAAAGCATACCAAATCAAATGTCAAATCTTGATTGCATCAGTTTTTATCATCTACCCAATTAAGATACTTATAGACCAAGTTTTCGCTACCTATCTATTTTTATATTGTTTTCAGCCGGTTTGAATCCAGTTTTGTAAGGCAAGTGTCGCGCTGAAGGCGACGAAGGTGCTAACTCGTAACTCAAGGCTTCTGCCTAGGCATTGTTCTACCTAGCCATAGATCTTAGCAATTGTCTATATCGTAGTATTTGCGTTAGTATATAAATTCCTTGAGTATTTGTTACCTACTGTTCCAGCTCATAAACGTCCATTCGAGTCTATTTGACGTTACAGAAAAGACGTGATCGTGACGTTTCTTTGATATTGATTGCTTTTGTTAATGCTTTTTATTTAGCTTAAAATTTGGTTGTTTCTGTTTCTTTTTGTATATGAACTTGATTGAGATTATATCCAAACTCAACCTCCTTAAATTTTAATCTATTGTTCCTAAATGCGCAATTCATAGCTAACTGAAACTGGCAGAATTGCATCAAACCCAAGATCAAACCAGATGCCCAGATGCAGAGCCAAAGCTAAAATAAGAAGAAAACGAAGTCACGTTTCTTTTTTCCAAACAATTTAGATTCCGATTCCGGTACAGCCAGCGCCTCTATCGTGCGAACGTGGAACTACACATCACTACATAGTATAAACAAAGTCGCTTCCCCGCTGTCTGTCTGGCCCTATGTACATATGCTTAGATCTTTAAAACTATGCAACGGATTTTAGTGCGGTTTTTTAAATAGATAGAGTGATTCAAAAGGAAATTTTATATGTATTGTATAATTTAGTATCAACATTGCACCCGTGCGAAACCGGGGCGGATCGCTATTATCCCATATAAAAGTGAGACGTCACGATCACGACTCGATAGGTACTACACTAACGTAAAATAGATAAATAGCTTATAAATTATTCCAGGTCCCAAACTATCATCATCATCAACCTATATTAGTCCACAGCTGGACAAAGGCCTCCCTTAATGAGCGCCATAGCGCCCTGTCTTCAGCTTGACGCATCCAGCATCTGCCTGCAGTCTCCTGCAGTCTTGCCCAGACTATAACCATAACCAACCCAAGTGAAAGAGGAACAAGCATCCATGCATCCATACTCACAAACTTTGACAACTATAATATAAGGAGGATGTTTGTATTAATGACTAGCAGACCCTGGCACTGGTTCCTATAAACACGGTAATAATATTACCTTATTAATCTTTATCAGCACCTTCATTTATTGTAGCCTCTTCCTAATAACCTCGCGCCTCGGAACATCTCTCGGCTAATGGATTATAGAAAACGGCAATGCTTTTAAGTCGGAGTAGGTTTCTTGAGATAACTAAGTATAACTAGGTATGAGCTAAAGCTGTTGGCTCAGTGACCGAAAGGTTTCAGACTAGTAAAGAAAACATTAATAATAATTTATTTCATTTTCTTTCTACGTAACCATAATATGGCAGGCTTATATGTTGATACTCATATCGGTCTTATTTTTGGAATATCCGTATAATGAGTCAACTTCTGCGATGATGTAAAAAACATAAAAGAACTTTTTAAAAATATTTCGTTCTAAAACATGTGAAAGGTTCGTGTTTTTTTGGAAGGAATAATTTAAGGAAACAGATTTATATCAACAGGCGACTCCCACGTTTGCGTACAAGATTACGCTGTTTGGAAATACGAGACATTTTAAAAATAAATAATTATTCATCATCATCATCAGCCCATACACGTCCACTGCTGGACAGAGGCCTCCCCCATACGACGTTACAAATAGCGGTCCTGAGCCGCCTCCATCCACCGACTCCTTGCGACCGCTACGATGTCGTCGGTCCATCGAGTGGATGGTCTCCAATGTAGGGGGGGATTTACCATAATCACCACGCTTGGCAGGCGGATTGGTGATCGCAGTGTTGGTGTTTAAAAATACTCAGAAGGAAGCTGCTGCCCTTCCTCTGGTAGGTTCCCTTAGTCGGCTTTTACGACATCCACGGGTTGAGTTGGAGGGGTCGATATTCGTACGCCGCGACCCCACGGCTTAATTATTATGTTGTTAGAATTATTTAACTGCCTAAAGTGAATGTTTTGTATGAAAATAAAGTTTTATTTTAAAAATGTAACTACGTATAAGTAAATTCAGTTTTGGAAAGTTAGTGTTTTTCTTTACAGTAACATAGCAATGTTTATTTTTCCGTTACTTAAAAAGATCCCGTTAACTTCGTTAGTCCTAAGAGTGAGAGTATTTTAAACAATCCTGCTAAACATAAAGAAGATACATCACAAAATACAGCAGTAAAAACCATATGCCAGCATGACATTAAAGAAAAAACATTTGCGTTGTTAATACGAAGCTCGTTGACTTTCACTCCGGTCAAGTTCACGGCTGAACCACAGTTTATAAATCTTAACTACAATAACTGGTTCCGACATCTTTTGGAGACAAATGTTAATCGCATAGCGCACAAAATTACGAAAAAATCTTTTAAAAAGAATTACTTAAAGTTAACCAGTTTTCAGTTATAGATTCGCTTAACCCTTGAATCGTGACTGGGTCTCCTGCTGAAAACCATAAACACTCAAAACCAATCCGAGCAAAAATTGAATTCGTCGACTGTGTGCCATGGTTTAATATTAAATGTAATCAATCAATCATCAGTACTTCCTAGTTCAATAGTAGATAAGTAACATGAACAGAAAAATTGAAAAATTTGCGTTATTTCAAATCAATAATCTATTTTTATTTGATGCGCACTTCCTTATTTACTACTTTTCGCAAATTACAAAGTCAAGAGTCAATAATATAAAATAATTACGTACTTATTGATTACAAAAAACAAATCGTTATCAAAGGTGTTATTAGATGAAACGGATATGGTTTTTGCTAACGAACCATTACGACGCAAAATTGGGAATTTAGACGGAAAGGTCATCAAAAGACGTTTTTACTGTTTTCTATAAAATATTATTATTTTATGTTAGTATTTTCTGCATGTAATACATTTTATAACGTATATTTTATTACTATATATTTTTAAAACACGTTTTTGTATACCTGAACAAAAGTGAACGGTCTAAAATAATGAAATAAAAAATAACGATTCTTGATTTTTATTCTAACGTATCTTGATTCAACACCGATTGCATAAATAAATTTACAAGATAATGGAAGAAATTTGTAAAAAAGTGAATAATTGACAGATAAAGTTACGCATATGAAGAATCAATACACGTATCAGGTATCACCTGTATACCTTGAATAAATTATATTTAGCAAGTTGATACAAAAAAATTTAAAGAAATTTTTAAATAACGACACCAACAGCTTACTTTATTTATGAAAATAACAAAGAACATTTGTACTTTTCCTTCTATTTCATAAATTAAAATCATGTTTCTTAAAAGGTATTTAGAAATAAGAACATCAAAACTTTAATATAAATTGTAGCGAATATTTCCGTCTCCTTTGCTGATGTCAGTTTTAAAAATAGCAGTGATCCTAACTCAAACAAAATAAATTAGTTTATTACTTATTCACATATTAATTTTACTCTTTCGTAAGTAGGTAAGAATACTTAAACTACGAGGACGGATCGTGACGATACCATCAATGTGTTTACCTGCCATTTAAATTGACATAAAATTTGTTTATCAGTCATTATACTGAATGCATTTATAATATTTTTCGTTGTACGTATTTATCATAATATTCATTTATTTGTCTTGCTTTGGCGGAATTTTTTCTTCCTTACTTATTTACCATGACGATGAATTTTAAATTTTAACCAACATAGTTTTGTACACCACAAAATATAATTAAAGATTATTTATCGGGTATTTATCGCGTACCTTTTGTAATATTTTCCCCTACGCAATAAATAATACGGTACGCGATAAATACCCGATAAATAATCTTTAATTATGTTAATATGAAAGTTTAAAAAGTTTGACCACAAAATATGTTTCAGGGTTAAATTTTTTAGGTAGTTTACGGTTTTATGGAATGGATATTATTTCAAATAGGTAAATAATTTTTTTTGTAATAAAAAAATTAATAAATTTTGTCCATAAATTAAGCATTTTATTCGTCTCTCACTGTGGGTGCACAAGTGAGCTTGCCTATTGTACTTTTAAAATAACCAGCACAAGGTGATATTTTATACACATAAGCAAACATAAGGTTCATAATATACTTAATTTGTTTTGTATTCGTTTTTATGTGTCAATGAAATACTTACCTACTTCGTGAGTCATATAAGTATATATTTACTTACCTTGTAGGTACGTTACTTATAGTACGAATTTACACTACATCGTTAGCATAAATCTATTTTGGGGCATGTGCCCATCTTCCCTGTATCACACCATGTACATCACCTGTATTT
Organism: Eupithecia insigniata; assembly: GCA_947859395.1. Lineage (NCBI taxonomy): Eukaryota > Metazoa > Arthropoda > Insecta > Lepidoptera > Geometridae > Eupithecia > Eupithecia insigniata. Next base: position 2,157,299 of record OX402000.1, read on the forward strand.
ATTGATTTTTATAATATAAAATAAAACCAAGTGCCAGTGCAAGTCAAGTGCAAGTCGACTGGCACACGGAGGGTTCCGTACCATCGTTCGTACACAACTATTTTGCAAAAGGAATCCTAAAAATGTTTTCTTCAATTGAAAAAAAAGAAAAAGTTTTACTATTTCTATTGTTTGTTGTTAAACCCGCAAAATCAATACACATTCTGAGGAAATTTTAACTCTATACCTTTTATGGTTCATGAGATACAGCCCGCTGAGACAGACGAACAGACAGCGGAGGTTTAGTAATAGGGTTCCGTACTCAAGGGTGTAAACGGGACCGTTTACACCCTTTGAGTACGGAACCCTAAAAGTAGAGGTGGAAGTAAGTTAGTCGGTGAGTTTTGTAGAGTCAATCAATTATCGCTTCGATGACGAGGTTAGAACAGGGACAACTAACTATGATGAATAATATATTTTTAGCTTTAACACTTTTCCTATCTATTTTGTGTATGTTTCCAGTACTTTCCTTTGTTTGTAATGTGTCGTGTTATGCTATGTGGCCAAATATTTTTTTTCTTTCTTTCTTCTTTCATTCAATATTGCTATCTATTATCCTTATCATCATTATCATCATCAGCCCATACACGTCCACTGCTGGACATAGGCCTCCCCCATACGACGTCACAAATAGCGGTCCCGAGCCGCCTCCATCCATCGACTCCCTGCGACCGCTACGATGTCGTCGGTCCATCGAGTGGATGGTCTCCCATGTAGGGGGGATTTGCCAAAATCACCACGCTTGGCAGGCGGATTGGTGAGTGCAGTGTTGGTGTTTAAAAATACTTAGAAGGAAGCTGCTGCCCTTCCTCTGGTAGGTTCCCTTAGTCGGCTTTTACGACATCCACGGGTTGAGTTGGAGGGGTCGATATTCGTACGCCGCGACCCCACGACTTCATCCTTATACATAACGATAATTTTATCAGATTTAGACAATTTAAAGCCAGACTTTTAAATATTCGTATTAATCAGAGTGAAGTTCATAGGCAAAGCTAAAGAAATAAGACAGGTTGGAAAAACTGAAAGTCCGTCTATGGGAATTTGGCAAGGTCTATTTAGTCTTTCGGGTCGGATAGTTGAACGCAGTGAGCAAAGCAGTGAATTCGGTGCATTCATTTTAGATAAAATGATTGCACCGAGTTCACTGCTAGGTAGAATGTATGACCACAGGTCTTCATAGGTGAAGACCTACCAAATGAGAGGTCTTCTAGGCTAGATCGAGCTGTCATTTGTTTTATTTTGAATTACAAATTCATACTCCGAATTGTACAACAAACTTAGCTAACCTTTTTGACCGTTCCAGAATAAAGCAAAAAACATTACATATGAATTCCATTTTTTATTATTTTTGTTACTAGCAACCCGCCCCGGCTTCGCACGGGTAGTAGAGCATATATCTCAAAGGGGATTAGGTAGCGATTTCGATGAAAGCTCCCATTCGGCTTGACATTTCCGACACTTCCGACAATTATCGTTATATTTCAACAAATTTACACAAAACCTTGACAAATTATATGTATACCTGAACATTCCTCATGAATCACTCTATCGATTGGTGAAAACCGCATGAACACCCGTTCAGTAGTTTTTGAGTTTATCGCGAACAGACAGACAGACCCGGCGGAGGACTTTGTTTTATAATATGTAGTGATAAATTGTTAGGTGCTAACTACTAGCAAGAAAATAAATAAAATGCTTTATCTGTCTTCTGCACTATTTAAGCACAAGGTTCACTGAATTATCATAACTCGTGTGCGTATGGGTACGTAATTTAAAACGGTTGTTTGTACGTGAGTAACGAGAAAATATTGGCAAATGGCGTCATCATAAGTCTAGAATACTATTTATGCGTGTCTCATGGTCTATGGTTTTGCGTTGATGTAGTCAAGATAACATGGTAACAGGCTTCTTGGGTTCTTTGTCTAAGATTTCGCTTTCTCGTTAGAACCCCATTTTTATCTAACGTCACAATAGCCCGATGGTTATAGGCTAACCATCGGGCTATTAAGAAAAATCATACGACACCTCATTTGTTGAAATTGGACCATTGTTTCAGCGCTACGTGGGGACATCAAAATCGGCTACATACATAGGGTGTCAAACTCATAACCCTCGTCCTTCGGTAGTCGGGTAAAAATACCTACTAAAGTTGGGTTAGGTTAGACAAAAAAAAATGATGTTATTTTAATGTGTGTCTGTCAACTTCTCCGTCATATAAGGAACAACTTGGATGATTATTTGTATATAGCATATGTATAAAGAATGATCATGAAGCGAAGTGCCATAAAAATTTTATTCCCGAGGGATAAGAAGGTATTCCGCAAAACTTAAAACAAAGGGATTCGAAGTCGGATTTTAGTGTTTTCAAAACAATCAAATTATCTCAGAAAATTGGGTGCAAAACCGCGGTCAGAAGTTAGTTATTCCTAGTTGATGATGATTCAACTTGAACCGGTTATTTACCGGATGTAAATACATGACTTGATACATTATTTTGTTTATTCTAAAATCGCCTTAAAATGGACAAAAAACGCATGTGGTCATAATTAGTCAAATACCTTGGTATGAGTATTTTCAGGTTTTTTTTCTTGAGTTAGTGATACCTCTAATATATACTCGAGTAAGTTTTTCTTAAGCGATGGGTAGGAATTCAATTGTAAAAAATTACAAACAATAAATATTTATTTTGGGATTTCCCAATTAAAATTATTAAGACTGAAAAACAACGAAATATGTAGGTGAATTCCTCACTAGTACCTACATATCGCATTATTAAGATAATTGCTGTTGTTCCAGCTCGCACTGGCGTCAGCATCCGCCAACATATTCCAAATCGACCTGGATCCTGAAGAGGCAGCCAAGTACATCAATAATCCACCCTTCGCAAACCCTCAGCTGTCAGCGCGCACCAATGTTTTACCTCTTGTAAGCATTTTTTGGATGGAGGTGGCTCAGGACTCCTATTCGTGGCGTCGTTTGAGGGAGGCCTATGTTCAGCAGTGGACGTATACGGGCTGATGAGGATGATGATGACGATGAAGCATTTTTTCCTATAACTGCTTGTTTGGTTGTAGGAATAGAGGATGTCCATCGCGCGGGTCGATGACATACGCAAAACCATAGGCTACAACTGACCCAGATTAGCACAGGACCGTGGCAAATGGCATAAAAGTAAAGTCTATGTCCTATGCCCAGCAGTGGGTCAACAAGGGCTGATGATGATGATGAAGCATTTTAGTTTTCCGGCTTTATAGCCTTCATATAAGTATCTAGCACGTCTCTCAATCGACGCTTTGGTCTGCCGCTAGATGGTGGAAAGAAAAGTGGGAGGCACACAATCACATAGGACAGTACAGACTCTAAAATATGATAGAAGAATTCCAGGTTGATTATCAGCTTCCAACATACGTTGATCCTATCCTCGACAACATCATTATGTCCGAGAAAGAGTTGATATGGATGGGATGGGACTGGACTAGCTCAAAAGAGAGAAGTCCTATAAGTTCCCAGTAGCAGATACTTGTACTAGCAGGTTGATTCGATAAATCGAGAGAATAATGTCTGAAGGTTTAGGTATTTTTTTGTGTAGGTAGAACCTCTAGCCATGCCAGTTTTCTATTTATAAATATGGCACACGAATAATATGTCAAGTACCCACCGCACCTTGCTTATTTCAAACCTTCAAAACAGCATTGATAAATCTCTATAGAACTTACCCTGTATTGCTGAAAACCCTAGACGGAGGATTTATGCCATTGCCCTATACTATTCCTCGGTCTACGCTGATATCATTCACATTAGTGTGGAAAAGATGCGTAGATGCCTGAAAAACTTCGAGAAAATATAGGAATGAACCGTCTAGTTTTATACCAATGACAACAAGCATTAGGAATGAGCATAAAGGTTGAGGTCAAGCACATTTTCCGTCTCATCTTATTTATAGTATAATGCATACCGATATATGTAGGTACCTTTTTATTTATCATATCGGGAAATCATTATTTCATTGTTCTTTTTTAGATCAAATTCAACGATCCCAGATTTCGCAGCGCCGAGGCAGGCCCCACTCTCGGACACTACTGGAAAAACGGCAAGGAGATAGAGAACACCGATGACTATGTTGAAGAGGTAGATTAAAATATACAAGCCTGTTTTATCTACTATTTGCTCATTCTATTTCCTGTGTTATTATAAATTACCTACCTACCTTACCCACTTATCAGGTAAATCCCATGAAAGAAGAGTCGTTAGACAAAATTTGTTAAGATGCCGATGACGTGCTTATTGCAGAACAAGTTAGACAGAATTTTTGTAACTATTTTATTTTGGAATCATATGTACACTCGGCTACAAAAATAACTAAATAGGGATACTTTCTGAAATAGTTTTTAATGTCTACGGTTTCGAAAAACAATGTAATTTTTGTCTTTGACTGTAGATTACCTACCTCTTCAAGCATCTCTCACATTAAAGTTGCTGCAGAATATTCACGCTTTCTTTCCAACAACGCTTTTTGCAGAACTGAATGCGGAATTTCAGAAACTTATCGCAAATACTTTCGTCGTAATTTCAGGTATACGACGCCTCCCAGTTCCACGGTCAGGACGGCCTAGGAGCGTACGCATACGGCTACAAGGCACCCGAGTCTTCGAAGGTCGAGAACCGCCAGCGGTCTGGTGACGTCACCGGATCATACACCTACAAGGCGCCGGGCTATGGCGGTAATGATATCCAGGTACGTAGGGAAGGAAATGTAAGATCTGAAAACTGTAAGGAAGACCAAAATGATGATGATGAAATAAAGTCATTTCATCATTTTGGTCTTTTCGGGATCTACTCTTGGACGTAGGCCTCTTCCCTTCATTTCCACTCCTCGCAATATTGCCCGTCGCAACCACTCCTGGCCTTCGTGTCGTCTTTATTGTCCCTCCAACGGTTCAGTGGTCGCCCTCGTCTTCGAGTGTCTGCTCTGGGTCTCTACTCCAGGACTCTCCTGGTCCAGCGTGACGGACCCATTCGGGGATGTGTCCCGCCCAGCTCTACTTTTTCGCTGCTATGGTTTTCATCACGTCCCTCACTTTGATCTTAATTCGAATCCAGTCGTTCATGTTTTATACATATAAGTACAAGGCAATTTTGAGCTTTATAGCCAAAAGAGCTACTTTAGGTACCTCTGCAGGGCAACACAAATCATGTGGCTGGGCTATGCGCATTGAGTAGAATTATTATACTACATACCTTGGCGATGAATAATAATAATGCTGGACAATTCATACAACATTATCTAGACCTAGACCCAAACTAAGTACTAATTAAGTGATATATATATGTACATACTTAATACAATACATTAAAATGATGAATATTTATTATTATACGTAGAACCAAAATGTTTTTTTTTTCGGATTGTACATTTGTCTCAACACGGGAATTGAACGCGCTACCTCCAGCGCCGTAAGCGTACCTTCATCCGCCGCACCACATTAATCATCGATTATTTGTACTTTTCAAAACACAAATAAAAGTATAGTGCCCGTTCAATACATCTCTAAACAACTAAATTTATAAATCTTTGTTGCTTAATCAATTCCTAAATCCCTTACAGGTTAAATACTGGGCTGACAGCCAAGGTTTCCACCAGGAAGACAACCTCCCCAAATACGTGCCGAAGCAAATTGAGGAGGCGCCTGAGGTGAAAGCTGCTCGCATCGCCCATGAGAAGGCTTGGAACGAGGCTGCTTATGCCAATCTACACCCTGGGTATGTTGACTTTCTAAACATCTACGTCATTATCATCATCATCAACAGTTTCTTAACCTCTGCTTGCCAAAGGCCTCTCGTAATGCTTGGCATTCGCTGTGGCCTTGCTCTGCAGTCTGTTTCCTTGTTTGTTTTCTTTTGTTCATTGGAGGATTGTTATTGTTGCTTTCGTTGAGAGTTCTAGTTTATCTTCCTTTTTGAGTTGAGTTGAGCTGTAAGACCTTTTAAATCGATAAAAGGTCTTACATCTCAACTCTCGCTAGCTCATGTAGCGCCCGTGTGAAATTAATGCCTAAGCACCCTCTTTTGTAGCTGTGCAATTTAATTAGATACATACTCTTACGGTATAGTATCTACAGACGTGTGAGCATGTTCAAAGCTGCAGACTAACTAAAATAGCTAGCAAAGACTTACGTAATAGTACTGATTCTGCCACCGTCACTGAAAACTTGCTCTTCCAAATGCATAAGCAGAATGCAGAGGCAATGGTGTTCTTATTAATTTTTGTTCTTTAATTACAGTGCTGCAGCTGCCCAAGCATCACAGAATCAGAACAACTACCAACAAAACTACCAGCAGGCCCAACCTACCCAGAACTACCAAGGAGGATACCAAGGCCTTACTTCCCAAAGCTACCAAGCTAACCAACAAGGGCTCCAATCTCCTCCCCAAAACTACCAAGGAGGCTACCAAGGCCAGGCTTCCCAGAACTACCAACAAAGCTACCAGGCCCAGCCTACCGGAAACTACCAGCAGTACCAGAAAAGCTACGACTACCAATCTCAAGCTTCCGAACAGCAGGATTCTGTAGTGGCTGCTCCCAGCCAGGCCAGAGAAGGCAAAGCGTATGAGCAGAATCAAGCGTACAACGCACAGAACCAGGCGTACAGCGGACAGAACCAAGGATACACCACCACTACGGAGCCGGAACCTACTGTGAGTTTTAATTTGTTTGATGATAAAGTATGCTAAGATTGAGTACACATTAAGCATTTTGAAGCGCGCCCTTACGAGCTTTCTTTACAAAGTCGGATGTAGGGAATCAAATAGTTTATAAAACGCGCGTTACTTAAGCGCGCGATTTTAAACGCCTAATGATTATAATAATATTATAATCAATAGGCGTTTAAAAAGCACGACTATAATATAGTCTAAGGGCTCGTTTAGAGACGCGAGCGCAGATTGCTGTCTGAGAGGATTTTTGAATGAAAGGAAGCCAAGCCACCGCTTCGACAAAGCTACCAAAAATTTTCTCCGGAGTAAATTTTATACTCCCGTATGTAGATCTTCAACAGCTCTGACAGTAATTTGATTGTTTTAAAACAAATAGCCCGGTCCCAAGCTCCTTATTACTTGTGCAAACTAGTTTGTGCAATCATGCATGCCAGTAAGTAAGATGGAGCGTGTGGCCGGGCTAAAAGATTCTATTAACACGGATTAGACAATTTACTTCTTACCATAGAGTTATTATCTTCTTACTTAGTAGTCTGCGTAGGTATATAATTATCTTTGTTTTGAATGAACTTAATACCGCTTTCAAATTATATAACATATTTAAAGGCTGTTCGCTTGAAGTCGGTTAGAATGAAAGATTGATAAATAACCCGGTGGCTTTAGGTTTAGCCGTTTCATTCGGGCTAGCTTTCAGTCAGCCAACGATCATTGTACAATTGGCCTAGGCATTTAACGTAAGTTTTTTTTAAACTGCCGTTTTACAGTTACAATTACTATCTACATTCTTTTGTTTGTCACGTGCGTAGTACTAATTACGGAACTCCGTGTCTGTGAACTGACCTTAGAAACTGTATTTGATTAGGCGCGCTAGGCTATGCATGCATATGCAAGACTAGGTGGAGGTTTTAACCACCAAGAATAATCAACCTTACCCCAATGTATTTACTATTTATTTTCCTCCATCAGGGTCCGCCTCGTGGTTTCTTCTACAGCTTCAACTACCCAGTGTCTGTCATCGTCGCGAAGAACGAAGCAGGTCAGCAGGCGTCCAACCCTGGATATCCGGTAGACAGTGACACCATCTCTCAATACGGAAGAACACAGTAACTTTCAACTTTAAACCGGTTGATTTAAGAATAATTTTTATACGTAGTTTTTGTAAAATATATCACAAAATAGTAATTTCTTAAAAATCCCAATATTCATTCTGTCCATTCGTTTTCCCATCTACAGTTGAATTTTGACGCATCAGGGATGCCACCGAAGTAAGTCCTCTAAGAGGTGTAATTTAAAGTAAAGTAAAATAATTTATTTGACACAAGTAAACATTCAATAATCTAACTAAATGATTCCAAACACTCCCGAACTCTATAATTATAAAATCGATCCTGAAATACGAATAAACTGTATTTCAGGAGTCACTGGCATCACCCAAGTATTACCTTATGTGTCCAAATATCTTCGGGAACCCTTTTCTCGAAGTAACACAAGGCAGTCAGCGGTCACTTATTTTCTTTATAAAATTATCAAAATACTACTGCTGATAATTAAAACCGATAGATAAATTGAATATTGGTTACAACCAGTGAAAGCGGTTTGAAGATTTTTGTATGGGGGGAGGCCGTAATAACCTTGTTTTACGTAATTGCGGTAAAAATGCGGAAAAATATGTTTCACGACATAATGTTCTAAAGTGTCAGGTTTCTGAGATATTCACATACGAAAACAACCATTACTCTAATGAATTATTTTCATTTGTGAATATCACAGAAACCTGACGCTTAAGACGTTACGTTATCGAATATTTTTTATTAGTCTCAGCGTCCTCTATCTCTCTAACGTGTACAGCTGTTTTGAAGAAAAAAAGAGTGTGGTATACTGATGTTAGAGGTACAATTTTTAAACCTCTTTGTGTCCGCTTTTCATTCAAACATTTTTCTCTAGACTTTTCCTACTACAAGTATAGGAGATACCTTTATAGGAGTCAAGTCAATATGGTCAGGCACTTATAGGTCCGCCTTTCTCTGTAGATAGTCACGTGAAATCGTTTCTTGTATACGATGCTATGCTAAGACTATTAACAGAGTAATTAACGTTGCCATTTAATGTAGCAAGTAGTTTAGGTTAATGGTTATGTCTTCAGTGTGGCATGTTTTCAATGAGTTATTTTATTAGATTTCTATCCGTTTATTTTATATTCAAAACATGCTTCGTTAATCTGCTATAACACGATCGTAGTTTGATGGAAGCACTATCTTTTCGTATTTTCTTTAGGTTTAAAAGGAGGTATTTTGTATTTTCTCGTGCACTACGTACCTAAGCAATTTTAAGGTTACCAATACATACTGTAATACTCCTAAGAACAATAAAGCCGATGGTTTTTGAATAATTATGTTTGTTTTTTTTTCCGCTTCCGACTGGTATTGATATGGACCAGTTTAGCTATCTGTAGATTGTTTGCAACAGTCTGCAGTTAGCTCAATTGTTTCAATTGTAAATACTAGTATAATTTGTTTATATTATTTGATTGGTATTTTTTTTGCCATTAATTTATTTTTGTAATTAATTAAATTGTTATAAATTCTGATATTTTGATTTACTCTGATAATATTTTTTCATAGGTTTCGTTCGCGGCGTATATTCTTATTATGTATTTTCGTCGATTTATCCGTCATATATGGGCCAGTTTTCATGATTCTTTTGCAGTTATATAGTTAGAGGATAATACCGAGGTAGTTCCATAAAAGATATTCTCGAGGGATTAGTATTTATCCCCCAATCTTGAAAAACTTTTTAGAACGAAGGTATTCTAAATCTGTTTTAGAAGATTTAAAGTTAATTAACATGGTATCTATAAGACTTACATAGAGTGAATAGAAAACATGTATTGCATATATTTAATACTCTGATCTAGAAAACAAGGTATTTTATGTCAAAAAAGACATACCTATATGAATTAAATCTGATAAAAATGACTGAAAATAAAAAGGTCATAAATAAATAAATATGCTGGACAATTTAGACAATACACATCTTGCCACGAGTTAAGCAGAGCGTGCAAGTACAGGTATATAATTGCGAAAGGAATAAAAACAAATTTCAATAACACATAATTACTACGCAAGGAAAAAGGTTCCAATCGGCATTTGAGAACAGACGTTTGAAATAATCAATAAAAATTCTCAAAAACAAATATTTTTTCGATATACACATGCGATTTGCTCTGATGAGACGTCGTCGTTAAATATTTTCCACCAATATTTATTTCGTTTTGTAACCCTTTTGTTTACAAAAAATAATTGGAGTTTAGAATAAAGTATAATATCTACAGGAAAGGATCTAAAGTTTATCGTCCTAAAGGCATAACTACAATCGGCAGTTTTTGCCGATTAGTATTCCAAATAGATTTTACATTCCCTTCACTGGGAGTCTCGCCAGTCGGCGTCTGAGGCCTAAACGGCAGTCTCTGTCCAAGCCCTGCTATAATACCAGCTATACCATTGTAGATCCAAGCTATAGTATCTGGTACGTTAATTTCAAACGGCAGAAATGGTATTTGTTCTATTATACTTCCAAGAATGCCTCTATTATTCGGCATCAGTAACACAGCTTTCATTTTATGAGTTTCTTCAATTTCTTCAATTTTTTCAGTTGACGCTGCGTCTATGATTTCGGAATCGTCATCTCCAGTTTCTTGCATAGTTTCATGCTTATATCTATTTGCTTTGAGATCATGTGTATGTATCTTAGGTCCATAGTCCGGATAAAGCACTAAAATTGGTTGCGTGTTCCTGAAACCAAGGTATGATTTAAAGTCTACCTTATTTTCTTACTTATCATAGGGGTTTGTCTTCAAACTTACAATGACATTGGAGATGGCACTAAACCCATTCTTTGTAGCGCCTGGAATTGCTGTAGTGCAAACATCTGTTCTTGCAACGCTAACCGTTGCTGTTGTGCTGTCCCTTGCAATGGTTGCAACAGAGGCATTGTCATTGGCTGCTGTATCTCTTGCAACGGAAACTGCGTCTGCATCATTTGATGGATCGGCATGTGATCCTGCGTCATTTGCTGCAACGGTGTTTGCTGCTGCGTCATTTGATTCAACGTCATTTGCTGCGTCAGTCCTTGCAACTGCTGCAGTAAAGTCATATGAATCGGAGCCGCCTGCGCTATTACCAATCGCAAAATTATCACTGTCACTATATTCGAACTCATTTTGCTCGGATTTAGTCACTGTTTACACTTTAGTTTTAGTATACGCGTCACTATCTATCAAAATGAAATAGAGCATTATATTTTTAAGACCATCTGACAAAAGATCACAATTAAATCTCTTATAATAAACCACTGACGTTCTATTAATATTGAATTGATTTATAAGTGCTAACGTATTAAGTCTACAGGATGTGCCCACGACACCGGCACGTCTAACTCAGAACAATAACAGACTCTGCCTATAGCATTATTATTCCACCAGGGTACCAGCACACTGACCTACTGACTACGCTCCTTGACCTTCAACTTTCTTTCGGGTTTGTTTTTGAAGGCAAAAATTACATAAAATAATTTCATAAAACCTTGGCAAGTGAGAGCTGGACTTGTGAACTAAGGATTGCGGATCACATCACTTACCTAAAAATGTAGGAACCTTTTTATTTACAGTTTCTTGTGGGAATGGGCAAACCCTTGGATTTTAACGTGAAAAATTTTCTATATACTTATATATTACGGGATAGAGGCCCATGCCTTAACGCACGACGACCGACCGACGACGCGACGGCTTAGCAATGGTATTTTGGCACTCTTGAATGCACCTATACCTACTTACGGAACCCTAAAATGAAATTTATTAACATCATCATTATTACGGTTTTGTTTTGCTTTTGTATGCTTATTTCTCAGGTAGAAGTAGGTTTATTTTCATTAAAATGAATACTTATTAAAATTTGGAAAGTCTTGGACCTGGGTTTATTCTTATATTAACTTTATAAGGTTTTATATGGACCATATACATAAGTAAGGACAATTATAATAAAAAAGGAACATCCTTTACTAACATAAAAATTATCATTTTGTTTTATCGACTCGTCGATTAGGGTACCTAATCTATATCACGCACTCACCCACAAAGAAATACAAAATGAAAACATAAAATTATAAGAACTGAAATATTTTATTATTTGTTTAGTGCTAATGTTATTTAGACCAAGGCTAGGCTATGATAAGTCAGACAGAACAGTCCTGATAAGAATTTGGTAGATACTTACATAACACAATAGTTATCAGCATTAATTTATAAATCCACACAGAATCATCTTGTCCCAAGCTAAGCAGAGCTTGAGTTACGAGTACTAGATGATATATACATAATACAATACCTACATGCATACATAGATATATTTTTATATACAAATATACCCAGAACACTCGGAACAAATATTTACCCATCGTAGAAACATTTGTCATAAGGCAGGAATTGAATCCGCAACCTCCTGCGTCGCAGGCGGACCTTCGCCCGCCGCGCCACTTCGCGCTTCGGTCGTCTTATCGACTTTACCTGCTTTCATTTAATTCATAACTAGCTGCTGCCCGGGGCTTTAAATGCAATTTCCAGGGTTGATTAGAATATAATATGTTTATTTCTTATAAAACTTACACAAATACATAATAATAATAATACATGCATAAAACCAGCGCACAGTAGCGTCATCGTTACTATTTTTTGTTGTCACGTTTTTAACGTATATTTTCTTACAGAATCTGAATCAGAATCAATAACTTTATTTCTTTAGGCTTACAAAATAAGCAGTTAGACAAGTCAAATTGTATACTATAAACATAGTTATTATTATCAAATAAGAAATAAGGTGTTATTGATATTCTCTTCAGTTCAATTTTTTGTCCACTAGTGGAAGAAGTGAAAAAGAAACCACTAGCACATTATAATATCACTTAAGTGTCATTTGTGACACATAATAAATACCTCTTACTTTTTTTTTTAACTTTTCACTTTACTTAATACTCTTAAACTTTGAGATACATGGACAAACAATAACAATAACATGGACTCTAACTCTAACATGGACTCAAACTAAACATGGACTATAAAAACTATGTATGTAAGATATCTATGTAACAAGTTGGCTTTGGGTGAGGCCTATTAGTTATTGGTACAGTAGTCCTTCTTCAGAATACTTTATCTGCCTGCCAAATTTCATTATATCGTTTAGTCGCTCAAAGTTATCGAGAGAGTTAAAATTACTTTCGCATTTCTCACCGATTCCAAAAAAGGGAGGAGGTTCTATGTTCGGCTGTGTGTATGTTTTTTTTATGTTCGTAGATTTCTCCGTCAATTATGGACCGATTTTGAAAATTCGTTCGTTATAGTGTAGGAAAAAAAAACGCATAACTATAGTTGCATTTGAATAGTTGTGCAAATTGATAAGTGATACCTATATAAGTGTTTGGTAATTTTTGTCTCTGACTGTACCTTCCTGCACAATTTTCTCTTGTAATGTGAAATTGATGACGTCCTATGAAACAGGCCGCTAGAAAAACTTGCCCAGTGCAGTAATCTACAAGCTTATATATATATTCGGAATATGCGGCTGTATGTTAGTTTACATCATTGCCGTTTTTGCGGGGCGGTATACTTAATTCACCTGGGGTAATTCACCCAGGTGCATTAAGTACACTTTTAGTAGACTTGATTCACCCTGGTCATTTCCGGGTGCATTAAGTACACTATTTAGTAGATATAAATCACCTTGATAAATCAATTAATTATCTCTACCAAATCAGAGTATACTTTATGCACCTACAAAACCTCCTTGAAAGAGAAAATAATTAGGGAGTGGCATGTCGACTTCAAAGAAATAGGAGTTATTCCTGTTTGGTCCCCCTAGCTACTAGCCCATTTGGGCCCTAACAAAAATCGCAATTTTAATAATATTTTCAATCCTCTTTCGTCCTGATCTTTTTTCATGCCAAATGCTACCTCGTTTACTGTAAGCGACAAGATTCTGTCAAATCTTGTAAGCTGAATTAGAAGCACTTACTTCCTCTTATACTAATTTGTGAGCGCATTCTATTAGGATAGTCGGTTACGAGTATTACCATGACACTGCTTTACTGCACTCAAGATTGGTTCCTACGAGGGAACTCCACAACGGTTAACAGCACAGGCGCGAAATCGTGTACGCATTCTATTAGGATAGGTTAAAAAAATCGTAGTTAACGAAAACATAAATAACTTAAAACAGCCTTCAATGAAAAAAAAGTATAATGAGATCCATTCCTACTACTACGCGACTTGCAGCACTTACTTCTATCCCGACTTAGTAGGAATTTTGATAGAAATTCTATGGGTTTTCTGTTAAAATTCCAAATAAATCGAGATTTAAGAAAGTGCTGCAAGTTGTCGTTAATGTTTTTTTATGAGCCATTAGTAACATCAAATAAAAAAATATTGCACGTATCAACGCATCATTTCGAGAAAATTACCTACACTGATTTGCCCATCCAATAAACTATGTTGTCCTTCTCGGATTAAGTCGTCATTTATTTTGCTTTGGGATTTGCGTTGTATCGGCTTGCTTTTTGAGTTCGCATCTGTTTTAAAAACTCTGACTACCTCCAAAATACTGCTATTGTTCCTCTTAACGTGTTTGTTTAATTTTGTGTGCCATCCTTCTACAAAATTATTAGTTCGGTGTCTCTCGCTGAAAATACACCATTGCTTAATAATTTTTGGCTTCAACCAGTTCGGTTTAAAGTATTTCAAAAATTGTGCAAGATGTTTATATTTTGAAAATATTGCCTCAATATAATTCCAGCCTGCAATTATTTCCTTTTGTGATAATAGTGCTAAATTCCGACACAGAAACACGCAACGGCGATTATTTTTCTCTTTAAATATGTGCAATGACTTAGGTTTCCTCTTCAGACTCTCATGGAAATGAAAATAACAGCCTTTTGTATTAATATATGGGAATACTGTCGTAATTGCCTTTATCGCACTTTTTTCAAAATCGCTCGCTAATTTTGTTGGATCCCAGTCCACTATTCGTGATTTAACCATCTCAAATAATATCAAATATGCTTTGCAAGACCTGTGAGACATTAATGCGTATATAAATGTTGAGATATGTGTGGTTTCAGAGGTACTGCCGTTATCTCCATGAATTGATCTTGAATCTGGGAAAATGGTGGTGGGCATGCCTCAAAAGTGCCATCTCCAAAGAAATGTTTTAAAGTGGCCATCCTTTCCAGCCCTATTTTGGAACTAAACAACACAATTCTTAAACCGTCGCAGTTGTAATCAGCCAATACAAAATCATTGAATTTTTGCGGGATAACAACATCCGCTACTTCGTTATACACAACTTTCGGGACTTCCAAGTTCTTGTTTCTCATTCTATACAAGTCGGTTTTAATCTTATTGAAAGATGGTATTTCATAAACTAAATTACTACCAGTGTCTTTGTAAGCTTCCTCTAGTTCTTCGTAAAGCTGTGGAATTGGCTTATCTGTTGTACGAGTATTTTTCTTACATTCTTCCAACTTTTCTGCCACTAAATTTTTGCTTGTATCAACCATGCAGTCTGGGTGATGAACCTCTTTCACAATTTTATTGTCCTATAAAAATATTACCAAAAATGAGAATAAAATATTTAGAAATAAGTTTTTTTTTTCAATTTTGATATCTACGGTATACTAAAAATGATACATACCTTTATTGTAACGGACCCAGGACATTGTTTGATTAAAATTTTACTACAGCATCTCCACCATTGTGCTCGACATACTACGTAGGTTTTCTTTTTAAAATACTGCCGACCATTAAGAAGCAACACTTGGCCACGTCCTCTTTTTATAAATTTTAGGTCTATCGTTTCGCTCATTTTTAGAATATTTGAGGTTTTTTAAACAATAAGTTAAAATATGCTCTCAAACATTCACGTTCAATTGCATGTGTTTTGTTTACTTGTGACGCTGTCAATAAATAGTTTACTCATAATGACTTCGGATTTCAAGTGTCCACGTAGGTTGCATTACACGATAGTTAGTAAGCACATGGGTGAATTAAGTCTATCATGTAGTACATTTGATTCAGCTAGGTATCACCTGAGTGAATAAAGTCTACTAAATAGTGTACTTAATGCACCGGGAAATGACCAGGGTGAATCAAGTCTACTAAAAGTGTACTTAGTGCACCTGGGTGAATTACCCCAAGTATACCGCCCCGTTTTTGCAGTCTCGTTAGAGAATCACACATTACACGGTATGATTACCAGAAGCTATCCACGACGGTAAAATTGCGTTGTGATTTTGGTGTTCTTTGGAAGATAACACAGGCCGACAATATTTTTTATCCAGAAACCTGAATTAAAATTTCATTTAAAACATTTATTTGTTTTTATTTGTTTATTTCTTTTACGGAAACCATCAGCACACTATACTTAAGTGGGTAATACAATACAAATTACTAGGCCATTTATAGGTATCCACTGATAGTAACATGATCATTTCAAACAAAAGTCTAGTACCCATAATACTGTCAGATACAATTCATAGATTTTTGTAGGAAAAAGGATCTACCGGGTCACGTGACCTCAAAAACTAGCAAAAACGGTATTTGCGTGATAGAGCACAGACATGGTAGAGCTGCGCTGTGTGATAGAGCAATTCTGTGCCAGATTCGAATTCAGCGCATCAAAATCTTTCGGAAATGTATAGTCTGGTTTCTGGGTAAAAGTGCTCGTCAAATTTTGTCGGTCTGTGTATGTAATTTTAATCATGACCAGCTATTCACCAGCATATACCCCTATTGTATCCACGCTTGGCAGGCGGAGTATTGATCGCAGTGGATGTATTAAAAATACACAGACAGAACCTGCTGCTCTTCCTCTGGTAATTTTCTTTAGTCTGCTCTTACAACGTCTACGGACTGAGTTGATGGGTCAATTCTTGCGTCGCTATCGCCACGGCGGCCACGGGATGGGAGAATAGAGGTAAGTTTCCTTCCCTTCATAATTTTAATGGTAAAATTAAATTATAATATTAAAAATTTAAAGACGATCATCATTCGCATATATCTACTATCCAATGATGGACTAAGGCCTCCCACACAAAAAAAGAGAAACTGTGACTGAACATTTTATCTTCGGTCTTAACGAATACTATAAACTCAGATTTAAGCACGTCTCCTACGAGACCTACTACTGAATATCGGATAGTATTAAAGAAGATAGCCGCTTCTAAAAGTAGGGAATTGGCATAGGTCTATGGAAAATTTCAGCGCCTTCTGACGCGTAGGGGGAAGTCCCGTAACGCCAGACGGCACCCAGCTTCGGACAAGCGTACTATCTCGGAAAGTCACAACACGTTCGATTCAAAAACGATTGAAAGGGACGCGGGAGCGCATTTTGATACCAAGCCCCGAGACGCGGTGTGCTACTGACGCCCGAGGCCATGGTGGGAGAAGTTATTTACTACTTTTGGCGGGAATACGCTGCGTCACATAAGATATAAGTAAGTTTTTTTGCGATGTTTTAGTATTTGTGTTTATAGTTATTGTTATTATACTACAAGTGATCCATAGATATTTGATATCTATAATAGTTTTTGTTGAGTAACGAAGAGGTTTTGACCTAACACACGTAATTTTGGGGATTTTCTGTCCCCTGGCATCGGACACTAAGTCGTCCCTTAACGCTGGACAAAAATGAAGTTGCTTTTTCTCATAAGTATTTATGCTTTTGATTGTATATGTTTTACTTTGTTTTAGAGACTAGAAGAACCGAGAGAAACCGTAATGAAAAAGAAAAAAATAAAGGAAACTAGGACCAAAATAGTTCACCAGAAGCCAGACAAGGTTTTGTTTACTAAACTAAAAAATCACTTTAAGAGAAGCTTTGCTGAACAATGAGTGCTATAACTTACGGAAAAGCACTCTGCATGATAATTTTATTTTACTGAACCATGGTAAGCAAATAAAATGGACCCACATACTATAATGTATAACATAAGAACTACTTGCGTAGTGTACTTACGAAAATCGGATACAATGCTCCAGCTGCCGAGTTGTTGCAGCTCTAGCAGCTGAGTGGACTCACGAATCTGTAGAGATATCCATGAATGTTAAGAGGCCTACGATGTATGATTTATGTTCGAAGTTAATTCCGTCCGGTACTAGGTGCCACTTGCAATGATACCATTTTTTCTGACCAAAGTTTGATTTAAGTTTTTATTAATGATGCATTTTTGTATATTTATTTTGATTTTAAATTTCATTGACGTACTTAATTGATAAATAAATATATTTTATTCGAATCTCCTTTTTTTAATTGTCAAAAAACCTTAGGTGTCCGCCACTAGGGGACTTCCCCCTAAATTAGGAAAAATTGGCATGCCATCCGAGTGTCTTAGCGCTTCATCATCATCATCATATCAGCCCATACATGTCCACTGCTGGACATAGGTCTCTCGTTCTCTGAGCGCTTCGTTGCAAGCCCTTAAATCTGATCTGAAGAATCTTTAAACGTTCGTTACAAGTAACGAAATTTCGACAGATTTTCCTCGAAAACTGTCAAAAAATCGCGACGGAGGCATATTTAAACCTGAGTTGCGTTTGATTATTCTTATTAAAAACATACATAGGGTGTCAAACTCATAACCCCCGTCCTTCCGTAGTCGGGTATTTTTTTTTATAGTAAACTGATTCAGGAAAAACCTTTGATCAGCTGATGTACAACAACGACTTAAACTTATTTCTATAATAGAAAAAATCGCTATGGATGGAACGACTGGAACCATTTCGATGTTCCATAATTTCCCTATTTCCCACGTAGCTCACGTCGTGAAGGCTGTTGTATATTGGGCCTAACGGGTCTGGCATATCTGACATTAATTCTGCGGTTAAATTGCAAGCTTATGGATAATGCTGGACAAGCCGTGAGTAAAATACTGTTTATCGAGGCATTCTAGCATACCTAATACCTATTCTATATATGTATATACAATGCGGGTCATAAAAACCCGCCTGACTCTACATTGTTATCTTTTTCTATGAAATATGCATTGAACTTACATGTTTAACCTTTTAAGTGGTATTGCTACAAACTGATACCAACATCGTCGTGTTAATTCACAAAATATGCTATAGATTGCCACAAACCTCTCTAGGTTTTATGGTACAAAACTTTATTGAATGTATATTGAATATGTTTGTAATAAATAATTAACAAAAAGGTAGTTTGCACTTTATAAAATTTACGTAACAAATATAAGTCTCACATAGTCGCTTATGTGCGCTCTGCTATAAAAACGAAGCAAACTTCGAAAATTGTATATTATATGAATTCTTAGATGAGTCATCTGAAAAATCAAATTAAGTTTAAATAAACAACGACTGCTCGAGTGTTATTAACATGTTATATACAAGAGAATTATGCAATTTAGCTTAGATGAGAATCTACAAACCGGCTTCCAATGTTTTGTCAATAAGACATAGCTTTCACATCCTTTCTGCATTTTATGGGCGTCATTAAATCTAAATAGGATTGTAAATGCAAGTTTCTAGAGAAACGCGCGTTACGAACTACTTCTGTTATGATTCTAATTTAAATTATTTTGTGATAGAGAAATAATCATTACCGAGCAACTTAATTTATATTTCAGTTATGGCCGGAATAAATAAATACACTTATCTTAAGACTAACATTAGTAAATGCTGAACTGTTATTAGGTTATCACTTTCAACCGTCACTGTTTCTTTTCGTCAGGCTGTCCGTCATCGACGAGGACGTTGATTTCGACCTCGAAGGTCCCAGGTTTGGTGCTCGAGGGCCGCACCACGACCCCGGGCGCACGAGTCTGAGGAAGGGAATCCACCTCATTCTCTGCTGCGTTTAGCACTGCTCCTTCAGGGTTGGAATATCCCACCTGCTGTTCTGGCGGTACCCTGACAGACATGAGGCCTTGGAAGCGCTGCACCAAGTATTCGAGCAGCGGCCCAAATCTTGAAACGCCGTCTGTAGTCAGTAGAACTCGGTTCGTAGTCTCCTGCTTCGGACGTAGCAAGAACATATTGAAGTTCAGGGTCTTCTTGACCGGGCGAGTCGCTGCTTGCTGCATACAAGCTATAGCGACAAACACTAGCAAAATTCTAGCCATTATAAGAGTCCGCGTCCGCGTTCGTTCGTGAGAGAGCCAGCACTGAGACGATCCGTTTTTGCCCCTACTAAGGTAACGGACCTCGGGTAAAAAGATCATAATTGCCTCACGTTACTCCGTGGGATAATTGCACGACACCTTTCGTTTGGAAAGCGATGCGATCTTTATTTGGGTGATACGATATCCAGGCTATCTAGACCCTTTGCGTGTAAGGTTTCTTTAAAAACTATCGTTTATGTATTAATGGTTATTAGGTGATAATAGGCGGGATACATACTGCAATTAAATGCGCCGGAGTTGTTCTTTGTGTTATAAGAATAAATACCAATTTATTTTATAGCTGAAGAGAATGTTTTTGCGACTGAAATAATTTGTACGGACATCCATCACGAGGTAATGACGAAGATTGATATGAGAATAATGATGTAGTGTGTAGGTACTATCAAGGCCATGGTAATGAGGTCAGTAAAAACCAACATGACAAAAAATAGCTGGATCCCTTTACATTTATTTGTTAGTAGTATTAACAGTAGAGACATACATAGACCCATACATCCCACTAATATTATAAATGTCAAAGATAGGCTTTAGAGGTTGATTTAGATAGGCAAAATATATGTATGTGTAATTATAAATAGGGTTTCCTGTTCACTTCTTCCGCTAGTGGACAAACAATTGAAGTGAAGTGAAAATCAATAACACCTTGTTTCTTTTTGATAATAATTACTATATTTTTAACTGTTTATAGTATAAAATTTAACTTGTCTAAGTGCTTATTTTGTAAGTTTAGCTTAGCTTAAAGAAATAAAGTAATTGATTCTGATTCTGAAAAGTTTGTGAGTATGGATGTATGGATGTTTGTTCCTCTTTTACTCAAAAACTACCGAACTGATTGGGCTGAAATTTAGTACGGGTATAGTTTAGGACCTGAAATAACATATAGGTTATTTTTATCCCGATAAAACGCGGGCGAAGGCGCCGGCAGCAGCTAGTACATACGTAAACGTATTGACTGTAACGAGCAGAGAGTATCTAATTTATTGTCATTACTAGGAGAAAAAGATTTCATACGTTTTTACGGCATCAATGAAATGGGAGATATCAGTCATTTTTGTACAGGCAATTAAAATAGAGGCATTTATATTAAACAAACCTTCAACGGGAACTGAATCATCAAGTTAAACGTCCTAATTCAATCTCCTGAAATTACCTTAACTTTATCACAAATCTTAAACTACACATCCCATCATAATTACATGCCAATTTTCCCGTCACCATCCAAGAAATCATTCCTCTTGACCTCTAAGCTCTTCGACTTTCAACCCTATAACTGTAGAGATATGAGCTTCAAGGACCTGGTCTAGGGGTCAGTTGGAGCTGGATGCCGTACCCAGATGGCTCAGGATAGGATCCGTTACAATCGCGTTCCATTCCGGGTGGTAAAGTATAGTGTAAGTGGTAACGGTTGCGGTAAACGGACTAAGAAATGAGCAGGGTCATGTTGTTTATTACTCCGCGGTAGTAGATAGGATGGAGCTGACTTGATTGGAAGAAACATGGAAGAAAGTTTTATGGGTGCTTTAAATAGGAAAGCTGGTATGACCTAGCCTGTAAGGTGCACTAAGTTTCTTATAAGCTATAACATAAGATCATGGTTGATTATACATTATATATAAAAAATTACGTCTATACTGCATTTAAAATTATTACTTTTCGCAATTTTCTAATCGATTATCATCACTAAGGTAAAATTTTTATGATTTCTCTCCTCCATTCCTAGAATTTGTCTGCTTTATATCTTGCGAGTGGCCTATACGATATGGAAATAAAGCAAAGAATATCGATTTTTAGGGCTGAAACTTACAGTAGATAGGTTGATAGATAGGAGTAGTACTTAAACAATACATTCTTGCTAAATTCGTATAAAACGTGTCTTATTGCAGATTGGAAAGCTGCATAAAGTGGTTGCACTAGTAGAGATATCGCTTCGCTCCATAACTGTCATTTAACTTGTAAAACTCGTAGGGCATTTGTAACTTTATCCACTCCCACCAGCCTGGAAACTCGAGAGTAAACTAGTTTAAACAAATTTTCCAGAGGCGTTTGAAAATAAGTAACCCTTTTATAACAATCAATTTGTTTTTTTGGCACAGAACATCTTGCTATATTCTTTTTACTGAAATATTTAAAATTCAACGAAAACAAAAACTTTATGTGGCTCAGCGCATTAGCATTGCAGCCAGCGTCTTAGGAACACGCTTCCAACTGGTATTGATATGGACCAGTTGAGCTTCATGTAGTTTGCAACAGTCTGCAGTTAGTTCAATTGTTTTAATCGTAAATACTAGTTCTAATTTGTTTATATTATTTGATTGTAATTTTCTTTGTTAATAAAGATTTCTTTAGACTAATAGACTTCCAACTTAAACGGTGGGATACCTATAGATTTACATCACTGTACCTACAGGAAACCTCATCAATAGTAGCCCGATAGTAGCATTGAATTAAATTTTGTTTGCTTCTAATTCTAAGTGGGGGAACTGAGATCTCGCATAGGAGTGTATTGTGCATTGCCCCTGCCTGTTTAGGCAGGCCCTAACCTGCCCAACTCCTTGAAGTACGTTCTAGTTTTCTGGTTCTAGCAAAATAGATTTTTGTATTCGGAAGAGTAGTTATTTTATGGTGTTCATTATTATCATAATAAAATGATTTCCTTTTCTTTTTCAGCGGAAAAACGTCCACGATGAACAGTTCTTTTCTGACTGCTGGTTTGTGTATGGACAAAGAAAATAACAATCAAATAATATAAACAAATTAAACTAGTATTTACAATTGAAACAATTGAGCTAACGGCAAACTGTTGCAAACAATCTACAGATAGCTCAACTGGTCCATATTGTGTTTATTGTAATTGTGGCAGCATCAGCAGGTAGATTAGCGTTACAATATAAAAACAAATTGATCTAAAGGTTATGGGAAGGTATCTAAATATAGCATTAAAAGTTAGTACTACTTAGTACTCTTTTTATTATCATTTATCAATATTTTACCTCCAATAATATCGAATAGGTAAGATGGTGTGGATTTCATATAACAATAAATATAAACTTAAAGAGATACGTATACATATGTACATAGTAGAAAAATAAGTCTTTAAAAACAAAATATTCAATACATTGAAATATACTTAAAATCTACGGACAAAGTAACTGACGAGACCATTATTAGCAGATGAATCAATGATCGTGAAAGGTATTGCTATGTTGAGCAAATAAAGTGGGCAATAAGAACTTTATCGTGTTCAATTCGTTTTTTTAAATTTTGACAATTTCTTTCGATTTTATCTAAACTTTGGGTCTCGTTTGCGCGTGCGCATTTGGCCGTTGTCTCTGTTCCTCGGCTTCCTTCGACTCTATAAGCGCTTGGCTCTTCAACTCTGAGAGAGCAGCTCCTGAAATAAATAAAAAATACAGGAAATTTTCACAACAAACACACAAACTCCTCGTGGGTTAGTTTAAGGAGCTGCGTAAATTTATAATTTTTGGGTATTATTAATTTTTAGCCCGAACAGAGTGGATGGATCCTAGCGAGTTCCGAAATACCAGGACATGTATTCCGAACCAAACTTCATAGGCGAGTTCCAGAGCGCTCTTCTTTGCTAGCTAGGACACGTCGCCGAGACGACCGGGCTGTCAAAAAGACGTATGAGGGAAAACCATCGGGGTGTAGACCAATCGGCCGCCCTAGATATCCTGAATCAACTAGGATGAAGCCAATCTCCACAAACTTGACGCCTATAGCTGGCAAGAGACAGTCAGCACCGAGATGCCTAGAGAAGTCCTTTGTCGTAGGCCAAGATCCACTTTGAATCCCCGATGTACGTATGTAAGGCCACAGGAGTACCTAAGTAAGGACCTTTTCACACAGCACCATCTAGCCCAAAGTAAGTTTTTATTAATAACTTGGCGTTATTAATAAAAAAACTATGAACTATGAACCGGCACAAATACCGACAGACCATACCAATATTTTTCGCGCGGTGTCAAACCCGCAACCTCGTACGCTGCAGGTGGACTGCTGACACTGAGGTCGTCGATCGAAATACTATTATTTTTGTTCATGGTTATTTGATCGGGAGGGATGGGTTGTATATTTACAGTTCTGAGGATAGGCGAGGAAAACAATGCGGAATACATGACACTCACGTCATGTTTTCCGTCTGTGTTGATTTGTGGGCAAGACTCACCACATAATGACAAATTAGTGCGCATTTGAATACGGAAAACAAAGAGGGTTGGAAAAGGGGGCGGGTTGCCCTAAAGTGGGAAAAAGTAGACTCAAGAATAGTGACAGTCCCACTGGGCTCGGTTGGATAGAGCAGCCTTCCGATTTTATTTTATTCCAGCAAGAGAAGAAGTTGCGCGTTGAAATCTTTTGTATGGGATTTCAGACCAACTGATCGTATGAAGAAAGTTTTAGACTAAAGGTGTAAAAGGATTCTTTTTAATAACCCATGATCATCAGGAAATTACAAACACAATGATGATAACAATCAACATCATCATATAATAGTCCACAGCTGGATCTAGGCTTCCTTAATGAGCACCATAGCGCCCTGTCTTCAGGTCACCACATACAACATCTGCCCGCAGGTCACTATCTCATGTTACCGAAGGGCGTCCTAAAATACGTTTGCCGAGTCGCGGTCTCCACTCTATACCAAATAACGTATACTCCAAAGTTTTTTTTATAAATGTAACGTACGATGTACGATTATAAATGTAAACATTCGTTTGACCACAATCTCACCTGGATGTCAGTTCTTCGGGAGGACCTGCCAACTGCCCAGCTTGCTAATCCTTTGAACTATGTCGATAACTTTGGTTCTCTGCTGTATAATTTCATGGTCATAATGCCTCTTAACATACAAAATGTCATATTTTGACGAATTCCTGAACCTTTGAAATTTGTTTGCATTTGAAGAATGTTTCAACCCTTCCGAAGCCCGGTTTCCACCGCGAGCGGAGAGGACCGATTAAGGACTCCGTTCAACTCGCAACAGTAAACTACATACATATGTACTTGTATTTCCCCCAAGTCGAGCGGAAAGGACTGACCGAGCAGACAGCGGTGAAATAACGCTCCGCTCGCTCATGTCATTTTCTTTTTGCGGAGGAAATCAACACACAAAACTTGTAGGAACAACAACGCGCAACTTCTTCTCTTGCTGGAACAAAATAAAATCGGAAGGCTGCTATCCAACCGAGCCCAGTGGGACTGTCACGTTATCATTTCAAGAGTCCGTCCCGCCTACAATTTCCCGCTGAATTACCCTTTCGCGATGGAAACAAGGCTATAACGAGGCACATCTTCAGGGTGGGTGCGGTTTGCACGTTCGGCACTTCGAGCACAAGGTTTGTAGTTAACGCACTTACATTCATGTGAATACTTCTTACCATTGTTATCTGGTCTTCCTTGTCTCAGTCCGACCAGCTGTGATAGGTGCACTGCTCTGCTTTCGTTATTCTTTTGGTTTCTTATGTTTGCGTTTCCGTTTCCGTTTACTGGCCTTGGCCCCGGCCTTACGATTGCTGAACTCGTCTTGTCCTCGTTCTTCGAAATTTGCCTGAAAAAGTTTAAATGTTAAATAAATAAATAAAAATATTTTATTTCAGATAACAAACAAGAAAAATTAAATTAAACCAAAATTAAAATTAAACAGTAGGTGAGGGTGCGTTGTGCCGAGGATAATCAACCAGGGAAGTAGTTTGCCTCATTGATCATCCTCTGCACAAGGCACCTCCAGAGCGGAGATATGACGCATTCCGCCACGGTCTTGAGGATGCTGTTTCGGCAGCCCCTTACTCTGCTCATCAGGGACGCGGTCTTCTTGCGCATGATGGCGTGAAAGCCATCAGTGTGGTTCAGCGAAAACATCCCCGACGCACTGCAAAATCGGGGCAGCCGCAACATATCCTGAAGATATTATTATATTGGATACGTAGGGCATCCATCGATCTTTTGGTATACTTGACCTACAGGCTTCCCGTGTTAAAGCCCATACAGATATAGCTATAATATATTATATTAATATACCGTCCTATAATGTAGATTGCTTGGTGACGTCTTAATTTTATCATAGTAGGCAGTTAGAATTATAGTTGTGTGTGTGATCACTCGAAAATTTGTATCGAAAATATATGGCGCTATGCGTACTATGATTCATATTCAGTATCAGAATCAGAATCAGAATCAATAACTTTATTTCTTTAGGCTTACAAAATAAGCACTTAGACAAGTCAAATTGTATACTATAAACATAGTTATTATTATCAAATAAGAAATAAGGTGTTATTGATATTCTCTTCACTTCAATTTTTTGTCCACTAGTGGAAGAAGTATTACTTTGTGTATATTATACCTGCCACGTCTGTGATGGGCTTAATAATCTTATCGATAGGTTAATAACCAACGTATATTATAATCATAATATTAACTAAAATATTATGTTGTGCACCTTGGTCTCTTGGTTCTCATATGCTACTGCATATTACGCATATATATGCGTTATATGCAGTAGCATTATGTACTAGCATATACATATGTATATGATAGTACATAATGAGAATGGTATCGTACTATGTTCTTGTCTACCTGGACAGTAATACCGTCGCACAGAACAAAAATGTGCATTCAACTTTGGGCTTCAATTCGTAGCAATTTGAACGGAAAACTGGTCAAGACCAGACGACATAGAAATGTGTGCCTAATTCTAACTAATATTATATTCGCGAAAGTGTGTTTTTTTGTTTGTCCTTCCTTCACGCCCTAACCAACCAATCGACTTGATTTGGCATTGAGTTAGTTGAAAGGATGGAGAGTAACATAGGCTACTGTTTCTTCTGGTAAAACATCAAATTCCCATGGGAGATTTACGAGAAAAATACCGTTTTATCTCCCTAGAATGTGAAATTCACATTTAACGCGGGTGAAACCGCAGGGAACAACACTATAATAATTATATGCGTAGGTACATTGGTTGGTACATTGCAAAAAGCCACTCACTGGGTCTTGGAACATCGTACGTAGTTCAGTGCACCTTCGTCTCAAACGATCAACCCAGGCTTGTGGATTACAAAATACAATACACAACACCAGACATAAAAATTCTAAACAAAGAGACATTTACAATTAGCACTTGTCAATTTTGTAGCGCACTGTGCGCAAGTAAAGGAGGTTTTGACAGTTTTGAGACACCTAACATCAGGGAAACTTGAGCACTCCTCTATTAATTATGTTTAGGTTCTCTCTAGATTGAAATAAGCATAGCTCTACGAAGTCTGTGGAAATAAGTGGCTCAATCTAAGAATTGTCTATGATATTGCTTAGGTTGGCATGGGTTGCTACACTTGGTACATGTACGCAGGAAGTCGATGGATGGAGGTGGCTCAGCTCATGGTGCAGGTAGAGGGTAGCATCGTATGAGAGAGGCCTATGTCCAGCAGTGAACGTTTGAGGGCCGATATGATGATGATACTTATGATGGAAGATATATGGTCAAAGGATGAAAGGTTATACTCCCGCGGACATCCTCACGCACGCTATAACAGTAACTTACTCTTTCTTCGAAGTCTGCACGCATTTCTTTGTAGCGTTCCTTTACAGTATCGACCAAGGCTTTAGGATTACAAAATACAATACACAACACAAAACATAAGAATTCTAAAATTAATGCCATAAACATATAAAATAATTAATTTGTATTAATACGTATGAGGACAACACAATAAAACAATCAAAATTCTAAAATTCATACACAAAATTCATAGTTTTATATCAAAACATTGTTGTTTGTTGCTCTTGTAAAATTTTGATCGAAGTTTGTGGGCATAGAGAGCTGTGGTTAATGCTATATTTCCGGTCATAGTGTATTTATACCAAATTTTTACCTATACCTTTGCGTTTAAATAGGTAGATGTCAATTCTATATTATTGTCAATATCAAAGAAGTCATGTCAATTCTATACTTTTTCGTGGGGTGGCATTTGATCCTTCTGGCTACGGGATAACGCAGTGACAAATGCCTATTACTTATCAAATATAAAAAAGCCATTGCAAAAAAAACTGTATCCTACGAATAAAATGTTGGGCTTGAAATTTGCCGGTAAACATACACCATTACTTTAAACCAATCAAATTTAGATTCAAAAGTACTTACATGTGGAACATTTGATTTTATTTATTGGTATTATTTAATTCAACTACTATTAAATCCAACTCAACCCGTGGATGTCGTAAGAGCCGACTAAGGGAACCTACCAGAAGAAGGGTAGCAGCTTCCTTCTGAGTATTTTTAAACACCAACACAGCGATCACCAATCCGCCTGCCAAGCGTGGTGATTATGGCAAATCCCTACATGGGAGACCATCCACTCGATGGACCGACGACATTGTAGCGGTCGCAGAGAGTCGATGGATGGAGGCGGCTCAGGACCGCTATTTGAGGCGTCGTACGGGGGAGGCCTAAGTCCAGCAGTGGACGTGTATGGGCTGATGATGATTATTTAATTATTCGATTTTTAGTAATTAATCTCACAAACACTCTATTGCTATAACGCGCTATGGCGCGACAGTAGATTTCTCTTTTATACAAAAGTCTCGCGTCCTGTTTTGAGTAAAAAGAAATAAGAACATTACAGACTGATTATGACAGTAAGGAAAATTCAAAATGTGAGGTGGGCAGCCCCATTCTATTCGGCATTGAAGGGTCTAGACTAGACCACGAACTACTTACCTATGTATTTCATACTAGTCACAGAAAACGAATGAAGAGTATGGTCTACAAAGTATCGAGGTACCAGGTAACTGGTTGAAATGATGATGATGGAAGCTTACTCATATGCCAGGTTCGGGTCTTGATACAGATTATAGGGGTGGTTCAGCGGAGTCCCCAGCAGCAGTCCATTGCCTTGTTGCAACACGCCGCGAGGGTATGCTAGCGGAGATACCACCTGCCCTGACACAGGGTCCAGATATATCGTGTTCTGGTACCCTGGGTTTTGGTAGCCTGGGTTTTGATAGCCTGGGTTTTGATAGCCTGGGTTTTGATAGCCTGGATTTGGGTACCCTGGATTTTGAAAACCTGGAAAGAAAAAACTGATTCAATATTCGACTTGGAACTTTAAAAGAGTTGAAGAATAGTAGAAGAAGTCAATAGCCATCCCCTACTACGATGATTTATTTAAAATAAAAGCTTGTACCATAGCTTATAGCTTGGACGATAGATTAGAGTGGAATGGAATCAAGCAGTGGAATCTTATCTACCCGGGCCATGGATTAGTGGAGGCGAATATGAAATTTAATCCATCAATATATTATTATTTCAGTAGATCAGAGTGGAACAGAGCTACAACATTCCATCCAGTTTATAGAGAGATGGAATTGGAAATGAATGAATGTTAAATGATATAATCTTTTAATAAACTTTTCTCAGAGACCAAGTCCGGATGAAAATCCTAATTTCTGAAAATCGAATCAGTAGAACAGAGTGGAACAGAGCTACAACATTCCATCCAGTTTTTTATAGAGAGATGGAATTGGAAATGAATGTTAATAAGGAAAAGATAGAGTTTCTTATCATTACCAGGATATCCAGGATTGCCCTGCGCTCCTGCTGCTACTATGTAAACTGGCTGGTACCCTCCTATCGTGCCAGGTCTGAAAATGCAATAACTTGTGTCAAAAATAATGATTCCTCGAAGATCCATATAGCAATCGTTCAATGGTGCTCCGGCGTTTAACTGATTAATGGTGTGTAGTGATGACCACGAAAAACTCTTAAAATCAATTGTTTATTGGTTTTGCATACGACCACAAATAAAAATCAGTATGTGGTTGCGTCGTGGTCGTTCTATAAGACAGTAACCACACAACACTTGACCCTTCAATTAAAAAGTATACGTATCTAGCTAAAGAGTTAATAAGTTAGTTCTGAAAGTAATCGTTCTAAATAATTTATTTATTTAATAAGGGTAACCAACTAATAATAGTTGGTAACTTACCTGTATCCAGGCACTGGCATGTGGACGATAAATACTCTTTGTCCAGGAAGCAGACCAGGTATGTTTGGTGCCACTGGAGTCTGAAAAGTACAGAAACTGGACATAAACAACCAAGCTTTTATGAAATAGAAACGATGGGCTTTGTAGAAAAAAATATAACGGTAATAGATAGCAGAGATAAAGGCGTGTGACACTCTTTGGACTCACGTTGTGCGTAGCCCATAATGATAATGATGTCCTTTTAGCAGAATTTCAGCTCGGTAATGCACAAGAGTGTGCGTAAATACAGGTAAAAAAAAAAATAATAAAATAATATTTATTTCTGTAACCAGTATACAATAAGTTATTCCATAGTTGAGACCCTCATTTAAGTATAAAAACTTGTGTTAGAGGATCTCGCTCTTCTATATCAAACGTTACAGGTGACTTAATTAATATAACAGCAGAAAAACAAAAAGTAAATAAATTTTGAATCTACATAGTTCTAGCAAAGTATTACAATACAATATATGTATGTTCTAAATTAGTCTAGTTTATATAATGACAAAAATGGGTGTTGTGTGTAATTTAAGTGTGAGTGATGTCTTGGGTCGCCCTGAGGACACCAGACTCATAAGAGTCTGGGCAACATTGGACCCAGACTAATAATTGACTAATACAATTATTATGTAATACAGCTATTGTGCGTATTAAGTTGTGTGCGTGTCAAATAACATAATCTGAAAAAAAAAAGATTACATAAACCAATATTGTTACTAATATGAACCTGATGTCATGTTATAGGATTAGGGTGACTAATATTTTGGGTCCCCTGAGGACACCAGTCTTTTAAGAGTCTGGGCAACGGGGGACCCAGATTAATTATTTATTTATTTATGACATCTCACCAGCAGCGCTTCCATCTCTTCATAACTTTTTGTTTCTAACTATTTTGTAATAACTTTTTTACATTCATATAATTTTAGGGGATATATATTTAAGTTCTTATTAATAGAATCATAAAGATACGCTGATTGGGTTCTATACTGTCTTCGAGCAAAGCGGGTCTTGCACGATTGAGACTCTACCTTATAATTTCACCTTCTGTTTGATTTATGTACGGGGTTGTATGTAAGGGATTTATGTAGTCTCAGAATCGCGTGTAACGTATAAAGTTTCCTAACGGATAGAAGTTCAGTGGTAGAGTAGAGCGTATGTGTAGAAAAACTATATGGCTTAAAGAACATAACCTTGAGCATGGCTCGCTGTGCTCTTTCTATTTCCAGAAACCTTGTCTTCGCAGCACCGCCCTAAATCAAATCGTAGGTGTACCTACTCCCTATTCTTTCGCTCTTACGGATCTCGTAATAATCTTATAAGTTTTCAAATGCAAAATTAATGATATAATCTTTTAATAAACTTTTCTCAGAGACCAAGTCCGAATGAAAATCCTAATTTCGGAAAATCGAATCAGACTGATTCAAAATTTTGCTTATTTTATAGGCTACATAGCCTATCAAAATTTTATTGCCATTTTCGGAAGTGGGTTTTTTCTTGCAGTGGGGCACATATCCCTCTATGGGCATCAATCTGGACTTTACTCTAGAGGTGCTAAGTTTTAGTTTGTCATTTTACATGCAAATAACATTCTAGCTTGCTGCACAGAATTATTATAGAAATATTAGACCTTTAGGCTTAGCTACAAAGAGATGAATTTGCTAATCAAATCGTAGGTACGGAATCGTCAACAACGGTTAGGAATGAGTTTATTGCTGGTTAATTGTCATAATCTTGCTATTAGTACTCAGAACTTCGTTTACTTAGAATAATGTTTTACACATTTATTGTGTTTCTTACTGACATGTATTGTGTGAAGAGCCTCATTTCTATTCAACTCATCTTGTAGGTACCTCTGGTTACGGTGTTTCTAGATTTCTATGTAGGTGTGTGTTTTAACTCCTTTTATGCGGCGGTTGTCTCTCCAACTCAGCCCGTGAGTATCGTAAGAGGTTATTAGAAGAAGGGCCTCCGGTTCCTTTTGTGTATTTTCACCACATTTAAGCCTCTACTGTAATCATAATCACCAATCCGCGTGCTAAGCTAGTGAATCTTACAAAACCCTCTCACTTGGTGGATACAAGTTCAGAAGTGGACATGAGGTGCTGATTAGGTATTTTACCTGCTGAGGAGGCTGTTGCGGCTGTTGCGCTCCCGGGATGAGCTCCACCTCGCTGTCAGGCTCCAGGGTCTCCAGGCGAGAAGGCTGGTTCGAGTCTGCTGCTTCGTTCTCTGGAATAAGGTTCGATATATTGAATTCATGAACGCCAAACAAAAGAATCAGATAGGTACTCAACGATCAACTAGGGTCGTAAGATCAGCCCAAAAGACCATTAGTTTGAACCTAAGATCAAGCAGTCTACGTTCCTTAGTTCGAACATTTGATATGACCAAACTATTCCTTTGTCAAGGTTTTATTGATATATTATTTGTATATATAACCTGCTTCCATGAAATAAGAAAAATTACCTTGTTTTTGTTGCTGTTGGTTGTAGTAAGCCTGCACTTCTGGGTTATCTAGGTAGTAGTCCAATCTGAAACACAACA